>JBBGZY010000874.1:2910000-3546916 GCA_037952925.1 Lithobates clamitans | reverse complement strand
AGCCTCCTCCAAAGATGATGCACAAGAAAGCCCCGAAACAGTTTGCTGAAGACAAGCAGACGAAGGACATGGATTACTGGAACCATGTCCTGTGGTCTGATGAGACCAAGATAAACCTATTTGGTTCAGATGGTGTCAAGCGTGTAATGAGGCAACCAGGTGAGGAGTACAAAGACAAGTGTGTCTTGCCTACAGTCAAGCATGGTGGTGGGAGTGTCATGGTCTGGGACTGCACGAGTGCTGCCAGCACTGGGGAGCTAAAAATCATTGAGGGAACCATGAATGCCAACATGTACTAAGTCATACCGAAGCAGAGCATGATCCCTTCCCTTCAGAGACTGGGCTGCAGGACAGTATTCCAACATGATAACGACCCCAAACACACCTCCAAGATGACCACTGCCTTGCTAAAGAAGCCAAGGGTAAAGGTGATGGACTGGCCCCATAGGGTCTCCAGACCTAAACCTATTGAGCATCTGTGGGGCATCCTCAAAAAGGAAGGTGGAGGAGCGCAAGGTTTTTAACATCCAACAGCTCTGTGATGTCGTCATGGAGGACTGGAAGAGGACTCCAGTGGCAACCTGTGAAGCTCTGGTGAACTCCATGCCCGAGAGGGTTAAAGGCAGTGCTGGAAAATAATGGTGGCCACACAAAATATTGACACTTTGGGCCCAGTTTGGACATTTTCACTTAGGGGTGTACTCACATTTGGTGCCAGCGGTTTAGACATTAATGGCTGTGTGTTGAGAGAGAGAGAGAGACACACATTTTTTTACAAAAATGTGAGGGGTGTACTCACTTCTGTGAGAGAAAAAAAAATTAGGATCGATAAAGTATTCAGACCTCCTTAAATTTTTCACTCTGTTATATTGCAGCCATTTGCTAAAATCATTTAAGTTCATTTTTTTCTCATTAATGTACACACAGCACCCCATATTGACAGAAAAACACAGAATTGTTGACATTTTTGCAGATTTATTAAAAAAGAAAAACTGAAATATCACATGGTCCTAAGTATTCAGACCCTTTGCTGAGTATTTAGTAGAAGCATCCTTTTGATCTAATACAGCCATGAGTCTTTTTTGGGAAAGATGCAACAAGTTTTTCACACCTGGATTTGGGGGATCCTCAGCCATTCCTCCTTGCAGATCCTCTCCAGTTCTGCCAGGTTGGATGGTAAATGTTGGTGGACAGCCATTTTTAGGTCTCTCCAGAGATGCTCAATTGGGTTTAAGTCAGGGCTCTGGCTGGGCCATTCAAGAACAGTCACAGAGTTGTTGTGAAGCCACTCCTTCGTTATTTTAGCTGTGTGCTTAGGGTCATTGTCTTGTTGGAAGGTAAACCTGCAGCCCAGTCTGAGGTCCTGAGCACTCTGGAGAAGGTCTTCGTCCAGGATATCCCTGTACTTGGCCGCATTCATCTTTCCCCCCCGATTGCAACCAGTCGTCCTGTCCCTGCAGCTGAAAAACACCACCACAGCATGATGCCGCCACCACCATGCTTCACTGTTGGGACTGTATTGGACAGGTGATGAGCAGTGCCTGGTTTTCTCCACACATGCCGCTTAGAATTAAGGCCAAAAAGTTATATCTTGGTCTCAGACCAGAGAATCTTATTTCTCACCATCTTGGAGTCCTTCAGGTGTTTTTTAGCAAACTCCATGAGGGCTTTCATGTGTCTTGCACTGAGGAGAGGCTTTCGTCGGGCCACTCTGCCATAAAGCCCCGACTGGTGGAGGGCTGCAGTGATGGTTGACTTTCTCCAACTTTCTCCCATCTCCCGACTGCATCTCTGGAGCTCTGCCACAGTGATCTTTGGGTTCTTCTTTAACTCTCTCACCAAGGCTCTTCTCCCCCGATAGTTCAGTTTGGCCGGACGGCCAGCTCTAGGAAGGGTTCTGGTCGTCCCAAGCGTCTTCCATTTAAGTATTATGGAGGCCACTGTGCTCTTAGGAACCCTAAGTGCAGCAGAATTTTTTTTGTATCCTTGGCCAGATCTGTGCCTTGCCACAATTGTCTCTGAGCTCTTCAGGCAGTTCCTTTGAACTCATGATTCTCATATAGACAGGTGTGTGGCTTTCCTAATCAAGTCCAATCAGTATAATCAAACACAGATGGACTCAAATGAAGTTGTAGAACCATCTCAAGGATGATCAGAAGAAATGGACAGCACCCGAGTTAAATATATGAGTGTCACAGCAAAGGGTCTGAATACTTAGGACCATGTGATATTTCAGTTTTTCTTTTTTAAAAGAATGGGCAAAAATATCAACAATTCTGTGTTTTTCTGTCAATATGGGGTGCTGTGTGTACATTAATGAGGGGAAAAAAATGAACTTAAATGATTTTAGCAAATGGCTGCAATATAAAACAGAGTGAAAAATTTAAGGGGGTCTGAATACTTTCCGTCCCCACTGTATATATATTTTATATTATTACACACACTTTGTTGTAAAAAAACACACACATGCATATATATATATATATATATACATACATATATATACATACATATACATATACACATATACACACATAATAATTGTTTTTTGTGAGTTATAGCGTCTACAAAACTATGGTATATATACACACACTGGAATCTACGCAGCTATAATCATATACTAATAACAGCGGTAGTGACTTATAATAGGACTGTGATAGTGCCAGCTTGTCCGACACTCTAACACCCTTGATGGGCGGTACACTAAACTGACACCAATAGTGATGCTAATACAGTGATCAGATATAATACTGTACCTTGTATTAAAACTGACTGGGAAGGAGTTTCCATCAAGGGGTTAACGGTTTGCCTAACAAGTGTACTATGTGCTGCTTTCCTTAACAGATTTAGCATTTTGTGCCTCCTGCTTTGCAGGGAGCAGAAACAGTCAGATTGCTGGTGTGTGTAAAAACACAGGACTGCAGTGTTTGGCTACATCTGATCAGCAGGTCTCAGCCATAAAACATTGGGACAAAATTTCACTTTAGCCAGTGACAGCATGGATTAGCAGGGGGCGCGTGCATGGATGACGGTACATGTACGTGATCCAGCCTGCCTGTGCCACCAGCCCACAGTAAATGTACTGTGGGCAGGCGGGAAGTAGTTAAAGCATGTTTAGCTGCGTTTACATGCTTTTAGCCACGTTTCGGGTGTCTAATCGGAACCTGTATACACACAACTGCAGGTTTAAAAAGTGCCAGCGAGACTTAAGCCTAAATTTGCTTGCTACATGTTCTGGGAAAGTGATTTAAGCCAACTATCTTTCATAAGGTGGTCAATAATGTCTGCCTCTGCATCTCCCCCCCCCCCCACCCAGGTACAGAAATCATCTCATATATATTCAGCTACAGTTTACATAGAGCCACCAGTGTGCTTTGCATCACTCACCTGTGATTCATTTTGCTCAATCTCAGATGCAGTAAGTGGTCGCACACGAAGATATACATGCATACGTTCTTTAGACTCAACATCGCTTTTCTGAAATGAAAAGAGAACCTTACATACTAATACAGTCTAAAAACATTTTATAACAGCTGAGTGGAACTCTGCATGTGTTATAGTGTACATGTGGGTTTCCACCAGGCAGTCTGCTTTCTTTTCACATCTGCCCTTAGAAAATGCATACTGGTAGGTAAATGATAAGCCCATCCAATGAGCAGATGTGGCCATGTTACTTGCACACTGGCCTGCTCAGACTTCAGCAAATCTGGCAAGGCCACTCGAATACCAAGCAAAGAAAAATAGGATTTTTATAACAGCTTACCTGTAAAATCCTTTTCTTGGAGTACATCACGGGACACAAAGCACCAAAGTAATAACTATGTGGGTTATAGGCCACCTTTAGGTAAATGGACACTGGTATAACCAAAAAGGAAACCGGAAGTGCCCCTCCCTATATAACCCTTCCCATACCGGGAGTACCTCAGTTTTTGCAGCAAAGCAATATATACACATATCCCAATAAGAGGGACGGGACCTCTGTGTCCCTTGATGTACTCCAAGAAAAGGATTTTACAGGTAAGCCGTTTATCGTACATCACGGGAAACAGAGCACCATAGTAATAACTATGTGGGATGTCCCAAAGAAATGCCACCTGAGGGGAGGGAGACACAATGCAAATTGCCGCTGCCAGGCATGAGGACCTATACTGCTGCCTGCAGCACACTGCGCCCAAAGGTGGTGTCCTCCTGCAATCTTACATTCACAATATTTTAACAAATGGATGTATGTACCGACGAGCAAGTAGCGGCCTTGCAAATCTGAGCCACAGAGGCTTGTTGATGCACTGCCCATGAAGCACTGACTGCATAGGTAGAGTGCGCTTTAATCCTTAAGGGAGGAACCCTTCCTTTTATGCCATAAGCCTGACTAATCACTTGGCGAATCCACTTAGCAACAGTAGATTTAGATGCTGCCTGACCCTTTCTAGGGCCTTCCGGCAACACAAAACGTCCGTCTTCCGTATCTGAGCAGTCGCGTTCAGGTTTAACTGCTCTCACTACATCGAGAGAGTAATAATTTTTCTTCTGCAGAATGAGGTTCTGGGGAAAAAAGAAGGTAAGGAAACATCTTGATTCAGATGAAACCCAGACACTACCTTTGGCAAAAAGGTTGGGTGCGGACGCAGCACCAACTTATCCTTGTGAATGATGAAATATGGCTCTTTGCAGGAGAAAGCAGCCAGCCAATTCTGATACTCTTCTCGCAGAGGTTATCGCAACTAGGAATACCAATTTCCTTGTCAAAAGGATCAAAGGAATATTCCGTATAGGTTCAAAGGGTTGTCTTTGCAACACCGACAAAATCAGATTCAAATCCCATGGGCACAAGGGTATTCTAACTGGCGGAGTTATCTGAGTTACCCCTTCCATGAATGCCTGAACTAAAGAATGCAAAGTAATTGGAAAAACACTGTCAAGGCCGAAACCTGACCCTTGATTGTACTCAAGGCCAGCTTCATTTCTATTCCTAATTGTAGAAAGGCCAGAATTCTTCCTATGACATACTTACGAGGATGCCAACCCTTGGTTACACACCAAGTGACGTAGGCCTTCCAGACCCTGTAATAAGTGGTCCTGGATGCCGGCTTTCTGGCATTAATCAGAGTGGTTACTACCGAACCTGAAAGCCCCCGATTTTTTAGAATGTGGGCTTCAATAGCCACACCGTTAAATTTAGCGTTTGTAAGGCAGGATGGAATACCAGTCCCTGTGGACAGCATGTCCTGATGAGGTGGAAGAGTCAAAGACTCCCCTACTGCCAGTCTCATGATCCCTGCATACCAGGGTCTTCTGGGCCATGCCAGGGCCACTAGGATTACCACTTTCCTTTCTTCCCGGATCCTGTGAAGCAGCCGTGGTAGCAGCTGAACTGGAGGGAATGCATAAATCGGTGAAAACTGATTCCACAGGGTCACAAACGCATCTACTCCAAGTGCAAGTGGATCCCTTGTTCTCGCCACAAAATTCTCCAACTTCTTGTTGAACCTGGGACGCCAATAGATCTACGTCCGGCGTCCCCCATCTCTGGCATATAGCCAGAAAGACATCGGGATGTAGAGACCATTCTCATGGCAACAACTTGCCGGCTCAGAAAATCTGCCTGCCAGTTTTCCACTCCTGAAATGTAAACCGCAGATAGGCAAGGAACATGTTTCTCTGCCCAAGACAGAATATGGTCCACTTCCTTTTGGGCTGCGTGGCTTCTGGTGCCGCCATGGTGATTGATATAGGCCACTGCTGTGGCATTGTCGGATTGTATCCTGACAAGAGCATTCCGCAACCTTGACGTCCAGGCTATTAGAGCTAGATGTACTGCCCGAATCTCTAGGATATTGATGGGCAAGGTCTTCTCGGACTCTGACCACTTCCCCTGAACAGTAGCCTCTTCTAGAACTGCTCCCCAGCCCCATAGGCTGGCATCCGCTGTTACTACTTTCCAGGAAACTGGAATGAAGGATTTTCCCCTTCTGTAAATTCCTGGTTGTCAACCACCAGTTGAGACTCTGGCATACCTTTGGGGCCAGATTCATTAGATAATCCAAGGTTTGTATCAGTTTGTTCCAAACAGACAGAATACTATGTTGCAACAGTCTTGAATGAAACTGGGCATAGGGAACCGCTTTGAAGGAAGCTACCATCTTCCCTAGTAACCTCATGCAAAGGCGAATGGAAGTACCCCTCTTAGAGCGTTGACCTTTGTTTGAGGCAAGAACACCCTTTCTTGGGTTGTTTCTATGACCAGGCCCAAATACTGCCTTCTTACCGGCTGTAAGGATGATTTCTCTAGATTGAGAATCCAACCCAGGTGTCTCAGATAACTGACTGTTCTGGACACCCCTTGATTTAATCCTGCTATTGACTGATCTACCAGTAGCAGGTCATCTAGGTATGCTATTACTGCTATACCCTGGCCTCTTAGTTTTGCTAATACTGGGGCTAACACTTTTGTAAACAGTCAGGGAGCGGTGGCTAACCCAAAAGGCAAGGCCACAAACTGAAGGTGGAGCTGCTCTACCGCAAAACGCAGAAACTTCTGGTGAGTGGGAAATATTGGCACATGTAGATACGCATCCTTGATATCTATGGATGCTAGAACCCCTCCTCCCCATAGGCCAAATCGACTCCATTCGAAAGGAAAGGAGCAAATGTTTAGGAAGGGATTCAGATTCCTGAGATCTAAAATGGGTCTGACATCTCCATTTGGTTTTGGTACCAAAGAGATTTGACTAAAACCCCATGTCCCTCTCTTCTGAGGGAACCTCTATTACTCCCTGATACAGTAAATCGGTCCAGTGCCAGAAATAAGGACTTTCTTTACTGGGTCCTTGGGAACGTTTGATTTTTTTAAAACAAGATGGTGGAAACTTTTGAAACTCTAGTTTGTAGCCTAGGGCTACTACAGAGAAGACCCACATGTCTTGGATTTCCTCTTGCCGAGTTTCTGAAAACCACCGCAGTCTTCCACCCACTTGATCAAGCGAGGGAGCCCCTTTACAAGGAAGCCTTGGGACTCTGTTTCGTGGACTCTTGACCCCAGGGCTTTTTGTAGCCATGTTTCTGGTTATGAGGCTTACCCTTTGCCCCCGACGGTGGAGGCAGTCAATACTGCCTGGAGGCTATTCCCTCAGGCATAGGAGGGGAAGTTTTGAAAGAAGGCCGTCTACTCTTTTTCTTAACCGGCAGAAGGGTACTCTTACCCCCAGAAATCTTTTGGATATACTTATCCAAATCTTCCCCAAACAACCTTTCTCCATGAAAGGGAAAACCAGCCAAGAGCTTCTTGAATGGTAACTCGGCTGACCAATTTTTAAGCCACAGAGTCCTGCGCATATTTATCAACCTAAGCGCAAGGCAAGACGCCTGATGGATGGAATCCTCGATAGGGCCCTATACTTTGCAGTAGACGCTAGGTAGCTCAGCTAAACTTTGGGCCTCATCATCTTGAGCAGGAACTTTTTTTAATAACCTGCTTGAGTTCATTCTGAAGGGATTGACAAATGCCTATTGCTGCTACTGCAGGCTGTACCACCGCACCGGCTACAGCAAATGAGGCTTTTAGTAGAGATTCCAACTTTTTATCAGCTGGATCTCTAAATACTTGTACATTGTCCACTGGACAAGTTAAAATCCTGTTCACAGAGGAGATCCACTGCTGGCAAATTCCATTTCTGAGAACTTTTTCTCCATAGGGTAAAGAAATAAAAATTCCTTAGGGGGAGAAAACTGTATATCTGGGTGATCCCAATCAGCATAAATCATTTGCTCCAGTAATGGGTACATAGGGAAAGCATGAGAACCCTGTGGGGTTTTAGCGAACCCAAATAGGAGAAGGAAATCTTATCCACCTCTGCAGGAGGCAACTTATATCCAGAGTGGACCAAGTCCATAAGAGATTGAATTAGCAATTTCTGAGATTGCGAAGTTGAGAAAGGTTCTTCAGATGCTGAATCCTCAGAAGAGGAGTCACCGGAACCTCCTTCCCTCAAAAACGTACCTCACTATTATCTGCCCATTGTTGTTCCAAAACGGGAAGGTCAAGGGCAGGAGAAGGGGACCTGCAGAATTTCTTCACCTCCTGGGAGGATGACGCGAACAAATCGGCTATTTTTCCCTCCAAACCAGCCAGAGCTAAAGCCAAATCGTCCTTAGGCGACATTTGCAGAGGCTGGAACGTTGGGAGGTAGCCATCATGTCTGTGAGACAAGAGGTCTCAGATTCGCCAGATGCTCCAGGTCCTTCAGGGGAGGATGGAACTGCGGGCGTGCAACTAGGAGCCTCAGGCTCTGACCGCAGCAACTTTGCACTCCCCCCTGATGAATTACCCCTAGTACATACATTACATAGTCCTAAGCGCAAAAAAAAAAAAAAAAAAAAAAAAAAAAAAAAAAAAGGTACTAAACACCCATTTCCCTGTCACAAGAATCAAGGGGACATGGCGCAAGGGCTCAAAAAAGGCTGACCTTGTAAAGCCAACAAAACTACACTCAAATCCCACGGGCACAAGGCGACCTAACTGGCGGAATTAAACACGTTACCCCTTGTATAAAGGCCCGGACCAAAAATGAGAAGCAAGCGGCCAAGATTTGACCCTTGATAGTGCTCACAGCTAACTTCATTTCTACTCCTAATTGTAGGAAGGCAAGAACTCTACTTTTGACATACTTCTGAGGATGCCATCTTTTGGTTTCACACTAAGAAACGTAGGCCTTCCAGACCCTATAGTAAATGGTCCTAGAGACTGGCTACCTTGCATTAATCAGGGTAGTTACTACTGAACCTGAAAACAGCCTACTCCTTAGAATGTGGGTTTCAATAGCCAAACCGTCACATTTAGCGATTGTAAGGCAGGATGGAACACCGGCCCCTGCAAAAGCAGGTCTGGCCGAGATGGAAGAGACCAAGGGTCCCCTTACTGCCATCTTTAAGATTCCTGCATACCAGGATCTACTGGGCCACTAGAATTACCGGCTTCCGTTTCTTCCTGAGCCTGCGTAACAGCCGCAGTAGCAGCTGAACTGGTGGGAACGCATAGATCAGTGAGAACGGATCCCAAGGAGTCATTAAAGCATCCAGCCTGTAGACGAGCAGATCCCTTGTCCTTGAAACAAAGTTGTTGAGCTTAGATGCTAATACATCTATGTCCGGGGGTACCCCCTTTCTGGCATATTGCTAGAAAGACAATCGGGATGTATAGACCATTCTCCTGGGAAAAACTGTTGGCGGCTCAGAAAAATTTGCCTGCCAATTCTCCAACCCTGGGATAAAGATTGCAGACGGGCAGAGGAACATGTTCCTCTGCCCAAGACAACACAGTTCACCACCCTCTGGGCTGCGTGAGTCTTCTGGTGCCCCCTTTTTGGTGATTGAAATAGGCCACTGCTGTGGCATAGTCGGACTGTATCGGGGACCATTCCGCAACCTGAACATCCAGGCTATTAGAGCCAGACGTACTGCCCGAATCTTCAAGATGTTGATGGGCAAGGACTTCACGGACTCTGACCATTTCCTTTGAACAATGGTCTCTTCTAGGACGGCTTCCCAGTCCCATAGGCTGGCATCTGTTGTTACTATTTTCCAAATAACCGGAATGATGGATTTCCCTTCCTGAAAATCCCTGGTTATCAACCACCAATTGAGACTCTGGCGCACCCTTGGGGCCAGATTCATTGGATAATCCAAGGCTGAGGCCTTCCTGTTCCAAGCAGACAGAATACTGTATTACACCAATCTTGAAACTGGACATGGGGACCTGCTTCGAATTAAGCCAGCATCTTCCCTAGCAACCTCATGCCAAGGCGAATAGAAGAACCCTTCCTCGCCTGGACCAGCTTCCTTATAGCCTTGATTTTGCCTGGTGCAAAAATAATCCTTACTGATTGCAAGGATGATTTCTCTAGGTTGAGAAACCAGCCCAGGTGTACTGGACATGTACTGGACATCCTTGGTTTAATCGTGCCAACGACAGACGACCTGCTGTTGTAGATCAAGGTATGCCATTACCGCTATACCCTGGCCTCTTAGTCTTGCTAGTACTGGGGCCAGAACTTTTGTAAATACCCGGGGAGTGGTGGCTAACCCGAAGGGCAAGGCCGCAAAGCGAAAGTGGCGCTGTTCCACCGCAAAAAGCAGACATTTCTGAGGAACTGGGAAAATTGGCACATATAGATATGCATCTTTGGTGTCTATTGATGCTAGAACTTCTCCTCCCCGTAGGGTGGATACGACTAACCGAACAAACTCCATGCGACAGGAGTGTATGTTTAGGAAGCGATTCAGATCTTTGAGATCTAAAAATGGGTCTGACATCTCCAATCGGTTTCGGTACCGTGAAGAGATTTGAATATAACCACATACCCTGCTTCTTCTGAGGGAGTCTCTGCGATTACACCCCGAGACATCAATCCCTCCTAGGCCGTGAAAGTCCGGGGGCCCTTCTCGTGAAGGACGCCCGGGCTGGAGGCTTCCAAACCTCCTCCGTCCCTCCCAGGTAAGGGGCGGCGGGGCCAATGCAGTACCTGGCTCGGTCTGCCGGCAGGCTCCCCTTCGGGCTGGAGAGGAGGGCCGCTCAAGGCGATTTAGCACCAGACATTAGGGTTGTCCTGATACCGATACTAGTAAAAAAAAAAAAAAAAAAAAAAAAAAAAAAAAGAAGTATCGGTATTCAGTATCAGCGAGTACTTGAAAAGAAGTATCGGTACTTGTACTCGGTCCTAAAAAAGTGGTATCGGGACAACCCTACCAGACATAAAGGCTTACTTTCATAGGGTCTTTGGGGAGTAGCCTAGAGCTACCACAGGTGACTGATTCGTCAAGGATCTCTTCTTGCCAATCCCCTGAAAAAAACCATAGAAGTCTTCCCCCACTTTGATTGAGCGGGGGCACCCCATCATAAGGAGGCCATGGGACTCTGTTTTGTAGGCTTCTCCCCTGAGGCAGTTCTGTAGTTTTATGCAAATAAACCTAGATAAAATAGTTCCAAAAGAAGCAAGTACATACATATACAGCATGTATCAAAGCAATATGCCATTATGGAAGCATGGTCCATACAAATATGCTTTTAGGCAAAAAAAGTGCACGCTGTACAGCTGCATCCATGTAACACGTGCCATGGAACAAGCATCTTTGCAAAGTAAGCATGCGTTTATGAAACATGTTATGCCACATTACGCAACACGTATCTATGCAGACATGCATTCCTATGCGAACATGAGGAATCATGTATATTTTAAGTAAACATGTAGTAACATGCCTCATTATGCCACCATACATTTTTAGGCAAACATGCAACTTTTAGGCAATCATGCCTCTCTGCGAGATCAAGCATCCTTGTGCGCTCAAGCATCTTATGTGATCAAACATCCTTGTGCAATTAAGCACCCTGTGCGATCAAGCACCCTTGTGATCACTGCTGCTCCCTTGCTTGAGGGCCCGGTGTGGGGAAAAGGGAGATCGATCGAGTTTCTTTCCACTTTAAACAGCTCACCTCTATAGTAACCCAACCAAAGCTGAGGACAAACGTCTTCAGTAACAAACAGGGGCTAGAAGATTGGAAACAGCTGCAACTGACAATCCCAACAGCTCACCCTGATTAGTCACCTCTGGTCTCTCCAGGGGGGAAGGTACTGTGGAGGCATGACTAGAATCCTCAGCCTGGTGGAGATGCCTTAGGAGCCTTTCTTTGAGGTGTCTGTACCCTTCTTGGAAGGCATAGTCCTAAGCACCAAAGCAGAGGTACTAAAGTAACCAAGCGCACCACCTGCTGAGCTATAGTCCAGCAAAGAAAAGCTGCCATTAATGCTCAGCCTGATGCTGAGAAAATGTGTACTGGGAATGCCTGTATGCACCAACTTTACATGATCTTAATGCTCCTGTGTCCGTTCAGCCAGCTGCATTGTATGCTCCAAGGCTGTCTTATGGGCTCGGCAGCCCTGCGCCATGTGATACACCTGGACGCTGCGTCCCGCACACGGCACCGTGCTAAGCCATGCCCCAACACGCCCCTCCTTACTTTTTTAAAATTTACAATACCCGCGAGCGGGCACCGTTCGGCAGGTCCGGCGAGAGGACAGGATAGAAGGGGAAACATAGGAAGAAACACGGGGAGCCACCGCGCCCCCGAGGGGGGGGCAAAGCTATCTGTTGTAGCAGTAAGGTGCTGACTTTTCATGGAATATCCAAGAATCCCCCCCCCCCCCAATATCCTCCTGGTGGCTGAGACTTAGCATGCTGTCTGCTGCCGACACAGGCGAGATCTGAGGAGCATGAAAAAAGGTATGTGCATTTTACACCCTCTAGTGGAGAAATTAGGCATGACAACATTTACTCACAGAAGAAATCCATAGGTGGACTTAAAAGTTCCTAGGATTCTTCACTTACCTAATCCCCGCCGCAGGATTCTACTGATATCAGACAGACCCAACCTTTACCCATCACAGCGGGCTGTGTTTAAAAAACCTTCAAGGACCGGGTCCCTTTTTATCGGGGGTCTACCCCCTTGGACCTGAATAGCACCCTGTCAGAAAAACTTTATGGTAATGGTGGCATGACCAAAGAACTGGATGCCAGGGTCCAGCCCTCCAAGGAGAGGCGTTACAGGCAAAACCTCGTTCTTCCTATACGAGGCCTGGGTACTATTCACTTTGGCCTCAGTGGCACACCGGATGGATCCGGTCTGTGGAAGCTGTTCCAGTAAAGGGTCCTTCCAGCGGAGGTTTTCAGAGCACATCTTCACTCGTGACCAACACCTTAGAGACTGGCGAAAAAAAAAAACTGAGGTGCTCCCGGTATGGGAGGGGTTATATAGGGAGTGAACTTCCTGTCTTGGGTGTTCCAGTATCTATCACCTGAAGGTAGCCCACATAATAATTACTATGCTGCTCTGTGTCCCGCGATGTACGATAAAGAAAAAACTGTTTAGGCTACGTGTCAGAGCTTACACAAGGTTTATATAGGCAATTGCCTCCATCATTTGGCAGAGTTATAGGATAAGTTCACCTTTGAGAACATGTTGCATGTTCCTGTTTTTAGGGTGGAACATGTTCCCAATGTTACAGACGCTTTCCGATTCTCTCTCGCCCCCCCCCCCCCCCCCAGTATGGGGAGAAGTTCCCTGTACTAGCTGTTGCCCACACAGCCGCAGCATTCATACACAGAGCTGTGTGCGAGAATGAGATACAAGTCCTGACATCCATTGCGGCTGTCGGCTTGTAGCTCTCAATGATTACCACAGCAATGTGGAGAGCCGTGGTAGTTTATTGATTATTACCGTCAGTGTATCTGCTTGCCCCATACAGGATGTATGGGCACACAGATACGCCGATAGGTCTGCCAGGCCTGCAGGGGACCTGCATGGCACTAGCGATCTGCAGATCGCTGGTGCCACGCTTTACAGGCTCCTGCAAAAAAAAGGTGCATTTTTTTTTTTTTAAACGTTAACTTATCCTTTATGTCCTGGCAACTCAGGGCAAAGCACTGCATAAATGGATGAGGTCGCATGCTTCTCAATGTCCGAAAGCACTGAGAAATTTTGGGTGGCTGCGGAAGAGGAAACAGCAGCAGGGGGGGGCTTTGTGAAGCCAAGTATCAAAGTCTTGCTTTTTTGTTTAAAAATAACAAACATGTTATTCTCGGGTCTCTTACTGAAGCTCCTGGCCCGTTCTTCCTACCAAGTGCCCCCACAGCAAACAGCTTGCTATGAGATGGGGCTCAGGAACGTATTAGGGGGGCTGTGTAGCTGCTGGCTTTTAATTGTTTTGGGTTTTTTTTGGGGGGGGGGGGGCGGAGCACCGCTTTAAGAAGGAAGAAGGGTGGGCTACAAAGAGATTATCACTTTCCTCCTAAAAGGGAAACATGATAGAATCTTTTTAAATAGATTATAGATGGCCTTTACCCAATTAAACAGCAACTTCAAGTGAAAAGGATTAAGATGACTCAAAGTGATGAGTATAAAAAAGGTATTAAATGAAAACTTTGGTTTCTGTCTCACCTGGGAAGTGTCAGCATCTCCAATCAAATCAAACTTCTCTGAGAGATTTGTTCTGATATCATCAGCCTCTTGTGGTTCACCTCTTTCTGGATAAGTTATTCCTGTCCCAAGATAGGATGGTCTTGGATGAGGATGATGATCTTGGTTTGGATTCATACTTCCTAAACATATTAGGAATTAAAAAAGGACAACATTTTTTTTTCTTTTAGAAGAGTAAAAACCAAAGGGCACCATATGCGCCCCGATATGTCACACACTCCGCTATCACATACAGGCTGATTTTAGAGTTCAAAAACTAGATCATTTTTACAACAGACGACAAAACTGTCATGAACTTCCATATAGTATACCAGGCAAACATAAGCTGGCCATACATTATACAATTTTCTTGTTCAAATTCCTTTAGATTTACCTTCAAATACGTAGTACAAGGGCCTGCCTGATTGCATACAAATTGAAAGGGTTTAGGTTTGAGCTCATATTATATGGTTTGGTAAATCTAAAGGAAAATTGTACAGGAATATTGTACAATGTATGGCCAGCCTTAAGCTGATACCGGTATCAAGTGCCGTGCTGCTCAACTCCAATTTGTTTTGTGTTGGCATGTGTGAGGTTGTTTAGCCCAATGCACGGTTTGTACACAGGTACCTGGTGATCAAGTACACATTCTGTAACACTAGACTGAACTGACTCTACTGTTGGTTAATAATGCACTTGCATATCTGTCTAAACTAAATTATATGGGTCAATATCCCATCGCTGACATTTTCAAAGTAGGACAGCAAATAAATAGCTAAATGCACATATGAATTCTACCTTAGCTGGTCTTTTTTTTTTTTTTTTTTTTTTTTTTTTAGGTACCCCTACCACAGAGTACAGCCAGATAGGTGACACCTATTTTTCAGCTTGGCATGTAGTGAAGAAAAAAATGGCAGCAAGTGGGTGGGGAGATATCTGAAACAATCTGCACTTTGGGAAAAAGAAGGCAAAAGTCAGAAGTCCTTATAGGCATATATGTAGTGGGTCGGCGATTAGGGCCCATTCACACCATATCAACTGAACTGTATCAATCTGCAATCTTTAAAAAAAAAAAAAAAAATAATAAAAAGAAAATGCAAAATGTGCACCACTGTTTGAGCCCTACTACAGGTACAAAACAACTAACACACACTGTGATCTTCAGTAAAAGAATTTATTTTGGGTTGTTCTTTGGTGGCAAGTTATGGTAACAGCAAGAAATATACAGCTGAATTTAAAAAAAAAAAACAAAAAAAGTTATGTTTGTTTACTATTTTGGGACAGTTTCTCTTTCAAACAAAAAATAAATGAATAATAAAAAAAAAAAAAGGAGATATCAGTTATGACCGAAACGAAGCCCAATGTGTCCTAAAAGACGATATGTACAGTTTTACTAGCCGAAGTTGCAAAATTGTGTTCCAGCATTAACATTTGTTTTACCCTCAGTCACTAAGGGGTTAAAGAGGACCAAAACTCCCAGGAATCCTCACCTCCTCATTCCAGCGATGAGGAACTCGCACTGAGTTCCATCATGAGTGCGCTGGGAATTTAGGCTAAGATCTTCTGCAATAAAGAGCTGCCTGCTTGCAGTTTTTTTTATAAGACAAGTTTAGTTCCACTTTAAAGCTGAGCTCCACCCAAACGGGGAAGCTCCGCATGTTCGCGCCCTGACCGCTACACTGCCATATTTGCCATTTTTTTTTGGGGGGGGGGTACCTGGTTCTGACAGGTACCCACTTCCAGGTAAGATTGCCAATCTATGAGATTTCTGGCCCCTCCTCCTTCCCCCTGCTGTCTTCTGGGACACACACACGTCCCAGGAGACGATGGGACCATTCAGAAAGTGCATTGCAACTGCCGCGTGGGCAGTAGGAAACCAGCTGTGAAGCCTTCACTGTTAGCTTCCCTTACTTACAATGCCAGCGTCTGCATCCAATGCCGATTAATGAATCAGCTCAGGGTGCCGACGTTGCGGGATTCCTGGACAGGTAAGTGTCCTTATATTAAGTCAGCAACTACTGTATTTGTAGCTAATGGGTGTTTTTTTTTTGTTTTGTTTTGTTTTTTTACAGACTGGAGCTCCTCTTTAATACCTTGTTCGCACAGATGTTCTATGGCATACGGCCATGTTTACCTGCATAGGGATGCACAAGTGTTCTGTTTATCCCTGTGCAGGCAGTCCCACTGATGTCCACTGGGAGGCAGCAGCTGTACAGACACAGCAGCTCCCTCCCAATCCAACATCAGATTAGGAGCAGTGTCTGTGCAGATGCTGCGTCCCAATAACCATCAATGGAACACCTGTGCAGGTAAGCACAGCCGTTTCACAGACACCCACTGTAGCACACCTGTGTGAACGAGGCCTAGAGGGGCGCTGGGAAGGGGGTTAAAGTGATTGTAAAGTCATGTTAAAAATAAATAAATAACAAACAAGCATGTTATACTTACCTGCTCTGTTGCAGTGGTTTTGCACAGAGCAGCTTGGATCCTCCTCTTCTCGGGTCCCTCTTCTGTGCTTCTGGCCCCTCCCTCCTGTCAAGTGCCCCCACAGCAAGCAGCTTCCTATGGGGCAGGAGAGCTGAGCTGCAGCTCCGTGTCCATTTAGACACGGAGCTATCATTCGACCCCGTCCCCTCTCTTTCCTGATTGGCTGACTGACTTTGGTTGACAGCTGCGGAAGCCAATGGCGCTGCTGCTGTGTCTTACCCAATCAGGAGGGAGAGTCCTGGACATCACTGGATAGAGATGGGGCTCAGGTAAGTATTAAAAGGAGAAGTCCAGCCTGAGCTTCTCCTATGGGTTACAGGAGTACAAATTCGTTCTGCACTCCTGTAACCCGTTTTCAGCAGAGAGCGGTCTGAAGTCTGCTCTCTGCTGACATCACACAGATCAGTCCAGCCACCGCGTCATCCCGACTCTGGATCCGCCAGGTGCCTGGACTGATGGCCACCTCAGCCTCTCAGTGAGCCGCTGAGATGACCGCTCCCCACCCACAGCTCAGCACTCCAGTGAGCGTGGAGAAGCAGAGCAGGAGAACTGCCGATTGACAGGCAGCAGCTCTGGAAGTTAAGAGAACCGAGCCATTGGCAGTATTCGTGGCTCGGCTCTCAGTGAAGAGGCGGCGGGGGACCGATGCTGCATCCATCTAGGTAACTATGATACAAAAAAAAAAAAAAAAAAAAAAAAAAATTTACCATACTTCTCTTTTAAGCTGCAAAGCGCCGATGTACGAATGACAAATCGCGGGACTCGCATTTGAGATGTTATTCATTTGAAGGACACCTCAAAGCTCAGGAGCTACTTTTGGGCGCTTCCTGAAATGCGGGTTGCCACTCGATTTTTCGGGCGACAATCGTGGCAGACCCGCACCGCGATTTGGGGTGTCATTCAAATAAATGGCATCTCAAATGCGAGTCCCGTGATTTGTCATTCACAAATCAGCGCTTTCAAATCGTGGGCAGATTCGCAGTAAATCTGCCAATGAATAAAAACTCTGAAGTGTAAATGAAGCCTTAGGGGGGCTGGAGGGGGCTGCTACACACAGAAGGCTTTTTATCCTAAAGTAATTGTAAAGTCTCGTTTTTTTGTTTTCTTTTTAAATAACAAACAAGTCATAGTTGCCTCCTCTGTGCATTAGTTTGCACAGAGCAGCCCGGATCTTCTTTTTCTTGGGTCCCTCCTCGCTGCTCCTGGCCCCTTTCTCCTGTCGAGTGCCACCACAGCAAGTAGCTTGCTGTGGGGGGCACCCGAGCCAAGCTGCAGCTCCGTGTGTCCATTCAGACGCGGATTTGCCATTTGGTCCCCGGCCCCCCTCGCTCCTGATTGGCTAACTGACTTTAATTGACAGCCGCGGGAGTCACTGGCACTGCTGGTGTGTCTCAGTAAATCAGGAGAGTGCAAGATGCCCGAGAGACTCGTGGACATTGCTAGAGAGAGATGGGGCTCAAGTAAGTTTTAGGAGGGGTAGTGCACAGAGAAGGTCTTAACCCTTTCATGACTAAGCCTATTTTTGAAATTTGGTGTTTACAAGTTAAAATCCGTATTTTTTGCTAGAAAATTACTTAGAGCCCCCCAAACATTATATATATTTTTTAGCAGAGAACCTAGAGAATAAAATGGCGATTGTTGCAATATTTTATGTCACATGGCATTTGTGCAGCGGTGTTTTAAACACAACTTTTTGGGAAAAGGGACACTTTCATTAATTTAAAAAAAAAACAAACAGTAAAGTTACCCCAATTTTTTTGTATAATGTGAAAGATGATGTTACACCGAGTAAATAGATACCAAACATGTCACGCTTTATAGTTGCACGCACTCATGGAATGGCGACAAACTACGGTACCTAAAAATCTCTATAGGCAACTATTTAAATTTTTTTTACGGCTACCAGGTTAGAGTTACAGAGGAGGTCTAGTGCTGGAATTATTGCTCTCGCTCTGACTATCGCGGCGATACCTCACATGTGTGATTTTATCACCGTTTACATATGCGGGCGCGACTTCCGTATGCGTTTTCTTTGCTGCGCATGTGCGCAAGCTCAGGGAGATGCTTTAAAAAAAAAATTTTTCTTATTTTATTTATTTTTAATCACTTTTATTGCTGTCACAAGGGATGTTTAGGTGGTGACAGGTACCTTTTATGGAGGGTACCTGGCACCATTCTTCAGGCCGGTCACAATAATTGCAGCCGCGGTAAAGCTCCAATGGATGGCTTCTGCAGGAGGGGGTCGTGATCTCCCTCTGACGTCAGTCGGGGAGATCATATGGCCGCTCAGCCCCTCCTGCAGTGGCCCTGGAAACAGACCGAAAGTCACGTGACCGGCCTGAAGATCATGCTATCAATATTTACTAATCTTGTTTATATAAAATATTTATATAGTTTGCTATGCCTTCCTATTATAGAGGGGCTGGCCTGGCAGTGACCATTTATAACTTTTAACCTTTACCAATAGTGGCGGGCAGGAAGGAGGGGGTGAGGGGGAGAGATGAGAGCTGCAGATGACGAAGATGACTCTGACCATGGTATTTAGTAGGGGTGCAACGGATCGTCACCAATCCGGGATCCGAACGGGTCAACCTGTTCGGATCGGCACACTCGCAATCTGCGGAGCGCTCCGCTGCCTCGGTCATCTTGGTACACCCGGCGGCGGCGGTGAGCACTGACGTCTTTACCCCTCAACTCGTGGACCTGATCTGGGCGGCTTCTATTCTGTAAGAGAGATCGTTACCACCGCTCTAGGCAGAACAGGCTGAAGTCACCTGAACATCCACTGTGCAAAAAAAGGTGAGAGCCCCAGGTGCTGGCAATTGCCGATGCAATTATGTTCATGCGGAAAAGGATCTGGACAGCCGCAAACAGAGATGAACAGGTAAAATCTTCTTTATTCAAAACACGACATAAATCAGTACATGACACCGCTGGAGCAACACAGCTCAGCTGCTAACGCGTTTCACGCTCTCAGAGCGCTTACTCATAGCTTTGAGTGAGAGCATGAAACGCGTTAGCGGCTAAGCTGTGTTGCTCCAGCGGTGTCATGTACTGATTTATGTCGTGTTTTGAATAAAGAAGATTTTACCTGTTCATCTCTGTGTGCGGCTGTCCAGATCCTTTTCCGCATGAACATAATTCTATTCTGTAAGGTAAGAATAAACACCACTAGTCTTCCTATACTCATACTGTATACAGTGGGGAGTCTGTGGATATTACAGAAGTGGGGCAGAGGACGTGGATATTACAGAAGTGGGGCAGAGGACGTGGATATTACAGAAGTGGGGCAGAGGACGTGGATATTACAGAAGTGGGGCAGAGGACGTGGATATTACAGAAGTGGGGCAGAGGACGTGGATATTACAGAAGTGGGGCAGAGGACGTGGATATTACAGAAGTGGGGCAGAGGACGTGGATATTACAGCAGTGGGGGAGAGGACGAGGATATTACAGCAGTGGGGGAGAGGACGAGGATATTACAGAAGTGGGGCAGAGGACGTGGATATTACAGAAGTGGGGGAGATCAAGTAATTTGATTTTTTTTTGTCTATTTGTTTATTTGTCTTGTCTTTTTTTTTTTTCTAAACCGAAAATGATCTGATCCGTGACTCTGATCCGAGGAACGATCCGAACCGTGAGTTTGATTCGTTGCACCCCTAGTAGACAGGGCTCAGCAGCCCTGATTTTCATGGTCAGCACAGAGAAGGGAACACAATAAGTGGAGGGATCAGGGAGGTGTTTACCATGTAGAGGGGGGCAGATTACACAGCACAAGCACCGTGCTGTTTAGTCTGCTTTAACCAATTAGGGACCGGAAGGATTTGCCCCTTAATGAGGTAATTTTTTGCAATACGGCACTGTGTCGCTTTAACTGATAATTGCGCAGTCGTGCAACATTGTACCCAAACAAAATTGATGTCCTTTTTTCACACAAATAGAGATTTCTTTTGGTGGGATTTGATCACCTCTGCGATTATTATTTTTTTCCCGCTATAAACAAAAAAAAAAAAAAAAAAAGCAACAAATTTTAAAAAGATTTATATATATTTTTACTATTTGCTATAATAAATATCCCATAAAAAATAAAAACAAAAACAAAATTTCTTCATCGTTTAGGCCAACATGTATTCTTCCACATATTTTTGGAAACAAAATAATAAAAATGGCAATAAGCGTATATTGAATGCTTTGCACAAAAGTTATTGCCTCTACAAAAATAGGGGATGGATTTATGGCATTTTTATTATTTATTACTAGTAATAGCGATGATCTGCGATTTTTAGCAGGACTGCAAAATTGCAGCGGACAGATCGGACACTTTTTTGGGACCATTGACATTTATACAGCAATCAGAGCTAAAAATATGCCACCGTTTACTGTATAAACATCACTGGCAGGGAAGGGGTTAAGTGTTCCCTAGGGAGGTGTTTCGAACTGTGGGGGCAATGTAGTGACTGTAGGAGAAGGGGGGGGGGGGGGGGAGAGAGGAGAGATCACTAAGAACAGCAGATCTCTACTCCCCTGCCAGAATGGGGATCCATTCTTGCTCTCTGTGAAGCAATCACGGATGGCCGGTGGACATCGCGGCCGGTGGACATCGCGGCCGGTGGACATCGCGGCCGGTGGACATCGCGGCCGCGCGCATCGCTCTTAAAGCCGTGGATGTACACCTACGGCGATTCGCGCAGCCGTGCCAACCTGCAGCAGTATAATGACGGCAGCTGGTTGGCAAGCAATTAAGGGACCAGGATCTGTATTTTTTTTTTTTTTGGGTTAACACTGCAATAATATAAAAAATGTTTAGGCATCAGCATCACCCCCTCAACTTTCCCGAGACCTCATTCGATCCAACGCCATGCACGTCTCCTCACTTTCGGGTCTCGCTGGGGCACTGGGAGCCATTGGCTCCCAGTGCTGTGACGATAAAGCAGGGGGTGAATCCCACTGTCTGTGTGAATGGACGCAGCAGCGGGGCTTAGGTACAAGCATGCATGAGTGCCTCCATGGACAGCGGCTTCACTGGCCATAGAGGAGGGGTCAGGAGCACCAGTGGGGGACGCGAAAAAGAGGAGTTTCCCGTCTGCTCTGTGCGATTCCATTGCACAGAGTAAGATTAGACATGTTTGTTATTTTTTTGTTTAATTTACCTTTACAACCCCTTTAATGAACAGGGATTAAAAAAAAAAAAAAACAAAAAAAAACACCTGGACTTTACAACCCCTTTAAGAACGCATCACACCATCCCTCCCCAGCATACAGCTGTCTTCACCCTTCCATCATGCCGTGTGATGTGAATGAATCAGACAGTCTGTTGCACTTGAAAAAGCAGAACTCTTGCCATTTACCGAATAACACTGTAGCTCGCTCAGGAACCTCAGGTATTCTTCCATCATAAATATTCACCAGATGTTTCCTCCACACACACTAAGGGAGCATTAGTACCCTAGCAAGGCTGTTTCCATCTGTGTCCCATTGGGGAGATTTCCCTTCACTTCCTGTCCCATAGCCAAACAGGAAGTGATAGGAAATCACTGGGTGTCACCAAAACAAGTGTCCCCCATTGGCAGATTTTCCCTCTATTCCTGTTCTGGTGTCAATCCAAAATTTGGAAATGTATTTTACTTTTAATGATAATGGTAAACAGGACACATAGGTGAGAGTCTCCCCAATGGGGGCAGAGGTAGCAATAAAAACTGTCAGGGGTTCTATCCAAACTGGAAAGCAGTTGTGTCTTCAGTCCTGACTCTCCCCAGTACTGAGTGTCCCCAGGGATGGATGTACGGAGAACAGCACACAGGGGACACCCTCCATACACAGGGCTGGGGGAGGGGCCCTGTGACACTACACCCCGAAAGGAAACTATAAGACCAGACTTCCTGGGACTTGTAGTACCCCCACCTCCCCAGACATGGAGCTCAGCTCACCGTACACAAAGACAAGGCGCTCTCCTCAATAAATCCCCGGGACCGCGGCCACCATTCACCCGTTGCCGCCACCGACTCTTTTTAAATTCCTCCAATCCAGTGTCGCCGCCGGCCGAACTGCATTATGGGAAGAGGCGTCCCAGCTTTCATTAGAAACCTTACTTGAGTTAGTACGCAGTGTCGAAGGCAATCGGAAAGGCTCCTCCCACAACTGTCATTCATCTCTCCTGACACGCCTAGGCTCCTCCCAGCATTCTAGCTAGCCAGCCGTTTTTTCCTGCTCTCTATATCCCGCCTACTTCTCTAAAACACCGCCTACTTTGGCATTGATGTCCGCCAATAAGCGCGAGCTGTTGGTTGCACTATTTTGCTGTTATAAACACCGTCAGCCGCTTCTTTACCAATATATCAGATACTCTTCCTGTGCGGCAGTATGTAGAGCGCCCCCTATGTTCCACCTAAGGGGGAAGGAAGCCACTGTGTACACACAGACCACCATCAACCCTTCTATATCCCAGAGGCTGTACCGGTGTTTCGTCAGATATGGTGACCCGTCAGAATTGGTAACGGAAGTGACGTTCAGTCGCCGCCATCTTGCTACACCCCGCACTCCTTCACAGTAAGGATACACCAAGAAGGGGGTGTTTCGTCACATACGGCGACCCATCACATTTGGCTACCTACTGGACTGCGCATGCGCAACGCCGCCATATTCGTTCCAACACTGTGGTGATCTGCGCTTGCACAGAATTTTGTGGCCACACTCCTGAGTCCAGGTTCAAGCCCCACCATCCAAGTGGACATAGAGTTAGATTAAAATTATGCCGAGCGAAGCAAGGCCGTGCCCGAAGCGTGGCGAGCGAGGCCATGCCCGAAGCGTGGCGAGCAAAGCAAGCCCGCGAGGGGCCCTGTGGCAAAGTGGTCTTACAACAGTGTTGGAACGCATATGGCGGCGTTGCGCATGCGCACTCCAGCGGGTAGCAAAATGTGATGGGTAGCCGAATGTGACGAAACAGGGGCAAGCTGCTTTTAAAATTCAGCATCTAAACAGTCCATCGTATTTCTAAATACTGTATTTGACCTTATAAGCTCCGTTTACTGTAAAAAATAACTGTGGAATGCAAAACTCCGGTGGGTATAACAAGATGTCTGCTTGTTCCCTTCTCACTGTATCCTTACTAAGGAGGAGGGCGGGGTGTAGCAAGATGGCGGCGAGGTAACGTCACTTCCATTACCAATTCTGACTGGTCGCCTAGTCTAACGGAACACGTCAGATACTGTAACGGAAGTGATGTTCCGTCGCTGCCATCTTACTACACCCCGAACTCGTCAACAGTAAGGATACAGTGAGAAGGCGGTATTCTGTTCCGTCAGATTAGGCGACCCGTCAGAATGTGTAACGGAAGTGACGTTTCATCGCCGCCATCTTGCTACACCCCGCACTCCTCCACAGTAAGGATACACTGAGAAGGGGCTAGCGGACATCTTGTTACACCCACCGGAGTTTTACATTTTACACTTATTTTTACCAGTAAACTGAGTGTATATAGTGAAATACAGTACTTAATACTTCGTCTGACTGGTTAGATGTTGAATTTTAAAAGCAGCGGCAAGCCTGCTGATCTCAGAGGTTTGCTAATCGGACTGAAGTGTTCGCTGCTTTTAAAATTCAACATCTAAACATTTACATGGAGTTCTAAGTACTTTATTTCACTATATAAACTCAGTTTACTGTTAAAAAAAGTGTAAATTGCAAAACTCCGGTGGGTGTAACAAGATGTCCGCTTGCCCCCTTCTGAGTGTATCCTTACTGTGGAGGAGTGCGGGGTGTAGGAAGATGGCGGCGACGAAACGTCACTTCCGTTATACATTCTGACGGGTCACCTAATCTAAGGGAACAGCGACAAGTGGACATCTTGTTACACCCACACTTATTTTTAACAATAAACGGAGCTTATATAGTGAAATTCAGTATTTAAAAATCAGTCTGACTGTTTAGATGTTGAATTTTAAAAGCAGCAGCGAGCCTGCTGATCTCAGAGGTTTGTTAATCTGACAGAACACCGCTGCTTTTAAAATTCACCATCAAAACAGTCAAATGGATTTTTAAATACAGAATTTCACTATATAAGATGAGTTTACTGTTAAAAATAAGTGTGAAATGCATGACTCTGGTGGCTGTAACAAGTTCGGTCTCTACAAACTCAACAGTGCCTAAAAATAGAGAGCAACTGAGCATGTGCAGAGCAGAGCAGGGTGAGACAGTGTATTACTGGATTTTAAACAGTATAGACACATATGTTTAATGTTTTACATTGCTATATCTGCAAAAGGGGCCAGCCTGAAGTGATCTAGCAGGACTTAAAATGGTTGTAAATGCATTCTATGCATTAAGATTTAAAAAAACCTGTGTGCAGAAGCCCCCCTAATACTTACCTGAGGGCCATCTTCATCCAGCGATGTCCACGAGAGACTCAGCTGTCCCTTCTGATTGGCTGAGACATGGCATCGGGCGCCATTGGCTCCCGCTGCTGTCAATCAAAGTCAGTGAGTCAATGAGGAGAGAGGGGGCAGGGCCGAGGCACAGCTTTGTGTCTGAATGGACACACAGAGCAGCGGCTCAGCTCGGGTGCCCCCATAGCAAGCTGCACTTGGCAGGAGGGAGGGTGCCGGTGTGCCCACGAGGGACCCAAGAAAAAGAGGATCTGGGCTGCTTTGTGCAAAACTATTATACAGAGCAGGTAAGTATAATATGTTTGATATTTTGAAACAAAAAAAAAAAAACAGAGATTTTATTATCTTTCTTTTCTTTTAAAGTTCTTTCCACTTTATTTACCACGATTGTCCTCTCCACCTTGTGGCCATAATGCGGTATTTTCCTGATGCACTCTATTCTGTATGAATGAAAAACATTTGACCTGGAGGAAAAATAACCTAATATCATTTATTTTTGCCCCATTTGCACAGAACCATTGCACATAAAAATTCACAGGCTTAGATTTTTTTTTTATATAAATACACCCTAAAGTGGTTGTTCTGTCAAACCTGAAGCATCAATTAGACTGTGATGTCATATAAAAAAACTGTGAGAGAGCAGGGGGAAGAGCTCATAGAGCGTCGCTAAACATTAAACAGGATCTTAAAGCGGAGTTCCACCCAAAAATGGAACTTCCGCTTTAAGGAAAGTTGACCCCCAGACATGCCACATTTGGCATGTCATTTTTTTGGAGGCCGTCTTTTTTTCGAGCCATCCAGTTCCCACTTCCTCCCGGGTCTCCGCGCGCCGGAAGGGAGATCGCCTTTCCCCCTCCTTCTTGGCAATCATCTGGGACATGTCACAGGTCCCAGATGATTGCACGGCCATTTATAGCGTGCAGCACGGCTAGCGCATGCGCAGTGCGTGCCCGGCTGTGGCTTCACACAGTGACAACACCGGTGCCGCAGAGAGGAGGGGGAGAAGTGCAGCTTCCCACTTTGCATACACAAACTGAACTGTGCTTTGTGAATGGTACGGCCACCTTCTGGGAACTGTGACATGGCCCAGAAGACTGCGGGCAATGGGGTGGGCAAACTTGTGCTCGGATCGCCTAGGCAATCTGACCAGAAGTAAGAGCCGGTATCTGTCAGAACTAGCTACCGGTTCCCCTCCTCAACAAAAAAGAAATGTGTCCAAAAGTGGTAGGAAGTTCCATTTTAAGCAATCGTCTGTAGGCTATAATTGGTTAAAGTGACACTAAGCAATATCCCTTTTCTCCAAAAATAATCAATACTCATCTTCGACTTAATGGATGACCCTGCAATTTCTTTTTTTATGAACTTGGTTCCTACTGTGTTTTTCTGCCTCCTTATAACATCCTATGTGAGCTCAGAAACCTCTTTTTTTCCTCTCAGTTCTGTTTGTCTGGAATGAGCAGTGCACCTTAGTTGTGGCCATGTGCATTATGCTGACCATACACTTTACGAAAAATCATTCAAACCCATTTTTCGAAAAATGAACATTTAGCCGTGAGAGCAAACAATAGTGCCATCATGTAATGACCGGAGGAGCATCATGGGACATGTAGTCCCAAGGACTGGTGGCTCTATTTGAAACCCTAAGGAGCAAACTACAGCCCCAACACGCCAAGCAGCAGGAGGAGAAAAGAGCTAGGAGGATGTGACCAGAGAGAGGGAGGACCACACGACCAGCTACGGTAGAAGGAGCTCTCCCCCTTGCCAGTTGTGTGGGGACATCGCGCCTGAACAGAGTGGTGGCCCTTTCCGTCGGCAAGCTCCATCATTGGGGGAAGGTCTACTGCCACAGGCACCTCATTGTCTGTGTGGCTACTCAGGGATTCCCCCTGGCGTGCCCGTGCAGGCATCACTGGATCCCTAAGTCATCAATTTACCAATCGGGCACCCTTCATCTGACTGCAGATAATTTCAAGAGCCGGTTCTGCTGGGAAATCTTATCTCTATGAGTCTTGGTATTTCCAGGATTGGTGAGGAGGCAAAACCCACCTGTAAAGGGGTCGTAAACCCTTGTTTAAAAAGAAAACAAACATGTTATACTTACCTCCACTGTGCAGTTTGTTTTGCACAGAGTGGCCCCGGTCCTTTTCTGGGGTCCCTCAGTGGCGCTGGTGGCTTCTCCCACATCAAGTGTCCACATTGGAGAAGCGCTCTCCTTGGTGGACACCCGTGCGGGTGCGCTCCCAAGTCCCATAGAATGCATTAAGGTGAAGAACCATGAGGGTGTACAACCCCTTTAACATTACATTCAGGGACACTGCATGCAGACATCTTTACCCCCACCCTTTTTCTACACCAAAGGCCTTTTGCTGGGAAACACCTTGTTTATTCACCTTTGCTGGTCGCCATTGCACAGCAATATCATTAGCAACCTTAGCTGAAGATCTCAGGACACCCTTACTTCAAGGACTCCTCCACCCACAGGAATTAGACTACAGACTCTGTTATTGATTAAATTGTTCAAAGTGTAGTATCTCTTGATCTTTAAGGGGAATTCTTACACAGGTGTCACTTATTGTGTTTGTTATTTCTTTTCGCTGACTGACTAAGAGTCTTTTCTTCCCCCCTTTTGTGCCTGGGATTATAGGACCACTATCCAAAGGTCTATTGGTACCACACTCAGGTTCACTGTTATTGCCATTTCATTGCATATCGCTATAATTCTGTTTAATGCTAAACCCTGCAATTTGGGAAATACCAACAGTTTTCATTTTTGTTATTTTGGTTGACCTAATAATCTCTAGTAAAGTAATATCTTGCAATCTCTATTATTCCTTTTGATGTCTTTTGCAAGTAGCAAGGTCCCAGGCCTCCTTCAGTCTAATGAGAACCTCCAGAGCCATGAGCTGCTGACATCCTTCCATATAGAGTGGGTGGTAAGGCATAGTGGTTGTAGTGTAAAGTAGATTCATGGGCGCCAGACACTTCTTGAATGCAAAGAGATTTTATTTCTCTTAAACAGAACTTTGGGAGAGAGGGTTAGGGCCAGGACACCCTTAGACAGTTGCAATGTTAATTTGGAAGACTCTGAGACTTCTGCAGGAGGACAGCCATGCAGGGAAAAGCATCTAGCAAGATGCATGTGTAGGAATGCTGTCTCCTAAGGCAACAGTCTTTACCAGTTTCTAACACAAAGTATAATGCCGCGTACACACGAGCGGACTTTACGGCAGACTTTGCCCGGCAGGCTTTTCGACGGACTTTGCGACGGACTTTCTGAATGAACGGACTTGCCTACACACAATCAACCAAAGTCCGTCGAATTCGTACGTGATGATGTACGACCGGACTAAAATAAGGAAGTTCATAGCCAGTAGCCAATAGCTGCCCTAGCGGGGCTTTTTGTCCGTCGAATTAGCATACAGACGAGCAGACTTTTCAACCGGACTCGAGTCCATCTGATAGATTTGAAACATGTTTCAAATCTAAGTCCATCCAACTTTTGAGAAAACAAAGTCCGCTGGAGCCCACACACGATCGAATTGTCAGACGAAATTCCGTCCGCTGGCACCCAGCCACCTAGTGGCAGAAGAGATAAGTGCAGCAATTCCAGACTTAGGGTGAACTCAATTGATCCCTAACAATGAGCCAAGGTAACTACACCTGGCAGGTAAATTTGAGAGTAACCCTGCTTAAACACAGGGTGCTACATGCACTTGTGTATTCAGTGATTTTATTTAAAAGAGAAGTATGGGAATCTGTTTTTTTTAAATCATACTTACCTAGCTGGATGCAACATCAGTCCCTAACACTGCCGATCACTCGGTTCTCACAGGTCCATGAGCAGTCAGCAGTTCTCTCCTCTGCCCCCCCCCCCTCCCCCGCTCACTGGAGCCGGGTTCCGGTCCAGGCATGTGGGTCGATCCCGACCTCATTGTCGCAATCTTGCCCAAGCCTGAACCAGTTTCCAGTTTCCAGCTTGTTACTGCAGCACCCAAACTTTTGAGAGCTTATCCAGGAACATGTGCGATGAGAATATGGAGTATTACTTGCCCAAGCCTGGACTGGCTCTGTGACGTCAGCAGAAAGAGGACTTCAGCCCACTCTCTGCTGAAAACTCCACTCCTGTGACCTGTTTTCAGCAGAGAGTGGGCTGAAGTCCTCTTTCTGCTGACGTCACAGAGCCAGTCCAGGCTTGGGCAAGTAATTTTAAGCAGGGTTGCTCTCAAATTTACCTGCCAGGTGTAGTTACCTTGGCTCATTGTTAGGGATCAATTGAGTTCACCCTAAGTCTGCAATTGCTGCACTTATCTCTTCTGCCACTAGGTGGCTGGGTGCCTGGTGGCATTAGATAAGTGAAGGGCAAAGCAAGGACAGAATAGGAGTATATGGGGTATCTCAGCCAATGGGCAGATGTTTTCTTGAATCCTCTGGCCTGCTGGGAGAACCTATATATTTACTTGCCCAAGCCAGTCCAGGCTTGGGCAAGTAAAACAAACTGCACTCCTGTGATCCACAGGAGAAGTACAACCAAACGAGCTTTGGCTGTACTTCTCCTTTAACCACTTCAGCCCTGGAAGGATTTATCCACTTCCTGACCAGGCCATTTTTTTCAATATAGCATTGCGTCGCTTTAACTGACAATTGCGCAGTCGTGCGATGTTGTACCCAAACAAAATTGATATCCTTTTTTTCCCACAAATAGAGCTTTCTTTTGGTGGTATTTGATCACTTCTGCGGTTTGTATTTTTTGCGCTATAAACAAAAAAGAGCGACAATTTAGAAAAACAAACAATAATTTTTACTTTCTGCTATAATACATATCCAAAAAAAATAATATAAAAAAACGAATTTATTCATCAGTTTTATACCAATATGTATTCTTCTACATATTTTCTTTTCTTTGGTAAGAAAAATCGCAATAAGCGTATATTGATTGGTTTGTGCATAAGTTATAGCATCTACAAAATAGGGGACACATTTGGGGACTTTTTATTTTTTATTTTTTGTTTTTACTGGTAATCACAGCAATCTGCGATTTTTAGCAGGACTGCGACATTGCGATGGACAAATCTGACCCTAAGTGACACTTTTTGGTGATCACTGACAACAATACAGTGATCAGTGCTGTAATAATGCACTGATTACTGTTTAAATAACACTGGTAGGGAAGGGATTAACACTAAGGGGCGATCAAGGGGTTAACTGTGTTTCTAACTGTATGGGGGATGGGCTGCCTGGGAGACGAGAGAAAAAAGCTGTTTCTGATCACTAGGAACAGCATATCTCTCTCGCCCCCTTCAGAACGGGGATCTGTGTGTTAACATTGATAGATCCTCATTCTGGTTCTCTTTCCCACCAGAGCCGCGGGCGTGTGTCCGCAAAAACACATGCACGAACCGACGTACCAGTATGTCGATTCGCGCAGGTGGCACTGACCAATCCCCAGCAGATAGGTTGGTAGGAGGCAGGCCCCCTCAAATACTCTGGGTCAGACTAGCAGTTTACCCTCCTAGTCTGGGGGGGGGTGACCTAGGGTCTGGTACAACCCACGAGGAATCCTGTCCAGTGGCAGGGGAGCAGGTGTGTGGACAGCAGGAGCCAGTGAGCATGTCCGGGAGATCTCTAAAGAGAAGATAGCCAGGTGGGCTGGTGAGTGTTATAGTTGGAGAGGATTGAGAGGTCTGGGTGAGAGCAGTCTGAGATGAATGCAGAGACAGTCTGTGAGGACTGTGGAAGTTTAGCCAAGAGGGCTAGAGAGAAGGGCAGCTGCAGCCAGGTGGGCTGGCAGTGCCTGAAGAGGTGATGCTGGGATCTGTTGCAGCTTTTTTTTTCGGTCCATCGGGCGGCGTGGATTTACGTCACTGGGCATTTTTATTTTTTTATTTTTTAATAAAGGACTTGTCCCAAGCTGTCTCTTGTCTTTTTTACCATTGTTGTTGCTTTTTTTTGTGAATAGGTAGGGATACAATGTACCCTGTTACCAATTCACATGGGGGGTGTGGGATCTGAGGGTCCCCTTGTTAAAGGGGGCTACCAGATTTCGATAAGCCCCCACCCGCAGATCCCCACATCCAAGGGTTGTGGGGATGAGGCCTTTGTCCCCATAAACATGGGGACAAGGTGCTTTGGGGTCAGACCCCAAAGCACCCTCCCCATATTGAGGGCATGTGGCCTGGTACGGTTCAGGAGTGGGGGGCTCCCTCGTCCCCCCCTCTTTTCCTGTGGCCTGCCAGGTTGCATGGTCAGATAAGGGTCTGGTATGGATTTTGGGGGGACCCCTACACCATTTTTTTTAAATTTTGGAGCAGGGTTTCCCTTAAAATCCATACCAGACCTGGGGTCTGGTATGGATTTTGGGAGGGACCCCTGCGCCATTTTTTAAAAAAATTTGGGGCAGGGTTCCCCTTAATTTCCATACCAGGCCTGATATGGATTTTGGGGGGACCCCCACGCATTTTTTTAAAATTTTGGTTCGGGGTTCCCCTTAATATTCATACCAGACCCAAAGGGCCTGGTAATTGACTGGGGGGAAAGTTTTATCTATATTGCCGAGACCCAACAATTCATTACAGCCGCGATCAGTTTTAAATGACTTTTTTCCTTTAGAAATGTCATTTTGCTGCAGTACTGTTCTAAATACAGAAAAACTGCGCCACTTTACAGGCATACTATAGACACCCCCCAGGCACGATATTTAAAGGAATATTTTATTTGTATTGTTTCACTTTGAGCATTATTAAAATCACTGCTCCCGAAAAACTGACTTTTTTAAAACTTTTTTTTTTGCATTGATACATGTCCCCTGGGGCAGGACCCGGGTCCCCAAACACTTTTTATGACAATAACTTGCATATAAGCCTTTAAAATGTGCACTTTTGGTTTTTCATGTTAGTGTCCCATAGACTTTAATTTTCAAATTGTTTATTTATAGGAAGCAGGAAAAGGCAGGTCCATCATTTCGCATCTACCTTGTACAATTGTTTACATAAGCATGAAAGGTACATATGTAAGCCAGGCTGAATGTCAGTATTAAGAAAATGACACGTCATTAAAACATCACTGATATTAATTCCACTATAGATATCACTCTTGTATCTACAGGTGGGTATTTATATGAAAACAGTCCTAGGACATAGAACTACCCTTTCCTTATTTTATAATGGTACAAAAGATTGAGATGAAGTTAGGAAATAGAACAGCTAAGAGAAAAAGAGAGGGGGGGGGAGGAAAAAAAAGGGGGGGTGAGATGGGGTCAGGAGAGGGGATATTGGGGGGGCCGAGGAGTACCATGGCTCCCCCTAGAGACAGTATGCCAGTGGTAATGGGTTTTGGGACAGTTATGGGCCCAGCAGGGCTTTCCCTTTCGTCAGAGAAAATTAATATATTCCAAAGTCTCCAAGTTTTGGAATACTTTTCCTGTTTGTGTTGTGCCGTTAACCACTTAAGGACCGCCTCACGCCGATGTAGGTCGGCAAGGCGGCACGGGCAGGCAGAATCACGTACATACACGTGATCTGCCTCCCGCGGGCGGGGGGTCCAATCGGACCCCCCCCGGTGCCCGAGGCAGTCCGCTATTGTCCAGCGGCGATCGGAGGTGAGGGGGAGACCATCCATTCGTGGCCCCCCCCTTGTGATCGCCGCCAGCCAATAGAATCATTCCTATGCTGCTGTATGCTAAACAGCAGCAAAGGAAATGATGTCATCTCTCCTCGGCTCGGCATTTTCCGTTCCGGCGCCGAGGAGAGAAGACTGTAATGTGAGTGCACAACACACACACATCCCAGTAGAACATGCCAGGCACACAAACCCCCCCCCCTTAACCCCCCGATCTCCCCCGATCACCCCCTAATCCCCCCCCCCCCGTCACACTGACACCAAGCAGTTTTTTTTTTTTCTGATTACTGCATGGTGTCAGTTTGTGACAGTTAGTGTGGTAGGACAGTTACCCCCCTTTAGGTCTAGGATACCCCCCTAACCCCCCCTGATAAAGTTTTAACCCCTTGATCACCCCCCGTCACCAGTGTCGCTAAGACCCCTTTAACCACTGATCACCGTATAACTGTTACGGGTGACGCTGGTTAGTTCGTTTATTTTTTATAGTGTCAGGGCACCCGCCGTTTATTACCGAATAAAGGTTTAGCCCCCTGATCGCCCGGCGGTGATATGCGTCGCCCCAGGCAGCGTCAGATTAGCGCCAGTACCGCTAACACCCACGCCCAGCCCAGCCCACCCAAGTGCAGTATCGATCGATCACTGTCACTTACAAAACACTAAACGCATAACTGCAACGTTCGCAGAGTCAGGACTGATCCCTGTGATTGCTAACAGTTTTTTTGGTAGCGTTTTGGTGAACTGGCAAGCACCAGCGGCCTAGTACACCCCGGTCGTAGTCAAACCAGCACTGCAGTAAGACTTGGTGAAGTGGCGAGTCCCATAAGTGCAGTTCAAGCTGGTGAGGTGGCAAGCACAAGTAGTGTCCCGCTGCCACCAAGAAGAAGACAAACACAGGCCGTCATGCCCATAGTGCCCTTCCTGCTGCATTCACCAATCCTAATTGGGAACCCACCACTTCTGCAGCACCCGTACTTCCCTCATTCACTTCCCCAACCAAATGCAGTCGGCAGCATGAGAGGCATTTTCTTTATGTCCTCCCAAGTACCCCTACCCAGCGAACCCTCCCAAAAAAGATGTTGTGTCTGCAGCAAGCGCGGATATAGGCGTGACACCCGCTATTATTGTCCCTCCTGTCCTGACAATCCTGGTCTTTGCATTAGTGAATGTTTTGAACGATACCATTCACTAGTTGAGTATTAGCGTAGGGTACAGCATTGCACAGACTAGGCACACTTTCACAGGGTCTCCCAAGATGCCATCACATTTTGAGAGACCCGAACCTGGAACCGGTTACAGTTATAAAAGTTAGTTACAAAAAAAAGTGTAAAAAAAAAAAAATATATATATATATATATATATATATATATATATAAAATTAAAAAAAAATAGTTGTCGTTTTATTGTTCTCTCTCTCTCTATTCTCTCTCTATTGTTCTGCTCTTTTTTACTGTATTCTATTCTGCAATGTTTTATTGTTATTATGTTTTATCATGTTTGCTTTTCAGGTATGCAATTTTTTATACTTTACCGTTTACTGTGTTTTATTGTTAACTATTTTTTTGTCTTCGGGTACGCCATTCACGAATTTGAGTGGTTATACCAGAATGATGCCTGCAGGTTTAGGTATCACCTTGGTATCATTCTTTTCAGCCAGCGGTCGGCTTTCATGTAAAAGCAATCCTAGCAGCTAATTAGCCTCTAGACTGCTTTTACAAGCAGTGGGAGGGAATGCCCCCCCCCCCACCGTCTTCCGTGTTTTTCTCTGGCTCTCCTGTCTCAACAGGGAACCTGAGAATGCAGCCGGTGATTCAACCAGCTGACCATGGAGCTGATCAGAGACCAGAGTGGCTCCAAACATCTCTATGGCCTAAGAAACCGGAAGCTACGAGCATTTCATGACTTAGATTTCGCCGGATGTAAACAGCGCCATTGGGAAATTGGGAAAGCATTTTATCACACCGATCTTGGTGTGGTCAGATGCTTTGAGGGCAGAGGAGAGATCTAGGGTCTAATAGACCCCAATTTTTTCAAAAAAGAGTACCTGTCACTACCTATTGCTATCATAGGGGATATTTACATTCCCTGAGATAACAATAAAAATGATTAAAAAAAAAAATGAAAGGAACAGTTTAAAAATAAGATAAAAAAGCAAAAAAATAATAAAGAAAAAAAATAAATAAATAAAAAGCACCCCTGTTCCCTCCCTGCTCTCGCGCAAAAGCGAACGCAAGCGTTGGTCTGGCGTCAAAGGTAAACAGCAATTGCACCATGCATGTGAGGTGTCACCGCGAACGTCAGATCGAGGGCAGTAATTTTAGCAGTAGACCTCCTCTGTAAATCTAAAGTGGTACCATGTAAAGACTTTTAAAGGCTTTTAAAAATGTATTTAGTTTGTCGCCACTGCACGTTTGTGCGCAATTTTAAAGCATGTCATGTTTGGTATCCATGTACTCGGCCTAAGATCATCTTTTTTATTACATCAAACATTTGGGCAATATAGTGTGTTTTAGTGCATTAAAATTTAAAAAAGTGTGTTTTTTCGCCAAAAAATGCGTTTGAAAATACTGTGTGAAAAAAAAAATGAAACACCCACCATTTTAATCTGTAGGGCATTTGCTTTAAAAAAATATATAATGTTCGGGAGTTCAAAGTAATTTTCTTGCAAAAAAAAAATAATTTTTTCATGTAAACAAAAAGTGTCAGAAAGGGCTTTGTCTTCAAGTGGTTAGAAGAGTGGGTGATGTGTGACATAAGCTTCTAAATGTTGTGCATAAAATGCCAGGACAGTTTAAACCCCCCCCCAAATGACCCCATTTTGGAAGGTAGATACCCCGAGCTATTTGCTGAGAGTCATGTCGAGTCCATGGAATATTTTATATTGTGACACAAGTTGCGGAAAAGAGACAAATTTTTTTTTTTTTTTTGCACAAAGTTGTCACTAAATGATATATTGCTCAAACATGCCATGGGAATATGTGAAATTACACCCCAAAATACATTCTGATGCTTCTCCTGAGTACGGGGATACCACATGTGTGAGACTTTTTGGGAGCCTAGCCGCGTACGGGACCCCGAAAACCAAGCACCGCCTTCAGGCTTTCTAAGGGCGTAAATTTTTGATTTCACTCTTCATTGCCTATCACGGTTTCGGAGGCCATGGAATGCCCAGGTGGCACAAACCCCCCCAAATGACCCCATTTTGGAAAGTAGACACCCCAAGCTATTTGCTGAGTGGTATAGTGAGTATTTTGCAGACCTCACTTTTTGTCACAAAGTTTTGAAAATTGAAAAAAGAAAAAAAAATGTTTTTTCTTGTCTTTCTTCATTTGCAAAAACAAATGAGAGCTGCAAAATACTCACCATTCCTCTCAGCAAATAGCTTGGGGTGTCTACTTTCCAAAATGGGGTCATTTGGGGGGGGGTTTGTGCCACCTGGGCATTCCATGGCCTCCGAAACTGTGATAGGCAGTGAAGAGTGAAATCAAAAATTTACGCCCTTATTAATCCTGAAGGCGGTGATTGGTTTTCGGGGCCCCGTACGCAGCTAGGCTACCAAAAAGTCCCACACATGTGGTATCCCCATACTCAGGAGAAGCAGCTAAATGTATTTTGGGGTGCAATTCCACATATGCCCATGGCCTGTGTGAGCAATATATCATTTAGTGACAACTTTGTGAAGAAAAAAAATGTGTCACTTTCCCGCAACTTGTGTCAAAATATAAAATATTCCATGGACTCAACATGCCTCTCAGCAAATAGCTTGGGGTGTCTACTTTCCAAAATGGGGTCATTTGGGGGGGGGTTGTGCCATCTGGGCATTTTATGGCCTTCAAAACTGTGATAGGTAGTGAGGAGTGAAATCAAAAATTTACGCCCTTAGAAATCCTGAAGGCGGTGATTGGTTTTCGGGGCCCCGTACGCAGCTAGGCTCCCAAAAAGTCCCACACATGTGGTATCCCCATACTCAGGAGAAGCAGCTAAATGTATTTTGGGGTGCAATTCCACATATGCCCATGGCCTGTGTGAGCAATATATCATTTAGTGACAACTTTTTGTAAATATTTTTTTTTTTGTTGTCATTATTCAATCACTTGGGAAAAAAAAAAACTAAATATTCAATGGGTTCAACATGCCTCTCAGCAATTTCCTTGGCATGTCTACTTTCCAAAATGGGGTCATTTGGGGGGGTTTTGTACTGCCCTGCCATTTTAGCACCTCAAGAAATGACATAGGTAGTCATAAACTAAAAGCTGTGTAAATTCCAGAAAATGTACCCTAGTTTGTAGACGCTATAACTTTTGCGCAAACCAATAAATATACTCTTATTGACATTTTTTTTACCAAAGACATGTGGCCGAATACATTTTGGCCTAAATGTATGACTAAAATTGAGTTTATTGGATTTTTTTTTATAACAAACAGTAGAAAATATCATTTTTTTTTCAAAATTTTTGGTCTTTTTCCGTTTATAGCGCAAAAAATAAAAACGGCAGAGGTGATCAAATACTGTCAAAAGAAAGCTCTATTTGTGGGAAGAAAAGGACGCAAATTTCCTTTGGGTACAGCATTGCATGACCGCGCAATTAGCAGTTAAAGCGACGCAGTGCCAAATTGGAAAAAGTCCTCTGGTCCTTAGGCAGCCAAATGGTCCGGGGCTGAAGTGGTTAATATCAAATCTTCCATTTTGTTAATTTCTTCTACATTTTGAATCCAACAGCCTATAGTAGGGGTATGATGGTTCTTCCAATTTAAGGGTATGCAGGATTTGGCGGCATTTAACAGGTGACGTATTATGGGCTTTTTGTAAATTTTCTGTGGGATGGACGACACATGCAACAGCAAGAAGGCCGGGTCGTCCGGGAACTCCTGAATGATCCTCCTGACCTCCTTTCAGAAATTTTCAATTTTAGGGTAGGACCAAAAAATATGTAGAAGTGTTTTCTTTCCCTCCTGGCACCGCCAGCAGCGACCTGTGGTGGTAGGGTAGAACTTATGTAAAAGGTCTGGCGTGCGGTACCACCTCGTTAGGATTTTGTAATTGGTTTCTTGGGTTTTCGTGCAAATGGATGATTTATGGGCGAACCTTATAATGTTGCATTTTTGCTTTATCGAGAAACTGCACCATAGATCTGTTTTCCAGCGTTTCAGACAGGGTAGATCTGGTTGTTCAATAGGAGAGTTCAGTAAATTATAGGCTTTGGAGAGGACCCTTGGTAGAGTTCCTTCCTCAGAGCAACAATATTCTTCAAAAGTGGTCAACTGGTGTCTAAAGCCTCTCGGGCTTGGTAGAGAAAGTAGGAAGTGGTGCAACTGTAAAGCAGTCCAAAAAGTAAGGCAGAAGGGGCCTGTAGGAGCCATTAAGGATGTGATGGGTAGCCAACTGCCATTCGCCAAAAAGAGAGATGCTTGGTAACGTCCGGATTGGAGTAAGTGCCAGAGTCGTCGATCATGGGAGCCTGGCAGGAATTGGGGATTCCCTAGTATTGGAAATAAGGGAGAGTCATGTGTAGACGGAGAGGCTTGTGAGAGAAGTTTCAAGCACGTTCGCAGTGTGGGTCCGATCAGAGGGTGTAATTTTAACGTACGTGTCAGGTCTTGATAATACCAAGGGGCTCCTCTTAATGTAATATCTGTTTGAGCTTGCTTGATTTGCGCCCAAAGTTTGTTTGTAGAGTGACAGTGCCAATCAACCAATCTACTGAGGAGAGTAGCCTGGTAATATTTCATGACGTCAGGCACTGCAAGGCCTCTGTATGATTTAGGAAGTGATAATTGGCATCGGGAAATACAAGGACGTTTATGTGCCCAGATGAACTTGAGGAAAAAGGAATGAACTCTTTTAGTGAGGGTATGGCGATCGGTAGGACCAGAAAGAGATAGAGATACTTTGGTAGAATGCACATCTTGAGGAGGTTACACCTACCAAACCACGAATGCAAACCTTGATGCCATGTCTCTAGTAGGGAGCGTGTTTTGGCTAGTAAGGGGGGAAGTTTAAGTCAAAAGTGTGGGATAAGTCAGCAGGAACGTACGTCCCCAGGTATTTCAGGAGCGTCTCCGTCCATCGGAACCCAAAGTTCGACTTCAGGGTCCGAAGAAGGGGCAGGGGTATCTCAACTCCCATGGCTTCGGACTTACCAAAATGAATTTTCAAATTGGAGATTTGGCCATATACTTTAAATTCATGAAGGAGGTTAGGGAGGGACATCACTGGGTTTGTGATGGAAAAGAGCATATCATTGGCATACGCCGATATTTTATGTTGTGAGTTCCCCACAGTCACTCCCATGATATCTGGGTTTAAACGGATTTTACACAAAAAAGGTTTTAGAGAGAGCGCGAAAAGGAGAGGGGACAGGGAGCATCCCTGTCTGGTCTCATTGGATATAGGGAAAGGGTCGGAGGGGACTCCATTAGCCTTCACCTGAGCCGATGGGGTGGCGTAAGTACTAACAATCCAGTGTATCATCTTATCGCCTAGGCCAATGTGACGCAATACTGCAAACATGAAACGGCAATTCACCCGATCGAATGCCTTTTACTCATCGGTCCCCAGAAAGACACTGGGGGTATGGGTCACTTTAGCCATGTGTATTAAGTTGAGCACTTTTACTGTATTGTCCCGTGCTTCCCTAGTCGGAATGCATTAGACCTGATCCAAGTGGACTAATGTTTGCAGGTGGTTTGCAAGTCATGTGGCCAAAATTTTAGTGAAAAGTTTCAAATCAATATTCAGCAATGAAATGGGTCTGTAACTGCCACATGACATGGGATCTTTTCCTTCCTTAGGAATGACTGAAATGTGGGCTTTTAAGGTGTCATGAGGGAAGGAGGTGTCTGTCCCGAGTGCATTGAATAGTTTCACAATGTGGGGGCCTAATGTTGGGAGAAGGAGCTTATAATATGGTAGGGTGAAGCCATCCGGGCCAGGGGCTTTTCACGGTTTGGATGAGCTAATTGCCTGTTGGGCTTCCTCTAGGGTTATGGGGTTCTCTAGCTCGTCTCCTACGTCAGAAGGTAGTTGAGGGAGTTTAGATGAGACGATATAGTCAACAAGTTGGGCCTCTGAAGGGGATTGATCTGGCAGATTATATAGGGAAGAATAGAAATCCTTAAATTAGCCTGAGATTTGTTTAGGTAATGTCACTTTTTTACCAGACGGGGATATAATTTGAGGTATATATGATGCCCATTTTTGGTTTCTCACTGTCTTAGCTAATACTTTGCCACACTTATCTCCCGATTCAAAGCATATCTTGCAGCATTTCTGTAATTCTGCTTTGGCTTTATATCTCAGCAGGTCTGTCACTTGTCGGCAGAGAGCCATGAGATCTCTCTCCAGTTCCAGAGTGGGGTCCTGTTTATGTCGGGACTCAAGGGTGTGGATGTCACATAGAAGAGACTCAAGTTTCTCTGTCCGTTGCTTTTTAATGCGTGCCCCATGTTTAATGAGTACTCCTCTGATTACCGCTTTATTTGCTTTCCAGAGAATGCCTGGATCACAGTCACGATGGTCACTCGTTTGAAAATAATATTGCAATTCCCTGGTCACCTTCTCCAGAACCTCCGGAGTCTGGAGAATACTCTAATTTCTCACAGACTTTAACGGTGTTCCGCAGCTTTCGAATTTGCTGCGAACACTGCATAATGTTCGTTGTTCGCCGAACAGCCGAACAACCAAAGTTCGGCCCGAACCTACGCTCAGGCGAACTGTTTGCCCATCCCTATTAGAGAGGTACTTGTCATCAATATAACCAAGAAGACACCTTTAAAGGGTTACAGAAGGTGGTGACTTTCGACCAAAATTGTGATGCACTATAACTATGGGCACCATGCAGGCCAGCTGTTGGCATTCTAACAACTGTAATGTCATGGGTTAATAAGGACAACATGGGTGTCTGAGGACGTCCTTGTTTGCCCTTCCCTGTCAGCAGTGGGGTCACATTAGCTGGATGAGGGAGAAGAAAAACGCTGGAATACTAGTTAGTACCAGTGTGCAAAGATGTGTTGGCTTTGTAAAAATTAATTACCTTCAATGTTGGGTGTTCTATGTATGTCGATGCTGATGCATTAAGTTAAACTATTAGTTTAATTTTTTTTTACATTTTGGATTAGGGTGCTTTTGAGAACGTGCAGAATTTTAAACAACGAGAAACGCTGATTTAGACTGCAAAATTGGAATGTTGTTTTAATCATTTGTTCAATTTGAATTTTCCACATTTGTGACAGGTTTACTTTACAATGTCAACAATAGTATTTTCAGTAACCACATATTTTGAGCCATTATAACAATGACTATCATAGAAATTTCTATATAATACTTACATTTCTACATGCTTGCTCTCCCATATTTTGTTTTACCACTAATCTTTTATCACTTCCATCAGCTCATTCCCCACAGTTACAACCTTTTGTACCACCTGCCCCCAGGGCTGCTGTTAGATATCACGGGGCCCCATAAAGCCTACTTGACAGGGCCCCTCCCCAGGCCAGAAGTGACTGAGAACATAGATTTTATCAGTCCCTTTCTTTTCAGCCTCAGTTGCAAAGAGGAATGAATTGGAAGTGCTCTGAAGCTTCTTGCTCATTCACAAACTGAAGAATAGTAAACACAGTTTATTATGCTTCAGTGATGAATGGACACAGGAGTGATTGGTACAGACTGCTCACTGTGTTCATTCAGGAAAAGAAAGGGTCCAATAAATTATATATTTACTGGCTGCTAGAAACACTCCCCTGTAGTGCAGCCAGAGGGAAAAGCTGGCAGTGTTGCAGGGGAAGGCAGAAGAGGATTGGTGTCTGCAATAAGACAGTACAGCCGGCCCTCCTGCTCAGCAGGTGACTGGGCCCCCATCTTGAACTGATGAGGCCTGGGGCCAGTACAGGAGGGCTGGCAGTACTGCCTTATCAGCGGCCCTGCCTGCCCTACCCTATTAGATTGTAAGCTTTTCTAAACAGGGCCTTCTTAATCCTCTTGTATTGTAACTGTATTGTCTTCCTTTTATATTGTAAAGTGCTGGGTAAACTGTTGTCACTATATAAATTCTGTATAATAATAATAATAATAATAATACTTTCACTTACATATTTTGAACAATGATTTGCAGATTAGCCACTCGAGAGAGCAAACATTCAATTTACAGTCACTATACTGTCTTCACTTTAGGCTGGGTTCACACATGTGCGGTGTGAATTCCAGCTCCGTTTTCTCTGCAAAGAGAAAAAACAGCTGTTCAGAGGTTCCTCTACATCAGTGGTTCTCAACCTGGGGGTCGGGACCCCCCCGGGGGTCGAATAGCGATTTGCCAGGGGTCACCAAATCCTGGGCTGTTCCTGAATCCCGCACCACTCTCCCTGCCTTTTCGCAGCTGCCCAGCAGGGCTGTCGCTGGAGCCCGTGGCCATCCAGCTGGGCAGTTCCTGGAGCCCACGGCTGCCCACTTAGCCTCTTCGCAGCCGCGGGCTCCAGGAACCGAATGGCTGGGCTGCAGAGACTAGAGGTAAGCTGACTGGTGAGGAATGTGAAGTGGCAGGGGCTGGAGGAGACCCTGGTTTTGGCTACGAGACACTACAAAGTCGAAACTGGAGACACAGTGAGTAACACTACCTGTGATTATAGTTGCCATTAAAAGTCCCCACTACAGTTCTCAGATCAGCAGATGATCTTGATCAAGGGCACCCAAGTTGGCTGATCAGAACTCCCACCAGTACTGCCACTGATCCCACCCCCCCACCAGCACTGTCACTGATCCCACCCACCCCCCACCAGCATTGCCACTGACTGATCCCACCCCCCCACCAGTACTGCCGCTGACTAATCCCACCCCCCACCAGCACTGCCACCGATCCCACCCCCCCACCAGTACTGCCACTGATCCCACCCCCCACCAGCACTGTCACTGATCCCACCCACCCCCCACCAGCATTGCCACTGACTGATCCCACCCCCCCACCAGTACTGCCACTGACTAATCCCACCCCGCACCAGCACTGCCACCGATCCCACCCCCCCCCACCAGTACTGCCACTGATCCCACCCCCCACCAGCACTGTCACTGATCCCACCCACCCCCCACCAGCATTGCCACTGACTGATCCCACTCCCCCACCAGCATTGCCACTGACTGATCCCACCCCCCCAACAGCACTGCCACTGATGCCACCCCCCACCAGCACTGCCACTGATGCCAACACCCCACCAGCACTGCCACTGATGCCAACCCCCACCAGCACTGCCACTGATCCCACCCCCCACCAGCACTGCCACTGATCCCACCCTGCACCAGCACTGACACTAATCCCACCCCCCACCAGCACTGACACTCATCCCATTCCCCCCCTCCCACCACGGAGTAAGAGAAGGAATAAAAATAGAGAATACATGGAAGAGAGAGGAAAAAAAGGGGGGGGAATAAAGAAAAAGGGAGAGAAAGAATAAGAGAAAGAACAAGAAAGACAGCTAGAGAGAGGTATGGGGGAAAAAACAAGAAATTATGATAGAGAGAGACAAAAGGGAAAGAAAGGAGAACAAAGAGAAGGAGTGGTACATCCTAAAATGTACCATAAGGGGTTTTAATACTGTACGAGTTGAAAAGACTCAGGGAGCGCTAAATGTCCATGGGTTAGGGGTGCAAATTACTTGTCTTGCCTAGGGTGCTGACAACCCACGCTACGCAAATAATGTTACTGTTAGGGGTCCCCACAACTTGGGAAATTTTATCAAGGGGTCATGGCACTAGAGAGGTTGAGAAACACTGCTCTACATTGTAGCTGTGGATCAATGAGCAGGGAGAGGGGGAGAGGGGGGAGAGGGGGGAGAGGGGGGAGAGGGGGGAGGTGTAGTGAGGAGAAGGAGAGAATTCATGTGCAGAACGGAATGCATCTGCGAATCAGATGCGTTCCCATAGAAGATAACGTGCTTGTAATTCGCACCGCAATGCCCAGAAATGCACATGTTTTTTGGGCAATGCGCAGTGTGAATGCAACGCACATTTGTGAACCAGATGCATTCAAATGCATTTTAAAATGTCCTGCAAATTGGATGCAGTGTAAGCCACATCTAATTCGCATAGGTGTAAACGGGGCCTTAGAAAAATTAAAAAAACATTAAAAGTCAGAAGCTACAGTATTTTTAATAAATATACGCTTACCTGTCGTCCAGGGATCCAGTGCTATCCCCACCTGGGCTAGTTCTTCACTAGTCCTTGGTTCCCTGGCTTCAGCATCTTTAGTGTGGCAAGCCGGCTATGACAGTTTGCAGCTTCACTGTGCATGCGCGAGCCAAGCTGCACTTTATGAATGATCCTGCAGCTTTATGGGACCTATGATGTGTTCCAGAAAGCTGTGGGTGAAAGGGGGGGGGGGGTGAGGCAAAACTAGGTAACCGCTCCCCCCTCAAAAAAAAGGATATGTCAAATATGGTAGAGATGGGGGGAGAAGGACATAAAGCGAAGCTTCCCCTTTTGGGTGAAGTTCTGCTTTAAAAACAGCCTATACTCTAAAAGGTTTGCACAGTCATCAATAATATATCCCACCCACTTTTGCATACCTCCCAATTTTCTGAAATGGGAAAGATGGTCAGCAAAGAGGACACACTCCCTGCTATGCCCCCAGTTAAAGGGCCCATGAAAAATTAAAAAATGATTGACTAAACCAACAAGTGCTTTTTTCATCACAATGTTTCTTTTTTACTGGATTTTTTTAAACAAAATTTGATAACAAAAGGGCTTGTGTGAAACGGACAGTGGTCACAAGGGTCGTAATTGCGACCCGGCCCCATGCTCCAGGGGGCCCGTGTGGCCCCCTTTAGACCTGGATAAGAGGGGCGGCATATAGAGGAACAAATCCCCTCCATTTTCCTCCTGCAGCTATTGAAAGGCTGCAGGAGGAAAATGGAGGAGATTGGTTCCTCTACATGCTTCCCCTCCTATCCACCTCCTGCTGCCCCCGGCTCCTATGTACTCCCCCGCCCCCCTCTCATCCCCCGCTGCACTGCTGGATTACCCCGTCCCCTCTCCCGCCAGCTGCTGCAGGATATCTGTCAAGATTGAGAGCGGGGAAGGGGCTGGTAAATGTGTAATTTACCAGCCCCTTCCTTGTCATCAGTGGCAGCTGGTGCTCAACATTTTTGGAGGGGGCACAAACAAACTAAAAAATTCAGAAAAATACTGAAAAAAACCCATCAAATGCAGCCACTGTGCCATTAAATGCCGCCACTGTACCAATCAAATGCCGCCACTGTGCCCATCAAATGCAGCCACTGTGCCCGTCAAATGCCACCACTGTGCCCATCAAATTCAGCCACTGTGCCTGTCAAATGCTGCCACTGTGCCTGTCAAATGCTGCCACTATGCCGTCAAATGCTGCCACTGTGCCTGTCAAATGCCACCACTGTGCCTGTCAAATGCAGCCACTGTGCCTGTCAAATGCCACCACTGTGCATGTCAAATGCAGCCACTGTGCCCGTCAAATGCAGCCACTGTGCCTGTCAAATGCTGCCACTGTGCCCGCCCACTCACTGACTTACCCCATCTTGGTGGGGGATCAGGCAGCGAGCTCTGGGATGGTGGGATGAACACTGGCTTTGGCAGCAGCTCCTGTGTCCTTCATTTGTTTCTTCTTCCTTCCTGCTAGGCGTCATATCGGATCGCGTGTGCCTTCAGCCAATCAGGCTATCAGGGTATTAGACCCGCGCCTCCTGATTGGCTGAGAGGCGGTTCAGTGTTATTCACTCGCTTTTCTAACGCACCTGGGTGGGCACCGAGTCCACCTTTTTGAAGCCTATTAGAGCCTGTGGCTCTAATCAGGTGCTTCAAAAAACACCCCCTCCACTGTAATTAAGGCGCCTGGCCTCCTAAAAGGGGCCGGACACCTGACCAGGGGGTGACTACAGTGGCTACAGCGGCCATGGATAGATTCATGCTATGCACGTATAGGACAACTAGCACCAAGGACTGTCATATTTTTGCTACATTATAGGGATCCTAATTCCATACCCGCAAAGGGAACTTTCAAGGCCTGGCTAAGCCAGTGTTAGGCCTAAACCTGTGCTAGTTGGTCCTGGAAGTACAAGTAAGTGATGTGCTGGAGGTGTTGAGGAGGTATAGTCTGCAAGCAAGTGCTGTGCTGAAGTGAAGTCTGGAGTGTATATACAAGGAGTGTATATAGTTGGTCCCATGTATATATTCTGCAATTCAGTGGGCATCCCATATTCCCTTATCCCATCCAAGTTAATTCCCCTCAATCAAAAAACAAACAAAACAAAGTGCATGGACTGTTTTCTGTCTAAAGAGTGACTGGAAATTGTGTGCCTGGTTGGGCAGGGTGACAGGTGGACTACAATACTTAGCAGCCCTCACAGGGATACTGCTACACTCCTATCTTGTCTGCCTTGGAATGTGCAAACCTTTCATCTAAAGTGGACCTTCACGTAAAAGGGAAAGTACTGCTTAGCTTCCTAACCCCCCCTTCTCTTTTTTTTTTTTCTGGTAGCGAGTAACTATTTCTGACAGGTATCCATTCCCACTTTCACAATTCTTGCCTAGGTGAGAACTACGTCAGCTTGGCAGATTCAGAATACTTTATTAACCCAAAGGGAAATTATTACATTTAATTTTCACAGACTTTAAATACCTCGTGCCCAACCTGCGGTGCTTTGGCACTTTTTGTGCAGCCCTTGGTGCCCCTTGGGAAAAAAGAATGGGGGGGGTTTGGAGGCGTAAACTACAATAGTTCTGTCACATAATTAAATATTAGTGTAACACTTATGCCCTGTACACACGGTCGGACATTGATCGGACATTTCGACAACAAAATCCATGGATTTTTTCCGACGGATGTTGGCTCAAACTTGTCTTGCATACACACGGTCACACAAAGTTGTCGGAAATTCCAATTGTTCAGAACGCGGTGACGTAAAACACGTACGTCGGGACTATAAACGGGGCAGTAGCCAATAGTTTTTGACTCGGTTAAATTGATGATAGGCAACTCCTATCCTCATATTGATTAGTGGTTCCAAATTAATAATAACTACTACAGTAGGGAACAGACACAAAAACGCTCAGCATCTTTCCAAATAACTGTTCTGCTTTATTATGACGCAATTGAAGGTTTTTATACACATGATTACGTAGGTATCACATTAATATTACAATTGTACATTTATGGTAACAAGGGGCATTACATAGGCATTCTAATCAGGACTCGAAAGAATGTAAACATATACTGAAAACATTATTAGTGCTGTGTGCACAGTGAGGGCAGTGTGCAATACATACAAAATAGAATACAATTATATACAAAACGTACAAATTTCAAATTACACTTTCGTCTCTTAAAGCGGTGTGTCACTGTCTACACATAATATTTTTTTTTCTAACACTGACACTGTTTAATCTATTTAAATCTTTAACTTACTTTTTCCGTTTCTGCAGCTTTCTGCTCTCATTTTCCTTTAGTAAAGATAACTTATAAAACTTCCTGTAGTTGGTTTTCATCTTGCCTGTGGGCATGTGAAACCCACAGGCATCCTCTTCCGGGATACGGTGCTGCAGATCGACCAGCATGCACCGCCCGTTCTAGCCCTGATCTCGCGCATGCGCAGTAAAGACAAATCGGAGCGCCGTCAAGAGCTCCTGGTTAAGTCTCACGAGATTTGGCGGAGGTTATCCGCAATGTCTCCTGGGATGAAAGACAATAAGATCCCAGGAGACAGTGCAGGGAATGAAGGATATGACGACAATACCCGCAAAGTCCACGCCCACAGCCGCAGGGACAGAAGAAAGGAAAGACAGATAACGTAAGGTAGGTAAAAAAAAAAAAAAAAAGCTCCATATGGCACTTGGTGTTGCTTTTAGAAGCCACCGAGATGCTGATTAAAAAATGGGTGAAGATCCGCTTTAATTTATTCTGAGCATGCGTGGCACTTTGAGCGTCGGATTTGTGTACACACGATCGGAATTTAACCAATCGGGTTTTGTTGTCGAAAAATTTTATAGCCTGCTCTCAAACTTTGTGTGTCAGAAATTCTGACGGAAAAAGTCCGATGGAGCCCACACACGATCGGAAATTCCAACAACAAGCTCCGATCACACATTTTCCGTCGGAAAATCCAATTGTGTGTGTACAGAGCATTACTGATGCACAGGTTCACAAGGTGGCGGTGCTCACCCCTCTGGCTGTGGGGATGTAGAATTTGTGGTTACAGCGGCTGAGTCGTGTTGTTCATGGTGTGGGAAGCTCCACGCTAACCACCCTCGAGCTTCCCACACCATGGACAACGCGACTCAGCCGCTGTATTCACGAATTCTACATCCCCACAGCCAGAGGCCTGCACCCCAGCAACAGCAAACCCCTGGACACCCCAACCCCTGATGAGCACCGCCACCTTGTGAACCTGTGCATCAGTAAGTGTTACACTAATGCCCCGTACACACGGTCGGACATTGATCGGACATTCCGACAACAAAATCCTAGGATTTTTTTCCGATGGATGTTGGCTCAAACTTGTCTTACGCACACACGGTCACACAAAGTTGTCGGAAAATCCGATCATTCTTAACGCGGTGACGTAAAAAACGTATGTTGGGTCTATAAACGGGGCAGTAGCCAATAGCTTTCATCTCTTTATTTATTCTGAGCATGCGTGGCACTTTGTGCTTCGGATTTGTGTACACACGATCGGAAATTCCAACAACGGATTTTGTTGTCGGAAATTTTTATAGCCTGCTCTCAAACTTTGTGTGTCGGAAAATCCGATGGAAAATGTGTGATGGAGCCTACACACGGTCGGAATTTCCGACAACACGTTCCTATCACACATTTTTCGTCGGAAAATCCGACCATGTGTACAGGGCATAATATTTAATTATGTGACAGAACTATTGTAGTTAGTTGGTGCCTCTTAACCCCCCCCCCCCCCTTCTTTTTTCCCCATGCTTGCCTACAGAGGTCATGGACACCCTCTGAGGATGGCTGCCTCCTTATTTTTTAAAATAAATTTGGATTGATTTTAGTGCTATTTAAAGCTAATATTGCACCATTCTATTAAGACATTACAATATTGGGAGCGCCGGAATCCCTTCCTTCTTTGAATATTGAACCTTGGTGCCCCTGCAGATGCTAATCTATGTTTCCCTATTGCCTTATTATAGTAGGGATTTCTAGCCACCTCATGTGATATATCTGCAATCTGTTAAAGTCTGCTGAAGTCTCCAACATCTCTTATAGCATGTTCACAGTCTCTGACGGTCTCCTGCAACATGTCTGCAGTCTCTGACCATCTCTTGAATCATATCTACATTCTCTGACTATCTCTTGTATCATGTTTATAGTCTTGTGTGTCTGCTATCTCTTATAATGAATATTCACTGAATTTTATGTGTCCCTAAGAATAAATACAGACATAAAAAATGGTGGCTAAATAGTGGCATCTTGTGGTGACACGAGAAAGTGAATAAATGCACACCAGTCCGTCTCCCTCCTAAATCCAACAACCTGTTTCCACAGATCTAAGATGTTTTTTGCTTAAATGCAAACAGAAAGAGGAATCGTTTCTGGCACAATTCACACGTGAAGTGACTTTCTTAAACAGCAACCACAAATTTTAACAGAGGATTATCTTGAATATTTACATTTTTTTTAGCATTGATAACCCAACATGTATCAGTGTATTCTGACCTATCATAAAATCAATCACGTGTTCCAACCTCACTTGTTTCTGTCTGCTTTTGTGTCTGGTGCTTTGGTGGAAAACAATTGTGTTGCTCTTTAATCACTTAAGGACCGGGCATATTTTTCAGACTTGGTGTTTACAAGTTAAAATCATTTTTTTTTGCTAGAAAATTACTTAGAACCCCCAAACATTATATATATATATATATATATATATATATATATATATATATATATATATATATATATATATATATATAATGTTTGGGGGTTCTAAGTAATTTATTATAAATAAATAAATAAATAAATATAAAATATATATATATTCTTTTTCAGACACCCTAGAAAATAAAATGACAGTCATTGCAATACTTTATGTTACACCGTATTTGCGCAGCGGTCTTACAAGCGCAATTTTAGGGGGAAAAAATACACATTTTTGAATTAAAAAATAAGACAACAGTAAAGTTAGCCCAATTTTTTTTTATATTGTGAAAGATAATGTTACACCGAGTAAACTGATACCCAACATGTCACGCTTCAAAATTGCGCCCGCTCATGGAATGGCGACAAACATTGACCCTTAAAAATCTCCATAGGTGAGGTTTAAAACCTTCTACAGGTTCCCAGTTTTGAGTTGAAGAGGAGGTCTAGTGCTAGAATATTGCTCTCACTCTAACGATTGAGGTGATATATCACATGTGTGGTTTAAACACTGTTTACATATGCAGGAGCGACTTACGTGTGCGTTCGCTTCTGCGCGTGAGTTTGGCAGGACGGGGCGCTTTAAATTTTTTATTTTTCTTATTTATTGTACTTTGTATTTTTTAATCTTGACACTGTCCTTTTTTTAAAAAAAAAAATGGGTCCCTTTTATACCTATTACAAGGAATGTAAACATCCCTTGTAATAGAAAAAAAGCATGACAGGACCTCCTAAATGTGAGATCTGGAGTCAAAAAGACCTTAGATCTAACATTTACACTAAAATGCAATAAAAAAATTCTTTTTTTGCAAAAAAAAAATTCCCCTTTAAGACCAAGGGGCGGAAGTGACGTTTGACGTCGCTTCCGCCATCCAATGGTGTGGCGCCAGCAGGGGTCATCTTTCCCTCACTCGGAATCCAACCTGTGAGGGGAGAGGACTCAATCATCTCCGCCGCTACCGACGGCTCCAGTAAGCGGCGGAGACCACCGCAGCGAGGTGGTGGTGGGGGGGGGGGGCTGCTCTGATTGCTATTACACGAGGGACAACAACCAGCTCCAAAAAATGATACTGGGGTGATACCTGCAGCTGCAGGCATCATCACTGGATAACCACTGAAAGTACAGCGAATGGGACTTGGTTAAAGCATGTTAAAGCATGTGTAAAGCTTTTTTTTCAAAGTTCGCAAAGAGCTCCTCTTCTGGGGTCCTCCACCAGTGCTCTCTACTTCTCTTGTTCTCCGCGTGCCCACATAGTAAGCCAGCTGCTATGGGGGCGCTCATGTGGGCATGTGCCCGAGCCGAGCTGTGTCTATAGAGGGGAGAATTGTTGCTGCAGACCGACAGCGCTGGATCGCGATCGTTCTCAGGACTAAGTAATAAAGTTCTGTGTAAATGAGATCTTGAGGCTCATTCACATGGGTGCTGTGCAGGAGCGGATACAGGGGGGGGCAACAGGGCAATTGCCCCCCCTGAAATAGTAGCACTGACATCTCATTGATTTTTCACAGACTCACTCACTTGCTTGCTCAGCGGCCCAGCCGTGCCTCTGCGGCTGCCGCTGCCTCTGCCCGAGTCTCTCTCACATCAGCCGATCAGCGGCGCCGAGAGAGAGACTCGCACTGACTAAGCAGGATACCAGGAGGAGGAGGTGGGTGGAGCCTCTTCCCTGCACTCGTTGCTAATGCCAGGGCCGCCTGGCGTCTAGCAACGAGTGACGTCAGTGAGTCATGTCGGACTCGAGTCTCAGAGCCGACGTGACAGTGAGTCACCGTAACAGGTCAGGACGGAGCTGCTGGAGCCTCAAAATAGGGGGGGGGGGGACAGTAACAGTTGCAGTTTAGTCTGTTTAGAGATTAGAGTAAACAGTAGACTGTGTGTTCCGTTCCACCTAACTGCACTAACATGTCAGCGTCCATAGTCAGTGGCGGCAGAGTTGTTAATGAGCTACGGCGGGCATTGTTATGTTAATGAGCAACGGTGGGCATTGTTACATTAATGAGTTAACACCTTGTCTTACATGTGAAGTGGTTAACGCTTTGTGGGAGGGGGGGTTAAATAATTTACATTGGTAATTGTAATATGGCACATGGAGGGGGTTAATGTACTCACTGATGTATTAGTGACCAGTGGCAATTAACCCCCTTTGTGCAGCATTAATGACAGTGGCACCATCAATGTTAATTAACCCCTTTTATGCTACAGCATGAAGGGGTTTATAAACACTGCCACTAGTGCCACTAATGCAGCACAAAGGGTTCATTAATTGCCACTGTTCAGTAATACATCAGTGAGTACATTAACCCCCTCCATGTGTCATATTACAATTACCAATCATCATCATTATCATCATGATAATCACACAGTGCAGGTGCGTTGAGCCACATCACCTGTATTGTGTGATTATCATGATAATAATGATGATATAGAATGACAGAAAAATTCATCTTTAGGCTTCATTCACACAGGGCGTGCTGCAGACATGCGTCCAACATGCAGGGCTGTCTTTTACTGGCTTGGAGATGCATAACATGTTACATGCATCCCAATGCCGGCATCCCATTTAATTCTACTGAGACACACAGCCGCTATATCCCAATATGTCATGCGTGCGGATCCCAGAATGCATGCAGCGTTTATTCAAGGACCCGCACCAGCATGTCATATTGGGATATAGCGGCTGTGTGTCTCAGTAGAAATAAATGGGATAAAACCGCCCCGCTAGTTGCCAAATAGCGGCACTAAAAATAGCGCCGCTTTACTGCCGACGCCCACCTGCCCCAGTGTGAAAGTAGCCTTATTTTCTGGCAGTGCCCCTCCCGAGACTAGACTCTGGATCTGCCCCTGGTGCTGTGGCCTGTACAGTGTGAATCTGCTTTTTTTTTATGTGGCTATTGCTCTGTGCAGGCAGCCTATCTTACACTATGGGGATGCAGCAGCTGTATGTTGTCTAATTTTACATGCGTGTGGATGCAGGTGTATAGCCCCAAACACAGACAGTATGCATTTGTGGCCACTCACCCACACCTGCACACTTTACAGTAAAAAATAGTACAAATTAGAGTAACAGACGGCAACAAGTCGCTCATTCAACCTGTGTGTATGAGCCCTTAATTTTTTTAATGATTCTTTACAATTTTTAAAAATTATTTTTTTACAATTCTTTTTCATCTTATTAATATTATTTTTTACGTCTTTTTTTCAACACTGTTGGGGGGGCTTGGGTGAAATATCAGGAAATATACAGAACCCTGACATCTCACCTTTGAGACAGAGAAAGGAATTGAGGACACAGATTCTTCACTACCTTTCTCAGCAGCCTCAGCATTGAAGATGAATGAACAGGAGGCAGTTTACTATGCTCAGTTATCCGTGGACACAGGAGCGATTCATACCAATCAATCACTTTGTCCATTCATAAAAGGAAGGGGCTGGTAAATGACAAATATACCGACCCCTTCCCTCGCTCTCAGTCCTGACAGCTGACACTTCCCCCTGTGTATCCGCAGCGGCCGGCGGGAAAGGAAAGCCAACAGCACTGTGAGGGGGGCCCGGGCACATGGGGATGATGATCAGATGTAGGCAGGACAAGGAGGAGGATCGGTGGGGTAAAATTCCAAGAACGATGCACTGTGTGTCTCTCCCTCCAGCAGCTGAAAGCCTAAGGGAGGCAGAGGGTGAGAAACAAGCTTTCAGCTGCTGGAGGCAGAGAAACACAGTGCATCGTTCCTGTAATTGGCCCCCCGTCACACCAATCCTTCTCCCTTTCCAGGCCTCCCTGTGTGCCTGGACCCCCTACAGGAGGACCAGTGGTCCCCTCTATCAGCGACCCTGAAGGGAAGGCTGGACGGAGCAAATATTAAAATAATTAATTACCTTAAAGTGGATGTTAACCCTCACATATACCCAGTGAAGTGAACAGCCTCAGATGATACACAGGGATGAAACAAATCTCCCTACATAAGTTTTACCTGTATATCTGCTGTCTTCATCTTTATATACTGTTTAGAAAGTGCACATCATGTTAGAATTTTCACATCCTCATTCTGCAGCTGATTGGAGGAAAGCCCCCCCCCCCCTCCTGATGGGCAGAGACTTTCAGAGCTGTCTTGTGAGTAAGATGTCGGAGAACTTGTCAGCAGTTATCATGCTGATAACAGAAGAATGGATCAGGAGAAAGCCACGGGACTTAGGGCTTTGAAGAGAGTTAAGAAAACACTACAGATATATGTGCCCAGCTCAAATTTCATGAATTGGGTTTACATCCACTTTAATGCAGAGAATGCAATAAAGGGTAGCTCCACTATCGTGGGGAAAAAATAGAAAATAAAGAAAAAATAATATAGCGTATACAATTGCGACACAAGTCATATTGTAATTGAATGTTATTAAAAAATACCTTTTCTTTTTAATCTGCAGCAGCTGTCATTTTCTTAAAATTCATTGAAATATGGCTACCCCAGAAACATAATTTCCTGCTTGTATGATTGGTTCACCAATTTTCCCAGAAGTCTGCCTAAGATACAAGTCAGATTTCAAGCATCCCCTGCAACAAAATTGTCATATTTTGGTGAGATACTCCCAATAGGAACACGTCTAAAGGGATGCAGACCCAGCAGCTTTCCTCATTAGTGCCCTGCAGCTGCACAGCTGACTGATAATTATGAAACCACTCCCATCAGTCCCACTCAGCACAGAGGCACAGAGGAACAAACAGTGATTTCTTCATGATGCTGAAGTTGGCTCCTTATTCGGCCAGCTTCTTATTCAGCAAAATTGATTATTTATGAAACAATCATGTGCAAAATGTATAATGAAATAATGAAAATTGGCAACAATTCTATCTCCCTAACTGCCATGTATTTAATGGGGTAATTCTAAATAAATACCCTTTTCTCAATGAAAACCAATATGGCTCACCCTGATGTGACTTGTTTTCATATAATTGGGCATCCCTTTATTAGTTAAAGTTCAATTTGGTCAGAGCCAAGTGATAATAATCCTAAAATATAGCACCAAACTTGGCACCCTGACAGCCATGCATTTCAATAAGGAGTTCCAAATAAGAAGCCAAGCTTTTTTTTCTATATGAAAACCATCTTGGCTCACCCAAATTCCACTTGTTTTATACTAATTAGGCATCCTTCTACATAGAAAAGTTCAATTTGGCCTGAGCCAAGTAATATATATTATAAATTATGACACCAAACTTGACTACCTGACAGCCATGCATTTCAATGGGAAATTCTGAATAAGAAACCAAGCTATTCCTATATGAAAAACATCTTGGTTCATCCAGATTCCACTTGTTTTATATTAATTGAGCATCCTTCTGTATAGAAAAGTTCAATTTGGTCTAAGCCAAGTAATATAAATCATGAAATATGGCACCAAACTGGGCACCCTGACAGCTATGCATTTCAATGGGAAATTCCAAATGAGAAGCCAAGCTTTTCCTATATGAAAACCATCTTGGCTCACCAAGATTCCACTTGTTTTATACTGATTGGGCATCCTTCTATATAGTAAAGTTCAATTTTGCCTAAGCCAAGAAATATAAATCATGAAATATGGCACCAAACTGGGCACCCTGACATCTATGCATTTCAATGGGAAATTCCCAAGCTTTTCTGATATGAAAACCATCTTGGCTCACCCAAATTCCACTTCATGGAGTAGTATTTCCATTAAAAGCATTTATTGCAAAGACTTCCATAAACACTAACATCCACAAACGATAAAATGTTGAGCCTCTGTTCCCAGTTGAAGCCTTGTATGGGGAAACGCGTCGGTTGGAGCACTAGTCTCTGAGGTCACTACGCATCAGCTGGCTGGCCTGAGCCGCAGCTGTTTGAAAAATCGTTTTATCGTTTGTGGATGTTAGTGTTTATGGAAGACTTTGCAATAAATGCTTTTAATGGAAATACTACACCATGAAGCTTCTTCTTTTACCTGGTAAACGAAATTGATTGTGGGAGACAAACAGGAAGATTGTCCATTGCTGTGTGGAAACATTATATGTAACAGCCATCTGCAGTATTGGGAGGAAAACTGTTCCGGGAAGCACTTTGGAAGGAAACACCCATTGTTGAATTGATCCATTACTGAGTGTGTGTCACATTGGTCCTGGAGGTATTTTGGGAGGAGTATCCAGGTTGCTGAGCCCTTTTGATCTCTGTAATTGGGGATCCACCTTATCTGATAAGCGGTCCCCGCTTATGAACCAACACTGAATTGGAAGTCCAAATTTTCACTTGAATATTTGATATCATCACTTATCATCTATATATGTATAAAAAAAAAATTTTGGATTTGAAAGTTAACACAGTTTGAACACCACTGTTTTTATTTTTAATCTTGAGATTCACTATATGGACTTGAATGTCAACAATTTTTTGCATGTACCAGTTTTTTATTTTGCATAGTTTGATTTTTCCAATTTTTATCACATATTATGCTATATAGGTTTGCGCAAACGTAATCTCTTTTTTCCATTATCTGTGAGCTATATATTCAGGCAATTTAAGTTGCAGCACCTAAACTTAATCACATTATCGGTCATGGTCAAGGAATTATTTTTATATATACATATATTTTTTCTTTGTTTCAGCACTTTATTTGCTGCTTTTTTAAGAGGAAGAGGCAGCGCAGGTTTTTTCCATTATCCACGTTCACACTAAAGGCGGGTTTGAAATCATGTGAGTTCACATGAACTCGCAAGATTTCAAACCCTCATTTCAGTGCAAGTTCGGGGCGATTTGACATCTGTGTGGGTTCACGCCAAAAGTAGTGCAGGAACTACTTTTGGGAAACAGTGCGGCGCCGCAAAGTCGGCATCGCACTGATTGGGACAGTGGGGAAGCCAGCAATAGGCTGAGATTTCACATGTCAAATCGCACCGATGTGAACAGGGGCTAATAGGGGGATGCCCAATTATGTGAAAAAAACAAGTCACATCTGGGTGAGCCAAGATGGCCTTCATAGAGAAAAAGGTGTTTATTCAGAATTACCCCATTAAATACATGGCAGTTAGGAAGATGGAATTGGTGCCAAACTTCACAATTTCACTTTTGTGAATAAAGATCCATCCTGAATAAGAAGCTGGCTGAATAAGGAGACAACTTGAGCATCATGATTTCTTCAGAATAACAAAAGGTAGGAATCTGCAACAAAGGTTGTTATAATCCTTGCAATGTACATAGATCACCCAGAGGGGAATCTCAACAAAAGTGGAGTTATGCTTTTAAAGTAAAAAAAAACCTTTTGCCTTTAAGCCACTTTAAAGGAGTTCAGCCAATGCTCGTTTGGCTGGACTTCTCCTTTGGATCAAAGGAGTGCAATTCGTTTTGCACCCTTGTGACCTCTGCTGACATCAAGGATGTCAGTCCAGGCACCACGTCATCCTGACCACGGAGTCTGGATCTGCCAGATCTGTGGACTGACAACCGGCTCAGCCTCTCAGCGAGCCGCTGAGAGACTGAGCTCGCCACCCCCATCCCTCCACAGTCCAGCACTCCAATGAGCGAGGAGGGAGCAGAGCAGAGAGCTGTGACTGATAGTCTGCAGCTCTCTGCTCACGGAGCTCTGAAAACTCAGCAATATTCTATTGCTCGGTTCTTAGTGCAGAGGCGCCAGGGGACAGATGCAGCATCTGACCAATGCTACATCCACCTAGGTAAGTATGATGTGGGAAAAAAAAACATTCCTTTTCTTCTCTTTTAATTTTTTTCCCCCTTCCTTCACAACTGTGTGACAACATGTTTTCACTGAAGGGCATTAAAGTAGACACACTTCCTGTCTGCAGATAGTCAGCCTCCCACATGACTCACTAACTGTTTTAGATACACCTCTTGGGCTGTAGGAGTGTCAGTCACTGTTGCTTTGTCCTATGCAGTGCATACAACGTCCACCGAGTCACTTTCATCTGGATAAATAGGAGATCCTGCAGAGCATTATGTACACTTAGGTGCCAGTTTTAATTTCTAACCTCAAGGAGGTTTTCATAATGGCTGCTATGGGTTAATACAAATTGCACTGGCCTTATGGAATAAGCACATAGTTATTTTCTATAGAACATTTGAAGCTGACACTACAAACCTAATCTAATTCTGTTCCTGGCTGTCAGAAACCATGAATCAGACTGAGACAGAAGTACAGTTAAATGACACTTGTTTAATAATAATAATAAAAAGATAAACAGAGTAAACGTAGTCAAAACATAGCCAGAGTTCAAGAACCGGCATGGATAGTCAGACAAGCCAAAACGTCAGGGAGCCAAAGATGAGCGTAGTAGAACAACCAGCAGGATCTGGAGCCAGATGGAACATCAGCCAAGCAAGTCTTTACCGGGAACACAGGAGAGCGTCTCTAAAGATGTGACCAAGGCGAAGGCAGAGATCATCTGGGCTGGACAGCTTAAGTAGGCAGGACTGACGAGCAGGGTAATATCAACAGGTGAGTTGATGTGGAGAGAAAGGAGCTGGCAATTACCCAACAGCTGAGCGGCTGAAGGGCTGAGCCCAGCCCTGATACTGGCCCTGCAATTGAAGGAGAAAATGATGTCATCCCAAGACACAGCATTGTATGTGTCTTTTTCCATACCAGCCAACTTTTTTGAGATGGGAACGAGGGACACCTATTAGCAAAAGTATTTAGGCATAGGACACACCCCCTGCCACATCCCCTAAGGGTGAATTATACAAAAAAATGATTATATAAACCCGCAAGAGATTTTTGTATCAACTATTCCTTTATACAGGGTTTTGAAATTTAGAAATGCAGCAATTTAGAAATTGGATGAAAGGTTTAGGACTGGGAAACACTTTTTGAAAAATAAAAAGTGCATTTTATAAATGTGACAGACCTAGCCGGGACACAGGCTGTTGGAGAGGACTGAATGCAAGCCTCTTTCCTTTTGATTATGGGCCCTAGATTTTCAAGGGAACAATACTCTTTGTGAGGTGAATTAGAAATCCAGTCTGAACTGTACTAATCAGACTCAGTCGTGTATATATGTATATATTGTATGTTGTTTGATTCTGTTGTGGACTCTTTGCTGTGGTCATTTGGGATTTGTGTCCCTGTAGAGGGAGGGGATATTCCTCCAGCAGCCCCCTGCTGATAAGACTGATTCATACTGTTGGGACACATCCTGTGAGGAGATGCTGGTGTCATCAACTCCAACTACCTGTGTTTATGTTAATTGAATGAGCTGATCACATTGTCCTCTATACAATGTAGGAGACGGGATGACTCCTATTGGAGCTGCTGCTATTGTGAGAAAATGTCCTGTGATAATTAACTCAGTCTGGGCAAAAGGTCATGTCTCAGTCACCTAGGCTGTATAAAGGATTAGTTAATTAGCTCATGTTAATTAAGTTAATTAGGTTACATTTGTATTGTTGGAGTAATATGAGCAGGAGGGGGAACCTCATCTTCTCCTGTATATAAGACTGTATTTTGATTCTAAATAAAGTCAGTTCATGTTAGCAACAAGCAAGTGTCGCCTTGTTTTGTGCTCAGAGAGGTTGGAATATCTGATATCTGTATACAGACTGGGAGGAAGTGGTATATGACGGAAGCACTCAAGCAGAGTGTGGGACGTTCCGTGACATTGGTGGCAAGCAATACGTATAGATTTTATTGTATTTTATATTATATTTTTAAAATAGGGCTCTGAGACCCGGATTTATTTTTAGATAATATGGGCTTTTTTTATGGAGGAGTACTCACACATTTCATTAGGTATTTTAGTTTTATATATAGGTCATGAGTAAGATGTTTTATTATTATTTTATGTTCTGTATGGCTAACTTAGATTTATATGATTATCATTGTTACCATATGAGGTGCGGTGTGGTAGCTCCTAAATGCACAGCTCCTTCCTTGTTCTCATCAATATAGTAGTAGTATCATGGTTATGCACCTTTAGGGCTTATTATGCCATTTACATTTGGGTTATCTAATTAGGAGAGGAGTTTAAAGTCGTCATAATAGCGCTATCGTTTGCCAACATAATGTACTGAGAGATCTTAGCTGTAGCCCATCACTAGAGTTGTCTGCTGTCTTAGGCAAGATGGCCGCTGATACATCTCTATTGGATGGTGGGCGATGTATAATTAGCATACACAAGCCATTTCTATTTACATCATAGACTGAGGATCACACGCAAAATGGCCGCTGGCCGTCCTGAGCTATGGGTTCTACAATAAGGTTGTCGGCGGTCCTCGGCAAAATGGCCGCCGTCAGCATATATTAAACCACACTGAATGTCCGTCCAATGATATCCCCCAGAGGAAGGCACGTGATCCCTGTGCCGAATACGCGTCGGGGAGGGGTAGGACGGAGCTGTCAGCAGTGGAGGAGACATTACACACCACACCGCACGTCATCTGAATTGCAGCTTGTTTATACGCTTGTTAAGTTTGGTGCACTGAAGCACCCACTCAATGTGAGTACCCTCCTGGAGAATTTCTTTTGATTTAATAAAATATCCCTGCTTTATTACACTATGGAGTTTTTACTTCTCTCCTATACATGTGGATACTGACTGCACCTGTGAGGATTGTATTCTTATCATTTCATCCTGAGGGAGCCCAGGATTGGCCCCACTGCGTGTTTGACACAGTTTAAATACTGGGTCACACGAGTAGAGGTGAGCGCAAGCACATGTGGGGTGTCACGGGAGAGCACGTATTGTTTGCTGTGATTTGAGCATCTCGGAGGAACTTTTATCTTATGGACACTGTTTGTACACATTTTTTTGGGTTTTAACCCGTGGATTGAGCTGGACACTTGCAATACACAGGTTACCTGTGTACTTGTTGCTGTTTTATTTTTGCATGGTGCACTTTCAATGGGTTATATTGCTTTTTGCACAATGTCATATGCACTTTGAGGCTAAAAATTTTGCACTTTTATAGTATACATATATGGTTTCACAGCTCATTTATAGTGGATTAATTTACTATTTATGCACGTATTTTAGTATATTTTTCAGCGCAGGCACAATTATATTTTTTTTATGCTTTATATTACACGACATGAAACGTGGTTGAGTGCTTGCTGCTAATTAACCAATGATTGTCACCCCTTAGAGGCATTGATCCAGTTGTGGCTCGCAGGAAATTCCCATCTTTTGTAAGCAGCGGGAAAGCTTCCTGCAGTCTGGGACATCCAAACCTCCAACTGGATCCAAGATCAGCATAGCAGACTTCAGTCACCCCAGCGGAGATATGGACCTGGCATCAGAGTTCCCGGGGCTGCTGCGGATCATCCTTTCAACATACACCAGGACTGTGTCTAAGGAGGAATACCTGGAGCTCAGGCAGCAGATTCGGGTGGAGCTCTGGATTGGAGCCCTCAAGCTCGCTGGTATAAAACAGGGCAAGTGCTTTCCAACCCAAGAGCAACGGGCCAGTGACCAACGGGCATTGCGGATGGCATTCCTGGGAGAGCGGCCCCAAGAGCAATGGGTGACTGAGTTGGACAGGCTGGTCCAGCAGGAGATAGAGCTGGACAATCGTTATCGGGCTCTGCAATGGCAGGGATATTTAGGGGAGACAACAGAATGCTCTCCGGAGGGATATGACTTTGGAGGCCCTGGATTGCTGTGGGAGAGCCTTACAGATCATTTTATGTTTGGCGATGAAGGGGAACCTGACCTTGAGGACCTGCAAGAATATAGAGAGGCTATGCTCGGTCTTGCAGGGGTCTCAGAGCTCAAACCTGATCTGGACCATTTGCTAAGGAAGGAACAGCATCTGGAAAGGGCATACAGGAAACTGCTAGAACACTTTCAGCAGCATGCCAGAGAATCGGCAGTGGAAAATCCGGAGATTGCCGTCCCCAAACCTGAAGTGCTGACAACAGGGCAGAGCTCTGCTAACCTCTGCCCAGCAATGATAGCATCTTCTGGGTTCCATGGACAGGAGATGGTGAACCTCTATCCCCAGACATCCACCAAAATGAGGGACAAATGTGGAGGAACGAGGGACAATGGGACTTTGTTCCAAATCAGGGACAGTCCCTCGAAATCAGGGACAGGTGGGAACTATACTGTTTCTAATGTCTACATGTGCATAAGAGGTTATTTGAAAACAATTACCTGCTCTAAGAAGAAATATTTAAAAACCAGTGTAGGGATCTGTTATCCTCTACAGTCTGAATTTGTAAATGCCTGTAAAAATAATATGTATACACTTCTTGTCCCTGGGTTGTTGGCTTGGAAACCCCAGAAGGAGGAAGTAAAAAGAGAGAGAGAGAAAGTCTCAGCCACATGTCCTGTCCATACTGCTAAACACCAAACCAGAAAGGCTAGAATGCAAGTATTCCTATGATCTAATAGTTTAATGGCATCTGCTGAGGGTATATCTAAATCCTTGTGACTGAGTACATCTGCTTTGTCCTTGTTTTTATTTCACATGCACAATGCCAGGTAGCTAGGTCTGTGCTGCTACTGTATGTGTATGGGTCACTGTACAGTATATTAGTAGGTGAACCTGTTTATCAAAATAGAGTCTATATTCAGCCTCTGTTATTTTAGTCATATGCAGCTCCTGTGATTTTAGTTAACCTTGTAACCTTATACCTTCTTCTGTGGGATTCTATAGCAAGTTTTAGCTTAGGGCTCAATCATCAGCATAGGCTACAGCCAGGTTAGGCATCCAGTGGCCATATCAGGATCAAAGGCTTAAAGAAGGTGACTAGTTACACCTGATTGAGTTAACAAGTGAATTTCAGGAGGGGGGTGATCCTTTTTCCAACTCTGTGATTCTGTTTTTGTGTTTTTGATTTTTTTTCTGGACATATTTGTGTTTTTTGGTGGGCATTTTGACTGACCGACTGACCGACCGACCAACCGAACGGGAGAGGGGGGCTTTGGTTGGTTTGTTTGCTGCCCCCCCCAATAAATGGAGCACCAGCTGCCACTGGTGTATCACCTGAGGCTATTCCTTCACTAGGTATATGTAGGAGTTTACAACCACTTTCATCTAGGACGCAGGCCTTACATGACATACATGCTTCATCAGACTCTGGTTCTTAAGACTCTGCATTGCTTTTTTGGAAAGAAAAGAGAACTTACATTCTAGGACACCCTAAATACATTTTATAACAGTGGATCCGGGTTTTTTTCCATGTGTTCCCACAGTGTATATGTGGGTTTCCTACAGGCAGTCTGTATTCTTTCTACACCCGTCCTTCGAAAATGTATATTGGTAGGTAAGGAATAAGCCTACCCAGCATGGGCTAATGAGGCCACACCGGCCTGCTCTTGTGTATAAAATACTGAATACCCTGGCAATATCAGACTTTACCTAGTATAGCAGAGACTTCTAGCAAGATGACGAATGCCTGGCAAATTAGAGTATGTTTAGACATGTGACAGTTTCTACTGCCCTCTGAAAAGGGATCTACATTGTTGAAATGAAGAGCAGAATAGATTTGACAATTGCTGTTGTTCTGATCCTATTAGTACCACAGGCAGGCAGCTGCAGTATTTACAGTTAGTGTACTGCGTCCTCTGCAGTGTGCACCTAAAGCTACCGGAAGACAATTGCTGTTGTTCTGATCCTATTAATACCACAGGCAGGCAGCTGCAGTATTTACAGTTAGTGTACTGCGTCCTCTGCACGGTGTGCACCTAAAGCTACCTGAAGACGATTGGTGGCGTTCTTCTGATCCTATTAGTACCACAGGCAGGCAGCTGCAGTATTTACAGTTAGTGTACTGCATCCTCTGCACAGTGTGCACCTAAAGCTACCTGAAGACAATTGCTGTTGTTTTGATCCTATTAATACCACAGGCAGGCAGCTGCAGTATTTATAGTCAATGTACTGTGTCCTCTGCACAGTGTGTACCTGAAGACAATTGCTGTTGTTCTGATCCTATTAATACCACAGGCAGGCAGCTACAGTATTTACAGTTAGTGTACTGTGTCCTCTGCACAATGTGCACCTAAAGCTACCTGAAGAAAATTGGTGGTGTTCTTCTGATCCTATTAATACCAAAGGCAGGCAGCTGCAGTATTTACAGTTAGTGTACTGCGTCTTCTGCACAGTGTGCACCTAAAGGTACCTGAAGACAATTGCTGTTGTTCTGATCCTATTAATACCACAGGCAGCTGCAGTTTTTACAGTTAGTGTACTGTGCCTTCTGCACAGTGTGTACCTAAAGCTACCTGAAGACAATTGCTGTTGTTCTAATCCTATTAATACCACAGGCAGGCAGCTACAGTATTTACAGTTAGTGTACTGTGTCCTCTGCACAGTGTACAACTAAAGCTACCTGAAGAAAATTGGTGGTGTTCTTCTGATCCTATTAGTACCACAGGCAGGCAGCTGCAGTATTTACAGTTAGTGTACTGCCTCCTCTGCACAGTGTGCACCTAAAGCTACCTGAAGACAATTGCTAGTGTTCTGATCCTATTAATACCACAGGCAGGCAGCTGCAGTATTTACAGTCAGTGTACTGTGTCCTCTGCACAGTGTGCACCTAAAGGTACCTGAAGACAATTGCTGTTGTTCTGATCCTATTAATACCACAGGCAGGCAGCTGCAGTATTTACAGTTAGTGTACTGCGCCTTCTGCACAGTGTGTACCTAAAGCTACCTGAAGACAATTGCTGTTGTTCTGATCCTATTAATACCACAGGCAGGCAGCTACAGTATTTACAGTTAGTGTACTGTGTCCTTTGCACAGTGTGCACCTAAAGCTACCTGAAGAAAATTGGTGGTGTTCTTCTGATCCTATTAGTACCACAGGCAGGCAGCTGCAGTATTTACAGTTAGTCTACTGCGTCCTCTGCACAGTGTGCACCTAAAGCTACCTGAAGACAATTGCTGTTGTTCTGATCCTATTAATACCACAGGCAGGCAGCTACAGTATTCACAGTTAGTGTACCGTGTCGTCTGCACAGTGTGCACCTAAAGCTACCTGAAGAAAATTGGTGGTGTTCTTCTGATCCTATTAGTACCACAGGCAGGCAGCTGCAGTATTTACAGTTAGTGTACTGCGTCCTCTGCACAGGGTGCACCTAAAGCTACCTGAAGACAATTGCTGGTGTTCTCATACTAATAATACTACAGGCAGGCAGTTGATTCTGCTAGCTGCAGTATCAGTATATATATATATACATCCCAGCTTTGTGCAGTTACATCTCACTGCAGGCCATTAGTATGTCTGGAAGGCCAACAAGAAGAGGCAGACAGTCACAAGCCAATAAAAGAGGGGAAGCAGGCCCTGTGTCTAGAGGCAACAGTGCTGGTCATGGAGACGGTGCATCCTCATCAGCACGTGGCCGTGGGACACACTTGTCCTTTTTTTCGGCAGCTGGCCGTGTTGGGCCGCAACATGTGGAAGACTTGGTAGAGTGGATGACCAAGCCGCCCTCATCTTCCTCATCCTCTCTCACCCAGGCTCAGGGTACTTTGTCTGACAAAGAATCTGCCAACGCGGCCTCTTCCCTCGGCCCAATGGCATCAGTCACTCCTTCCCTAGCCCCACCATGTCCTCCTGAGGAGTCCCCGAACTGTTTGACCACAGTGTTGGGTACATGCTCCAGGAGGATGCCCAGCGTTTTAAAGGCTCCAATGATGGTACCCAGCTAGAGGAAGGCAGTAACGTGAGCCCAGAGAGAGGGGGTGTCCAAGAAGGACAGCAATCTGGCAGTCATGTTCCCCCAGCTGCAGCATACTGCCAGCTTTGCTCCAGTGATGAGGAGGGAGGGGATGATGAGGTCACTGACTCCACGTGGGTTCCTGATAGGAGAGAGGAGGAGGAGGAGGAGAAGGCATCTCCAACGAGGCAGGATGCCCTCCAGAGGCCAGCTTAAGGGCAGCACACCGACTGCATCACACCGCAGAGCTCCACATGTGCAGGGCACTGCTGTTTCTGCGCGTTATTCCAAAAGTTCTTTGGTGTGGGCCTTTTTTGAGACGAGTGCATCAGATCCCACCGCTGCTATTTGCAACATATGTCTCAAGCGTATCTCGCGTGGCCAAAACATCACCCGCTTGGGCACCACCATATGTCGACCTGCCATGCAGTTCGTTGGCAAGCGTACCTAAAAGACCCACACCAAAGAACAAAGCGGACCTCTCCTTGCTCCTCATCAGCTATTATCTCCAACCCCACTATACCTTCAGTCCTCTCTGAAACCTGCACTGAGAGGACTGAAGGTGTAGAATTAGGTGTGTCACAGCCAAGTACTTGCGGGCAATCTGCTTTCAGTACACCAACGTCAGATTGTACCAGGAAAATTTCCCTGCCCCAGCTGCTGCACCGCCGAAAGAAGTTCGCTCCCAGCCATCCACATGCCCAGAGATTGAATGCTAGCTTGGCTAAATTGCTAGCACTTCAACTGCTGCCTTTTCAGTTGGTAGACTCTGCCCCCTTCCGTGAGTTTGTGGAATGTGCGGTTCCTCAGTGGCAGGTTCCCAAACGCCACTTTTTCTCATGAAAGGTGATTCCAGCTCTCTACCGGCATGTGGAAGGCAATGTCTTGGCCTCGCTGGACAGGGCGGTCAGCGGTAAGGTGCATATTACCACTGACTCATGGTCCAGCAGGCATGGACAGGGACGTTACCTATCTTTCACCGCGCACTGGGTGACTCTTCTGGCAGCTGGGAAGGATGCAGGACAGGGTGCAGTAGTGTTGGAGGTTCCACCACCACGCCTCCAAAATTCTACTAGTGGTGATTCTGCCACACCTCTCTCCTCCACCCCCTCCTCTTCTTCTTCCTCCATGGCCTCTTCCTGTGCTCATTTGTCTTCAGAACCAGCAGTGCTCCGTAGGCGTTCAAGGGGCTATGCAAGCATGCAGGAAAAAAGATGCCATGCGGTGCTTGAGCTGGGGTGCTTGGGGGACAGGAGCCACACTGGGGCAGAGATTCTGTCAGCTCTGCAGGGTCAGGTTCAGAGGTGGTTGACGCCACGCCAGCTTAAGCCAGGTATGGTAGTTTGCGACAATGGCACCAACCTCCTCTCCTTCCTCCGACAGGGACAACTGACCCATGTGCCCTGTTTGGCTCACGTCCTTAACTTGGTGGTGCAGCGGTTCTTGGGCAGGTACACGGGCTTACAGGATGGCGTGAGGCAGGCCAGGAAAGTCTGTGCGCATTTCTGTGAGCAGTGACAGTACATGCATCAGTGACACTGTCCCTCTTGTCCACCTGTTGGAGCACACGCTGCGTGGAATAATGAACAGGGAACTGGAGGCAGAACAGAGGGAGGAAGAGGAGAACTTCCTTACCTCTCAAGGCCCCCTTTATCCAGACAGTGTTCCTGCGTGCCCGCTGATCACACAGGAAGAGGACGAGGAGGAGGAGGATTGTGTCAGCATGGAGGTGGAGCCTTGCACTCAGCATCAGCAGCAGTCTTTAAGGGATCATTTACAGTCCAAAGAAATCAATTGACTTGTACGTGGCTGGGAGGAGGTGGCTGCGGATCATGTTGTCCTTAGTAACCAAAAGGACTCTGGACCGAATGCCTCAGCAAACCTACGCTGCATGGCCTCCCTGATCCTGCAAAGCCTGCGGAAGGATGCTCGTATTCGTGGTATCAAGGGGAGGGATGATTACTGGCTGGCAACCCTCCTTGATCCACGTTACAAGGGTAAGGTTGCGGACCTTATCTTGCCGTCGCAGAGGGAGCAGAGGATGAAACATCTTTGGGAGGCCTTGCAAAAAAGGTTTGTGCAATGCGTTTCCAGAGCCTGGGAGGTTACAATTTCCTGGTCCTCCTGGACAACGTGTTGCTGAGGCTTCAGTCAGTCACAGAAGGAGCGGTGGAGAAGGTGGCCGTCTGACGGATGCGTTCAGACAATTTTTTAGTCCGCAGCCCCAAGGCCTGATCGGTTCCAGCAACCATCGCCAGCGCCTGATTCACATGGTGCAGGATTACCTAGGGGCAAGATCAGACTTGGACACCTTTCCCACCGAAAATCCTCTGGGTTACTGGGTCTTGAGGATGGATCACTGGCCAGAGCTTGCACAGTATGCAATTGAGCTACTGGCCTGTCCTGCATCCAGCGTTCTTTCGGAACGCACATTCAGTGCTGCTGGAGGCTTTGTAACCAATCAGAGGCTGCGCCTGTCCACTGAATCGGTCGATCGGCTGACCTTGATAAAAATGAATCAGTCTTGGATCACCAGCTACCAAGCACCTGATGCTCATGTAACCGATTGATTTTTTTTTTATGTGAGATCCCTTCAAGACTGCTTATGCTGATGCTGAGTGACTATCCTGTTATGCTGAATCACAATCCTCTTCCTCCTCAATTTTCATGCTGATAGCTTGTAAGAACATTTTTGGTTCTGGGCACCGCCACCAGTGGCCAAGGCCCAGTTTTTCTGCCCCTGTTTAACAGGGGCATATAATTACAATTTTTGATGCAATAGTTTGCAGCAGGGCTCATTCATGCGCTCCAACTAGAGTATCTGTGAGGGGTTGCACTGTTGTGGCACCAGCACCAGTGCCCAAGGCCCAATTTTTCAGCCCCTGTTTAACAGGGGCGTATAATTACAATTTTTGATGCAATACTTTGCAGCAGGGCTCATTCCTGCGCTCCAATATATATAACATCTGTGAGGGGTTGCAGTGTTGTGGCAATTTTTCTGCCCTGTTTAACAGGGGCGTGTAATGACAATTTTGAATGCAATACTTTGCAGCAGGGCTCATTCCTGCGCTCCAACTAGAGTATCTGTGAGGGGTTGCAGTGTTGTGGCACCAGTGCCTAAGGCCCAATTTTTCTGCCGCTGTTCAACAGGGACATGTAATTACAATTCTTGATCTAATATTTCACAGCAGGGCCCATTCCCACACCCACCAAGAGTAACTGTGAGGGCTTACAGTGTTGTGGCAACACCACCACCACCGCCAAAGGCCCAATTTTTCTGCCCCTGTTCAACAGGTGCATGTAATTACAATTCTTGATATAATATTTCACAGCAGGGCCCATTCCAGCGCCCACCAAGAGTAAATGTGAGGACTTACAGTTTTGTGGCACCAAACCACCACCATCACCACCAAAGGCCCAATTTTTCTACCACTGTTCAACAATGGCATGTAATTACAATTCTTGATCTAATATTTCACAGCAGGGCCCGTTCCTGCGCCCACAAAGAGTAATTGTGAGGGCTTACAGTGTTGTGGCATCACCAACACCTAAGGCCCCAATTTCTGCAGAGTATATAGGGCAGGCCCCTATTTTCAAACATCCAACTTACAAACGACTCCTACTTGCAAACGGAAGGAGACAACAGGAAGTGAAATGAAATCTACCCCTAGGAAGGGAAATTCTCTCCTGTAAGAGTTAATATGGGAAAATGTGTCTCCTCTTCACTGATGCTTTATCACCAATCCTTTTTCACTAAAAACCCCAAATTTTCAAAAAACATTTGTCATTGGGACAGAAAGTGAGGTGAAATCTTCCGAAGAGGTGCACAGACAGCAAAACAAATGTTACAGGGGTGATAACCCTTCCCTATGTTTTCCAAAAAGCTTAAAAATAGATTTTTGGGCTGGAGCTACACTTTAAAAATGTACCAGTTCAAAATTACAAACATATTCTACTTAATAACAAACCTACAGTCCCTTTCTTGTTTGTACCGCCTGTATACTGCTGTTCAGAGTATATAGGGATTGGGGGCCTTTACTTTTTTTAATTTGGGTGCAGGGTTCCCCTTAATATCTATACAAGACCCAAAGGGCCTGGTAATGGACTGGGGGGTGGGGGGTACCCATGTCATTTGTCTCACTGATTTTCATCCATATTGCTGGGACCTGACATTACATTAAAGCCGCAAGCAGTTTTAAATGACTTTTATTCCTTTACAAATGTCATTTTGTGCAGGGACTGTTCTAAGCAACACACGGCACTTTACAGGCATACTATAGACACCCCCCAGGTACGATATTTAAAGGAATATTTCCCTTTTTTTTTACTTTAAGCTTCATTAAAATTACTGCTCCCAAAAAAATGGCCTTTTTTAAAACTTTTTTTTGCATTGATACATGTCCCCTGGGGCAGGACCCGGTTCCCCAAACCCTTTTTAGGACATTACCATGCATATTAGCCTTTAAAATGAGCACTTTTGATTTTGAACGTTCGAGTCCCATAGACTTTAATGGGCTTCTAAAGTTTGCGCAAACTTTCGGTCTGTTTGCAGGTTCTGGTGCGAACCGAACCGGGGGGTGTTCGGCTCATCCCTACTCTCCAGTTCTCTCAGGTTGGATGGTAAACGTTGGTGGACAGCCATTTTTAGGTCTCTCCAGAGATGCTCAATTGGGTTTAAGTCAGGGCTCTGGCTGGGCCATTCAAGAACAGTCACGACAGTCAGAGTTGTTGTGAAGCCACTCCTTCATTATTTTAGCTGTGTGTTTAGTGTCATTGTCTTGTTGGAAGGTAAACTTTCGGCCCAGTCTGAGGTCCTGAGCACTCTGGAGAAGGTTTTCGTCCAGGATATCCCTGTACTTGGCCGCATTCATCTTTCCCTCGATTGCAACCAGTCATCCTGTCCCTGCAGCTGAAATACACCCCCACAGCATTGAAATACACCCCCACCCCCACAGTTTTCTCCACACATACCGCTTAGAATTAAGGCCAAAAAGTTCTATCTTGGTCTCATCAGACCAAAGAATCTTATTTCTCACCATCTTGGAGTCCTTCAGGTGTTTTTTAGCAAACTCCATGCAGGCTCTCATGTGTCTTGCACTGAGGAGAGGCTTCCGTCGGGCCACTCTGCCATAAAGCCCCGACTGGTGGAGGACTACAGTGATGGTTGACTTTCTACAACTTTCTCCCATCTCCTGACTGCATCTCTGGAGCTCAACCACAGTGATCTTTGGGTTCTTCTTTACCTCTCTCACCAAGGCTCTTCTCCCCCGAAAGCTCAGTTTGGCCGGACGGCCAGCTCTAGGAAGGGTTCTGGTCGTCCCAAACGTCTTCCATTTAAGGATTATGGAGGCCACTGTGCTCTTAGGAACCTTAAGTGCAGCAGAAATTTTTTGTAACCTTGGCCAGATCTGTGCCTTGCCACAATTCTGTCTCTGAGCTCTTCAGGCAGTTCCTTTGACCTCATGATTCTCTTTTGCTCTGACATGCACTGTGAGCTGTGAGGTCTAATATAGACAGGTGCGTGGCTTTCCTAATTAAGTCCAATCAGTATAATCAAACACAGCTGGACTCAAATGAAGGAGGATCTGCAAGGAGGAATGGCAGAGGATCCCCAAATCAGGTGTGAAAAACTTGTTGCATCTTTCCCAAAAAGACTCATGGCTGTATTAGATCAAAAGGGTGCTTCTACTAAATACTGAGCAAAGGGTCTGAATACTTAGGACCATGTGATAGTTCAGTTTTTCTTTTTTAATAAATCTGCAAAAATGTCAACAATTCTGTGTTTTTCTGTCAATATGTGGTGTTGTGTGTACATTAATGAGAAAAAAAAATGAACTTAAATGATTTTAGCAAACGGCTGCAATATAACAAAGAGTGAAAAATTTAAGGGGGTCTGAATACTTTCCGTCCCCACTGTATATGATGCTGACTTATTTTGTAGGAAAGTTTTCGATAGGAAGTTCTTAGAGGTGGGTCCAGTTCCTGATACTGATAATTTGGACTTACCTTTGGCAGCAAAAATAAAGCTAGAGGAGGTCAGGGTGGCTTTTTGTAAATTCTGTAAAAAGTTGGCACCAGAACTTGACAGCATTAAGGCCAAATTTTATAAGAAATGTAAAGCTTCTATTTTGGTGGATGTACTCTATTTATAAGTTGCCTGAGAAAACACCTGGTGCCTCCATCTATGATAGTATCATACTTGGTTTTGCCGTCAAAGGTTTAAGGAGCCTTACAATATCATGAACTATGGCCTGTTGCTCTTTTGAATGTGGATATAAAGATTCTGGAAAAAATATTATTTCCTAGATTGATCTGTTTTTTTTTCTTCACTAGTAATAGACTGTCAATATGGCACAGTAAAAGGCAGAACATTTCTGGTGCTATCATTTCACTAGGAGAAATGTTTTAGAGGTGTAAAATTATTGGGCAAGTGTCAGGAAGGGCATGCCAGCAGCCAAAATGGTGACCACAGAAGACTTCCTGGGCTTCCAATTCCTGTAAGAGGGTTGCCGTGGGCATGCGTGCGCACGCCCTGTGACAGTTCATGGCACCAAACAATCTATTTAAACTGGGTCAGCCAGAATCAATGCTGTCTGCTCTACAGCGTTCCCGTGTGTCACTGCTACTAGTTGCCTGATACCTGTTCCAGTTGTTTGACCCAGCTTGTTCCTGATGTTCCTGCTGTCTGCCTGCATCCGACCCCAGCTTGTCTCTGACTCTGCACCTGCCTGCCCCCTCTGCTACCTGTTACCGATCCGGCCTGTACCCTGACTCCTCTCCAGTCTCTGCATCTGTTCCTGACTTGTTCGCCTGTGTATGACCCAGCCTGCCTGTACCTGCCTTCTCTCCAGTCTTCTGGGAGCATCCATCCCACCTGCAGCTGCACCTGCTTCTCAGCTTGTGGTGTTCCAGCATCAGTCTGTTCAAGCTTCCTGCCTACCTGCTGTTCCTGGTCTTCCGCTGTGTCAGTGTAACACCACAAACCCCGATAGAGTTCCAGCCCAGCTCCGCTGTCAGCGATCCTGCCAGGCACCCGTGCGACTCTGCACTCCTGCACCCCCTGTCTGCTCTACCAGGGACCCCGAGTCAGAGGTGTAAGAGAGGCCGTCCTCTGCATATGAGGCTCTACCACCAGTTACATGACAGTAGCAGACAGCCATGTGTCTGCCTGTGCGAGGACGCTCTCCTATGGAGGAACTTTGCCAGCATTTAGCAGGCCTTACGCAAGCTGTTAAGGATCTGCAAGAGGGCTACAACCGGCTGGAAGGACGTGTACAGGCCCTATCCTCTCCTGCTGCTATTCAGGGATCTACACAAGCACCCTCCACCGCATCAGGAACTTCTTCTGCTCCTGCAGTTGTAATGCTACCTCCTGAACCCAGAGTTCCGACCCCCGTAAAGATTTCTTGGAGAACGCAGTAAATTCAGGGCCTTCTGCAATGCGTGTGAACTTTACTTCACATTGGAGCCACACACCTTCTCCCTGGAGGCGACCAAGGTCGGCTTTGTCATTTCCCTGCTGCCGGGAGAGCTGCAATCCATGACTCACCATCTATTGGAACAAAAGGCTGCATCTTTAACGGACTTAGCCACCTTCTTTGATGCCATGGCTCAGTTATTTGAGGACCCTCAGCAAACTGCCACCGCAGAAGCAGCTCTACACATACTTCAGCAAGGTCACAGAGCAGCTGAAGATTACGTTTCTGAGTTTAGGCGCTGGAGTTCCGACACTAACTGGAACGATGCTGCCCTGCGCTACCAGTTTCATATGGGCCTTTCTGAACTTCTCAAGGATGAACTAGCCCGGGTGGGGGTCCCCTCTCCCTGGAGGTCCTCATTAACTTATCCATCCAGATTGAACGACGTCTATGAGAACTAAGGTTAGAAAGGACCAGAGGACAATCTAGCCCAGTGTGGATGCTACCACGGGTTCTCAGTTCCTTCAACTCTGTTCCACCTGTTCCTGTAGCACCCATTCCTGATGCACCAGAACTAATGCAGTTTGGTTTACTTTGACCCTCTCTCACCAAGGAAGAACGCCAATGTCGATGCCAGCAGAACCTCTGTCTATACTGTGGGGGAGCAGGACACTATGTGAGGTCTTGTCTGGCTAAACTCCGTAAGTGTCTCTCAGTCTCTTCTACTTCTACTCCAACCTTGCCCAACAACTCTGCTCACCCTGCTCTTCCCATTCTGTTACAGCTCCCAGGGAGGACTATCCACGCACCCACTATAATCGATTCCGGAGCCTGCAGCTGTTTCATGGACTTATCCTTTGCTGCAGAACATCATTTTCCATTGCAAGCAAAGGCTCAGAGACTTTCAGTACATCTGGCGGATGGGTCCGCCATTGAATCCGGATTAGTCACCCAGGAAACCGTTCCACTTTCTGCCACCATTACCAAGAACCATCAAGAACTGCTACGCCTGGATGTTATCGCCTCACCCCTGTTTCCGGTCATCCTTGGTATGCCATGGTTTAAAGCACACAATCCTCATATCAATTGGGCCAAATTGGAAATCAAGTTTCTTTCCCCCTACTGCCTCCAACACTGCTTACAAGAAGCCCCTTGTGATCAACCTTCCCTGCTGTGCCTCGACACAGACACTGAAGCCTGTCAATCTGTACCAGCAGTTTACCATGACTTCCTGGATGTGTTCAGCAAAAAAGGGGCAGAGGCCCTTCCTCACCAGTGAGAAAATGTGAAACTGCGCTAATAAATATAAATGACAATTGACCATCATAGAGTGCAAAAAAGGGCATGTGAATTTATGGAGCATATATATAGTTACTCATAATAAAATATATGTATTAAACACATGTGCAGAAGTGCATAATCATGTGCATCAGTGCAAGTATCTAAGACATATTAAAAGTCCATATAATGAATGCGATGACCACCCGAAGTGCTGAAGAATATTGAAGGTTTGTTGATAATATAAAGTGTCAGATCCACCGTCACCAATTCTAAAGACTGGCCGCTTACCAGAGACCCATGACCCCCCACTACAGAGGGTCTGGGTAAGCTGTTAAGGAATAATCACTCCGGACCACCATCAAAAGCCAGATAACTCCACTGTGTTGAAAAGTTGGGGGCCTCGATATCAAATGGATCAATAGCAGGTCATCAAACCCTACACTCACCCCACCAGAATACAGCTGGTCCCCAGCTGCTGATTGTAGGCTCAGCCCTGTGTCCACCTTGTTGTGCGGCTTGTTGCTGATGAACAGATAGCAGAGGACACAAACTGTGATGATAAATGCCAACAGGACCACAGCAGCTATGGATAAGCCCACCAGTGCTCCCACGCTTTTGTTACTCTGAAGAATCCATGCATGTTCTGTCCAAAGGCAGAGAGGAATACGCATGGATTCTTCAGAGTAACAAAAGCGTGGGAGCACTGGTGGGCTTATCCATAGCTGCTGTGGTCCTGTTGGCATTTATCATCACAGTTTGTGTCCTCTGCTATCTGTTCATCAGCAACAAGCCGCACAACAAGTTGGACACAGGGCTGAGCCTACAATCAGTAGCTGGGGACCAGCTGTATTCTGGTGGGGTGAGTGTAGGGTTTGATGACCTGCTATTGATCCATTTGATATCGAGGCCCCCAACTTTTCAGTGGAGTTATCTGGCTTTTGATGGTGGTCCGGAGTGATTATTCCTTAACAGCTTACCCAGACCCTCTGTAGCGGGGGGTCATGGGTCTCTGGTAAGTGGCCAGTCTTTAGATTTGGTGACGGTGGATCTGACACTTTATATTATCAACAAACCTTCAATACTCTTCAGCACTTTGGGTGGTCATCGCATTCATTATATATACTTTTTTTTATATATGTCTTAGAGACTTGCACTGATGCACATGATTATGCACGTCTGCACATGTGTTTATTACATATATTTTTTATGAGTAACTATATATATGCTCCATATTCACATGCCCTTTTTTGCACTCTATGATGGTCAATTGTCATTTATATTTATTAGCGCAGTTCCACATTTTCTTATTGGTTCAATTTATGTCTGTGTTATACATAGGAACTGCAGCTTTCTAATTTGTTTATATATTTACCTATGTTTTATCTTTTTTTCTTTTTCTTCCTCACCAGTGGCCTTATGACTGTCCAATCGAACTTCTCCCCGGGGTTGAAGTACCATTCAGGAGAATCTTTCCTCTGACCAAACTTGAACTTGTCGCTCGATAGGACTATATTGACGATAACTTAAAGAAAGGCTTCATCCATCCATCCACATCTCCGGCAGTAGCAGGGATCTTCTTTGTGGAAAAAAAGGATCACTCTTTATGGCCTTGTGTGGATTATCACATAACGTACAGGCCTGGGTTGAAGAACACAAAACCCAATGCGTTATCATGCATGTTTAGTGAGCCTGAGGAAGCTTCACCTCCAGATACTATCCTGTCTTCAGGGAACTTCCTCCTACTACAAGGAGACTTGATGTCCCAAATTAAGCAAGCTTCGGTGGGAAGCCCCCCATCCTCTGGAATTACCCTACAGGCAAAAGATGGACTGCTTTGGTACAAGATCTTTGTACTGGAGGATATCAGAGTTTCCGCCCTGGGGCGGTGTCATGATCATGTGCTAGCTGGGCATTTTGGCATTAGTAAAACTTCTGAACTGGTGCAACGGAAATTCTGGTGGCCTTAGTTGGAAAAGAATTGTAAGAGATATGTGGAATTCTGCACCACTTGTATCCACAACAAGAACAGCAAGTCCAAGGCTTGGGGTCTGTTGAAACCATTACCTTTCCCAAATAGACCTTGGAGAATGATTTTAATAGACTTTATTGTGGAGCTCCCCCCATCTGAGGGCTACAATACCATCTTTGTGGTGGTAGATCGTTTATCTAAGATGGCACATTTCTTACCGATGAAAGGCACAACATGAGCTCAAGAGACTGCACAAATCTTTGTCAAAGAGATTATAAGGCTTCATGGGGTCCCAGCAAATATTGTGTCTGATCGAAGGGTGCAGTTCACCTCCAGGTTCTGGAGGGCCTTATGTGAATCCCTTGTGATTAACCTATCTTTTTCATCAGCTTATCACCCACAAACAAATGGGCAGACAAAAAGGACCACCCAAACTCTTGAACAATTACTACGCTGCTTTTCCTCATTTTCCCAAAATGACTGGGTTTCACTACCTCCATTACCCGAATTTTCTTACAATAACTCTGTTCACTCAGGCACAAAACAGTCACCATTCTTTGCCAATTACGGCTTCCATCCTTCTTTCCTGTCTAATATAATACCAGAGTGCCCTGTACCAGCTGTCCTTGAGACAATGGACTTATTTAGCACTAACAAAAAATTGTTACAGGAAACAATGGCCAAGACACAGGCATACAACAAGGAGATCTTTGATAAAAAGAGAAGATAAGAATTGATCCTGAATCCTGATGATCAAGTTTGGCTATCCACAGCAAACCTGAAATTAGTCTGCCCATCGAAGAAACTGGGCCCTAAGATTGTGGGTCCATTTCCAGAACAACCAGACTCTTTCAGGATCCATGCTGTGTTTCCTATAACCTTGCTAAAGCCCACTATCCCTGATTCCTTTCCCGGACAATATGTTGGTTCGCCTAAACCCGCAGTTGTCGACGGGGAAGAAGAATTTGAGGTCGAAGCAATTTTAGATTGCAGGAAGAGGAGGAATCATATTCAGTACCTGATAAAATGGAAAGATTTTGGGCCTGAGGAGAACTCATGGGAACTGGAATATTCATGCCAAAAGGTTTATTCAGGCTTTCAAGAATTCCCATACTGCCAAATTGGTCCAGTTGGGCAGCCACAGGCTGCCCATTGGACTGGGGCAATGTCTGGAAGGGCATGCCAGCAGCCATATTGGTGGCCACAGAAGATGTCTTGGGCTTCCAATTCTAATCAGATGAGGAAGCATGAACCAGTGACCCGGAAATGTATTTGGCCCCGGGTTCCCATACGGCGTCATTTCTGTCTACTGTGTCCAGAAGGATGCTGTTTTTCCTGAGCCATAATCTAGGAAATCGTTCTTTTAACTAACAGAAATGAGACTGTGGGCTGTTTCCAAGCTCGAGCTATTGTTAATTTAGTTCCGAGCAGGACGAACCTAATAAGATTTTGGGCTAATTTTGATACCTCAGGGTTGGAGAAGTTTAATAATGCGTACTGTGGAGTTTTTGAGACAGGTAAATTCGTAATTTCCCTAACAATATGGAATATTTTGTTCCATAAATCCCTGATTTTGGGGCATTCCCACCAGATATGGATCATGGAACCAATATGTCTGCAGTTGCAAAAGGATAAGGGGGATGCGTTCGGGTAGATTTTAGCTATCCGCAAGGGAACCATATACCATCTTATTAAAATTTTTAAATTAGCTTCAACTAACGCTATGTTGAGGCTGCCCTTTGAAGCAGCGACAGAAGCTCTGTGCCACTCAGTTACGGTCCATTGTTGTTGTAGATCAGTCTCCCATTTTCACATGAAAAGCGTTTTAGATTCAGCCCTAGCAAGTACTCATGAAATCATCGTTATCCCCCCCCCTTCTACTCCATGGCCTGACCACACCACAGTTCCTATTCCGTGATAGATAGAGGTTTGTGTATGGAGGGCCCTAGAGATCTGATTAAATGAGATATTTGTTGGAGTCTAAACTTTTCCGTCCTTGGCATGTCAAGTTTACTGGTACAGTGGGCAAAGGTAAGAGGACCCGTCTAGTTAACAAAGTGACCAATCCTATATAGTCCCTTATCTAGCCACCATTGGAAGGATTTAATGTCCTGTCCAGGTGGGAACAGGGGATTTCTGAAAATGTGGGATAGAGGGCGCCAGTGGAAGATCAAGTGTGAATTGTTTTTAAGGAAATCCCAAAGTGTTAAGGAATGAGAAAGTGTGTGTGCTAGTATTGCTGGTCTGGTCTTGGTTGGACACCAAAGTATATAATCTAGGGTGTAGTGGGGGATAGCCTGTCTTTCCATATGCACCCAATCAGGGTGAGCGATTTTAGAATATATAGTGGATAGTTGGGATAATTGTGCTGCTTGATAGTACCAGAGTATGTTTGGTACACCCACCCCACCCTGATCTCTGTTGCAGAAGAGAGTCCCCTTGGCAATTCTATGCCCTTTGGCACCCCATATAAACTTTACGATTTTCAATTGGAAATTCCGGAGATGGTCTTTAGGGATGGGGATAGGTAATGATCTGAAGAGATACAGGATGCGGGGTAGTAGGGTCATTTTCACAGAGTTCACCCTGCCGAGAATAAAGCCAACTTGATCCTTATAAATGTAAAGGCCAATAAAGTTGGAAATACTGTCAGCTATAGATTTTGTTAGAATTTTAAGATCGTTGTTGATCAAGGATATGGGCCTATAATTAGAGGTGCAAATGGGCTCCTTACCTGGCTTAGGGATCACTGTAATGAACACCGAGTTTGACGTCTTATCAATGGGTGCTCCGCACCGGAGATGGTTAAAAAAGCGAAAAGTATGAGGAGAGTATTGGGGAGAAATTCTTATAATACGGAACCGAGAAGCAGTCAGGGCCTAGGGCTGAGTTGTTTTTAAGGTTTTTAATGACCTGTGCTACTTCTTCCATTGAGATCGGAGCTTCTAACTTGTCCCTGTGCTGTTCCCTGATCTTTGGGATCTTCACCGATCTCAAAAAGGAATATTTGATGTCAGGAGATGGTTCCTTCACAACCTTGCTATACAGAGTGCGATAAAAGTCATGAAAGGCTTCCATAATTTTTTGGGGGGTCTGTGTGAGGGACCTGTCATTTAATCTTATTTTGGGGAGTGCATGGGATCTTTTTTTAGGGGTTAACCATCTCGAAATCTAGTTTATCTTTTTGGTGGTAAAACCGTCCCCCCTCCCATCTGAGATTCTTTTCTGCTATTGCGGTGAGAGCTAGGTTCAGGGCTGTGCATGTTGATTCCAGCCTCTTTGCAGAGCCTGATGAAGGTTTGGCTTTATGCAGTTTGCTTAGGGAGGAAAACTCCCTCTCCAACCTGTCAATATCCAACTTGCTAGTTTTGCGTATTCTAGAAGAAATTTTGATTAGGATACCCTTAATTGCGGCTTTATGAGCTGCCCACAGAGTGGATGGGGAGATGTTGTCAATATCATTCAGAAGGAAGTATTCCTGAATGTGTTTTGCGATTTAGCAAACGTGAGTGGGGTTGCTGAGGATGGAGACGTTTAGTCTCCAGTGCAATACCGGATGTAGAATTGGTCCGCCGTTCAATGTCAGTAGGAAAAGGGAATAGTTCGACTAGGCAGAATCCCCAATGTCTGACCTATACACCAGCGGAACATGTTGTTGTAGAAGAAAAAAATGGTCTATTCTAGAAAAGGATTGATGTGGGTTGGAATAGAGCGTATAGTCCCGTGCCCTCAGATTCATTTCCCTCCAGATATCCACCAACTCGTGACGGAGTATCTGTCTGGCCACATTAAGACTCTGCCTGGTAGGACAAACCCGGTTTTTGCCTGGGGGACAAGTTTTATCTATTTGAAGGCTAGGTTGGAGTCTCCTCAATGAATGACTAGGCCTTCAGTAAGTGTTACAAGGGTGTGGAAAAGGGGATTTAAAGAACTTCGCCTGCCCCTTGTTTGGCGCGTAGTATGAAATGAGGGAATAAAGTTGTTCGTCTATGAGGACCTTTACAAGCAAAAATCTGCCCTCTGGGTCCTTGAATTCAGATTCCAGGGAGAACTGAGTTTTGTGAGAAAAGAATAGTCCTACGCCTTTGGTCTTATTGTCAGAGTTTGCTAGATAAAATATGGGGAATTTGGCATGAATGAATAAAGAGGTATATGATTTAGGGAAATGCGTTTCCTGCAGGAACAGTATATCTATATTTTGGGCATGATAATGTTGGAAGATTTTTCTTCGTTTCACAGAGGAATTGAGTCCCTGAACGTTGTGGGTGGCAATGCGTAGAGCTGGTCTATGTGTGGTGGGATCAGCCATGGAGCAGGATAGAGGAGAAAGCGGGCGACCCTCGACCACCTACCTTTATTGCAGAGGCTGATCTTATTGCAAATGCTGCAAGAGGGTTCACCATGTCATCCGTCAGATTCCTGCAAAGGAGTGAGACAATGTCCGTCAATGAAAGAAAAATTGGAGAGATGAGGGATAGAGGAAAGAAATAGAAGACAGTACGAAGAACTAGTAGAAGTGAGCTCCGAGGAAGAGGTGAGAGAAAGGCCACCTCACCCGGGGGAATCAATCATAGTATCACCCAACTAGTGAGGGAGTTCCTGACCAGGAGCAGTGAAACCACTACGGGAGTAGGTGCATTGGACCCGCTCCCTCCTCTGCACCCCTAACTAACAGCTTGTGACAAAAAAATTTGAACAGTCAGGATATGTGACCCTTATAAACTAAAATAGGAAGGACCAGGACTGGGGGTATAGCAGGATATGGGCGAGATAGGTGGGGAGTACAAAATTATAACGTGGGACTATGAACTGTAAGTCCAGTGTAGAGCCAGCCTTGGAGGTCTGGATAAGAGATGCAAACTAAGGGAAGGGAGAGGGGAATGGGGTATGGGGAGAGGGGAGCCTAATGGGCCAGACGCGGTTCCGGCCTTGTGTTGGGGGAAGGGGCTAGAACAGTTCCCTCTGGTTGCTCCATGACAGCGCCAGTGGACCTAAAAAAAGGAAGCAAGGATTAAGTGATTGGGTAAAAGTTCCTTTGGCGTAAGCGTGGACCGTGTTGTAGAGCAGGCTGGTTGAGTCTGGATGATCAGTCCTGTAAGTTGTGCAGGAGTTCTGTGGAGTCCAGCGGGTTGTCTGGGCATGGAAATATAAAGCCTTCGCGCTACTATAATGTATTAGTGTATGAATTAAAATGGTGAATTCTTATCTTAACGTGATCAAATCCTAAAGTGCCTATAGTGCATAAAAGTGCAATCACAATATTGAACAATAACTGCCTGCAGCAGAACCTAAAGTGTATCACAATCCACTCTCAATAATAATTATAAAAGTGGTTCCTCGCTACAGTGTATAAGAAAAAATATATAAAACATTTACTCAATAAAGTAAATCAATAAAGTGTCAAAGCTTATTAAATAGTTGAAAACAGTGTAAAGAGTTGTACACAATAGAAAATTCATATATTCATAAAAAGCCAGGGCAAATGATTTAGAGTATTAGTAGTCTCTTGACCACATTATCAAAAAAAGAAAAAAATTGTCCACAAGAGGGGTAAAAATTGTAAAGAAGGGATTTCAATGTATGATATGATGGACAAGGAGGGGTTAAAAGTCCCACAAGCTATGGTCACAGAGCTCTCACCTTCATAAACTGCTTAAACCGCATATAATGGTGACCTGAGGTCCGTTGTCTGACGTTATTCCATCCTCTACCACCAGGAGGTCCTCTGTGCCAGCATATGTGAAATTGCAATTATCCAAAGTGTCTGAAGTTTATCTGAAGTTTATGGTGATATGCTGAAACTTCGGATAATTGCAATTTCATATATGCTGGCACAGAGAACCACTACACACGGTGGGAAAGATTTGAAGTTTGTGCAAGTCAGAAATATTTTAAAAGTACCTATATGGTTATTATAAGTCATTTCAAATAATGTATGGTAATGTAGGTCACAGAGACATAATATAATTTTAGTATATGCGGACCCAACGGCTTTGGTATGGGGAGAGTATATATGAAGGTGTGATTTTATGAGTAGAAGTGTTTTAAGAAACTAATTAGTATGATGAAAAACATATAATGATGATTACAACTATATAAGACTATAGCCTATGGTTAGATAAACAAATATTCATTGGATATACCATAATTACACATGTATCCATATGGATAATCATTTTTATGTAGTATTGATTAGTATATATATAAACATGGGTCTTTCACAGATAGACCAGTTTTTATAGAGATACATTTATAGAGTTACATATATATAACCAGCTATGTAAAAAATATTAATCAAGATTATACTGAGTGTATTTTATATTAGGAAGGATAAAAGGATAAACTCAAAACACATGTGAGACACCTGGTGGTTAAAGGTGTATTATTTGAACTCACTAAATTCCCGGGAAAGGTTAATTATTAAGTTTATAACCAATAGAAAAGAAGCCACATCCTTTTGGGCAGAGCCATTATAATTTTTATGGTCTCATTATCTGAAATGGTATTTAGAGGCAAGTAAGACGCCAAGGAAAGGAAGAGGAAGTGAGCTCAGAAGGAAGATCAGGGATCCACCCTGAGGGGGGACACTGGGAGATACACACACTCCCAGACAGACTGATGCTTATGCACCATGCATGAATACATATTTTAAACATCTATGAAGATTCCTGAACCCTGATCCTTGGAACTCGGAGGTCGCAAGAAGTAAATCCTCTTTAAGAGTATCCATTTTGAAAGCCACGGCAGCCATTTTAACTCTGGTAACCAGCCAATAGGAATAGTAGCCATCTTGGAATGGGTAATTATGTCATGTTGATTTTATCTTGTATGTTCTCTCAAATATTGATATGTTCTCTCAAATATTGATGTATTGAATATTATACAATTGATAATCATTCTCCCGAATCAATAACCCCCTTGTAGCTTTTTCTCTAAAGATTCAAATTTTTTCATTATATTTTTCTTTTTGCATAGTTGCCACATTTATTGACAAAACAAACGTCTAATTTATTTCACATTGTTAACCATTTACTTACCTGCAGTATAGTAACGGTCAGGGGCGTAACTAGAAATAGCAGGGCCCCATAGCAAAATATTGTATGGGGCCCCCCTGCAAACAGCCCCCCCCTCAGCTGCCCTAGTGTCAATTCAGTGTGACCTGTGCCACATACAGCATGACCTGTGCCCAATGCAGCGTGACCTGTGCCCAATACAGCGTGACCTGTGCCCAATACAGCGTGACCTGTGCCCCATACAGCGTGACCTGTGCCCAATACAGCCTGGTCTGCCTGTGTCCCATTCAGCTCCACCTATGCAGAGGAAGAGGCAAGCCACCCGGATCAGCAGAGAGTGGAATTGCCCGCTGTAATAGCTTTCATTTGAATTTCCTGTCTTCCCGGGGCTCATCGTCACATAGCCCCACCTCTTGGCCCGACGCCTTTGATGACGTCACATGTCCCGCATTGGATTGGCGTTCTGTCTATCAAAGGCACCGGGCCAAAAGGTGGAGCTATGTGACGTAAGCCCCGGGAACACTGGAAGTTCTAATGAAAGCTCTTACATTGGGCAATTCAGCTCTCTGCTGATACGGACAGCTCGCCTCTTTCTTTCCTCTCTCTTCCCCTGGCTGGGAGACTGTGCCGGCGGTGCTCTTATCCTCACTGGGCCGCACTCGGCTGCGGGCCCCATAGCGCCCGCATGGGTCGCTATGGTGGTAGTTACGCCCCTGGTAACGGTTGAACGTGGGAAATACAGATGTTCTGTTTAATTGTCAAGTTCACAAGGTTATTGATTCTACCGAGAAGTTATCATGGTGGTATTATGTCAAAGGGACGGTACGCCCATTATTGCAAGTGTTTTTTTTTTATTTTCAAGACGTTTATGTAACGCAATCGGTATCTTAATTTCATGTGATTATTTGTTTTTGTTAACCAATAAATGTGACTATTTGGTATGCTCACATGTCTCCGTGAATACGTTTCATATGCATAGACTGTGTCATATAGATTGATTGTATCTTAAAAATATCCTCGTTAAAAATTACTAAATAATAATTATTGTGCGGGAAACCTGTCCTTAAAAAGGCACATACTTATTATGACTTATTATTCATGACACACCACCAATACAAACAAAGTGAACAAACTGAACAACCAAACAGTGATAATGAACCAACCAGCATATATAGCAAAAGGGGTTACCAGAATCGTAGTCAAGCCAGGCCAGAGTTATAAACAGGAGATCAGCAGATGGGGGGCCAGGAGTAAACTGACAGGGAAACAAGATGGAAGGAATCGGGCTGCAGGGCAAGGATCCAGGGATACAGGAACAGATACAAACAGGATACAGGAATCAGGGTTCAGGATCAGGATCAGGCTAACAGATAAACAGGCTGCAGGTCAAGCACAAGGACAAAACCAGGGCAAGGTGTGTGTGCACTTGCCGGATATTTATACTATATCTGCTATCAAAGACAGGTGATACCTAATTGCAGAAGGTAATGCCTGCTCCACACTGCCAGGATCCATCCGCTGGTGGACGCCAGTACTGCGGCCCAAAGATGACATAATACCAGCAGGAAAAAGCTTTGATAGTTCCAAACTGCCAGGAGACACCTGCTGGTGGACCTCAGTACTGCACGCCAGATAATAGATATTACCAGCGGAGGGAACCTTTCCTGACAGTACCCCCCCTCGAAGGAGCGACCTCCGGACGCTCCAACTAGCCGTTGCTGGGAAAAATCCATGGCGTCAAGCCGGGCAGCGGGCAAAGTCACATCAAGTTGGACAATAAGTACGTCAAGCTGGGTAGCAGGCAGAGGAACCTCAAACTGAGTAGCAGGCACATCTAGCTGGGCGGCAGGCACATCGAACTGGGCAACAGGCACAACGAACTGGGCAATAGGCACAATGAACTGGGCAACAGGCATGGGCACATTAAGCTGGGCCGCTGGCAGAGGCACATCAAGTGGGGCAGCAGGCACAGGCACCTCAAGCGGGGTAACAGGCACAGACACCTCAAGCGGGGCAGCAGGCACATAAAGCAGGGCAGCAGGCACAGGCACATCAAGCTGGGCAGCAGGCACAGGCACATCAAGCTGGGCAGCAGGCACAGACACATCAAGCTGGGCAGCAGGCATGGACACATCAAGCTGGGCAGCAGGCACAGGCACATCAAGCCGGGCAGCAGGCACGGGCACATCAAGCTGGGCAACAGGCACGGGCACTTCAAGCTGGGCAGCAGGCATGGGCACTTCAAGCTGGGCAGCAGGCACGGGTACATCATGATAGGTAGCAGACAGTGGCACATCAGGCTGGGCAGCAGACAATGGCACATCAGGCTGGGCAGCAGACAGTGGCACATCAGGCTGGGCAGCAGACAGAGGCTCATCAGAATGGGCAGCAGACAGTGGCACATCAGGGTGGGCAGCAGACAGAGGCTCGTCAGGCTGGGCAGCAGACAGAGGCACATAAGGCTGGTCAGCAGATAGGGACACATCAGGCTGGGCAGCAGACAGAGGCTCATCAGGCTGGGAAGCAGACAGAGGCTGATCAGGCTGGTCAGCAGACAGAGGCTCATCAGACTGGGCAGCAGACAGAGGCTCGTCAGACTGGGCAGCAGACAGAGGCTCATCAGAATGGGCAGCAGACAGGAACTCATCAGGCTAGGCAGCACACAGAGATTCACCAGGCTGGGTAGCAGACAGGAACACATCAGGCTGGGCAGCGGACAGGAACACATCAGGCTGGGCAGCAGACAGAGGCTTGTCAGGCTGGGCAGCAGACAGAGGCTTGTCAGGCTGGGCAGCAGACAGAGGCACATCAGGCTGGGCAGCAGATATGGACACATCAGGCTGGGCAGCAGACAGAGGCTCATCAGGCTGGGAAGCAGACAGAGGCTCATCAGACTGGGCTGCAGACAGAGGCTCATCAGACTGGGCAGCAGACAGAGGCTCATCAGAATGGGCAGCAGACAGGAACTCATCAGGCTAGGCAGCAGACAGAGATTCACCAGGCTGGGTAGCAGACAGGAACACATCAGGCTGGGCAGCGGACAGGAACACATCAGGCTGGGCAGCAGACAGAGGCTTGTCAGGCTGGGCAGCAGACAGAGGCTCGTCAGGCTGGGCAGCAGACAGAGGCACATCAGGCTGGGCAGCAGATATGGACACATCAGGCTGGGCAGCAGATAGAGGCTCATCAGGCTGGGCAGCAGACAAGAACTCATCAGGCTGGGCAGCAGACAGAGGCTCATCAGGCTGGGCAGCAGACAGAGGCTCATCAGACTGGGCAGCAGACAGGAACACATCAGGCTGGGCAGCAGACAGGAACACATCAGGCTGGGCAGCAGACTGGAACACATCAGGTTGGGCAACAGACAAAGGCTCATCAGGCTGGGCAACAGTCAGAGGCTCATCAGGCTGGGCAGCAGACAGGAACACATCAGGCTGGGCAGCAGACAGGAACACATCAGGCTGGGCAGCAGGCTCCGCAGGCCAGGAAACAGGCAATACACCCTCAGACCGGGAAACAGACACCGGGACTTCAGGCTGGAACACTGGCTCTGGTTCTTCGGGCTGGAACTCTGGCTCTTCAGACTGGAACGCTGGCTCTTCAGGCTGGAATGCTGGCTCTGGCTCTTCAGGCTGGAACGCTGGCTCTGGCTCTTCAGGCTGGAACGCTGGCTCTGGCTCTTCAGGCTGAAACGCTGGCTCTGGCTCTTCAGGCTGGAACTCTGACTTTAGCTCTTCAGGCTGGAACGCTGACTCTAGATCTTCAGGCTGGAACGCTGACTCTGGCTCTTCAGACTGGAACACTGGCACCTCCGGTTGTAACTCTAGCACCTCCAGCTGGAACTCTGGCACCTCTGGCTGGAACTCTGGCACCTCCGGCTGGAACTCTGGCACTTTGGGCTGGAACTCTGGCACTTCGGGCTGGAACTCTGGCACTTTGGGCTGGGATACTGGCACCGGAACTTCAGGCTGGGACAGATTGGTGGTTGTGGAGATAGGTTGGGTTAATGGCAGGATCGTTTTGGTTGGAAAAAACTTTAGCGCTATAGGTGACAGCGGGACTGTAGGTAAGGGGTGCAGCAGACTGGAAAGGAGGATTGGGATATGGCAGGGAAGAGGTAACAGTAGCTGGGGGAAGATCTTGTGGGTTTGTAGGCAGTGGGGAAGAGGCAGGTGGATTGAATGCAGGATAGGTACAGAGAGCAGAGACCGGATATGAGTATTTGGTTGGGAGCAGCGTATACTGGGCTGCAACTGAGGTTGACATAGCTGATGGGGAAACATACATTTGGGTAGGCTGGTGTCTGATGGCAGAGGTGATTTGTTTGGCTGGGGCTGATTGCACCATGTCAGACCATGCTGAAAGTATAGGTTGTACAAACTGTAATTTTAAATCTCCCTGTCTAACAAAAGCCTGAGCAGACAAAATGCACTCAGCAATCACCTGTGGGGAATAGGCTGAGTAGTGCTCACAAATATCGGTGGGATCATCTTCAAAAAGCAACACTAGGGATACAACCTGATTCACATTAAAAGTAGGAGTGAAATCATCATGGCCCTCTGGAATGCAGGGCAGGGCCAGCTCAGTACAGATATTGATCAAAGGCTGCACCTCCCCAAACAATATATAACCCTGATCGACCAGGGAGTGAGTCAAACGGATAGCTGCAAACAACTGGTCACTAGGCCATCCTTTCAAAGCCTGGCGGCAATAATCACTACTTTCAGATGCCAGCAGAGAAAAATAAATGACCTCATCGGCATTCATGTTTGCAACCAAACTGAATCAAAATGGTTCCCCTGTGCAGCCACTTCTGGTCAGGTATGACCAGAGTTTTTTATTCAGTCATAAACCAGATGTGACCAGAACTGTGTGACTGCGACAGAGTGAACCAGACATAAATAGGTGAAAGTAAGTAAGTTTATTAAAACAAATGCATATAAATGTGAACATACCACCAATACAAACAGAGTGAACAAACTGAACAACCAAACAGTGATAATAAACCAACCAGCATATATAGCAAAAGGGGGTACCAGAATCGTAGTCAAGCCAGGCCAGGGTCATAAACAGGAGATCAGCAGATGGGGGGCCAGGAGTAAGCAGACAGGGAAATAAGATGGAAGGAATCAGGCTGCAGGGCAAGGATCCAGGTATACAGGAACAGATACAAACAGGTTCAGGATATAGGATACAGGAATCAGGGTTCAGGATCAGGATCAGGATTAGGCTAACAGATAAACAGGCTGTAGGTCAGGGCACAAGGACAATAACAGGGCAAGGTGTGTGTGCACTTGCCGGGTATTTATACTATAGCTGCTATCAAAGTCAGGTGATGCCTAATTCCAGAAGGTAATGTCTGCTCCACACTGCCAGGATCCATCCGCTGGTGGACGCTAGTACTGCGGCCCAAAGATGACATAATACCAGCAGGAAAAAGCTCTGACAGTTCCAAACTGCCAGGAGACACCTGCTGGTGGACCTCAGCACTGCATGGCAGATGATAGATATTACCAGCGGAGGGAAACTTTCCTGACAATATGTCATCCAGGGTCTGGTTTAGGAGGGATACTGTGGTGGCTGGTGACAGTGGGCCTCCGCTTGTTGTGGGTGATGGGGCCCCTCCACATACCTCCTCATGCAGTGTATCCCGCCAGGGAGAGGAGCCTGGGATCCCTGTGTGAGCCTCGTGAGGCGGCCGGTCCGCCACCATCTTGGGAATTTCGGCTGCTCCCGGGAGTGCTGCAAACTGAGCTTTTGGGCCTCTCCTCATTGCCCCCACTTGCATGAAAGCTTCCCCAGATGTATACAGAATCCTCCGGTCCCGGTCTGGATTTGCGGGGGTCAATATATCCGCTGCAGGGTGCAGGGTGTGCAGAATGCTGCCATCTCACAGAGGGCCGTGCATGTGCCCCCAACTTACCGTAGTTTCAATAGTCCAAAACCCACAAGGTCGCTTGCCGGTACCAGTATCTTCTCCTAGCGCTTCTTCTGGGTGCAGGTCTGTATCTATCTTCATAAATATGAAAAGTTCTGAGCTAATATCAGTATTGAAATTACATTTAAACTAAACACACACTGTTTAATTTACATTATCCCTTCTATTTCTGTATGTGGATGATGGCACTGTAATTATTAAAAAAAAAACAAAAAAAAAAACATCCAAGTACTTTCTTCTAATAATATACAGCTATCACATGACCCTGATTTTTCCCCATCCCGTCTGCAGGGAAACATAAGCAGAAGGAGATTCTAGTCCTCTGTTGCTGGTCACATGTCCAAAAAAATAACAACCTTTGGAATACAGAGTAAAAATAAATAATTAAGATCAATAAACTGTTTTAAATTGTCAGACAAATATATATTTGAAATCAATTTTTTTGGGGGGGGGGGGCAATAACAATGTGTGGGCTGATTTCTGCCAGTCACAGGCTGTGTCACACCCCTCCAGCCTCTGTCTAAGAATAAGAGGGAGGTGAAGCCTTCATTAATCTACATGTAATATCCTGTCCCCATTGTGTGTAGCTGGTTAGTGGGCATGGAGGAGGAAAGAGGGAATGGGCTGTCATTTACCACTGTGTATAAACCTACATATGTGACTCTATAGTCATATGGGCTTCTCAGATGAGGTAGAGAGGAAATGCTCAGCAGAGAAACTTACTGAAAACTATGCATGTGCAGAGTTGCCACCACAGCTGCAAAATCCCTAGCTGAATCTGGGACATGGACAAAAGGCGGAGAGCAGCAGGATCAACCAGGTTTTTTGCAGAATACAGAAGATGAATCTCATAGTGACTGAGTGAGTATGAACAGCATGTAATACAGCATTTATTGATAGTTTTTTATGATGTGGGTTTAGTGACAGTTTAAGCAAAAAAAGCCATACAGTGAAAGAAATCAATAGTGCATAATAAAATACTGGAAAAAAAATGGTGTCCACACAACTGTAAATTAACATCCACAATTAACAAGCAGGCCTTCCTTTCAATAGCCCATTTGTGCACAGGTGTGTAAATATGGTAAACCTCAAGATGTGAAAAACACCACAAATGTTTTCCTCCACCAGGTGCCACACAAAAAGGCTTACCGCACAAATTTGACCCTCTAAACCAAAGAAGTCACATAACGCAGATATGGATGTCACCTCTGGTTCACAGAAGCAAATATGAGAAGACAGAAGACCAAATGTACCACATACGTAAAACTGCTCAATAAGGCTTTATTAAAATCAATAAAACTACTCACATACAAATAAAATACATCAGCGCTTATGTATAAGCCTGTCCTGAGGTAGCGCAGACCACTTTTTTATTTTCGGTGTGTGGTGACAACGTCAGCTCCACTCTACGCATTTCAACATAAATGACATATTCTGAGGCACAGACACCACGCTCCACAGTGCTTAATATATCCAGAACGAGCATTGAAAAACCAGAACTAGGAAATGGGTAATCTTAGTTACAGAACTAAGCCTTACTATGATATTGGACAAGAGTCTGCCATCTTGTGGTATAATAGCAGAATATCCTCCCCATCTTAATAAAAAGATAGATGGACCAAACAACTGCACAAAGACCTCAAACCAAAAAGCCCCCCCAAAAAACAGACACATTAAACTAATCACAGGACGAACATGGAGTGAAGAATCATTCGTTATTAATAAATGCATTGACATCCCACGCCACAGTCATACAGTGGGGAGTAAAGGCCTGCAGATCGTGAATCCACTGGGTTTCCAACTGGGATATCCCCCTTCTCACAGCACTACCCCACCAATGGTGGGTGTATTTGTCTATTCCCAAGAAAAGGGTACCCAATAGAGGCTTTATTATGGCAGGCTGCATAGTGCTTAGTGATGATATGCCCCTTATATCTTCTTTTAATATTGCCTGTGATTTTTTAACTGAGCATTTGAGGTTCTCCCCATGTACTGCAAGCCGCAAGACATTGCAAAAGACTATGTTGGTGGAGGCACATGTGGTGAAGGTTTTGGTGGAATAAGTTTTAGAAGTAGCAGTGGAAGTAAAGGTGCAGACCTTCTTACATCTCATGTGATTAATCTATCAAACTGAGCATTTCTTACAAGGGAAAAAATCCTTTAGATCACAAAAAAGAAGGGCTGGATGGCACGTTCATTATATTAGGGGCAGTCATACCTTGGAGTGAGGAAACTACCCTGAAAATATCCCCCTGCCTTTCAGGATGAAAGGGGACATAAAATATGGTAATTTTTTAACACCAGGCAATGTCGGCTCATAATCCTCTTAATAGCTGGATGTTAAAAAAAAAAAGAAGTAATGAGAGATCACTAATTTCTCAGAATCGTTTTGTCAGGGCTGGCAATGACTCTTCTCGCTGAGCTACCTGAGATGCTGGACAGTTCCCTGGACAATTACTATGATCCTGCCTTGAATCTTGTTTGTCTTGAAACTCAAATTCTTTGCTTCTCCCATGAACTTCTTGATTTAAGCCATACCTCTGCACTTCCTGTTTGCCAGATTATTGTGCTCTCTCAAGCCAGTATCTTGCTTTTGTGTCATGGTTATGCAGTAATGTTTGTCAGCTTACATCTCCATGTGTTCAGATTAAGAGGCCAGCCACTCTCACCTGGCTGCTTAGGTAATCTCTCCTCGAAGCTTGGCTCCACCCCAGCCTGCCAGGAAAGGTCCCCTCCGCTGGTAATATCGATCATTTGGCATGCAGTACTGAGGTCCTCCAGCAGGTGTCTCCTGGCAGTTTGGAGCTGTCAGGAGAGATTTTTCCTGCTGGTATTTTGTCATCTTTGGGCCACAGTACTGGCGTCCACCTGTTGAGGGATCCTGGAGCAGGTATTACCCTTTGCAGACAGGCGTCACCTGACTTTAATTAGCAGCTGCAGTATAAATACCCAGCAAGTGCACACACATCTTGCCTTGGTATTGTCCTTGAGCCCTGACCTGCAGCCTGCATCCTGTTACCCTGATCCTGAAAACCTGAACCTGTACCATCCTGTACCTGAAACCTGATTTCTGGAACCTGTTTATCCTGTTCCCTGTTTGTTTCCTGAACCCTGGACCCTGAGCCTTGTATCTGACCCGTCCCTCCTGTGATCCATCCATCCTCTCATTTTCCTGTTTATTTCCCTTCCCCAGCTGCTGACCTCCCGTTGACGACTCTGGCCTTGCTCTGTTTATGATCTTGGTATTTCCCTTACTTGTATATATTTGTTCTGTTATTATTATTATTTGTGGGGTTCTGTTTGCTATTGGTTGTTGTGCACTTAGTGATATTGGAGGTGGTTGTGTTATATTTATTCACTTATCCTTAATAAATCACTTATCTTTTTACTTATACACGTCTGGGTTTCCTCTGTTGCAGTCCACACAGTTCTGGTCTTATCTGGTACATGACACAGCCCCTATCAGGAAACTCAATATTAATCTATGCACTGCAAGCCAGCTCTGCTGATCAATATTGTGTGATTTGGCTTCCGTGTGCTTATTGCTCTTTGTCCTGCGTCTGATCCTGTTTATCGATCTTGGCTTGTTCTTGACTATCCCTGCTTGCTTGTTACATAGTTACATAGTAGGTGAGGTTGAAAAAAGACACAAGTCCATCAAGTCCAACCTATGTGTGTGATTATGTGTCAATATTACATTGTATATCCCTGTATGTTGCGGTCATTCAGGTGATTATCTAATAGTTTCTTGAAGCTATCAATGCTCCCCGCTAAGACTACCACCTGTGGAAGGGAATTCCACATCCTTGCCGCTTTTACAGTAAAGAACCCTCTACGTAGTTTAAGGTTAAACCTCTTTTCTTCTAATTGTAATGAGTGGCCACAAGTCTTATTAAACTCTCTTCTGCGAAAAAGTTTTATCCCTATTGTGGGGTCACCAGTACAATATTTGTAAATTGAAATCATATCCTCTCTCAAGCGTCTCTTCTCCAGAGAGAATAAGTTCAGTGCTTGCAACCTTTCCTCATAACTAAGATCCTCCAGACCCTTTATTAGCTTTGTTGCCCTTCTTTGTACTCGCTCCATTTCCAGTACATCCTTCCTGAGGACTGGTGCCCAGAACTGGACAGCATACTCCAGGTGCGGCCGGACCAGAGCCTTGTAGAGTGGGAGAATTATCTTTTTATCTCTGGAGTTGATCCCCTTTTTAATGCATGCCAATATTCTGTTTGCTTTATTAGCAGCAGCTTGGCATTGCATGCCATTGCTGAGCCTATCATCTACTAGGACCTCCAGGTCCTTTTCCATCCTAGATTCCCCCAGAGGCTCTCCCCCCAGTGTATAGATTGCATTCATATTTTTGCCACCCAAATGCATTATTTTACATTTTTCTACATTGAACATCATTTGCCATGTAGTCGCCCACCCCATTAATTTGTTCAGGTCTTTTTGCAGGGTTTCCACATCCTGCGGAGAAGTTATTGCCCTGCTTAGCTTAGTATTGTCTGCAAATACAGAGATTGAACTGTTTATCCCATCCTCCAGGTCGTTTATAAACAAATTAAATAGAATTGGTCCCAGCACAGAACCCTGGGGAACCCCACTACCCACCCCTGACCATTCTGAGTACTCCCCATTTATCACCACCCTCTGAACTCGCCCTTGTAGCCAGTTTTCAATCTATGTACTCACCCTATGGTCCATGCCAATGGACCTTATTTTGTACAGTAAACGTTTATGGGGAACTGTGTCATATGCTTTTGCAAAATCCAGATACACCACGTCTACGGGCCTTCCTTTATCTAGATGGCAACTCACCTCCTCATAGAAGGTTAATAGATTGGTTTGGCAAGAACGATTCTTCATGAATCCATGCTGATTACTGCTAATGATAGCGTTCCTATTACTAAAATCTTGTATATAGTTCTTTATCATCCCCTCCAAGAGTTTACATACTATTGATGTTAGGCTAACTGGTCTGTAATTCCCAGGGATGTATTTTGGGCCCTTTTGTGACCCTGACCTTTTGGCGTGTTCTCTGTCTATCCTTGTCTGCTAGTCTCCCTGACCTTTGGCTTATCTCCTTACTATTCTTTGTTGTCCTGAGCTGCTGCTTCCTCTCTATCCTTCTTTAGCCTACCGTGAGCTGGAAGACCCTGGGGGCCGTGACCTGGAGTCAGTTGCAGCGCAGTCCATACTCACCACTAGAGGCTCTGGTGAACACCTGCTGGCTCTTAGACTACGCGCCCCGGGGAATCTTATGCTCTAGCTCCCAGTGGGATCAGTGTTGGTGCTCCAGTGGACCTGCCTTCCTGAACCACCCAGAGTTCCATCCGCAGCAGTCAGCCGTAGGGTCCACTACCTTATCGGTGCACTCCTGACTCCAACAGTGTGCATCTGTCAGCTGGACCCAGGTGACCTGACATTTTGTTTTTCCTACTGCCGTTCATATCTTTGCCACTACTTGTTACTGACCCTTGGCTTGTTTACGGACTACGCTTCTGTTTGATAAGGAAACTCTGATCCAGGCATGTGGGGTGTAACTCAATCCCAGTTTTTCTCTTTGTGTAGTAAAACTGGGATTGAGTTACACTCCACATACCTGGAACCTGGATATGTGCCTCCCAGTCCATACTCACCACTAGAGGCTCTGGTGAACACCTGCTGGCTCTTAGACTACGCGCCCCGGGGAATCTTATGCTCTAGCTCCCAGTGGGATCGGTGTTGGTGCTCCAGTGGACCTGCCTTCCTGAACCACCCAGAGTTCCATCCGCAGCAGTCAGCCGTAGGGTCCACTACCTTATTGGTGCACTCCTGACTCCAACAGTGTGCATCTGTCAGTTGGACCCAGGTGACCTGACATTTTGTTTTTCCTACTGCCGTTCATATCTTTGCCACTACTTGTTACTGACCCTTGGTTTGTTTACGGACTACGCTTCTGTTTGATAAGGAAACTCTGATCCAGGCATGTGGGGTGTAACTCAATCCCAGTTTTTCTCTTTGTGTAGTAAAACTGGGATTGAGTTACACTCCACATACCTGGAACCTGGATATGTGCCTCCCACGATAGAGCACTATTCCTCCCACTGATACCAATGATGGGGCACTATTCCTCCCACTGATACCACTGATGGGGTACTATTCCTTACACTGATACCAATGATGAGGCACTATTCCTCCCACTGACACCAATGATGGGGCACTATTCCTCCTACTGACACCAATGATGAGGCACTATTCCTCCCACTGTTATATCTGCTACTGGACCCCAGCTTGCTCATGTCATAGTGGGGCGATCCTCAGGACCATGACCTGGTACTAACACGTAGCTAAACCCATATCCACCATCAGAAGCTCTGCTGAAAACCAGTAAGGCCTTAAACTCCGCACCTCATTTGAGCCTGCGTTATTTGCCAGGGTGACCTGCTTGTACATCAATCCTACTGGTCGGTGGGAGTCCTCCTACTGCTATAGCTACTGGTCTCCTAGCTTGACCCCAGACTGTGACACTTTTTTTCTCTTATTTTTCCTATCAACCAAAGGGCCTACCTATTCATAGATCTAATCTGGGAAATATCCAACTCCAAATGCTCCTCCTTATATCCCTTTCCCAAAAATCGCTCCTTTAGGATATTGGCTTGGACATCAAAATCCTCCACCCTAGAGCAAGTACATCTAAGATGCATAAATTGGCTATTTGGTACTAATTCCAGCCAAGACCAGTTATGGCAACTATCCATGGAGATGACAGAGTTGAGATCTGTGAATTTAGAAAAAGTGCTGGTAGCTACAGTATATTGTTGTTCACCATCCTTATTTTAAGATCTAGAAAAAAATCTCCTCTAAACGCACCTCATATGAGCGGAAAATACCACGATTGTTTGAATTCAACTCTCATGCATATCTCCAGGGACTCTTCATCGCCTTTCCATATAATGAGGATGTTGTCTATATACCTAGGCCTTCAGTTGTCTTGAATTGCTGGTGTATGATGATGTCACTACTGCAGAAGTACAGACATCTCACCACATGGCAGTGTGTCAGAAGGTGTTGTGGATTTTTTTGGAAGTATAGGTACAGCTACCTGTCCCTAGTTAGTCAGTGAGGCCCAATTGTAAGACACATAATGTAGTATGGTAGATCAGACACAGGCATCAAATATATGCTGGTACTGCCTCAGGTTATTACAGATTTGACATGTATATTTTTAACAGAAAAGATGTAAGCCATGCACTCTTTGGTCATTGGTCAGATGTTTGTGACGAATGATCAGATACTAGTGATTATAATCAGGTGTTGGTGACGACTGCTCATAATTTTAGATGACTTCTGGATTTTCCGCTGGACTTTCCTCACCATTTGGATGTATGTTTGTGACATAATGTTTTCCAATTTTAAACTGATCCTTTGTGGTTACGGGTTGCGACACTCAGATGCTTATGTACAATAAACATAAGGAGAAGTAAAAGTAGACATTAGTTTCAGTAACTATCTTATAAAATCATCAGTAGTTTTTTTAAGGCTCCATGCATGTTCTGCCTGTACAGTGGGGAAAATAATTTTTGATCCCCTGCAGATTTTGTAAGTTTGCCCACTTCCAAAGAAATGAAGGGTCTATAATTTGTATCATAGGTGTATTTTAAATGATAGAGACAGAATATCAACCAAAAATCCAGAAAAAACACATAAAACAAATGTTATAAATTGAGTTGCAGTTCAGTGAGTAAAATACAGTCAGGTCCATAAATATTGGGACATCAACACAATTCTAATCTTTTGACTTGAAATGAAACAAACAAGAGTAACTGTGAGGGGTTACAGTGTTCTGGTGCCACCAAAACCAAAGGCCCAATTTTTCTGCCTTTGTTTAACAGGACCATGTAATTAAAATTTTTGATATAATGTTCAACAACAGGGCCCGTTCCTGTGCCCAACAAGAGTGGCTGTGAGGGGTTACAGTGTTCTGGTGCCACCAACACCTAAGGCCCAATTTTTCTGCCTCTGTTTAACAGGGCCATGTAATTACAATTTTTGATATAATATTTCACAGCAGGGCCCATTCCTGTGCCCAACAAGAGTAACTGTGAGGTGTTACAGTGTTCTGACACCACCAACACCTAAGGCCTAAACCTAAAGGAATACAGTTAAGTCCATAAATATTGGGACATCTACACAATTCTAATCTTTTTGGCTCTATACACCACCACAATGGATTTGAAAAGAAATTAACTGCAGACTTTCAGCTTTAATTTGAGGGTATTTACATCCAAATCAGGTGAACGGTGTAGGAATTACAACAGTTTGTATATGTGCCTCTCACTTTTTAAGGGACCAAAAGTAATGGGACAGATTAACAATCATCCATCAAACTTTCACTTTTTAATACCTGGTTGCACACCCTTTGCAGTCAATTACAGCCTGAAGTCTGGAATGCATAGGCATCATCAGACGCTGGGTTTCATCCCTGGTGATGCTCTGCCAGGCCTCTACTGCAATTGTCTTCAGTTCCTGCTTGTTTTTGGGGCATTTTCCCTTCAGTTTTGTCTCCAGCAAGTGAAATGCATGCTCAATCGGATTTAGGTCAGGTGATTGACTTGGCCATTCCATAACATTCCACTTCTTTCCCTTAAAAAGCTCTTTGGTTGCTTTCGCAGTGTGCTTTGGGTCATTGTCCATCTGCACTGTGAAGCGCTGTCCAATGAGTTCTGAAGCATTTTGCTGAATATGAGCAGATAATATTGCCCGAAACACTTCAGAATTCATCCTGCTGCTTTTGTCAGCAGTCACATCATCAATAAATACAAGAGAACCAGTTCCATTGGCAGCCATACATGTCCACGCCTTGACACTACCACCACCATGCTTCACTGATGAGGTGGTATACTTTGGATCATGAGCAGTTCCTTTCCTTCTCCATACTCTTCTCTTCCCATCACTCTGGTACAAGTTGATCTTGGTCTCATCTGTCCATAGGATGTTGTTCCAGAACTGTGAAGGCTTTTTTAGATGTTGTTTGGCAAACTCTAATCTGGCCTTCCTGTTTTTGAGGCTCACTGATGGTTTACATCTTGTGGTGAACCCTCTGTATTCACTCTGGTGAAGTCTTCTCTTGATTGTTGACTTTGACACACATACACCTACCCCCTGGAGAGTGTTCTTGATCTGGCCAACTGTTGTGAAGGGTGTTTTCTTCACCAGGGAAAGAATTCTTCGGTCATCCACCACAGTTGTTTTCTGTGGTCTTCCGGGTCTTTTGGTGTTGCTGAACACCGGTGCGTGCTTTCTTTTCAAGGATGTTCCAAACAGTCAGTTGATTTGGCCATACCTAATGTTTTTGCTATCTCTCTGATGGGTTTGTTTTGTTTTTTCAGCCTAATGATGGCTTGCTTCACTGATAGTGACAGCTCTTTGGATGTCATATTGAGAGTTGACAGCAACAGATTCCAAATGCAAATAGCACACTTGAAATGAACTCTGGACCTTTTATCTGCTCCTTGTAAATGGGATAACGAGGGAATAACACCCCCCTGGCCATGGAACAGCTGAGCAGCCAATTGTCCCATTACTTTTGGTCCCTTAAAAAGTGGGAGGCACATATACAAACTGTTGTAATTCCTACACCGTTCACCTGATTTGGATGTAAATACCCTCAAATTAAAGCTGAAAGTCTGCAGTTAATTTCTTTTCAAATCCATTGTGGTGGTGTATAGAGCCAAAAAGATTAGAATTGTGTAGATGTCCCAATATTTATGGACTTAACTGTATTCCTTTAGGTTTAGGCCTTAGGTGTTGGTGGTGTCAGAACACTGTAACACCTCACAGTTACTCTTGTTGGGCACAGGAATGGGCCCTGCTGTGAAATATTATATCAAAAATTGTAATTACATGGCCCTGTTAAACAGAGGCAGAAAAATTGGGCCTTAGGTGTTGGTGGCACCAGAACACTGTAACCCCTCACAGCCACTCTTGTTGGGCACAGGAACGGGCCCTGTTGTTGAACATTATATCAAAAATTTTAATTACATGGTCCTGTTAAACAAAGGCAGAAAAATTGGGCCTTTGGTTTTGGTGGCACCAGAACACTGTAACCCCTCACAGTTACTCTTGTTGGGCGCAGGAATGGGCCCTGCTGTGAAATATTATATCAAAAATTGTAATTACATGCCCCTGTTAAATAGGGGCAGAAAAATTGGGCCTTTGGTTTTGGTGGTGCCAGAACACTGTAACCCCTCAAAGTTACTCTTGTTGGGCGCAGAAACAGGCCCTGCTGTGAAATATTATATCAAAAAATATTATATCAAAAGTATTAAAAATATAGCAATTTGGCCAAACTAGTATTTAGACGCTGAGCATGTGGATGGCTGGGACCGAACTTCTTTTTATGGTTCAGCAACTATAGTAGGGAAATTTGCCTGCTAAAATCAATTGGTGGTGTACTGCTAGCAGATTGGCAAGTACTTGGGACACCTATTGCTATACCTTCATTCCTCTCAGTGCAGGTTTTTGAGAGGACTGGAGGTATAGTAGGGTTGGAGATCCCAGATGAGGAGCAAGGAGAAGTCTGCCTTTTTCTATGATGTGGGTCTTTCAAGTACTGTTGCCAATGGACTGCATGGCAGGTCGTCATATGTCTGGTCAAGCATGTGGTGCCCAAGCGGCTGCTGTTCTGGCCATGCTTGATCCGCTTCAGACATAGATTGCAAACAGCAACTGTGTGATCTGCTGCACACATGTCGAAAAAGACCCACACCAAGGAACTTTTAAAGCAGGGAGACAGCAGTGCCTTGCACCTGCGGAACTCTGTGGTGTGATGCAATAGGGTGGCTGCCCTTAAGCTGCCCCCTAGAGGACATCCTGCCTCGTTGGAGTTGTGCCTCCTCCTCTCAGGCACCTAAGTACAGTCAGTGACCTCATCATCCCCTCCCTCCTCATCACTGGAGCAAACTTGGCAGTATGCTGCATCTTGGGGAACATGACTGCCAGCTTCTTGTCCTTCTGTGGCATCCCCTCTCTCTAGGCTCACGTTACTCTCTTCCTCAACCTGTGAACCAACATCGGAGCCTTCAATTTGCTGCGCATCCTCCAGCAGCCTATAACCGACACTGTGGTCGGATAATTCTGGGGACTCCTCCGTGCATGATGGTGGGGCTACGGAAGGAGTGACTGTGGATAGGGAGCCGGTGGAATAGGCCACTTTAGCAGCTGCGTTGGAAGGCAAACTTCTCTGAGCCTGGGTGACAGAGGATGAGGAGGATGAAGACAGCTTTGATATTAACTCCACCAATTCTTCTGCATGTTCTGGCTCAATAACACGGCCAGCAGCAGAAAAAGAGGACACGCGTGCACCACAGCCACCTGCAGAGGATGCACCATGTCCACGACCACCACTGTTGACTGTAGACACAGAGGCTACTTTCCCTCTTTTAGTGGCCTATGAGCATCTGCCTTTCCTTGGTGGCCTTCCGAACATGATGTATTTTTGTTTTGCAACATCACACTACACTGTATTATATACTGTGTACGCCGACTGAAGTGTATTAGAAACTATAAACCACCGAATGCACTGTATATATAGGCTACACTGAATGCAGAGTATACAATATCTCACAAAAGTGAGTACACCCCTCACATTTTTGTAAATATTTAATTATATCTTTTCATGTGACAACACTGAAGAAATGACACTTTGCTACAATGTAAAGTAGTGAGTGTACAGCTTGTATAACAGTGTAAATTTGCTGTCTCCTCAAAATAACTCAGCACACAGCCATTAATGTCTAAACTGCTGGCAACAAAAGTGAGTACACCCCTAAGTGAAAATGCCCAAATTAGGCCCAATTAGCCATTTTCCCTCCCCGGTGTCATGTGACTCGTTAGTATTACAAGGTCCCAGGTGTGAATGGGGAGCAGGTGTGTTAAATTTGGTGTTTTTGCTCTCACTCTCTCATACTGGTCACTGGATATTCAACATGGCACCTCATGGCAAAGAACTCTGTGAGGATCTAAAAAAAAAATTGTTGCTCTACATAAAGATGGCGGAGGCTATAAGAAGATTGCCAAGACCCTGAAACTGAGCTGCAGCATGATGGCCAAGACCATACAACATTTTAACAGGACAGGTTCCACTCAGAACGGGACTCACCCTGGTCGACCAAGAAGTTGAGTGCACATGCTCAGCGTCATATCCAGAGGTTGTCTTTGGGAAATCGACTTATGAGTGCTGCCAGCATTGCTGCAGAGGTTAAAGGGGTGGGGGATCAGCCTGTCAGTGCTCAGACCATACGCTGCACACTGCATCAAATTGGTCTGCATGGCTGTCATCCCAGAAGGAAGCCTCTTCTAAAGATGATGCACAAGAAAGCCTGCAAACAGTTTGCTGAAGACAGACTAAGGACATGGATTACTGGAACCATGTTCTGTGGTCTGTGAGACCAAGATAAACTTATTTGGTTCAGATGGTGTCAAGCGTGTGTGGGGGCAACCAGGTGAGGGGTACAAAGACAAGTGTGTCTTGCCTACAGTCAAGCATGGTGGTGGGAGTGTCATGGTCTGGGGCTGCATGAGTGCTGCCGGCACTGGGGAGCTACAGTTCATTGAGGGAACTATGATTGCCAACATGTACTGTGACATACTGAAGCAGAGCATGATCCCCTCCCTTTGGAGACTGGGCCGCAGGGCAGTATTCCAACATGATAACGACCCCAAACACACCTCCAAGATGACCACTGCCTTGTTAAAGAAGCTGTGGGTAAAGTTGATGGACTGGCCAAGCATGTCTCCAGAACTAAACCCTTTTAAGCATCTGTGGGGTATCCTCAAACGGAAGGTGGAGGAGCACAAGGTCTCTAACATCCACCAGCTCCGTGATGTCGTCATGGAGGATTGGCAGAGGACTCCAGAGGCAACCTGTGAAGCTTTTGTGAACTCCATACCTAAGAGGGTTAAGGCAGTGCTGGAAAATAATGGTGGCCACACAAAATATTGACACTTTGGGCAAAATTTGGACATTTTCACTTTTGTTGCCAGCGGTTTAGACATTTATGGCTGTGTGTTAAGTTATTTTGAGGGGACAGCAAATTTACACTGTTAAGCTGTACACTCACTACTTTACATTGTAGCAAAATGTCATTTCTTCAGTGTTGTGACATGAAAAGATATAATTAAATATTTACAAAAATGTGAGGGGTGTACTCACTTTTGTGAGATACTGTACATATATATATATATATATAATAGACTGCCTGCACTGACTTAATATAGAGTAAACACTGAATATAAAGTCTACGCTAAATGCAGAGTGAATATATATATATATATATATATATATATATATATATATATATATATATACACTGTATAGACTGACTGTATACATATAATATATATATATATAGATATATATCTATATATCTATATATATATATATATCTATATATAGATATAGATAGATATAGATATAGATAGATATAGATATATAGATATATATATATAGATATATATATCAAATACACTGCCACTAACTGAATAACCTGCCTGCTTAATCTAACTCAAGCTATCTCTCTGTCCACGCCAACAACACTACACGCGGCCGCTATATAAGCAGCCTTATATAGTGTGGGGCGTGGACTAAGTCCCCCTGAGCCCCCTGCCTTTGGCCAATTATGGCTGTCCCAGCAGAGCGCGCTGTGATTGGCCAAAGCATGCAGGTCAGGTGCATGCTTTGGTCAATCATCATACAGCACTGCAATCTCGCATGCATTATGGGGCGTTTGCAGCGCTCGAATTTCCCGCGAGCGCCCCATATGTTCAGTTAGTTTTAGAACAAACGAACACCCAATGTTCGAGTCAAACTTACGTTCGATTCAAACCGCTGGCTCATCCCTAATTGACATGACTGTACATGTGCCTTCTCGAGGAGGGGGACTCACCGTGTCTGGAGGAAGAAAAATGCTATAGCAACCTGAGATGCTGGACAGCTTCCTGGACAATTCCTTGGACAATCTTGTCTTGAACCTAGTTTCTGGTGAACCTTGAACTCTTTGCCCCCCCCCATGAACTTCCTTTTTAAGCCATGCATTTGTATTTAATGATTATTGTACACTTTCCAGCCAATATCTCATTCTTGTCATTCCTGCTACTAGTGGCGGTGCGTCCATAAGGGCACACGGGTGCCGGCCCCTCTCTCCTGCCACCCACTCTAGCACCAATATATAGTTTCATGTATTGCATAAATCTACCTATGGCCGCCGCTGCCACCCCCTATTCAGGTGCCCGGCCCCTTTTCGGGCACCAGGCGCCTGAATTACAGCGGCGGGGGGTGTTTTTTAAGCACCTGATTAGAGCAATAGGCTCTAATAGGAGTCAAAAAAGGTGACCAGCGAGCGCCATGCAGGGCTCTCGCAGGTTACTTAACTGTGTTAGAAAAGCGAATGAATATTCGCTTTCCTAACACTAAACCGCCTCTCCACCAATCAGGTGCTCGGATCTGTTACCCGTCACCTGATTGGCTGAAACGACAGGCGCTGTGATTGGACGTCTATCAGGTGTCCAATCATAGCAGAGGATGGGAAGAGAGGACGGGAGAAGACATAGAGCAGCTGTCCCACTGAGACAGGGTAAGTGAAGACGGAGGGGGCACACTGGCAGCATTTGATATGGCACACTGGCAGCATTTGATATGGCACAGTAGGAGCATTTAATGGGGCACAGTGGGAGCATTTGATGGGGCACAGTGGGAGCATTTGATGGAGCACAGTGGCAGCATTTGATTAGCACATGGGCTGCGTTTGATGGCACAGTGGCTGCGTTTGATAGCACAGTGGCTGCGTTTGATGGCACAGTGGCTGTGTTTGATGGCACAGTGGCAGCAATTGATGGGCACAGTGGCTGCGTTTGATGGCACAGTGTTTGCGTTTGATGGGCACAGTGGCTGCGTTTGATGGGCACAGTGGCTGTGTTTGATGGCACAGTGGTGGCAATTGATGGGCACAGTGGCTGTATTTGATGGCACAGTGGCTGTGTTTGATGGCACAGTGGCTGTGTTTGATGGTACAGTGGCTGCCTTTAATGGCACAGTGGTTGCAATTGATGGGCACAGTGACTGCAATTGATATGGCACAGTGGGAGCATTTGATATGGCACAGTGGCTGCATTTGATGTGCACAGTGGTTGCATTTTAATGGGCACAGTGGCTGTGTTTGATGGCACAGTGGCGGCAATTGATGGGCACAGTGGCTGCGTTTGATGGCACAGTGGTTGGGTTTGATGGGCACAGTGGCTGCGTTTGATGGGCACAGTGGCTGCGTTTGATGGGCACAGTGGCTGCAATTGATGGGCACAGTGGCTGCGTTTGATGGCACAGTGGCTGCGATTGATGGTACAGTGAGACTGCAATTGATGGGGTTTTTTTTTAGAATCTTTCAGTTTGTTTGCGACCCCCAAATATTTTGAGCACCACCCGCCACTGCCTACTACCGTCTGTATCTTTGAGGCTGCTCGTTACTGATCTTTGGCTTGTTCCTCGACTACGCTTCTCTCTGATCTGAACCTGCAACTACTTGTTACCAACCTTCTTCAGCTTGTTTACTAACTACGCTTCTGCTATGTCTTCTGCTATGTCTGCTACTGGACCCCGGTTTGCTCACCTTCTGGTGGGGCAATCTTGAGGATCGTGACCTAGTACTAACTTGCAGCAAAACCCATCTCCGCCTTCAGGAGTTATGGTGAATATCGGTTAGTGCTTAGACTCTGCATCTTAGGTGAGCTGGTGTCATCCACCAGGGTGACTTGCTTGTATACTTATAATGCTGGTCAGTGGGAGCCTCTCTACTGCTATAGCTACTGGTCTCCAAGCCTAAATCCCAGACTGTGACATGGGGAATCGAAAAGTCCTACCTTAGGAGCAACCCAAAGAGATTTTAGTTCACCACCTGTACTCGGGGACTGCACTACAGCTGCTGTGGTACCTGTAATTACCGAAAAAGAGGTAATAGACGACCCATGGAGCTGTTTATTTTACAACACAAATAAGACAATGAAACAGTATAAAAACACATTAATACCATATTTATTAAATGCAGCTAAATGGGTAATTCCAAAAAAGTGGTTAGATCCAGAAAAACCAACAGTAAGAGAATGGTTTAAAAGAATTGATTATATATTTTGTATGGAAGATTTAAGATTTAGCAGAAAAGAAGATCGGACAGAAAGGTTTCAGGGAAAATGGGAAAAGTGGATGGACTTTAAAAAACAAAACAAATATATAGCAAACTTTGTGGGAATATAGATTTCGGTGGGGAGGGAGAAGGAGGGGGTCTGGGAGTCTATGGCATGGAGTGGGAAGAGGTGGGGAGGGGGGGGGGAGAGTTAAAAATATTAACGATGTGAATAATATCTCTGTATTTCTGTTCATTAAGAATTTATATTGTAAAACAATATAGTTTAAATAAAATATAAGTGGTACCTGTAACGGAACCGCTTCCTGCACTTCGCTTGAGTGCTTTCGTCAGTATACTGCTTCCTTCAGTCTGGATCTTCAGATACCAGATATTACAGCCACATGTTGTAACCAAGAACCAGGCAAGACTAGCTCAGTTACAAAACTGCAACATGGAATGTTTTATTGAACAAGGATACAGGCTTTTTATAAACTTGAAAAGTATGTCAGTCCCCCACATACACAATAACCCAAATATTTACCCAAAACATCCCACAATGGGTTAGATAACAAGGTAGGGCTGACTCATGGCCACTCCCCCCTCCTCTAGCAACTACTAGCTGGCAATGATATAATTAACATGCTAATTAACGCAGCACTTAAACCAGCCCAGGTGAACAGACTGCCCGGCAACAAGGGTAAAGCAGAGTACATTATACATTATCCTGAGAATAAACGCAGAACACCTTATTAAACAGACATTAGCAGGAGACCCCAGTAGCAGACTGTTTGTCTCCTACCAACAATAGTCTGAGGCAAAGCTCATACAATGTTCCATCCTTCTGATACAATGGAATTAATTTAGGGATTTTGTTGATAAATATTACTGTTCCATCTGCAGTAATCCAAACCACGTTCTCAGTGTCCATTAAGTGGTGGTTCATCATTAGAGAATGATCTGCTCTCTCCCTGGGCCATAGTCAATGGGTAATAGGCTTGCTCCTAGTCCTCTCCAGAAGCCCCTATCTTGGTTAGGTCTGTCACAGTACCAGATTACTTTGAAAGTTTTATGACCTTGCCTGGCTGTCCTCACATGGAAAAATGTATGTGAGATGAGATATGAGAGCTTTGCTTGTACCTGATAGAAACTGCCCTTAAAAGCCCCTTTCCCCCCATTCCCTAAATTTCATGTGAAGTTACCTAACAATTAAAAAAAATGCTTTTCTGCTTTACTTGTCTTTTTTTCTTCCACTTCCTGTTTTCACTTAAGGCGGCGGTCACTTATGCCACACAAATGCCCCCTGGGAATGAAACATCGACATTGCCTTCAGGAAAATACTGTACATAAAAAGAGAAACCTTGCAGTATTGTCATACTGTGAATGCATGAGATGAAGCGCATAGCATAGGCTAGAGCCAGGTTAGGCATCTAATGGCCACCTCTGGTAGTTAGAGGTCTGGTTGCATGTCAGAATAGAAGCTACTAGGGACTAAGGTGCAGAGTAGATAGGCTGACTCTGAGTTCCAGTGTCATGATGGTTTCTGCTGGTGAGAAGCTGCGTTCCAGTCTGGTTGCACAACAGTTGGAGTATTTCCCCATCACCACTGAACTTATCCTCAATTCTCCAACACAAAGACAGGCATTGCATCACGTTCACCCTCAGGGGACCCTGCAACTGGACTTTGCTGTAACATTCATCTGGAGATACAGAATCTCTATTATTAACTACAGTATCTTGAGGGGAGTCTGGGGGAGTGGCCTGGACATGGTCGGGTGAAGACACGCTCTGTTGGAGCTCCGGGGCTGATAGATCTGCTCGGATAAATGTTTAAAGATTAGCGGCCGACGTTGCGGTATGAACGCTGGCAACAGATACCAGACTCGCTCCGCAAAAGAGAGAGTACATCCCCGCATTGTTCAGGGGGACATCCAGCAGTACCTTATTATACCCTCACGTACTATCCCGGGCGCGGCACAAGAGACGCTGCAAGGTCGGAGGGGAGGTGCGAGGGAAATTACGGAGCCTCCGGGCTTGGCGTGTGAAACAGACTCAGCAATGGTGGACTCGGCATCTCCCCCTGTAAGCCCGCCAGAAGCGGCATACAGTATGCAACCTAGCGACGGAGGCAGTCTAGAGGGAGACATCCGAGGTATAAGAGCGCTGTTAAGCACACTACCTACCTGTCAGGATATCGAGGCTCTGATCCGGAGATTAGAAGAAACACACCGCCAAGACATCCAAGCGGTAAGAGCCGATATCAACACACTCTCAGAGAGAACCAAGGCGGGGGAGGAAACAGTATCCTTAGTGGAACAGCGGGTGGGGACACTGGAAAAGGCACTGGCCACCCAGACGGCCATGACGGTTGATCTCCAGCTCCATACCGAGGAACTTGAAGCAAGAAGCCGCAGAAATAACTTGCGGCTTAGGGGTATCCTGGAGACACGGGGTACTGAGGACCTCCAGGAAATAGTCAAGGCGGTTATCCAGATAATTTTAAAAACACCGGAAAAGGTAGTGGACATAGACAGAGTTCATAGAGCTGTGGGCCCTAGACCAAAAGATTCAGAGAAACCGAGAGACGTTGTCTGCCGGGTACATCGTTTTCAAGAGAAAGAGGCAATACTTAGAGCTGCTTGGGAAGCAGGGGACATTGACTTCAGAGGGTCTGCTATCAAGGTCCTACCAGATTTATGCCGAGCAACCCTCCAACGTAGAGCCAGCTTACGTCCTATTTTGGATTTAGCTAAAGAACGGGGGTGTACCTATAGATGGGGATACCCGCTGTCAGTGAGGTTCCGCAGAGACTCAATATCTTTCTCTGTTTTTACACCAGAAGACCTCCCGGGATTTTTGGATTTTCTAGATGTGGCACCTATCCAGATTTCCAACTGGCTCACATATATCCCACATACAGGGGGGCGTTTGCGCTCCTTGAATAGACAGAGACTGCGGAGGGACTCTCAACGACGCCAACAATGGCCGCGAGGGGGATCTCAAAACCCTATGGGGGATTAGTATACAATCTTGTGAATATAGAGAGGGGGGGGGGGCAGGGGAGTAGAGAAGGAGGGGGGAAAAGGGGGGAAAGGAGAGGAAAAAGAAAAGAGAAAAAAGTAGAGATATGGTAGATTAGGAGGTTATGGCAAAGGGCCTGAATAGAATTTTGGGCTAGGAATTATATGATAGTACTAATGTTTCATATAAGGAGATATGATATAACTGGGAACTTTTATTTGTATGGAATTTTTTTCTTTTTTTTTTTTCTTTTCTTACAGATATTGGTCATTTGCCAATGCTTCACCCCCAGGTTTGGGGGTTGGGGAGGGGAGGAGGGGGAGGGAAGGGGGAGGGGGAAGTATAGGGGAAGATGAGGAGAAGGTAAATGGGGGTTTTTGTGTGTTTTTTTTTTTTCTCTCTCTTTTTCTACATTTGAGAGGGTGTGGTTGTGGCTTTTTTTTTTTTTTTTTTTCCTTGTGGCTTTCTCACTGGGATCTGTAGGGATGAAGTATATAACACTATATTGATAATGTGTCTAAGAAGGGCATGTTGATAGCCCCGAATTTTTTTTTTTGTTTTTTTTTTTGTTTTGAATATGGTATATAAATCACTATTTTTTTTTTCTGTTGTTGTTTTGTTTTATGGTTCTGGGTGGGTGGTTAAAGCACGAGAAGACAAATGACATGGTAATAACACTATTTTTGGTTTGGTTGCTGTGATTGCAATCCATATGGGTGGGGGGACGGGGAGGGGCTTGAGTCCTTCCCCTCTGTTTGCTCCCCCCCTCCCTCTCCATCCCCTTTCCCTCCGATAAACTTTAATTGCACCAATTTCACATTAACACAGTAGTTATACATTTTTCTTTTTTTCTTTTCTCACTGATACTCTCATTTGGAATATTATATTAGATTTTTTTTTAATGTTTTATCATAGGAGCATTATAAAGGGATAGCATTATATAAAAGGAAGTCTGTTTGGGATAAGTCCCTGTTCCTTCCTTGCTATGTCCTCTCTTTTTTTTTTCTCTTCCTCCCCAAGGCCTCCAATTCTTTGATAAATAAATGACTAAGATGGTATTAATATAGGTATAGATAAAGGGCAAAGGGGAATTTACCCCCCTCCCCTTCTTTTTTCTTTTTCTTTTTTTTTTTTTTTTTAATAGGAGGAGTCGGAGAAGGAGGAAAGGAGGAAAAGAAAGGGAAAAACTGTGGTTGGTCCTAATTTGAATTTAGATAGCCGCCCTCCCCCCCTCCCTACTATCCAGCGTATTTTTTCTTTTCTCTATTACCCCCTTTTTCTTTTTTTATCCTTTTCTGTGGTTAGGCCCAGTGTATAAACTGCTCAGGGACTAGGAAGAGCAGACAGCCCCGGAGTTCTACAGCCGACTATTTCTGTCCATAACCCCAATTAAGTTGACGCTCAGATACCGGGTTTAAACGGTGAGCGTAATTTTAGCAAGTTATTGCTAGTTTTGCCCTTGGTTTGTTTTTTTTTTTTCTAACCGTTTGTGGTCGGGTAGAGTCACCCTATGGATACTTTAAAGATAATATCATTAAACACGAAAGGCCTAAATACGCCAGAAAAAAGGAGGATACTCTTACAGGATTTGCGGCGTTTTGGATCGGATGTGGTATTTATACAGGAAACACATTTCAGAAATGATAAAATCCCTATTTTAAAAAGTCGGGCATACCCGGCGGTCTATCACGCCGCAAATCAAACTGCAAAATCAAAGGGGGTTTCAATCCTCCTTTCAAGTAAGATACCATGGTGTTTGACAGACATGGTAAGCGACCCTGGAGGACGCTTTCTGTTCGTGAAAGGAAAAGTAGGAGAAGTTGGCATCACATTGGCAACTTTGTATGCCCCCAATGACCATCAAGAAAGCTTTATTGGCAAAGTGCTTAAACAACTGTATGATTTTACGGAAGGCCAATTGATTATTGGGGGAGATTTAAATGTCCCTTTGAACCCAACAGAGGACACTTCCTCTGGAGGGTCTTCCATCTCCCGTAGCGCACGTAACCATATATCCCAAACTTTACATAAAGGTCAACTGATGGATATATGGCGCTTACTACATCCTACAGAAAAAGATTTTATGTTTTTTTCGGCTCCCCATAAATCTTATTCTCGCATAGACTATTTTCTTATCTCACATGCCCAACTCCATTCAGTACGAGAGGCCAATATAGGCTCCATTACTTGGTCAGATCATGCACCGATCTTTATGACGTATGACTTGCAAGAGATTCGAAATATGAGATCAACCCAATGGAGATTGAACGAAAGCCTCTTACAGGACAAAGATGTCCTGGAAGATGTGATCAGAGAATTAGATTTTTACTTCTCTATTAACGATACCCCGGACTGCGACCCTGGTATTGTGTGGGAAGCACACAAAGCGGTTATTAGAGGAGTATTAATCAAACATGGGGCTAGGATTAAGCGAAAACGTGCGGAACAACTAAATCTACTGTTGGAGGAACTTTCCAGGTTAGAGACCAGTCATAAACGGTCCTTGTCCCCTTCGGTGGAGAGAGATCTCCAGGTCAAGAGAACGCAAATCTCAGATCTCCTTTTCTATAGGGCCAAAGCCGCATTACAGATTTGTAGGAAATTTTCATACGAGTCAGGCGACAAATGCGGGAGGCTTTTAGCGAGGACATTAAGAGAGCAGAAGCAAACGAATTATATACCACATCTGATGTTACCTAATAAATCTAGGGTTACAAAACCACACGACATAGTCAAAGAATTTCAAGACTATTATAAGGCACTGTACAATCTGCAGAATAAAACACCTTCTCAAGCCCAAATAGACCTGTACCTTTCACGGTCATTAATGCCTCAGTTATCAGAGGCAGATAGGGATAATCTTGACAAACCAATAACAATGGAAGAACTTCAGGGGACATTAAGAACTATTAAATTGAGGAAGGCTCCGGGCCCTGACGGTCTGACGGCCCAATATTATAAGACCCTCTTTCCCTCACTAGCTCCATATATGCTCAAACTATTTAATGCCCTTGGAACTTCTGCTTCATTTATAAAAGATACAACGCTAGCTCATATTACGGTAATCCCGAAAGAGGGAAAGGACCCTGCTTGTTGCAGAAGTTGAAGCAGGGTTTGAAACAGGAAAATCTGGATGCCGCACACCGGATAAAATTGAAAACATCTTCTTTATTGTAAAGCTTGGATCATATAAAACAGGACAATCAGGCGGGTGGTACAGACACAGCTGACGCGTTTCGCGGTCTAGTTCGAGCGCTTACTCATAGCTGACAAATATTGGGATGACTGTCTTATATATCTTAATAAGAGATACCACATGAGTTCATGGTCACTCATCTAATGGATATCAGCTGAAGGCTGATTGTGCAAAGTCTCGGCATCTGCTATCAAAGACATGTGCTACCCAATAAGAAAAAAACTCTTATGGATATGACTTTTTAAAACAACAACGAATACATAGGAAAATATATATATATATATACATATACACATACACACATATATATGTATGTGTTTGAATATGTGAGTGAAGTGAGATAAACACACAATATGTATGAACAAAGGGGGAGTGTGATGCAACTTAATTGTGTTAAAACAAAATGCAAAAAAGCACAGCAACAAATGAGTGAAAATTTAGTGAGTGGAAAAAACTGTATATATGTAAAAGGTGTAAAAGTGTGTGGACCTGAATTTATATGTAAAACGCATGACTACAGCAGTGTATGTGCACTACTAGTAAAAAAATATAATAAATACATAAATAAGTAAAAATGAAAATAAATAAATATGTGCATTAATAATTGATAGTGAAAATTGAATATGTGCACCAATAGGTAATGTAATGTATCCATATGCATTAAAAAAGGACAATAATGAAAAAATATTAATAATATTATTGAAAAAATATGAAAATATGATCCAAGCTTTACAATAAAGAAGATGTTTTTAACTTTATCCGGTGTGCGGCATCCAGATTTTCCTGTTTCAAACCCTGCTTCAATTTGCATTTAGCCAGCACCTGGGACTCCTCTCCTCTGAAGGATTCACTAACACACACCTGAAAGCAAGTTCTCCTGAGTGGTGATTTATTTTCTCTGTCTTGTCTGCACCAAAGGATTGTTGTGGAAGTTACCGTCCGATCTCCTTACTTAATGTAGATTTCAAACTTTTTACAAAGGTCTTGGCAAATAGGATTCAACAGTATATTCCGTATCTGATACATCTAGACCAGGTGGGATTTGTCCCTACTCATGAAACAAGAGATAATACAACAAAAGTCCTTAATCTCCTGTACGTAGTGAATAAAACTCAGACGCAAGCTGTGTTTTTAAATACAGATGCGGAGAAGGCCTTCGATAGGGTAAACTGGAATTTTATGCGAACAGTCCTTCGATATGGAGGCTTCGAGAATAAAATGTTGCAGTGGATCGCTTCTATTTATTCCAATCCGGCGGCTCGAGTACGGGCCAATGGAGTGCTATCAGAAGCCTTCCAGATTTCTAATGGAACACGCCAGGGATGTCCCCTTTCTCCACTCCTCTTTGCCCTATCGTTGGAACCATTTCTCTGTACTATAAGGTTAAATCAAGATATTACAGGAGTTCAGATAGGAGAGGCTAATTATAAGATTTCGGCATATGCAGACGATATGATGTTCTCCTTGACAAACCCTTTAATAATGATTCCTAACTTAATGAAGGAGTTTGAAGAGTATAGTTTTCTCTCTAACCTACGTATTCATTTTACTAAATCTGAAGCCATGGGGGTTAATTGCCCTCAAACCTCAATAGAACATCTTAAGCAAAATTTTAAATTTAAGTGGACAGACAAAGCATTAACATATCTGGGTACACAGCTGGCACCTAATATTGATAAGATTTTTGGCTTAAATTTCCCTCCATTGCTTCAAAAAGTGAAGAATTTATTGAATAAATGAAAATTAGGTCTGCATTCTTGGATAGGGCGATGTAACATTATCAAGACGAGTATTCTCCCTAAATTTCTTTTCCTCTTACAGGCACTGCCGATACAAATTCCATCTATGTATTTTAAACAATGTCAGAAATTAATTTTTGATTTTATTTGGGCATACAAGCAGCCCCGTTTACAGCGTAGTCAACTAACACGTCCTAAAAGACAGGGGGGATTGGCGGTCCCCGATATACGCAAATACCATCAGGCTATACATCTTAGTCGGGTCGTTGACTGGAATAGACATAAGGATCTGAAGCTCTGGGTACAGATGGAGCATACTCAGTCATCGGTCATACTAGGAAGGGCCCCCTGGTGCTTGGCACATATCTCTAAAGAGCTTATTAAACATCCCCTGATAGGAAATACTATCAAAATTAGTGCGGCAATGCTCCCTAATGTTGGTGTAATACCTGAGACCTCCCCCTTATACCCAATATTGGGGAATCCCTTATTTCCCCCAGGGATAGAAGATAGGGCATTTAAACACCTAGTTGAGGTGGGCTGCACACAGGCACATAATTACATAAAAGGGGGGGAAATGGCTGACAGTTACGGAGATGATAGAGTTATTCGGATTAAGATTTTGGAGTGCTCTCCAGATCACCCACTTCCTGAGTACCCTTCCGGCGCCGAGACAGTTCGAAAGGCCGCTTAGTAATTTTGAGAAATTGTGTTCAGAGACGGGAGCAAAATCACACATCCTTTCAGCCAACTATGAGATATTAACTGTAGCAAGGGAAACTGTCCCTTTGAAATGTGTCCAGGAATGGGAACGAGAGCTGGGGAAAAGCTTCAGTATAACACAAAAACAACAAATTCTTAGGTTTACACATGAATCGTCTATTTGTGTGAAAACGCAGGAGACAAATTTCAAAATTCTTACTCGGTGGTATAGAACACCAGAGAGGTTGAAGAAGTTTTTCCCCGACTCATCTGACCATTGCTGGAGATGTCAAGTAGATAAAGGTACGATGTTGCACATTTTTTGGGATTGTCCCAAGTTAAAGAGCTTCTGGGCAGAGATTAGACATATTCTTCAGACTATCACTAACAGTAGGATACCAGAGGACCCGGCCTTTTTTCTTTTACACGTGTCCCAGATACCAGAAAAGATATACAAGAAGTCAGTGATACGGCATCTATTAGATGCGGCCAAGGCTTGTGTTCCATTGACATGGAGATCGACGTCTCCACCGACGATTGGGATGTGGTTAAAGTGAAAGAGATAAGCAAATTAGAGGATTTGGTCCTGTCCTCAAGGCACCAACAAGAGAGATATTCTGAGACTTGGTCTTACTGGAATGTCTTTCTGGCTTCAGAGGAAGGAAGGGCCCTCCTAGAAGGGAATCTGAATAGTTAAAACATATATTAAAGGAGTCTACATGTTCCCCCTTTCTTCTTGGGGGGCAAGGGTATGGGAAAAGTAGCTCCAGGGATTGACTCTCCAATCGATTGTAGTATATATAGTGTTACCGGTATACGGTTCTTTCTTTGTTTTTTTTTGTTTTTTTCTCCCCTTTTTCCTTTTTTTTTTTTTGGGGGGGGGGTTAATTTAGATAAAGGTATAAAATTGAATGGGACTAGCTCAAGAGTATAGGGTAGGCAGGAGATTGGTGGAGGAAGAGTTATTTTAGATACAAAATTAATCTTCTGCTGTATGAGAATCATTTAGGTTATCATTATGTTTAAATATGTAATGTATTTCTTTTGTATGCTCTGAGTATGTCCTATGCTTAAAATAAATAAATTTGAAAAAAATAAATAAAATAACTACAGTATCTCACAAAAGTGAGTACACCCCTCACATTTTTGTAAATATTTTATTATATCTTTTCATGTGACAACACTGAAGAAATGACACTTTGCTACAATGTAAAGTAGTGAGTGTGCAGCTTGTATAACAGTGTAAATTTGCTGTCCCCTCAAAATAACTCAACACACAACCATTAATATCTAAACCGCTGGCAACAAAAGTGAGTACACCCCTGAGTGAAAATGTCCAAATTGGGCCCAATTAGCCATTTTCCCTCCCCGGTGTCATGTGACTTGTTATGCCGCGTACACACGATCTGACTTTCCACCAACAAAACTGTGGATTTTTGTTTGAAGGTTGTTGGCTCAAAATTTTCTTGCATACGCACGGCCAAGCAAATGTTGGCCAACAATTCCGAACGTGAGAACGCGGTGACGTACAACATATACGACAAGCTAATAAAAAGGTTGTTCAATAGCCAGTATGCCACCCTTTGGGCTCCTTCTGCTAATCTCGTGTTTATCTTGTGTTAGTAGAAGTTTGGTGAGAGACGATTCGCACTTTTCAGCCTTGTGCTTTTCAGTTCATATCTGTTCTTCAGTGCGTGGTGTCAGTTCGTTCCTGTCTTTCAATGTGTTCTATTTATAGTTTGCTTCTGTTTTTTAGTCCTTTCTTTCTGATTTTCACCTCGTTCTCCTCGGGTCCTTTCTGATTTTCAGTGTGTTCTGTCAGTTCGTTCTGAGCAGCCGACTGTTTTCTAGCCATGTTGTGGTTACGTACTCGTCGTAGAGTTCGTGCTGTTGTTGGGCGTGGTGTTGGAGTTCTTGCTTTGACCCAAGTCCAGTCCATGAACAGGGGGAGGATGAGTTTGTGGACCAAGAATTGGTTACTTGATTGTGACCAATTCTCTTTAATATGCCTTTGTTGCGGGAGCTCCAGGAGAATAATCCTGATGATTTCAGGAACTACGTTCGGATGACGGACCCAGTCTATCACCGTCTGTTGGCTTTGCTTACCCCCTATATTACCAAGCAGGACACCTGCATGCGGAAAGCCATCACTCCCAAGCAAAGGCTCGTCGCCACCTTGCGGTACTTGGCAACGGTAAGAAGTCTCCAGGATATTAGGTTCACGACTGGGATCTCCCCCCAGGCTCTGGGAATCATTATTCCAGAGATCTATTCTGCTATCATTCAGGTCCTGCAGAAGGACTATATTAAGGTAGGTTTTATACTTTTACATCACATTCTATGTATTTAATGTTTGCTAATGTATTGTGCGTGGACTTGTGTACACACGATCGGACTTTCCGACAACAAAGTTTTGTTGGTGGAAAATTTGAGAACCTGCTAGCAAACATTTGTTGGAGGAAAGTCCGACAGCAAATGTTCGATGGAGCATACACACGGTCGGACTTTCCAACAACAAGCTCATATCCAACATTTCCCGTTGTAAAATCCAACCGTGTGTACGCGGCATAAGTGTTACAAGGTCTCAGGTGAGAATGGGGAGCAGGTGTGTTAAATTTGGTGTTATCACTCTCACTCTCTCATACTGGTCACTGGAAGTGCAAAATGGCACTTCATGGCAAAGAACTCTCTTAGGATCTGAAAAAAGAATTGTTGCTCTACATAAAGATGGTCTAGGCTATAAGAAGATTGCCAAGACCCTGAAACTGAGTTGCAGCACAGTGGCCAAGACCATACAGCAGTTAAATAGGACAGGTTCCACTCAGAACAGGACTCGCCAAGGTCGACCAAAGAAGTTTAGTGCAGGTGATCAGCATCATATCCAGAGGTTGTCTTTGGGAAATAGACGTATGAGTGCTGCCAGCAATGCTGCACAGGTTAAAGGGGTGGGGGGGGGGGTCAGCCTGTCAGTGCTCAGACCACACGCTGCACACTGCATCAAGTTGGTCTGCATGGCTGTCGTCCCAGAAGGAAGCCTCTTCTAAAGATGATGCACAAGGGGGCGTAGCTAAGCTGGAGACCTGAACAGATGCGTGTGACCTGAGCTCCACAATTTACCTGCTACTTTTATCCGAAAAATAAGAGATTGCTTGCACCTGTGCAACCTGCAGTGTCCCACACACCTTGGGGGATCTCGGGGTATGCGAAAAGGGAAGACTGGAGCAGGGAGAAGAGGTGCCGGCGCTCCTAAATCCTCTCTGCAGCCTCAGAAGTAGGCCCCCACATGCAGCCTCAATATGGCGACACAAACGGCACTGGCAGACCCATCGGACATAGAGGAAGATCACTTCACAGCTCTCATGCAGGCCATTCATGGCTGCAAAACCATTCTCACAGAGAAGATCGACCTCCTTCAGACTGATGTGGGGCTACTAAGGAGAGACATGGACCGCTTCCGAGACCGACTCGGTGAGGCGGAACGCCGGGTGGGGGAGGTGGAGGACAGTACGCATAATCACCGCAAGTCCCTTCGAACGCTGCAGGTCAAAGTGAAAGCGCTGGAGTCCCGAGCTGAAGACAGTGAGAACCGGAGCCGGAGGAATAACCTCAGAGTGGTTGGACTGCCGGAGGGTGCGGAAGGTAATGACCCTACTACTTTTGCGGAACAGCTCCTGCACACACTGCTACCTAGAGGGCAGTTTTCCCCGCAATTTGTGGTGGAGAGGGCCCATAGAATGCCAGCGGTTCATGGCCCACAGGGATCCCCTCCACGTACATTTATATTCCGGCTCCTGAACTTCCGCGACAGGGATCTAGTTCTCCGAGAGGCAAGGAAAATTGAAGAGCTCCGGTTCGAGAATACCAAATTAATGGTGTTCCCAGGTTTTTCTACAGAAACACAGCGGCTCCGGCGTACCTTCGACCATGTTAAATCCATGCTGCGCTTGAGGGGGATGAAATATAGCATGCTGTTTCCTGCACGCCTCCGAGTCATTGATGGCGAATCTACGAAGTACTTCACTTCCCCGGAGGATGTAGCGCAATGGCTTGATAATCTACCTAGAGCAAGGTAACTGTCTTCTATCCTTTACTTTTACAACCTACGTTACATGCCCGGCCCGCAGTTGTGACCCAGTTGGGCCCAGGTCAAGGATCCGACCTTCCACCTTTTTTCTGAAGGAGGATACTGTGAAGTATGCCTGTCGTGCTACAATGGCCATAAGACTAAGCACATTTCATGGGCATCTCCTGTGCACACTTTCCACCCGGTGTTGATAGCTCGCTTCGGCCCCTGAGAGGAACACCCAATGCAATTGGAAACTGCCCCTACTCTGTGATGCCCTACAATGGGATTATTCCCCCTGTGATTGGGACTGAACCTCTAGGGAAATCTCATGTACGTTGTGGCAGTGGGGAAGACTTGACATTTTCCTTTTCATGTGCATGGCTATAGTCTGCCCGGGAGGGGAGTGCACAGCGGCGGCCATCTTTATGTTCCTCATTATGTAATGGCCCCATGCATAGGGGAGTGCAAAGGGGATGCCCCCATTGTGTCTATGATTTCTGCTGGGGCTACAGGCTGCCTAACATATACTTACGAAGCACGGCTGCAATTTAACCCTGTTTCTAAAATGGAGATCTACAAATTATTTTTTTCCTTTTTCTTTTTGGTTGCTTCTTTCTTTTTTTGTTTCTAATATGCCGGGTATGGACAAGATGACATTTGCCTCATGTAATGCGCAATCTCGGCATTTCTGATTAAAATACATACGCAGGCTACCTAGGCTGCGGACTCTTGGATCACATAACTATGGAGAACTGATTGTTCGGTTGCCAGCTAATCTCACTGTTCCTATAGGAGGACTTCCTACATTGAGAGGGGATTAGTAGTTGGGCCAGAGGGGTTATGGGGATTAAGCACTCCATGATGTTTGTTTCTTTTCTAATGGTGGTGCGGGGTGGGGGGGTTGGTTTTATATCTTTTTCTTTTCTGTTCTTCCTTACTGTTTTTGTTGAAGATTTTGTCAAGTAAATGCAGTGGATTCTCATGTAAGATGTTGCATGATAAGTCTAATAAGTGGCTGAGTGCTGGGAGGGTGGTTGAGGAGCATCTGGGGTTGATTAGGGAGGGAGGGGACCTTCCCCCCTGGGTCCTGGAGCACGCAGGTATTACGCAGCTAACATACTCAGACTCGGCTCATGGCTCCCATTAGGATAGTCTCCTGGAACGTTAGGGGCCTAAATGACAGGATCAAACGTTCCCTTGTAATGGCCTTTCTCAAACAACATAACCCGCAAGTATGTATCTTGCAAGAGACTCACCTGGTGGGTAGCAGGGTTCTGAGCCTCAAAACACCTTGGGTCAGACATTACTACCACGCTACCTACTCCAGCTATGCCAGAGGGGTCAGCATACTGGTGTAAAAGTCCTTGACCTTTGAACTACTAGACTTGAAAATGGACCCAGGGGGCAGGTATGTGTTAATACACACTATAATTGATACGCTCGATATGCTTATTATAGGCTTGTACTTGCCTCCGCCTGCTACCACCTCATTGTTGAAAACTTTGATCCCTATCATGTCCAACTATACAACGGATAATATTATGGTGGCAGGTGAATTCAACATGCTTCCGAGTCCTGCTCTGGACAAACTGACGGTGGGTAATGCCACGGGTTCTCCCCTGTCTAGCTGGGCTTCCCTCTATGGGTTGGTGGATGTCTGGCGGTGGAAGCACCCGGAGGAGCGTGCTTTCACCTGTCATTCAGCCACACACCAGACCCTCTCGAGGATAGACTTAATATACGCCAGCCCCGGGCTGTTAGCGAAGGTGTGCAAGGTGGAAATGCTTCTGAGAGGTATATCAGATCATAATCCCCTGCTCTGTTGTCTCCGCACGCAAACTACTGTATCGGAGAGGGTCTGGCGTCTTTCACGATATTGGATCTCGGACCCCACTATAGATTCCGAAACGGGTAAATATATTTCTGATTTTTGGTGACTAAACGATCGCTCGGCCTCGTCTGGGGATGTCTGGGACGCATTCAAGGCGTACATTCGGGGATGCTACCAGGGTTCCATCTTGAGAACGCGGCGGGACGCAGCTATAACTATAGAGGAGGCTGAATCCAAAGCTAGCTCCCTAGAGTCCCAATATGTCCTTACCAAAAGCCCGATTACCTGTTTGGACATGCAGGCTGCCTATCGGGAAGTGGTTCTGCTGAGGGTGGCTAAGGCCAAAAAGCGCCAGCTGACGCAGACCCAGCGGATTTTTGAGCAGGGAGAAAAGACCGGCAGGCTCCTAGCTTGGTTGGCTAGGGAACAACAGCAGGTCACTAGTATAGCCCGCATCAAAGAAGAGGGGGGGGGGGCGGTGGTACTGGATCCCCAGGCTATTAATGCCCAATTTGCCTCATACTACCAACTTTTATACTCCTCTAGGGCGACATACACTCCTGAGGAACTAACTTCCTACTTGGACCAAATTACCTTCCCAAAACTCACAGATGCTGACAGAGACAGAATGGACAGTCCAATTACACTTAAGGAGATTCAGCAAGCCTTGGGGGCCCTGCAGGCGGGGAAAACCCCCAGTACTGATGGGCTACCAACTGAATTTTACCGCCAGTACGGCGAACAACTGTTACCCAGGCTGCACAACAAGTTTTCCCGGACCCTGAGGGATGGAGATCTTCCGGCCTCTATGGCCGAGGCCATTATTGTGGTAATCCCCAAACCAGATAAGGACCCGGAACTGTGCTCATCCTACCGGCCCATATCCTTGCTTAATGTTGACATTAAGATACTTGCTAAGGTCCTGGCAGGTAGGATGAATGAGGTTATTCTTACTCTGGTGCACGAGGACCAATTGGGATTTATGCCTGGTAAGGGGACTGACATTAATCTCAGGAGGTTGTTTGCGGTTATGGCCTCGGCGGGTTCTCTCACTCCATCGAATGCAGTTGCCTCACTTGATGCCGAAAAGGCGTTCGATTCGGTGGAGTGGGATTACCTGTGGGAGGTGCTGCGCAGATTTGGCTTCGGGCCCAACTTCGTTTCATGGATTCAGTCCCTGTACAGGTCTCCAAAGGCCAGAGTGAGAACGGGATCCACCCTATCATCACCATTTCAGCTCCGCAGAGGCACGAGACAGGGTTGCCCCTTGTCTCCGGCCCTCTTTGCGCTGGCCATTGAGCCGATGGCGAATCTTCTACACTCCTCTGGGAGAGTGGAGGGTATCCCAATGGGCCCGATACAAGAAAAAATCTCCCTGTACGCCGACGACACCCTCCTATACTTGAGAAATGACAGCGAGTCCCTGGGTGAAGCACTTTCCATAATAGACACATTCGGCAGATTCTCAGGAATTTGTATTAACTGGGGAAAATCTGTTTTGTTTCCTTTATCCCCCACAGACGTAAATATGCCAACTAACACACCATTAAAGATAGTCTCCCAGTTTAAATACCTAGGGATCAACATCCAACGAGACTTGTCACAGTATATTCCCCTCAATCTCACACCGGTGATCTCATACCTGTCAAGACGATGCAAAGAATGGAAAACGGTGCCTCTTACAATAGTTGGCAGGGTTAATCTAATCAAAATGACGGTCCTCCCAAAACTTCTCTACCTTTTTAGACAAACCCCAGTCCCGATAACAGTGGCCTTTTTCAAAAAATTAGACAGCATAGTCATGGCATTTCTCTGGCAGGGTGGTACCCCCAGAATAGCGAAGACAACCCTGCAGCTTCCACTGTCGCTGGGGGGCTTAGCCCTACCGTGCTTCATTAAATACTATTGGGCCGCGGTTCTGGTTACGGTTCACTGGTGGCTCTCTGAGGAACCGGCTAATCCGGCGGCCACCCTTGAGGCGGCTCTCTTGGGCTCATATACTGAGCTGAAGAACCTGATATACCGGGGTCCGCGGTCCAACCCTCGCATCACCGTTCCTATGGCTACTACTCTAAAAGTGTGGGATGCTGTACGCTCAAGGGTGGAGAAGCCTGACACATGGTCCCCGCATACCCCGCTATGGGGGAACCCTAGGCTGCCCCATTTCAACACTATCCCTAATCCAGTGATTTGGGCACGTTATGAAATCAAAACCCTAGGTGACATTGTGACTGATGGGAAGCTGACCAGCTTCGATGACCTTAAGAGACGTAGGAACCTGCCCAACCGCATGTTCTTCAGATACTTTCAATTACGCCATGCTTATCAAGACCAATTTCCGCGAGTTATTAGCATGGAGATGCACACAGTTGAGGTCTCCCTGAGAGCCACGGGAGCGGGCAGCGTTCTCTCCACCCTGTACTCTATTCTGGCAGGCCTAGATACGTCTAGGGTGTCTCAGCTGTTTTCGGTATGGCAAAGGGACATTCTGGAGATGGCTGACGATGACTGGGAGCAGGCCATTTAACAGTTTGTCCCACTGATGGTCTCGGCTAGGGATCGGTTGGTGCAGCTGAAATTCTTACATCGGGTTTATTACTCTCCAGAAAGGCTTGCTAGAATATACCCTGGCAGAGAGCCGTCATGCTGTAGATGTAAAACTGAGACTGGATCCTTTTTTCATGTGGTGTGGACGTGCTCGCAGATTAGGTCCTTCTGGGCGGGGGTGGTAGGGGTTATAAACTCAGTGGGTAAATTGAACGTCCCCTGTGAGCCGCTACCTTTATTACTTGGGATATGCGACACGCTAGAAGCCCCTCAATCCAAAAAGCTTTTTGTATTCTACGCGGCCTTCTACGCAAGGAAATCGATCGCACTATACTGGAATAAGCCTATTCCTACTTCGATACAACAATGGCAGACCCTGATAGACTCGGCGCTCCCCCTATACAAGCTGACTTATATGGGACGAAACTGCCCCAAAAAGTTCGACAAAATTTGGGCAGGGTGGGTGAGTGAGCGGAGACTTCCCCTGGATTAGGACTAATGGTATCCTTTCTGATTGCTCTCCCCTCCTTGCCTGACCCCAACCCTCCTTTGATTCTTTCTCTGCCAATCCTGCTCCAACGTTGAATACCCCTTTGCCACTTGTTTAATGTGCTGATGGGTTTACATAGATGTATTCCTGTGTATGGTCTTCAACCATTGTCTTCTGCTTAAAATGTATCTTACTGACCTAAAATGTAATGCAACACTCTCCAATCTTTAATGTTTGAACACTAAGATTGTACCACTGCATACCTTTGTTCATGTTGAAACTTGAATAAACTTTTCTCTGTTAAAAAAAAAAAGATGATGCACAAGAAAGCCCACAAACAGTTTGTTGAAGACAAGCAGACTAAGGACATAAATTACTGGAACCATGACCTGTGATCTGATGAGACCAAGATAAACTTATTTGGTTCAGATGGTGTCAAGCGTGCATGGTGGCAATCAGGTGAGGAGTACAAAGACAAGTGTGTCTTGCCTACAGTGCTGCCGGCACTGGGGAGCTGTCTACAGTTCATTAAGGGAACCATGAATGCCAACATGTACTGTGGCATACTGAAACAGAGCATGATCCCCTCTGCTTCAGTATTCCAACATGATAACGACCCCAAACACACCTCCAAGACGACCACTGCCTTGCTAAAGAAGCTGAGGGGAAAGGTGATGGACTGGCCAAGCCTGTCTCCAGACCTAAACCCTATTGAGCATCTGTGGGGCATCCTCAAATGGAAGGTGGAGGAGCGCAAGGTCTCTAACATCCACCAGCTCCATGCTGTTGTCATGGAGGAGTGGAAGAGGACTCCAGTGGCAACCTGTGAAGCTCTGGTGAACTTCATGTCCAAGAGGGCTAAGGCAGTGCTGGAAAATAATGGTGGCCACACAAAATATTGACACTTTGGGCCCAATTTGGACATTTTCACTTAGGGGTGTACTCACTACTGTTGCCAGCAGTTTAAACATTAATGGCTGCGTGTTGAGTTATTTTGAGGGGGCAGCAAATTTACACTGTTATACAAGCTGTACACTCACTACTTTACATTGTAGCAAAGTGTCATTTCTTCAGTGTTGTCACATGAAAAGATATAATAAAATATATACAAAAATGTCAGGGGTGTACTCACTTTTGTGAGATACTGTATATATATCTGGGTATATATGCACAATTCCACCAGGACTCTTATTGGACCCTTTGCTGATATTACCTGTTTTTATATTGCATGTATTATTATTATTAAAGTGATATTAAATTGGTTATAAAGGCTCAAGGCTTTTTACCATCATGCATTCTATGAATTAAGGTAAAAAAATCTTCTTTGTGCAGCAGCCCCCCCTCATATTTTTATCTGCCCCATCGCGATCCAGCAGGGTGCAAGGGGGACTCTCCCTCCTTATTGGATGAGCTAATAGCTCCCACTGCTGTCAATTACAGCCAGTGACCCAATGAGGAGGGAGAGGAGGCAGGACTGAGCCACATCTCTGTGTGTGAATGGGCACGCAGAGCAGCGCTTGAAAGTGAGTCTGCTTGGGTGCCCCCAGAGCAAGCTGCTTGCTCTGGGGGCACTTGTTAGAAGGGAGGGGCCAAGAGTGCTGACGGGGGACCCAAGAAGAGGAGCATCGGGGTGGCTCTGTGCAAAACCATTGCAATTACCAATATCCCTTTGAGGGCTGTTTATTTTTTTAAATAACAAACATGTTATACTTACTTGCTCTATGCAGTGGTTTTTCAGAGAAGCCCTGATCTTCCTCTTCTTGGGTCCCCCCCCCGCCGGCACTCCTGAGCCCTCCCTTCTGCTTAGTACCCCTATAGCAAGCAGCTTGTTATGGGGCACCCCTGCAGGCTCTCCCCTGAGCTGCTGCCTTGTCTGACTATTCGGACACAGAGCATGGCTCAGCCCTGCTCTCTCCTCACTGGTGCAATTGACAATTGTGAGAGGCAATGGCTGTCTCAGCCAATGAGGAGGCAGAGACCCCAGACAGCCCCGAGGCTCTCGTGCACACCTCTTGATGGAGATGGGACTCAGGTAAGTATGGGGGGGGGGGGGAAGCTGCACACAGAAGTTTTTTTAACCTTTATACATTCAAACCTTGAGCCTTTACAACCACTTTAATCTCTTTTTATACAAAACCTGTATTCTTCTCATACTGTTTTATCAGTATACATATGGTTACTATTATATACTGGTTGCGGTAGTTCCTTGCCTCCCAATGACTTTGATTAGATTACGGGTTCATTTCCCAAGAAGGGAACTAGGGTTGCCATTTTTATTTTAGTATACACTATAGGATTGTAACAGACCTGGGACCCTTTTGGGCACTCCAAAGAGAATAGTAATGTGGTGCACATAGTGCCCCCTCACCCTCCTGTTCCGAGCCACATTCCTGTCTGAATAATATGTCCAGGTTTCAAGTGCAATGAAACCCAGACACGTGATTTAAAACCTGGACTGTCCGGGTGAATCCCGGACAGGTGGCAACCCTCTCCGCTCACAGATGACCTGTCCTGGATGGAAGCACTACCAACTGTATTATCATTCCCACTCTTCCACTTAGTGAAGGTTCTGCTTGTCTTGTTTACATAGAGGTTTAGTGCAATAGGGGAGTCCATTTCTTATAACTCCCCAAAAGAGGCCTACACATGCACCTGACATTGTCCATACACCCCCTATACAGAATGTCCTGTAGTACAGATACTGTAGTGATCAGCACCTAGGAGGAGACAAGGAAGACCACACTGAGCTCTCACCCTCCATAGACTGGACACACACTAACTGAGTGGTTTGTTACAAATCACGTGATGCGTCACACAGCTGGCTATAGGACACACATTAGAGGTTACACTGTACGCTTCACCTTGTCACTTTGTTCGCTTGCGCGCGCGCCCCGCCCCAAAGCTTACGCGTCTGCGCAGTATACACTCCCAGCAGCGAGCTGACAGGCTGGTCCTCATGACAAGAACTCCAGCCTCAGCCAAGCCCCCGCTGACGTCACCCTCCCCGGGCTCCATTGCTCGCAGTGCCGCCCCCCTCCCGCACGTTGTAGTGATGGGGGATCCTGTGGAGCCCGAGGCGGCCTCCTCTCCCCGCCTGCAGAATGGCTTTCATCCCCCGGTGCTGGTGAACGGGGAGAGCAGCCGAGTCCCGGGAGAGCATGGGCCGCTCCGAGCACACCAAGACAGTGCGCACCACCAGGGATCCCCGGCCAAGAAGAGCAGAATGAGGAGGAGGAGCAGACCCCGTGAGTGGGGCAGCTGGGGGGATTGTTCTCTGTCATCATCTGATGGTGCATTGTGGTGTCATTCATTCCCCTGTCATCATCTGATGGTGCATTGTGGTGTCATTCATTCCCCTGTCATCATCTGATGGTGCATTGTGGTGTCATTCATTCCCCTGTCATCATCTGATGGTGCATTATGGTGTCATTCATTCCTCTGTCATCATCTGATGGTGCATTGTGGTGTCATTCATTCTCTTGTCATCATCTGATGGTGCATTATGGTGTCATTCATTCCCCTGTCATCATCTGATGGTGCATTGTGGTGTCATTCATTCTCATGTCATCATCTGATGGTGCATTGTGATGTCATTCATTCCCCTGTCACCATCTGATGGTGCATTGTGATGTCATTCATTCTCATGTCATCATCTGATGGTGCATTATGGTGTCATTCATTCCCCTGTCATCATCTGATGGTGCATTGTGGTGTCATTCATTCTCATGTCACCATCTGATGGTGCATTGTGATGTCATTCATTCCCCTGTCACCATCTGATGGTGCATTGTGATGTCATTCATTCTCATGTCATCATCTGATGGTGCATTGTGGTGTCATTCATTCTCATATCATCATCTGATGATGCATTGTGATGTCATTCATTCCCCTGTCATCATCTGATGGTGCATTGTGGTGTCATTCATTCCCCTGTCATCATCTGATGGTGCATTGTGGTGTCATTCATTCCCCTGTCATCATCTGATGGTGCATTGTGGTGTCATTCATTCCCCTGTCATCATCTGATGGTGCATTGTGATGTCATTCATTCTCATGTCATCATCTGATGGTGCATTGTGGTGTCATTCATTCCCCTGTCATCATCTGATGGTGCATTGTGATGTCATTCATTCTCATGTCATCATCTGATGGTGCATTGTGGTGTCATTCATTCTCATGTCATCATCTGATGGTGCATTGTGATGTCATTCATTCCCCTGTCATCATCTGATGGTGCATTGTGATGTCATTCATTCCCCTGTCATCATCTGATGGTGCATTGTGGTGTCATTCATTCCCATGTTATCATAGGGCCATCTGATGGTGAATTGTGGTATTCTTCATTCTCATGTCATTATAAGGCCATCTGATGGCCGCACTCACCCCAGTGGATTGTGGTGTCATTCATTCTCATGTCATCATTGTGGTAGTATTCATTCTCATGTCATCATTGTGGTAGTATTCATTCTCATGTCATCATTGTGGTAGTATTCATTCTCATGTCATCATTGTGGTGTCATTCATTCCCCTGTCATCATCTGATGGTGCATTGTGGTGTCATTCATTCCCCTGTCATCATCTGATGGTGCATTGTGATGTCATTCATTCCCCTGTCATCATCTGATGGTGCATTGTGATGTCATTCATTCCCCTGTCATCATCTGATGGTGCATTGTGATGTCATTCATTCCCCTGTCATCATCTGATGGTGCATTGTGATGTCATTCATTCCCCTGCCATCATCTGATGGTGCTTTGTGATGTCATTCATTCCCCTGCCATCATCTGATGGTGCTTTGTGATGTCATTCATTCCCCTGCCATCATCTGATGGTGCATTTTGGTGTCATGTATTCCCCTGTCATCATCTGATGCTGCATTGTGGTGTCATTCATTCCCATGTCATCATAGGGCCATTTGATGCTGCATTGTGGTGTCATTCATTCCCATGTTATCATACGGCCATCTGATGGTGAATTGTGGTACCCTTCATTCTCATGTCATTATAGGGCCATCTGATGGCCGCACTCACCCCAGTGCATTTTGGTGTCATTCATTCTCATGTCATCATTGTGGTGTCATTTATTCTCATGTCATCATAGGGCCATCTGTTGGTGCACTGTGATATCATTCATTCCCCTGTCATCATCTGATGGTGCATTGTGGTGTCATTCATTCTCAAGTCATCATAGGGCCATCTGATGCTGCATTATGGTGTCATTCATTCTCATGTTATCCTAGGGCCATCTGATGCTGCATTGTGGTATCCTTCATTCTCATGTCATTATAAGGCTATCTGATGGCCGCACTCACCCCAGTGCATTGTGGTGTCATTCATTCTAATGTCATAATTGTGGTGTCATTCATTCTCATTTCGTCATTGTGGTGTCATTCATTCTCAGGTCATCATAGGGCCATCTGTTGCTGCACTGTGGTGTCATTTATTCCCCTGTCATCATCTGATGGTGCATTGTGGTGTCATTCATTCCACTGTCATCATCTGATGGTGCATTGTGGTGTCATTCATTCCCCTGTCATCATCTGATGGTGCATTGGGGTGTCATTCATTCTCATGTCGTCATAGGGCCATCTGATGCTTCATTGTGGTGTCATTCATTCTCAGGTCATCATAGGGCCATCTGGTTGTGAATTGTGGTATCCTTCATTCTCATGTCATTATAGGGCCATCTGATGACCGCACTCACCCCAGTGCATTGTGGTGTCATTCATTCTCAGGTCATCATAGGGCCATCTGGTTGTGAATTGTGGTATCCTTCATTCTCATGTCGTCATAGGGCCATCTGATGGTGCATTGTGGTGTCGTTCATTCTCATGTCGTCATAGGGCCATCTGATGGTGCATTGTGGTGTCCTTCATTCCCCTGTCATCATCTGATGGTGTATTGTGGTGTCCTTCCTTTCCCTGTCATCATCTGATGGTGTATTGTGGTGTCATTCATTCCCCTGTCATCATCTGATGATGCATTGTGGTGTCATTCATTCTCATGTCATTATAAGGCCATCTGATGGCCGCACTCACCCCAGTGTATTGTGGTGTCATTCATTCTCATGTCGTCATTGTGGTGTCATTCATTCTCATGTCATCATAGGGCCATCTGTTACTGCACTGTGGTGTCATTCATTCCCCTGTCATCACCTGATGGTGCATTGTGATGTCATTCATTCCCCTGCTATCATCTGATGGTGCATTGTGGTGTCATTCATTCTCATGTTGTCATAGGGCCATCTGATGCTTCATTGTGGTGTCATTCATTCTCATGTCATCATAGGGCCATCTGATTGTGAATTATGGTATCCTTCATTCTCGTGTCATTATAAGGCCATCTGATGGCCGCACTCACCCCAGTGCATTGTGGTGTCATTCATTCTCATGTCATCATTGTGGTAGTATTCATTCTCATGTCATCATAAGGCCATCTGATGGTGCATTGTGGTGTCCTTCATTCCCCTGTCATCATCTGATGGTGCATTGTGGTTTCCTTCATTCCCCTGTCATCATCTGATGGTGCATTGTGGTGTCATTCATTCTCATGTCATCATAGGAGCATCTGATGGCCGCACTCACCCCAGTGCAATCTGGTGTCATTCGTTCTCCTGTCATCATAGGAGCATCTGATGGCCGCACTCACCCCAGTGCAATCTGGTGTCATTCATTCTCCTGTCATCATAGGGGCATCTGATGGCCGCACTCACCCCAGTGCATTTTGGTGTTCTTCATTCTCACCATGCCATTCAGTGTGGTGGAGTGAAGTGCTGCCATTCATTCTCAACCACAACCCCCCCCCCCATCTACCTGCCCATGAATGTGTGCAGCTAAAAGATGGTGCTGTGTGTACCCCTTTCTGGCACCTCACCCCTCCTGTCATTGTCCTGCAATGTATGTCCATTGGGTGGGTCACTGGGTGCTGTTCAGGATGAATGGCACTGCATGGCACTGATGCATCTAGGGTCCATTCACCCTGTGAGGCGCTTAACCTTCCATACACGTTGTTCTGATGTTATACGTAGACGGTGGGCACATCACTGCGCTATTTAGGAAAATATGAGCTGTCAGATTTTTATCTGTGTGCTACTTTACACCAAAAAATACAAATAAAAATGCAGAAAATGGCAGAGGCCTAGGTGTTAATGGGGAAAAATGGCAATCACCCCAACCTACAACTGGCCTTAACAGCAAGGAGCACATAGAAGGACAATGCATGTAAAAAAAAAACAACAAACAGATTCCCCAGCTCATTTACCAGTCAGCCTGCAACAAACTGAATTCTCCTGTCTGACAGTTCACGTTAAAACCAGGGGTTTGGTTTGCACACATTTGCAAATATATGTGTAAGCTACAGCAGCCACATCACAGCACCCCAGTGTACTGCAGTCCTAACTCTATCATTTTCAGAACCTCCATAGTAGGAGCACATATATAATAATGGATAGATTGAGGGCAGTTATGCCTGGAGGGAGCCAACCCCTCCCTAAAGGTATACGAACGTAACGGACACCCAGCAATAGCACAATGGCAGCGAACATATCCAGTGTGCCCCCTCACCAATTCATCAACAGTACAAACAAATGGCAACCACCCCGTCCTAGAACTGGCCTTTGCAGCAAGGAGCACATGGAAAGACGACGCATGTCAGAAAACAACAAACAAGGTGTGAATGGGCCCTTGGTGTGCATGTTTCTGTAACTAGATTGTGTGATGGGTCCTGGATGGCAGCACATAGTAATCAGGGTGTGTGTATCGGGGTGTGCTGTGTCAGGGGAGAAGGTGGCGCTACATTTATCTGCCTACTCCTGTGCTTTCTCCAAAAGCAAAGTGCAGCGCTAATCAAAAAAATCAAATAAGAGGGTTTTTTTTTTTAGGGTTTAGTATGGTTTAGATACGATTTCTGCTGCTGGATTAATCTAATCTCTATGGATATTTTTGAATTTCACAACAATCATGTTATTGACTCTGAAGGTGTTTTTGATTAATACACTTGTGCTTTGGCTGCCTCTCCAAAATAAATGGGCCACCTTAAGGCAATGCAAATTAGTGCACAACATACCGGACAGATGTGAAAGGGCCCATTTATTCCAGTGGTGCACAATGCAATGTAATGCATGTAACACACATTGGTGCGAATTGATGGTACATTGTGGTGTCATTCACCTTGCCAACAAATGCACCACAACACGTTAACACTATACATCGCATTGCAGTACGTTGTGTTACAAACATGGTTTTTGGTATGTTCAGCGGCTCCTTGTATCGGCTGCTCTAAAGTGGTTGTAAACCTCAGACATGAAATATGAACAAAGAAAATCCCTCTATAATGTGTACTTCTCTCAATCCAGAGCATTATAATGCCGTGTACACACGAGCAGACTTTTCAGCATCAAAGGTCCGACGGACTTTCGACGGAGTTACGATGGACTTTCGAACGACCAGTCCGTTTGAAAGTCAGTTGGTTTGAACGTGATGATGTACGAAGGGACTAGAATAAGGAAGTTCAAAGCCAGTAGCCAATAGCTGCCCTTGCGTTCTTTTTTGTCCGTCGGACTAGCATATAGACGAACGGATTTTTCGACCGGACTCGAGTCCGTCGGAAAGATTTGAAACATGTTCCAAATCTAAAGTCCGTCTGATTTTCGACAGAAAAAGTCCGCTGAAGCCCACACACGGTCGGATTGTCCGGATTAGTTCAGTCGGAAAAGTCCGGTCATGTGTACACGGCTTAAAGCCGCGTACACACGGTCAGACTTTTCGTCTACAAAAGTCCAACGGACGCTGACGGACTAAAGCTGGCTGGTAATCCGATCGTGTGTGGGCTTCTCCGGACTTTCAACGTACTTTTTTAGCCTCAAATCCGACGTACTTTAGATTTGAAACATGCTTCAAATCTTTACGTCGTAACTACGACGGACCCCGAAATCCGCTCGTCTGTGTGCTAGTCCGACGGACAAAAAGCCACGCTAGGGCAGCTATTGGCTACTGGCTATCAACTTCCTTATTTTAGTCTGGTGTACGTCATCACGTACGAATCCGTTGGACTTTTGTGTGGTCGTGTGTAGGCAAGTCCGTTCGTTAGAAAGTCTGCAACAAGTCCGCCGAAAGTCCGCCGAAAGTCTGTCGGACCGGCTGTCGGACTTTTGTAGATGAAAAGTCCGACCGTGTGTACGCGGCATAAGTGTCATTTCTGTCTGCTGCCTCGTTCCTCTATCAAACATAAAATAGTGCAGTGCTAAAATATACTAAAAATACATAGAAATAATAACTAGCTGCTATAAAACACAGAGAGTCCCAAATTGTGAAGTTTGAAAACCAAGGATGACACAAACGAAGGCACCAGCAGGTAAGAGTAAACTCCTCAATAGTGATCAGGGTGCTCAAGATGATTATAATTGGTGTGTATCCTTATCTGTGCTTCCACCATCGAAGATACAGGCCGCTTACCTTATTCTGTGGACCTCTGAGTTAACAGAAAGGTCATTCAAGTAGTCCCCACTGGGGCAATCATTGGATGACAATCTGCCTCTTAGCCGATCCAACGATTGAAATCCAGCCTCAATAGTGCAGCAACAGTATAATACTCTCTTATGCAGTCATGGTTCATGTAAAATTAATGAGACATATATAGTGCTCTCCGTTTTAACTAAAACCGCCTTTTATTAAAATAAAAATGCTGCAAACATAGCACTGAAACCCCAGTGCTAGGATGCAAGGCATATAACATAACACATGTAGAACCAGGAAGGTGGCTGTAATGATGTCACGGACCCTCCCGCACACGTATTGTCCCTGTGGGTGGGACTTCTTCAGTGATTTACGGGGGCTCTTGAGTCAGCTTCTCTTTATATATTCCACCTTGCTTAACTGGTATGTTAAAACCCGCCCCTACAGCGTGCACTACCGAAACATCACGGATGCTAATGGGGCGTGGTTGTCATCCGGAAACCCGCCCTCCACGTACACTGCCACAGCAACATTCAAGGTGCATGGTAGGTATCCGGAGCCCGCCCCTACACAATACACTGCCGAACCGTCACAAACGTCTGTGGGGCGTGGTTAGCATCCAGAGGCCCGCCCTCCACAGCACACATTGCCTCAGCAACATTCAAGAGGCGTGGTAGGCATCCAGGAACCAACCCCCTAAGAACCCTTTCACACTGAGGCAATTTACAGGAGCTACAGCACTAAAAATAGCGCCTGTAAAGAGTCTCTGTGTCTCCAGTGTGAAAACCCGAGGGCTTTCACACTGGAGCGGTGCACTGGCAGAACGCTAAAAAAAAAGTCCTGCAAGCAGCATCCTTTTATTATTATTATTATTATTATTATTATTATTATTATTATTATTATTATACGAGATTTATATAGCGCCAACAGTTTACGCAGCGCTTTACAATGTATAAGGGGGACAACACAATTACAGTACAGTTCAATACAGAAGGTACAAGAGGGCACTGCTCGTAGAGCTTACATTCTAAAGGGAGGGTGGTACAAAAGGTAAAAGCTGCAAAGAATGATTTGATGGGGGTGGCTCAGGGACAGTTATGTGGGTGTGGGATAAGCATCCTTGGAGCGGTGTATACACCACTCCTGCCCATTGAACTGAATGGGCACCGCTGCAGAACCACTGGCAAAGCGCCGCTGCTGCAGCACTTCACGGGTCATTTCAACCCTTTTTCGGCTGCTAGCAGGGGTTAAAACCGCCCGCTAGCGGCTGAAAACTCCCACAAAAATGACGATAAAGCGCCGCTAAAAATAGCGGCGCTTTACAGCCAAAGGCCCAGTGTAAAAGGGGCGTAATGGATGCCCAGAACACTTCCTTCTTCCCCGTACGTTGCAACAGAAGCAAAGACACATGGGAGGCACAATTGACCTCCGGACTTCTTCTCTCAATAGTGTATGTTCCTATAGTTACACAGACGCCCAATAGGTCACATGATCCATATGCTCGTCCAGCTCTGTAACAAGGACACCAGAGCTAGACAGCATGTAACGGAGTACATATCACCTCTCTTCAACCCGGCACGTGGGTGAAGGGAACAAAACACTTTTAAAATTATAACCGTAATCTGATGAATAATCACCACTTCCATATTCCTGGAAGCAATCATACATAATTTTATAAAATTAAATTAAAAACGTCAAAACAACCACCTTTCCTGAAAACAAAATATATACATATTAATAACAAACATTTATTTATAACAACACATATTTAAAATTACATTTAGAAAATCCTACAATCCCTGTATATAACCACTAAACTCTATCCTTATCCCTTACCGATCGGAGATAAAACAGTTCAGATTGAACTCCACGTTCAACCCTGTGGGGACCTTTACCTTTGTTTCATATACCCAAAATGATTTGCGGCGACCTCAATTGCCCAATAAAATTGCCTTCCCTCCAGTGATTGGTCACTTTCTCTACTGACCAAAATTTCAACCCTTTGGGGCTACAATTGTGAACCTAACGAAAATGTTTGGAAACATTATGCCCTTTGAGACCCTTTTTAATATTGTTCACGTGTTCTCCAATCCTCACATGTAAGGGTCTGGAGGTCCTCCCCACGTACTGTAGGCCACACTCGCATTCTAACATGTACACGACACCCACCGTGTTACATGTTATCAGCTCTATAATTTAATAACTTTTATTGGTGGCAGAAGCAACAAACTTTTTGCGTACCTCCATTAGCATGAATCAATTCTGACAAGTTTTCCTGACACCAAGAACAAAATGGTGGCAGGGGAGGGACCTCCAGCTGATTGACAGCCTCGGCTCTGTTCCTGTGTGAAGGGGGGGGGGGGGTGTCCCTTTCCTCCAATCAGCTTTCATTGAGCTCTGCAGAGTGCAGTGTCAGCTCCCCCCCCCCTACTTTCTGAAAACTTTGGCAAGCTGTATAAATTCTGAACATCATTGTAAATGATGTAGAAAAGAGAAGGCTGCAGATAAAAGCCCTTTCACACTGTGCCGCCTAGAGCGTCAGCGGTAAAGCAGGGCTATTTTTAGTGCCGTTTTAGCTGCGCTATTCGGCCGCTAGCAGGGCGGTTTTAACCTCCCCGCTAGCGGCCGAAAAGGGGTTAAATCCGTCCGCAGCGGCGTTTTGCCGGCGGTATAGCAGCGCCGACCCATTGATTTCAATGGGGAGCAGCGGTGGAGGAGCCGTTAGTTCACCGCTCCTAAGAAGCTGCTGGCAGAACTTTTTCTGACACCCTGCCAGTGCACCGATCCAGTGTGAAAGCCCTCAGGCTTTCACACTGGAGTTATTGGAGCAGCTGTTTTAGGGCGGTTTGTAGGGCGGTTTTAACCCCCGCTAGCAGCCGAAAAAGGGTTAAAACTGCCTGCAAAGCGCCGCTGCAGCGGCAGTGGTTTGGCGGCGCTGCCCCATTGTCTTCATAGGACAGGGGCGCTTTAAGAGCGGTGTATACTCCGCTCCTACAGCGCTGCAAAGATGCGGCTTGCAGGACCTTTTTTACCGTCCTGCAAGTGTACCGCCCGAGGGCTTTCACACTGGAGAGACAGGAGAGGCGCTATGCAGGCACTATTTTTAGCACTGTAGCGCCTCAGTGTGAAAAGGGTCTAAGGCTACTTTCACACTGCCTAGCGCCCGGCGTTAGTGGTACTAGTTTTAGCAGCGCTTTACCGCTGTTATAGCGATGCTTTTAACCCCCGCTAGCGGCCGAAGAAAGGGTTAAATGAGCCCGTGTTGCGGCGTTGCCGAATCGCTTTGCAGTTGCTTCGGCAGTGCTGCCCATTCATTTCAATGGGCCGGGCATTTTGGGAGCGGTGTATACACCGCTCCCGCACCGCCCCAAAGATGCTGCCTGCAGGACTTTTTTTTCCCATCCTGCAAGCGCACCACCCCAGTGTGAAAGCACCCCGGCTTTCACACTAGGGAGGCATGAGAGGCGCTATTTTTAGCTCTAAAACGCCTGAAAAACGCCTCAGTGTGAAAGTAGCTTAAAACTGCTGATCTCAGAATCTGGTGCGGTTCTGCATAGTAACCAATCAGCTTCCAGGTTTTATTGAATAAGCTGAAGCTAGAAGTTGATTGTTTAATATGCACAGCTGCACCAGATTCTGTGTGCTCCAGTTTTAGTAAATCTACCCCAAACCATCTGCGTACGGAAACGCCTCTGTTTCCTTAACCGCCTGGGCAGTTACTTGTGGACAATGTCTATCATCAATCTGTTCAGGGTGATCCGCCGCAGCTGATCGTAAATGATTGTACCCACCACAGAAATACACTGATCTGGGTGGTGTATGGAACCAGCCATGTGAATGAGCCCCATAGTCTGTACTGCACGTGGTTCTCAAGGGGGTCATGTTGGTAAGGGAAGTTTTGATTAGACTGTATGATAAACTGAAAGCCTGTTCCTTAAAGGGATGTATAGGAGAGCCGCGATACTGGGGGGCGGCGGCGATCAGGTGAAAGATCGTTCTGAGTGCGACAATAAAATGTCAGCAAATCTCTGCTTTCCAGTGACTGGCTATAGGCCGATGACACATGGGCTTCCCCCCCCCCTCCCGATTGCTACAGCGATTTCTTGCTATAAAAATTGTGATGATTTTCTATGGGGTAAAAATGTTAGTTATTTGTCACTCAGTTGCTCAGCAACATCAGCATCTTGGCTTGGTGGGAAAAAAAAAAATTATATATAATATATATATAAATTTTTACTTTCATTTGCAGTGCGTTCATGTGCTTCCATTATGTGCAAAAAAATGACTTCTTTTTTTAATCGCATATTTTTTATGCATATGTGTTCATTCTGCATCTGGTGTAAAGGAGCCCTTTGTTTTCACCCATAAATGTCATATTTATTAAAAAGCAGAGTGATGCAGGGTTGTGTTTGTAGAATATACAATACTAGCAGTGCAATGCAGATGACGTGATCTCTATCCAGTGATCCAGTGTGCTAGCTGTGTACAGGGAGCTGGGATAAGAGCACATCATCCAGGCTGGCAGTGCTCCCCCCTTTCCCTGTGTATAGGGCTCTCTAGCCTTCCCATCAGCAGCCATACAAGCCGGGGGTGGATTGGTGAGAACACAGTCAGTAGACTGCTTAAAATCAATGTGCTGTTAAATGCCAGACTGGATCAGCCAATGAGGCGAGCAGAAAGCCGAACACACCTACTGACACCATGGGAGGCTGGGCTGCTAATCAGCCAATGAGCAGGCAGGAAGCATGGCTTTTGTGGCTGCATTGTAAATACCATGTAGAGAAGGCACAGTTCACCGGGCGTTTCACAATTTCTATGCAGGGGAAAAAAAAAACAAACTGTGACCTTGTTCCTAGTGATTTCACAGCAGACAGTCTTGAAATGCGAAGGTGCTGGTCACATCTCTCCAGATTGTCATTCTGTCACTGAAGGGTTGGAACAGAGAAGCTGCTACATCATACATACAACAATGAAGCTCATTGATGGCAAGAAACATTGTAAGTACAGATGTGAATGCAGGCGAGGATTGCCCATTGGTGATGAGATGTAGGGTTTGCAAGCCGCTGCCTATGTCTGTGTCTGTAATGATGTATGGGAATAGACCAAGCCAAGGCGGTGGCATTAGAATGTGCATGACAATGCCGGGAATTTATATGGTCAGCTGACACTTGTAACTATGCTGTGTGTGTGTGTGTGTGTGTGTGTGTGTGTGTGTGTGTGTGTGTGTACATATGCCTGTCTGTACATGCACTGATCCATCTTATATGTGTACCATAATCTTCCTTTTATTTATCATTACACTTTGTTTTTATATAATTATTATTGTAATAATACTCCACTCACATTTGCACCCTATATATATATATATATGCGTTGTAATAAGCACTCACTCAGATTGTACATTTTAGCAGATGGTATTGTTGCTAACTAGAATTATAGTCCTTATTTAAAACATTTAAAGTGACACAAGCCATACTGCATTCCTGACATTTGCCTTTATCTCTGTAAAAATACCCAATGCTTGGCACTTCCTTAACAGGGTGACAACAGATTCCCCTATAGTGAAATCAACACAGCATAGTCACCCTGTCTAGTGCTGTCACCCCCACACAAGTAGAGGAGAGGGGGATCAAAGTGCTGTCACCCCCACACAAGTAGAGGAGAGGGGGATCAAAGTGCTGTCACCCCCACACAAGTAGAGGAGAGGGGGATCAAAGTGCTGTCACCCCCACACAAGTAGAGGAGAGGGGGATTAAAGTGCTGTCACCCCCACACAAGTAGAGGAGAGGGGGATTAAAGTGCTGTCACCCCCCACACAAGTAGAGGAGAGGGGGGATCCCAGTGCTGTCACCCCCACACAAGTAGAGGAGAGGGGGGATCCCAGTGCTGTCACCCCCACACAAGTAGAGGAGAGGGGGGATCCCAGTGCTGTCACCCCTACACAAGTAGAGGGGGGAGATCCCAGTGTTGTCACCCCCACACAAGTAGAGGAGAGGGGGGATCCCAGTGCTGTCACCCCCACACAAGTAGAGGAGGGGGGGGGGATCCCAGTGTTGTCACCCCCACACAAGTAGAGCAAGTAGAGGAGGGGGGATCCCAGTGTTGTCACCCCCACACTAGTGGAGAGGGGAGATCCCAGTGTTGTCACCCCACAAAAGTAAAGGAGGGGGAGATCCCAGTGTTGTCACCCCACACAAGTGGAGAGGGGAGATCCCAGTGTTGTCACCCCACACAAGTGGAGAGGGGAGATCCCAGTGTTGTCACCCCACACAAGTAGAGGAAGGGGATCCCAGTGGTATCACCCCACACAAGTAGAGGAAGGGGATCCCAGTGTTGTCACCCCACACAAGTAGAGGAAGGGGATCCCAGTGTTGTCACCCCACACAAGTAGAGGAAGGGGATCCCAGTGTTGTCACCCCACACAAGTAGAGGAAGGGGATCCCAGTGTTATCACCCCACACAAGTAGAGGAAGGGGATCCCAGTGTTGTCACCCCACACAAGTAGAGGAGGGGAGATCCGAGTGTTTTTACCCCCACACAAGTAGAGGAAGGGGATCCCAGTGTTATCACCCCACACAAGTAGAGGAAGGGGATCCCAGTGTTATCACCCCACACAAGTAGAGGAAGGGGATCCCAGTGTTATCACCCCACACAAGTAGAGGAAGGGGATCCCAGTGTTGTCACCCCACACAAGTAGAGGAAGGGGATCCCAGTGTTGTCACCCCACACAAGTAGAGGAAGGGGATCCCAGTGTTATCACCCCACACAAGTAGAGGAAGGGGATCCCAGTGTTGTCACCCCACACAAGTAGAGGAGGGGAGATCCAAGTGTTTTTACCCCCACACAAGTAGAGGAAGGGGATCCCAGTGTTATCACCCCACACAAGTAGAGGAAGGGGATCCCAGTGCTGTCACTGCTGAAATCCCTGATATGCAAGGCTATAGCATTGGTCATGTCTGTCTTCTACCTTGGCATTGTGATTGAAAGCATAGCATTATCCATATCATCTGGTAAGAGAATGGGCAAAAGTGACAGAATTATCCCTGCTTTCCGCTCTCCTGGCTCCAGAGGTTAGTGCTCTGTCACACGATATGCAGTGACCTGCATTTTCCCACACTGAATGGGTCACCACTAGGGGACATAGGAAATAATTGTTTTCTATGTGCCCTGTTCACACCACAGCGCTGGTGTGATTTGTATTGCACTGCAGGAAAAATGCAGCATGTCTGCACATTTCAGCATCACAATAGATGGCGCCGCATGTCACCAAACAGCAACACAACATTCTGCATTCCAGTGACATGTGAAGTGTCACTACAGGACTGTTCAAATAAAGTTGAAAAAAAACAAGCAGTGCGCTGAGATGCACATCACACCGCTCTTAGCTGGAGTCAACACTGTAGCCTGCATGGTAAAATGCAGCATTGTACTGCGCAGGCCAGTGTGAACATAGCCTTAGATTAGAGCATTGTAGCCTCTGTGTTGATGTATGAAGTGAATTTCCAATGCACCTGAAATAGGAAAGTAAAAAGAAACCACAGTTATTAAAATGGGCAGCAAGGGGAGCGGAATACTCAAACTTTTATATTTGGTTACATGACCACAAACAAGGGCCCTTTCACGCTGATCAGTTTTTGATGTGGGTTTGGTGTAAACAGAACTCCCCCCCCCCCCCCCCCCACCTCCCAAAATGTATTATTTTTTTTTTTTTCTAAGCCTTACCTACCTGGTGGTGAGTTCTGCTAACTTTTGATACCCACCCACCCAGCAGATCTAGCGTTGTCCAGCTAAGAGACTTGTCTCTTCTGGCAGCGCTCGATCCTGCGCCTCCATGCTTCCCCATGACATCATCGCTAGGCTGCCAGCTGCTCCAGGTTCAGCCAGCACGCCTCCCGACAACGCGCAGACAGGCCCGCCCCCTCCTCCTTTCTCCAATAAAAGCCTGTCTCCTGGCATATGTGACGTACATATTCTGGGAGGCACAGCGGGCAGTGTGCGTGTCATTCACCTAAGGCGTGTGACATGCATGGGGAGGCGAGGCAGACTTTATATAAAAAAAAAAAAAAAAGCCCTATTCCTGCAGAGGATGTGAGGAGGGGGTGGAGAGGCGGGATCGTTCTTAGCAGGCTGAAGGTCCGCTTTAAAAAGCATAACAAAAATGCATGAAAAATGTATCCCTTTAAATCCTATAGAACTCTTTACGCCAATGCGCTGTGGGTGCGTTTTTGAACAGTTGTGCATTTTTGACGCATGATTTAAAAAGCGCACCAAAAATGCACCTTCCCTTTGAAATGAATGAAAAACACACCGCATTTGTGCATTTTTGAGTCACGTCTCCATGTTTTACAGGTGCATGATTTGAATCCGGTAACCAGAAAATGCATAAAAAACGCAGGCGTTTGTACAGACTTTTTTCAACAGAGCAGCGTGAAAGGGCCCTAAAAGTTATATGGGCTTAGAAGGGGAAAATGTGATTGGTTGATAAAACTTAATAAACAAACTAAGAGGAGGTTTTATACTTTGTTTTTAGTTGATAACTGAAATACACTTACAGGGATGAGCCAATAATCCTTTGTGCTAAGTGACTGTTTAGTGAAAATCGTGTATTTCTGGTTTAGTTGGGTGTTTGTCTCTGTAAGCCTTGACCTGCGTTAGAGAGGTCGTTGAAAAAATAAGGTCTGTTTGTTGAACTGGTGGTGGTTTGAATTTTCAGATGCCCCAAAGGCTTAAAAAGTACCGTTTATCTGCAGGTGGAATGTGAAGATTGAAGGGACAGCTGGGTATGTTACCTTTGGCTGTTTGGATCTAAATAGTGGTGATCACATTGTATCGGTGTCGCTAAAGGCTAAACAATGAGTAATCATGGAAAGAAGTGTTACTGTTGACATGTACACAGAGATGTTAGATGGCTATTGTCTTATACCTAGAGATAATTGATGGCTATTGTCATTAATGTAGAGATATTAGATCACTGTTGTCACATGCGTAGAAATATTGGATGACTATTGTATTTATAGAGATCTTCGATCACTATTGTCGCATGCGTAGAGATGTTAGATCACTATTGTATGCGTAGAAATATTGGATCTCTACTGTTGTATGAGTAGAGATGTTGGATCTCCGTCGTCGTATGAGTAGAGATGTTGGATCTCCGTCGTCGTATGAGTAGAGATGTTGGATCTCCGTCGTCGTATGAGTAGAGATGTTGGATCTCCGTCGTCGTATGAGTAGAGATGTTGGATCTCCGTCGTCGTATGAGTAGAGATGTTGGATCTCCGTCGTCGTATGAGTAGAGATGTTGGATCTCCGTCGTCGTATGCATACAACCGCTTTAAACACAATAGAGATTTCTTTTTAAAGTCATGCTTCCCTTGCGGGTAATCAGTGGTAGAAAATTCAACTTTCTAGTACAAAAGCTACTTTTCTCTGTGATGTTTTTTCTTTTAATATCATCTTTCTTTTTTCTTTTGGTACAGATGAACACAGGGTTTACGTCTATGAGCAACGAAACAGTCATTTGTAAGCCATAATCCTCAACCTAATAAGTGTTTTGTATCTAAAGGTATCTACGGAAGTCTAGAGCAGCCCATAGATGAGTCTTTTTTTTTTTTTTTTAACCAATGGGTTGAACAAAAATAATAACTTGATTCCCTAATCCACACGTTGTGGATAGGGGAATCCTCAATGCTCAGCTATTGTATTCTAACAGCTGAGGGACTTTGCCACCATTAGAATACATTGATAAGCGCTGCTTGCTATACCCAGCGGCCCTGAATAGGATATTTTTTACAAGCCATTTGTGGCCAGCTTAGGCAGCCTTCACACCTAGCTGTTTTAAATCGCGGGCAGAATTGCCGCTATTTCAAAACGCACATTGCGAATTTCAGATGCCATTAATTTTAATGGCACCTAAAAATGCGGTGTGGTTGTCGCATGATAAATCGCGGCAAACTGCATCATGTGAAGTTTGTCGCCCAAAAAAGAGTCAGGAGCTTCTTTCTGGCGACAAGTGACCGCACCACATTTTTAGGTGTCATTAAGGCCCCATTCACATCTGGGTTGTTGCGTTTCCAATCTCTTTGTAATACTCACAAATCACTCCCCACTTGTTCAGGTGTTATTCATTTTCAGTGGCACCTAAATGCGGGTTTGATATTGAGCTCCTGCCCCTTTTGACCTACAAGGTTTGCGCGATGCGGTTTGGCACAATTGCAGCGCAATTTATCGCTATACATTCAAGGTAGAATCGCACCCGCGTTTAGATTCCATTGAAAATGAATGGCACCTGAACAAGCGTGGTGCAATTGGTCAGTGTTGCAGAGTGTTTTTGGGATTGTGGGCATGTGTGAACAGGGCCTTAACTGAATGGCATCTGAAATTTGCATTGTGTGATATGTCATTTAAGCAGAGCATTTTGAAGTCGCGGACAGAATTCAAAACGCAGGGTGTCCCTAGCTGTCCTGTCTTAATCCAGAATCGGCGGAATTGCACAACAATCATCTAATGTCTGTACAGAGATTGCAATGCCTACTTAGACAATTTTGAAGAGTTAATTGTTGGTGTAGTCTACATTTATATACAAGATAATTGCTTGATGTGTTGTTAAATACAAGTCACTAGTAAGATATTCCTTGAATGTTGTTCCTTTAATATCCATGATGTGACTGCTAAGACCCAAATACCATGAACAATCTCATTCCTCTTTAATTATAATCCTATTATATACAGGAAAAAAACATGCCTCAACGCAGTCTTTTCCTAAATGGTTGAAGCAAACCTTTCACGCAAACCAAAAAATACAGAAACTTGGACAATACTGGGAATTTTGGTCATCAAACTGCTGCTGTAAGCAGAGCTCAATCGTTGTCTTTGGAATGGGGGCCTTCTTATAAAGCAAAAAATAGAGAGCACTGTACCACCAGAGGCATTTCTACTACTAGTGCCCAATCTCCTTTCTTTCTCCTCGATTGTAAAAAAAAAAAATGTAACCTGGCTTGATCGGCCCCAGTGATTTCTGCATGTTATAAAGTATAGGTTGTTCCAAAGGTCAAGGTGTTCTAAATCACTGCGGTTGCAAACTAATGTCAATTTGACCTCAAAAGCAGTTAGCAAATAGAATGAACGTTCTTCAAATGACAGTTTTCGAAGAAAATCCAAATAGTGGCCAGCTTTACTGTTGGGGTGTCTGAATACTAACGGTTAGAACAGTTTATAAAAACATTTGATCAGCTGTAATCTTATGTATATGGGTAAATAATTCTGAATAATTTATGATTTGTAGTGTTCTGGCCTTTTTTTGAAAACAAAGATTTTGGAATTTGTGTGTAAAGCCAAGTCCTTTACGATTGAGTGAAGTATAGACCATGTTCCCAGCATGGCACCTCTTTCATCATTTGGCAATGTAATATGGTGGGATACAAGGCTCCAGTGACTATCGCCATCATTCTTAATGTGGAGCTGTGTCTTTTTATATGTTGGATTAGTGTAGGATTTTGGCAATGCTGAGATGACCGAACTCCTGTGCAGGAGTGACATGATTTCGGCCCAGCCAATGAAAATGGCCGTGGACTAATACCTGGAAGCCATGGGGTTGAAGTTGTCAGTGGCCGGTGGGGAGCTCCAGCACATCGCAGAGTTGAAGGAGATATCTCCTCTTTAAGAAGATATCTGCCTATCTAATGGTGGGCTGACATTTTAGGCAGGCCATACATGGAGCGAATTTCTTACCTGCGACCCCTTTACGCTGAGCCATTGTATTCTTCTGGCAGGGGAACCTGCCCCTGCTGAGAGAAGACAGTGATTATTGGTAGCAGCTATACCAACCACTAGCGATAATTGTATGTAAAATCCAGCAGGCTGGTTGTACCCAAGTTGATTGATCAATCAACTTGGGTACATTCAGCCTGCCCATACATGGTTCAAATATCAGCCAGTTCCTGCTGAACCGGCCAAGATTTGAACCGTCTATAACCAGCCTTAGGTTTGAGAAAGCATCATTTGGTTACATCACTTTGAATTTTCAGTACGTCCATTCACAGTATTTCCTGTTGTATGTGTCTTCTGCCAAAGTCCTAATGAAGGTGTAACTTGCACAGTTGGAATTCTGAGGGGATGGAGATACCATCATTTTGCTTGATGACAGCCATATCAATTGATTGCATCTGGAAATTCTTGCGTATCTTTCTCCTGATGTTAACGTAATGAAAAGCCACCATTTTATCCAGAACTTCAGCCACCACTCACAACTTCTTTCTCTCTCTTCAAAAAAAAAACAAAAACGTATTCATAGTAATCAGCCATGCGATTCCAATCAAGATAGATCATTTCGTGATGTTTGGGTCTATGCCTCATGTGTGGTAATAGTCCACACCAGGGGTAGGCAACCTTAAAGTGGTGGAGATCTACCTGAACAACATGGGAAGTCAAAGATCACCGGGCACAATGTCGCCTCCTCACACCAGTTTTACACCTATAATTGCCTTACTACCGTGTCGCAATCACGTGCATTGCACGGCAATCATGGGTTTAAATCAAGTGGTGAGGAGGCAACTTGTCACCTCCTCACCACCTGTCAACTACACTCAGATAATTGTTTAGGGGAGCAGCAGTGCCTGTTGCACTTGTGAATTAGCCCTTAGTTGCATTCGGCAGTGGCACTTTTAGGGCTCGTTCACACATAAAACCTTGTGGTTGAGTTGCGGTTTTACCGCTCTCAAAACCCTACCCCCTTTAGCTGCTGAGGCAGCAGCCAAAGGTATACACATGCTGCAGCAGGAATTAAACCCCTGTTGCTTTTTGTGCATGCTAAGGCCTACCAATCACGACCCATTCAAGTAAATGGGGCTACACCACATGGGACAGTAGCCGGTACTACGGAGGAATCTGCTTATGCGGCTCTTGCTCCCTACTATAGCTTCAAGTAGTCCCTCTGCATTGCACTCTGTTTGATGCTCTGGGATGGTGGGTCAGCAAGCCCAGACCGTGATCTACTGGTAAATCTTGATCTACAGGTGGGTGACCCCCGGTCCATGCCAAGTTGCTGTAGCTGTGAACTTGCTTTAACCCTTTGAATACCAGGACATTTATGAATGGACCTTGATAGACAAGTGTAACGTAAAGCAAACCTTTATGTTTAAAGCCAGCCATACACGTAACATTTCTGATCTATTTAGGTACCAACAATCACAAACAAGTAATTCATCATTGATTTAAAATACTGATGGATGCAACATGCACAATATTGTCCCACACTTGGCTGAAAATATCAATTGAAAACTCGATTAATCAGGTATAAATGTAAACAAGCTCTTAAATATGAAAGTTTGATCTGAATTACATAGATATTTTGCTCAAATGATCAGAAACTATAGACAGCGTTCCAACACTGACGATCAATTTAGCAGAGTTTAAGGTTGGGTTCACAACATGGCCAATTGGATGCGGACTTCACTGCATCCAATTCGCAATAGCAGGAGATTTTGACTGGCTCTCTATGGAGCCGATTCACAAATCTCCGCAGCGGGTCTTTTGGTCCATTTTGGGTCTGAATTCAGCCCAAAATTCGGCCTGAAATCTGACGTGAAACGGTGAACCAGGATGCACCGAACCCCTGCTGTGAGCCGCATGCAGTTTAAATGTGAACCCAGCCTAAATCTCTTGTGAGCTCACTAAATCAATGATATTAATATGTGTGTGGCCTGCATTAGATGGTGTGATGAAGGCAGGGTTGCCAACCTCCCGCAGCATTTTTTAAATTTTTTTTACTGACAAAACATGGAAAATTTATTGGCGGAGAACTTTTTTTTTTTTTTTTTTTACTGGCAACCTGAGAAATTACAGAACTCCTATTGAAAACTAACACAGTGAATATTTGAACAGTATAAACATGAAATGAAAACACTGACAATACCTAAAACAAAGTAATTTGCTTGATTTACACTTAAAAAGTCAACACAGCATGAAATTATCAGCCCCTGATATTTACTGGCAGTTGTAAAAAAAAATCACTGATTTTTACAAACTGTCAGTAAATTTACTGGCAGTTGGCAACCCTGGATGAAGGGTTAGAATCTCCGTTAGTGGCTAGTTAGACCCGGTTCACACAGGGGCAACACGACTTGCAGGTCGGCTCAGCGAGGCGACCTGCAAACGACTTCCGCGGGGACTTGCAAAACGACTTCTGTATAGAAATCTATGCAAGTCGCCCCAAGTCGCCCCCAAAGTCGTACAGGAACCTTTTTCTAAGTCGGAGCGACTTGTGTCGCTCCGATTAGAACGGTTCCATTGTACAGAACGGGAGGCGACTTGTCAGGCGACTAGGTTGCCTGACAAGCCGTCTCTGTGTGAATGGGCTCTTAGGGAACTATGCCTTCACTTCCTTTCCACTGCCTCTGAAAAACCCTCCACAATAGGGACATTGTAAAAAAAAAAAAAAAAAAAGGTACTGAACCTTTCCCAGGCTATCTAAAGTATAGGAAGAAGGTTTTGATGGATTTCAGTGTTGGAGTTTTCCTGTACACATTTTCATATGATCCACTGATGTACCCTTAGGAGCTGCACTTCGCCTTCCTTGGCAACCACTCCATCACAGCGCTGAATGTTGAGGCCAGAAGGATATCTGAAACCACTTGTTACTAAATTACTTAGTAACTTTTAGTGTCCTAACGCGATTAACCTAGGGGAATATATAGACAGATCCTATTAAGTAATCCAAGACCCAGAGTTATAAGTGAGCCTAAACGTTTCTGTTTAAAGTCAGTGGTACAAGGAACGTTGCGCGTGCATATAGTAATGTTTACTGGTACTCAATAACAGTAACTAACTTTTCCCATGGAAATAACTTTGTCATGGAAAGTGCCTATAAATGATGCTTGTGATTTTATATAGCATCACTGAGAACAGTAAGTACACAGAGGAGATACTTTCCAAATACATTAACACCTTTTATTATTTGAAGAACTAAGCACCATGTCTTCTTCTCTTACCCCCTTGTAAAGTGGTTGTAAACCCATTTTAAAAAATCCTAAAAAAAAAACCTGCAAGACAAAGGCCTAATGAGCCTACCCTGGGTTCTGTCAGGGGAGTGTAGTAGGAACACCGATTGGTCCCCCACCCCCCAGTTAGAACACACCTAGGCAACACAGTTAACCCCTTGATCGCCCCCTATTGTTAACCCCTTCCCCGCCAGTGACATTTATACAGTAATCAGTGCATTTTTATAGCACTAATCGCTGTATAAATGTCACTGGTCCCAAAAATGTGTCAAAAGTGTCCGATTAGTCCGCCGCAATATCGCAGTCCCGATAAAAATCACAGATCGCCGCCATTACTAGTAAAAAAATAAATAAAATAAAAATGCCATAAATCTATCCCCTATTTTGTAGACGCTATAACTTTTGCGCAAACCAATCAATACACGCTTTTTGCGATTTTGATAAAGATAAAATATGTAGAAGAATACATATTGGCCTAAACTGAGGAAAAAAGTTGTGTGTTTTTTTTTTTTAAATTGGGATATTTATTATAGCAAAAAGTAAAAGATATTGTGTTTTTTTTTTTTGTGGGAAAGCTCTATTTATGGGGGAAAAAAAGGACGTAAATTTTTTTGTTTTGGGTACAGCGTCGCACCACCGCTCAATTGTCAGTTAAAGCGACGCAGTGCCATATCGCAAAAAAATGGCCCGGTCAGGCAAATTCTTCCGGGACTGAAGTATTTAATATCACTTTAAAGCTGAACTCCGTCTTTTGACATACTTTACAAAGTTCGTTTGAGCCAGCTTGGCCCAAACAAACTATGTCCCTCGCTAACATGTGAGGCTGCTCTGTATGTGCAGTATAAACTCTTATCGAGCTGTGGCTACATACAGCATATTGCACTTTCCAGGTTCGAGGCGAGGCTTCTAGTCTCATACCTGGAACACAGTAGAGTCTATCACAGCAGCGCTCAGCCATTTACAGAAAGCGGTGTATTTTATCAGTGAATACAAAGCTTTCTCTGGTTGGCTGAGTCAGAGGTTGTGACATCTTCCCACCCTTTGTGATCAGAACTGCTTTTTTAGGGCTCGTCACAGTAGCGGCAAGCACTACCGCTCCCATGAAAAGAAGTCCATGCTCGAAACGCTTTTCAGAGGCTTTTGACAGGGAATGAAGAGGTGATATGTCACCTTCTCATCACCTTTTTTCTGTTCAAATTTTCTTTATTGGTAACAATCAATAAACAGTAGTGTGTATTTATTTGAAAACAATGAAAATTACAAAGAGTATAATGGTTAAGAAATACAGAGTAAAATGTATTGGTTGTGAAGATACAGAGTAATGTAGGGTTACACAAGCATACATGCGTTGATGGATTCAAAGGAGTACTAGGACTTGGAGGCAAGAGTCTATTATTGTAGTGGGTATAAGACCAAGAGTATTACTCCGTGAGATGAGGTCGAGGTAACTATTAAGGGTGTTACACCAATAGATTGCGTTACCAATGGTGTGCATTGGGTAAGGGAGTGAGTAAGAGAGAGAGGGGGAGGAACAGGTAAAGAAAAGAATAAAGAGCTCATCACCTGTTTTAACCCCCTAAATGCAGTACCACCCTGCCACAACCATGTGCATTGCACGCGGTTATGGGGTAGTTCGGCCCCATTGACCTGGGGGTATAATTCCTGCTGTGGCCACAGTATGTATACGACCCAGTCTGCTGAATCTGCACTTAAAGGGGGAGCAGTTGGGGGTAGAAACATGTGGCTCAACCGCGTGGTTTAACCACCTCCCAAACCTTATGTGTGAAGAAGCCCTTGGTTCACATCTGTGCAGCTGCGTGAAGGATAGCCTATTCATTTCAGTGGGCTGCGCTATCTGCAGAAACATTGGAAAAGAAGTCCCTGACCCTTTTTGTTTAAAATTGTGCAACACTGAAAGTACACTGCGTTTCCAAATGCGTGGAGGTACCATTAGGAATTCACGGAACCCCTGCGTGTCTACTAACGAGCAGCACGTTTGTTTGTGGGTTGGGACCACAATAATGTGAACAAAGCATTATTCAGCATTATTGCCAGTGGCAAAGCTTTTTGTGTTTAGCCAAGTTGAGCTAGACCAAGCCAAGTGTCAAAGACCTCCAAAATATATGAATCTCTTACAGAGAATTCACAAAAATGTCTGCCATCACACCACAACCTAACCATGCCTCAAATAAGATCATTTCCTCTACATCGCCTCCCCTTTAAGCACTTTCCACTAGAAAAGCAATACTTCCATGGGCATTTAATATCAAACATTCTTGAAGCTCTTTCAACGCTTCTTAACCACTTTTTAAAGATTTTGGACAAAATTTAACAAGTGGACTCAAAATGGACTTTATAGGCACCACAACACACATAGTCATCTAAATGTATATATTTTTTATCTATACAAAAAAAGGATTAAAAGGACAAACTGGGTGAAGTTAAAAATCCCTAGCATCAAAATCTCGTAAAACTATCACATAGACCATGGTTTCTCAACCAGGGTTCCATGGAACCTTAGGGTTCTTCCAGAGGTTGCCAGGGGTTCCTTGAGCAAGGACGAATTTCTGCCCCTCAGATAACTTCTCACTGACGTCATTGATCTTTTTAGCTATCTGTAAGGGAGTAATTCTTCCCACTGACCATCACACTAATGTTTCATGAGTTGTAGATATAGTCCTTTTTAGCAGCGGTTTCCTGAGACCAAAAAGCTATTTCAAGGGTTCCACTGTGTTGAAACGGTTGAGAAAGGCTTACCTAGACACTACCATAACCATTCATAGGCCAAACTGTAACTTGGCATAAGGTTTATACAGATGCAGTCATCAATATTGCAGTAGGCCTGGTATAAGATGATGTGGAGGGTAGAATAACTCGGAGCTCTACATGTTTTGCACTGACGTGCTTCTTCAGGAGCTTGAAGTAAGTATTGTCAATAGTAATCAACTGCCAAGAGTTATCCTGGTATTTTAAGATGTAGATTACACTGTGTACCAGTAGGAGCTCAATGGTGGGGAAATCTCCGCCCTCATATGTCACATTTAGGCTGCCACATAGTAAGGCCCATAGTCAACCACCAAGTCAGCTATAAAAATGATGAGCTTCCCAGCATCTGTGCATCAAGACAGCTTACTTTTAAACATTTTCAATATCTCTATATTTTTAACTTTCTGCTACAAAACATATCCAATCAAAAAAATTTAAATCAAATTTCTTCATAAATTTTGGCCAAAATGTATTCTGCTACATGTCTTTGATGAAAAAATCCCAATAAGTGTCTATTGATTGGCTTGTGTTAAAGTTAATAGTGCCTACAAACTATGGTGTAGACACTGGAATTTTGTATTTATTTTATTTTTTTTATACTACTAATGGCGGTGATCAGCGACTTATAATGGGACTGCGATAGTGCGGTGGGCAATCTGACAATAACTGGCGCTGGGGGAAAATAACGGTCACTGACGTTACCAGTGACATTAATAAGGTGATCAGTGTTAATAATATTCAATCACTGTATTAATGACACTGGCTGGGAAGGGGTTAACATTCAGGGCAATCAAGGGGTTAAATGTGTGCCTAACTTTGTGTAATGTGTGTAAAGTGTGCTGCTTTTATTAAGAGATCTCTAAGTTTCTCATCTCTGTTTTGTACGGATGAGAAATGGATCATTCTCTTTGTACAGAGTTCTGTGTTGATTGTCAACACAGAGCTCTGGGCTGTGATTGTACACATCTGATCAGCAGGTCCCAGCCGTGAATCATTGGCCGGGACTTGCTCATGGGCTCTCGCTGTATACAGTCATAGCGGGCGCCGACAGGGGTGGGGATGTGCAAGCCCTAATACCCAGAAGCAGGCAGCGATGTGCGGGTGCGTCGCTTTGCCTGTGCGGGTCGCCTGTCCACAGTACATTATGGGCGGTTCGCAAACAGTAAAACGCAACAAAGACACATCATAAATGCTTTAGGCACGAGCATTACTTCATTCTTCATAATCAGCATGTGTGAATGAGCCCTCACAAGTTGCCAAATTTAATGTATGAATATACTGCCAACATTTCCCAGACATGGTATTTTTATAGTTGCTGCATAGCATATTGCCTAAAACAAGTTGTTTAAAAAATTTAAATTAATTTTAGATTTTGACCTCTGCTTACTTGGCATTCTTCACAACTGGGTGACCCGAGTCACCTTCTAGTTTGGCATCTAAATTTATATTTGTCTGATGGGAAAGCTTGGCTGTATGCCCCTCTGACACGTGAGCGGGTTGTGTGCAGAAAAAGGCACAATCACTGCATATCACAGGTGTGTAGAGTTTAGGTAAAGAGGGACCCCACCCTCCTAACCCCCTCTTACCTGATCTGATGTTTTGAACAGCAATAACATATTTAACTGCCCAGCAAGTCTAGCTTTGCCCTGCGGTAATCCACAAAATGCCACGGCACGCCAAGTCCTGCACCACCATCTTCTTTTCTGATGTCATCAGGAGGCTGGCTGTCTTTCCCATCCTATATTACACTACATGTGCATGTATATTCTACATAGCCCTGAGGAGTGGGTTTTTCCGACCTAAAAAAGAAAGGTGGAAGTTCAGGGTGCGTTCCTCTAGATAATGCACATCTTCCCCAAGAACAATTATGATTTTCTGAAGTTATTGGGAAATAAGTAAAATTAAGGGCAGCCATACATAGATCAAAATTCAGGCCAGTTCAGCAGGGACCTATCCACCTATTGCCAGCTTAAAGTTATTTGTAAGGATAAATTAAAAATAAAAAACAAACCTATCATACTTACCTCCACTGTGCAGCTTGTTTTGCACAGAGTGGCCCCGAACCTCGTCTTCTGGGGTCCCCCGACAGCTCTCGTGGCTCCTCCCCACATCTGATAACCCCCTTGGAGAAGCGCTTCCCCGAGGGGGTTACCTTGCGGGCGCGCTCCTGAGTCCAGCATTCGGGGTCCATAGACGCGAATGCAGGACTCGGCCCCGCCCCCAGCGGTCGCGTCATTGAATTTGATTGACAGCAGCAGGAACCAATGGCTGCGCTGCTATCGATCTATCCAATCAACAGCCAAGAACCCCGGGCAGAGAGACAGCGCGTCCCCGTAGGTCAAGTTCGAGGGGTCAGGTAAGTAAATTGTGGGGGCTAGTCACTGACGGGTGTTTTTTCATTTTAATGCATTAAGGTAAAAAAACACGAACCTTTTACAATCCCTTTTAAAGGGCAGAAAATGATTCATGTAACATTCGCTTCCTGGATTCCATTTGCCCTTAGCACAGGCATGCAGATAGGAGGGTTTACTTGGCTGAGAAAACCCCTCCTCCAGATGAAAAAAAATTCCAATGATGACTCTAGGGATGTATGACATCATTTTGGCCTAGGCCAGAAAGCAACTGAAGAAAGATGTGAAAAAAGGGTTAAAAAAAGGAAATCTAATATACCTTCCTATTTAACAATGCTATCAGCATAAAGATTAAACATAGTCAATTTTTAATTGAGAGAGTTCAGTTCTCGTTTCAGACCTCCTAGGATCTTGCAGTTGTTTCTGTAACCACCGCAAATCGGTGTAGCAAAAAGAAAAATAAATTTTATACAGATCATCATGGGGATGAACAGGAGTACTGGTTAAAAGAGTTCAGATCTTTACAGAGATGTAAGGGCACCCCAAGTACATGGATTTAAAGTAGTTGTAAAGGCTCAAGGTGTTTTTTTTTTTCATGCACTACGCATAAAGGTAAAAAACCTGTGTGCAGCATCTTCCTCAGCGCCCCTAATACCTCAGCCCCATCTCGATAGAGTAATGTGCACAAGAGCCTCGGCTCTCCCAGGTCTCTCCCTCTTTATAGTCTGACAGTAGTGGGAACCAATGGCAACCTCTGCTGTCTCAATCGCTGCCAGTGAGCCAATGAGGAGAGAGCAGGGGTGGGACCAAGCTGGGCTCTGTGTGAATGGATACAAAGAGCAGCGGCATGGGAGTGAGCGTGCTCGGGTGCCCCCCTCCCCTTCCTCATAACAAGCTCCTGGCTATGGGGTCACTAGGCGGGAGGGAAAGGGCCTGGAGTGCCGGCGGGGACCTGAGAAGAGGAGGATCAGCGCTGCACAGAGCAGGTAAGTAGAACATGTTTGTTATTTAAAGAAAAAAGGAACCTTTAATATCACTTTAAGTTACTTAAGTCAACTGCATGCAGATAATATTGCAATTTGGCCAGTTCAGCAGGGATCGGCCGAGTTTCGATCCAGGTATGGGCAGGCTGGTTGTACAGCAGCTGATCTACCGTTCGACTTGTGTAAAATCAGCCTGTCGGGTTTTTCCTGAACGATCAGTGCTGCCTGGCTATAGTCAGCAACAATGATCAGATTCTTCTGACCAGTGGCGGCCCGTAATGCAGAGCGCAAGGGCGTTGCCCCCACATCCACACGTCCGGCCCCTTTAATCAACATGCAGGGTGCCGGACGCATGGATTGCAATGTTTTGGGTTTTTTTTAAGCAGAGGCTCTAATAGGCTTCAAAAAAGAGTGGGCTCAGAGCGCAGAGCATTGCATTGCATGGGGGATTGATTGCCGCCATCCGGCTCCCACGTGGGGGGGGGGGGGGGTGTTTGGATGGGAGAATCAGATGTTTGGATGGGAGAATCAGGCCATTTTTTTTCTATTCAAAGGACTGAAAAATACGATTACTGTATGGCCAGCTTTAAAATATTATTGATACAATGGCCATATGCAGCCATGGTACTGTACAGTGTGTTCCAAACTTGTTGTGGTTTGTTAGACTTTCCTAGTAGCAGCCTACAGCAATCGTTACCTGTTATTTGTCTCTCCTATAGACGATCCGTACAAAACATTCTGAACTTTACCTCTTTGCCTGAGACAAGTCTTGGCATTTCAGCCATCAGATACAGTATGTATGCTATGCAGGTGCAGTGATCTGGCATGACCTGAATGGCACTGAATAGCAGTCCAGTCTTTGAAATGTGTCCATATAGGTGTATGTCTAATGCTGACAAAGATCTGACAGCATCCATCGGTTTGGATGAGTAACCATATTTGTATATCTATAGTCTGCTTAATTGCTAAAATCACCACTGCTGAATAATTGAATGCAAAATCTGCTGAATGTGGGTTTTGCTGTATAGATCAGAGGGATCTGTGACAGATGATTATTACGTCTTTCTAGGTCACCAATAGCAGATTATTGGTCACACCAAGCCGTCATCAGTGTAGCGGTGTATTCTTTATTTATATGACAAGATGTATACCTGTTCACCAGGTGATAAGTGAATGGCATGTCATGGGCAGGGTTGTTCTTTTTGGATTGAATTACTTTGTATTTGATTTGTGAATTATGGATATACTATTTTGTCAATTATCAGTAAGTATACTATTTTAGATTGTATTTACTCTTACTGCAAATGGGCTGTTTATACTAGTTGCTATTTTTGTGAACAGCTTTAGGTCATGTTCACATCTATGCATTCATGAGTCGCAATGTTCCTCGGCATGCATGGCTCACTTGTGCCCGGGCATGCTTTTTTGCCCATTTAATCAGTGGGACCCTAGTGCTTCTGCAGATGACCCGCTAAGCAATATATACACCAGTAGACTCTTTTATTGACATGGAAAGAGGGATAATGTGCATCTTTTTGGTGCATGGACTGGTGTTGAGGACCCATAGTTGGTGGATGAGAACGTACAACAATGCACATTGATGCATCAAGAAACACGTTGCGGTATATGCTGTATAACACGCATAGGTGTATATGGTTTCTTGGGGTGCAATGGGAAAAAAATGTGTGGGCTGTACATTTTCTTTGATTAGCACTACAAAGTTCTGTGCCTCAATAGCTTTTTTCAGTTGTTAAGCCAGGCATACATGGATCCAAATTTGTCCGGGTCAGCAGGGACTGGGCAAATTTTGATCCATGTATGGGCACTGAGGTTGTACAGAAGTTTATCTACCTATATATCTACCTTATCTATATATATCATTTTTTTTTTTCTTTAAATCGAAAAGATGCATTGCAAATATACAACAATAGTATATTGTGAAGACATTATCAGAATTGAGATAAGTGTGGTGAAAGGTTGAATATACATGGTTTACTGTCTAATTCATTGGAAGACACTGCAGAAATTCCCTCCCCTGCCTAATGGCCCGTACACACGATTCAAAAATTGTACGAAAAATACCGCTTTCAACATGATCGTACAATAATCAGATCGTTAATACAGAGCTTTCGAGATAATATGACATCACTTTCGAATTATTTATTTATTTTTTCTGTCGTATGAAAATTTTCGTGACTTTAGTAACCTATCCCATTTCTACTTGCAACTAGTAAGCGAAAAAAGTCAGACAATCTGTTGTCTGATTTTCGGATCGTGTGTACGGGGCATTAGAGGCACCTTCATGTAAAACACATGAATATAGGAAGGAGGGAGCAAATGCTTTTAAATGTCAATACTAAGGCAGGGCAGCTTGTGGATTAGTTTTAATAGGTTGTAAACTATATTTGTTTTTTTTCTTTAGTTTTACACTTGATTATAATTTTTTTTTTTTTTACTGTACTTCTTGTGTTGACATTTAGATTATTTGTCTTGTAGCACTGCTGATAATAGTTTAATTATTAGGCTGTACCTGATATTGTGTCTCTGGGCCCTTGTCTTGTATACTTGAGACCTTTCCCCTAGATAGTTATCAGCTAAAGCGGAGATCAAATTTCACCCTTTCAGATAGCACCTGCTGACTTGGCCATGTGATTGCGGAGTGCAAGCGAAGCGAGGTATGTAGAACAAAGTTTGGTTAATAGAAAAGGAAGGTTAGGCTTGTTTTTTATCTTTTTTTTTTTTTTTTTTAAATGTTTTAAATTTTATTTAATTTTCTGTTGTGGAATGGCTGAATAGTGACCTATTTTTTAGGGCTGAGCTCAATAAAATAGGCTCCAGACATGACTATTTTCAGTGTAACATTTTGTTCAGTCCTTCTAATGCCCTGTACAGACGATCGGACATTCTGACAACAAAATCCATGGATTTTTTCCGACGGATGTTGGCTCAAACTTGTCTTGCATACACACGGTCAGACACAAATCTTGTCAGAAATTCCGAACATCAAGAACGCGGTGACGTACAACACGTACGACGAGCTGAGAAAAATGAAGTTCAATAGCCGGTGCGGCTCTTCTGCTTGATTCCGAGCATGCGTGGAACTTTGTGCATCGGAATTGTGTACACACGATCAGAATTTACGACAACGGATTTTGTTGTCGGAAAATTTGAGATCCAGATCTCAAATTTTGTGTAATGGAAAATGTCCGATGGAACCGACACGGTCGGAATTTCTGACAACAAGCTCCCATCGAACAATTTCCGTCGAAAAATCCCACCGTGTGTACGGGGCATTAGGCTTCATGTACACTGCTGCTGGTAAATGAACGTTTAGGAGCAGTTGGGCGTTTTTTTCAGCTGCCCCTGAACTCTCCTCTGTTATATTATCAGTACATGTACACAGGGTCGTTTTCTAGTCATTTCTAGGCAGTTCAGTTTAGAAGCTTTTTTGGAAAGCAAAAAAATGCGTTTAGGACGGATGTTCAGAGGCATTTGAAATGCCAAATGCCTGTAACAGCTTGTAAACGTGGTAACTCGTTTTAAATTTTTGACTATTTAAAAAGAAAAAAAAAAACGCTTCTAAACACGGCATGTAAACGCGACAAAACAGACTTTTTTAAATGTCAGCTACTATCTGTCAAATTAAATCGTTTAGGAGAGGTTGTAAAACGTCCCGTGTACATTGAGCCTAATTGGCTGATGGTGGTGGTGATGTTATTGCAGCTGGACTGTGACTGATCATACCAAGCATGTTGGACATCACACAAATGCAGCACTGGCACTGTAGCTCACTCCTACATATAGGGAGACCGTTTATTATCCCAGTTTGTAGCATGGTGCATAAAGGCCTATAAGCCGTGCTGCTGAGATTCACGGGTCCCCTGCCCTCATCGGGAGTTAAAGGGTATGTAAACGTTCAGTTTAAAAAAAAATAAAAACAAACATGTCATACTTGCCTCCTCCGTGCAGTAGGTTTTGCAAAGAGTGGCTCCGATCCTCCTCTTCTGGGGTCCCTCAGCAGCACTCATGGCTCCTCCTTGTCTCGATTGCCCAGTCGGAGAAGCGATCTCTCTCGGGGCAACCATGCGGGCGTGCTTCTGTGTCCTGTTGCTGCATCCGTTGACACAGACAGCAGGACTCTGCTCCACCCCCCCGGGTCCCACGTCATTGGATTTGATTGACAGCAGTTGGAGCCAATGGCTGCGCTGCTATCAATCTATCCAATCAGGACCAAGACACCGGCTGGAGCGCGTGTGCTCGTCCCTGGCGCAGGAACGATCGGGCTCAGGTAAGTAAAAGGGAGGCTCTGGGGGGCTGGTGCACTACAAGAGGTTTTTCACCTCAATGCTGTCTTGCTATGCCTCGTGGGACTTGTAGTTCTGCAACAGCTGGAGGTCCGCTAATTGCATATCCCTGATTTAGAACATGTTCTATTTCTAGGTCGGTCAGAATTTTCGGAAAAAAAAAAGTCCGATGAGGCACACACACGATCGGAATATATGATGAAAAGCCTCTGTCGGACATTCCGCTCGTGTGTTCGCAGCTTTAGAAAAAACATTCTAAAGCGTTTTTTAATTCTGTCTGTGTTGCCGTGTTGAGGTTTTCATCTCACTTTTCTGATTTCTATCCAACAGCGCCTTTTGATGACAGTAAAACCCAACGAGGCTTCTAATTCTTCCTCACTCTATCAAAAACAAAAAAGATTACATTTTAGATCTACTTTAACCTCTGCCTGGGCCTGCTCAAATCATTTGCATTGTTGACACGTATGGGGACATGTATGGCCACCTTTTTAGATTTGCTCGGAGTGTCTTTATTATTGTGCACTGCTCTGATGGTCGGACATAAATTCATCATGAGCTTAGAGAGAGAAGAGCTCCATGTGGTGATTATACTGTCAGGCTATATTTAGGAGTACATCAAAACACTTGGCTGTTTTGTTGAAGTTGCCAAGTTAGCTGGGCATTGAGCGGCAGGGTGGGCTCCTTCAACATTTTTTTGTGCTGGTTGGCTCCTTTACAAACTGGAGCTCAGACCATGACTATTATACTGCCAGAAATTGAATGAAAGAACATAGAATTCAGACTTTTTAGGCACACCAGTACACAATGTTAAAATTAAATTATCTTTAATACATCATATAAAAATAAACAAACAATTGGCTTAAAATTCACGCTAATATATACTGCCTGTATAAGTATTCACCACTCATACATCAATCGTTGCACTACATAGAAAGTAAGAACATTCTATACAATAGGGTTGATTCCAGAGTGCTTGATGTACTGTAGAAGTGTGTCGTAATGTATCTTGGCTCGCTCTACATGTTGCGCGCCGAGCGCTTCTTCAGGAGCCTGTTGTTGCAGACATGTTATGTTATGTTTTGGAACAATTGTCATACGTTTAATGTCACTAACGGTGCTCAACAGGAAAGCCCATACACTGGGATTTGTCGTAAGATCAGGTAATCTTTGGGATTTCAGTTTAAATTTATTAATGGGTACTGAAGTTGAGGTTTCTAATGTTGATGATAACTCAGTGATGGTGTTTGTAGTATTGTCTACATCGCTGTTTCAAATCACGGAGGGCTCGAAAGTCCTGCATAGTAAAATGCTTGATCCTCTCAGACAATTCACCTTTCCTGTTTTAGATCGAAGGTGGTCCTGTTCAAACATAAATTTGTAAGTGAGGTTCCACGTAAACATATAAACATCTTAAATAGCCTCATATTTATCAATTTTCATAGAGGGACAGAAGCTCAGCCCAAAATTAAGGACGTCCAACTCCCGTTGAGTAAACTGGTATGGAGTAAGATGTACATCCAATCCTACATTTTGTGGTTGATTGATCACTGGTGCCTGAAAATTTGCATGTGGGCTTCCTGGCTGGGTGATATGGGGATCAAGTGTGCTTTGTTTCTTGAACATCTGTAGTTGTGTAGTTGGTAATAAATTGGGTTGTATATTGTGTGAAGATATTTGAGAGTTGTCTAAAGGCATGGGAAGTGCAGGGACATGTAGATTGGAAAGTGTCAGTGTAGTATTTTGGGTGAAAGGTGGTTGTGAAGGATTAAGTGTTGGTGGTTGAGTGTTCAAAATCTGTAAGGCCTGCATGGCTGTAGCAGCCATGTATTTTATCTGTGACTGATTCCCAACACCACTAACAGAAGTGATACCTGGTTGTTGATTCTGATGCATTAATGTCATATCATATTTAGGAGGACATTTTTTAGAATAAGGTGTGAAAGACCCACCACCATGATTCCGCTTACGTGCACCCTGGTTGCTGTTTGAAAGTGTAGTATTTCTATTCCTAGGCAGCGGCTATGAAGAAAAAGTGGAAGAATCAGATTCTGTATCATCAGTCATAAAAAATAAATTTACATGAGTACGTTGTGTTCTATAATTATTCCTAGGACCTCTGCCCTGGGGGGGATTCTGCCAACGGTAGGCAAAGCTTTCTGAGAAAGCCAATCTGTTCTTGGGCAGTTTATTCTGTTTTTTAAGGATGATATCTTTGGTAATTCTTCACTTTGTGCCAATGTTTTACATAATGGGTATGATTTTTAATAGCATCGTTAGTCGATTGTAACAAGATGTCTTCATCAAGACTGTTGAGTTCAGACTGATATTATATAATCAGTAGCTTCATCAATTCGATACTAAATTGAGTTAGAATCGCAGTGCCAAAGGGCTTGTATTCTCGAGAACATATTTTTGTAGAAAATCAACATGCCAATGAATGGCTTACTGAAGAGGCTCCAAAAGTATTGGGACAGCTGCCTTTATGCGCACAAGACCTTTTAATGGCATCCCAGTCTTGGTCTGTAGGGTTCAATATTGAGTTGGCCCACCCTTTGCAGCTTCAACTCTTCTGGAAAGGCTGTCCACAAGGTTTAGGTGTGTCTATGGGAATGTTCGAACATTCTTCCAGAAGCGCATTTGTGAGGTCAGTCACTGATGTTGGACAGGAAAGACTGGCTTGCAGTCTCTGCTCTAATTCATCCCAAATGTGTTCTATCAGGTTGAGGTCAGGACTCCATGTCTTTATGGACCTTGTTTGTGCACTGGTGCGCAGTCATGTTGGAACAGTAAGGGGTCATCCCCAAACTCCATAAAGTTGGGAGCATGAAATTGTCTGACATCTTAAGAGTTCCCTTCACTGGAACTAAGGGACCAAGCCCAACCCCTAAAAAAAACAACCCACACCATAATCCCCCCCTCCACCAAATGATTTGGACCAGTGCACAAAGCAAGGTCCATAAACACATAAATGAGCGAGTTTGGAGTAGAGAAACTTGACTGTTCTGACGAATGAATTAGAGCAGAGACTGCGAGCCAGACCTTCTCGTCCAACATCAGTGACTGACCTCACAAATGCGCTTCTGGAAGAATGGTCAAACATTCCCATAGACACACTCCTAAATGTTGTCAAAAGCCTTGCCAGAAGAGTTGAAGCTGTTATAGCTGCAAAGGGTGGGCCAACTCAATATTGAACCCTACAGACTAAGACTGGGATGCCATTAAAGGTCTTGTGCATATAAAGGCAGGCATCCCAATACTTTTGGTAATATAGTGTATACAGTTGGAGCCTCTTCAGTTAGCCATTGTGCTCTCTATCTGATGGCTTTGATCTATTAAGTAATAGATTAATCCTCCCCCCTAAAGCCGGCCATAGATGGATTGAAATTTGGCTGGTGCCTGGTCAATCGGACGAATTTCGATCCATGTATGGGCAGGCTGGTTGTACTAAAGTTGATCCGTCAATTGACTTCAGTACAACTAGCCTGTTGGATTTTTTTCACGCAATCACTGCCGACAGCTATAGCCACACCGCTCCCGCTGTCAGAATACAATAACTCCAGTTGAAGGGCTTCACACACATTCAGTGTTGATGCGGGAAATCATGCAATTTTCTTTCCTTCAACCTGTGAAAATTGGTTAATTTATGGCCAGCCTTACAAAATACTCTAAAATTAACCCTTAACACCTAAATTAAGCACCTTAACCCCTGGCCTTAAGCTAGTATCTCTTATCCTGAAAGATGAGAGTTCCATACTGGCAATGAACAACTTTAGTCTCTAAGCACCGGCAAAGAATGGTCCACCTTGCTTCTGCTGAGGAACAGTCAGTAGGGGCTCTTAGAAAATGGCTCAGACTCATGCAGTTTAGATGTGGCAAGGTTGGGTACCTTTCCCCTGAAACACAACTATAAATATATTCTTCTTTTTGGTTGATTTATTTGCTATAAAAGCATCAAGAAGTGAGAGTGATCCATAGCTGGACTGGCTCAATGTCAGAGAGGGGAACACAAGCTATATCTTTAGGCTGAAAGTACGTGTTTATGTTAATGTGTATGTGTGTCAAGGTTTGATTTTTATTTATTTATTTATTTATTTATTTTCTTTTTACAGCCTTCCCATGGTTTGGTATGGATATTGGTGGCACCCTGGTTAAACTTGTCTACTTTGAGCCTAAAGATATCACAGCAGAGGAAGAACAAGAAGAGGTTGAAAACCTGAAAAGCATAAGAAAATACTTGACTTCAAATACAGCCTATGGTAAAACTGGAATCAGAGATGTCCATTTGGAACTGAAAAATCTGACCATGTGTGACCGTAAAGGCAATTTGCACTTTATCCGCTTTCCCACCTGTGCTATGCATAGGTTCATTCAGATGGGAAGTGAGAAGAACTTCTCCAGCTTACACACTACACTATGTGCCACAGGAGGTGGGGCGTACAAGTTTGAAGAAGACTTTAGGATGGTACGTAGGGGGAAAGGGCACAGTTTTTTGGGGTTTTTTTTTTGTAGTGTCTCGTAGTCCATTTCAGTTAATTCAATGCATACATATATATGGAAAGCTTGATAGTATGCTAACAAGTGAACAAATGATCTTTAACCTGACTTTATTAAGTAAAGTGCGAAAGAACAGTTGATGTCTGTCAGTCTTTGTCCATCATAGGCTACATCTGTTAGTTTGTACACATCCTTTATAGTTCTTGTCAAGCAGTGTCTGTCAGTGCATGTCCTTCACTGTGTCTATCCGTGTCTTTGTTTCTCTTAGTGTGTTAGTGCCTTAATAATTCATTTTAGGGGTGTGTGATAAAATTCTGGCAATAAATTAAGTCTGCGTCATGCATTTATATGGCCGTCAACCTCCTCATACCTTTAGAATTTATAGCACAGGGTAGATATTCCAAAATCTAACTGGGTGACCATTGGCCTGGTCAAAGTCTATGCCTCCCATCTTTGATTTTTTTTTTTTCTTTAATGAAGGTGAAAGTAAAAAAAAAATACATAGTGCCTGTGGTCAATAAAAGGAGGAATAGTGCCCCATCATTGGTATTATTGGGAGGAATAGTTCCCCATCATTGGTAATAGTGGAAGGAATAGTTCCCCATCATTGGTATTAGTGGGAAGAATATTGCCCCGTCATTAATATTAGTTGGAGGAATAGTTGACACATCATTGGTGTCAGCGAAAGGAATAGTGGCCCATGTTTGGTGTCAGTGGGATTGATAGTGCCTCATGATTGATAGCAGTGGAAGGAATAGTGTCTCATCATTGGTGTTAGTGGGAGGAATAATTCCCCATTGTTGATGTCAGTGGGAAGAATCGTGTCCCATCATTGGTGTCGGTGGGAGTGACAGTGCCCCATGGTTGGTGTTGGTGAAAGAAATGGTGCCCCATCATTGATGCCAGTGGAAGGAATTGTGCCCAATCGTTGGTTTTAGTGGAAGAAATGGTGCTCAAGCTTGGTGTCGGTGAGATGGAAGGGATGGTGCCTCATTGTTTGTATCAGTGGGAGGAAAAGTGTTCCAACATCTATATCGGTGGAAGGAAGTTTACCCTATTGTTAGTTTCAGTAGAAGTAAAAGGAATCCACCATCTGTGTCAGTGAACATAGTGGTGCCTCATTGTTTGTGTCAGTAGAAGGAATATTGCCTCATATCAATGACTCAAATAGTGCCCCAAAGGGCTGGCTAAGGGCAGGCAAAGGGCTGCAGTTTGGAAACCATTGCTCTACATCATGGGTCTCCAAGCTATGGCCCGCTTCAAGATGTTATCCAGCCCGCAGTCATTGTCTGAGAAAGTACCTCAGCCGGCTGGCAGTGGAGGCACCATTCTGTGTATCCTAATACGGACACTGGTGCATCCACTGCCAGCCAGCCATGACCTTCTGATGGGCACTCTTGAATGTAAGGGGGAGGGGGGGTGGAACTCCGAGCACCCCTGCATGTAAGGGGGGACTCTGATGGGTACTCTTAGACTTAAGGAGGGACTCTGATGGGTGCTGGAGGATGTAAGGGGAGACTCTGATGGGGGGGGCATAAGTGAAATTTCTTTATAATATTATTTTTTGGCCCAAGAATATTTATAAAAAATATGATATGGCCCTAATATTGAATTGTTTGGAGTCTTCTGCTCTAAGGTGTCCGTTTATGAAGCAGTAAAATCTATTCACTGCTTCGTTCTCCGGCATTCACAGTGAAGAATCTTCTCCTCTGTGTGCCAGTTTATGAAGCAGTGTAGATCGCTTCACCTTTGGAGGAGTGAAGAGATCTACAAATGCTTCAAATAGTGGAGAACGGCCCCTGATACTGGAATCTCGTGAGACTTTACGAGATTACAGTACCAGATGTCAGTTTATCAAGCAGTGATAAATTATCACTGCTCAACGGCGTGGATTAATGTTAATAAAATAATGTGTCCCCCTACATTATACACATATGTATACACACACACACACTATATATACATGTATATACACACACATGATATATATATATATACATATACACATTATATGTATAAATATGTATACACATAAATATGACAGGGGGACATGCTTACAGTGTTGAGGGGTCTGAACGAGGCATAAGGAAGTTAAAAATCCTCCTCCTTCCTCCTCAGATCCCCCCAGATTTCCTCTTCACACCCCGATTCACCACCTCTGAGCTGGTGAACCTGGGAGTGTGAATTCTGACACAGATCGCCAGTGAAGCGGTGAGATCACCGCTTCATAAACTGGCCGTTACTGTGTCATTCAATGAGGATTCTCCGTGTGTAGTTCAAACATGTTCTCCCCCGATTATCTCTGTTTCATAAACTGTTTATGGACTGTGATCAGCGGTGATCCTCGGGATCACCGCTGATCACTGGTTCATAAACGGACACCTAAATCAACCCTACTAATGGGACGTGAAACAAGATGTGAATAATCCGATCCACAGAGCATGTTTGTCACCTCTAAAGGCAGAACTTTAGCTGAGCTTTTAGTTGATGCTCACTTTAGTATGTTGCTGATATTGAATATATCCTAGTTTTGTGTAAACCGATTACTAGATTGGATAACAAAGCTCACCACTGTGGATGCTTCCATTGTTCTTTTTCTTATTCACATGGTTAATTCTACTACTCAGGTTTCAGTTTTTAAGAGTGATAATCCCTTTACAAGACCATAACCTGAGTATGTCTCCTATTGGCAGAGAAATATGTGTAATATTAACCACTTCAATACAGGGCACTTATACACCTTACTGCCCAGGCCAATTTTCAGCTTTCAGTGCTGTCGCAGTTTGAATGACAATTGCGCGGTCATGCTACACTGTACCCAAACTACATTTTTATCATTTTGTTCCCACAAATAAAGCTTTCTTTTGATGGTATTTGATCACCTCTGCGGTTTTTATTTTTTGCTAAACAAATAAAAAAAGACCGAAAATTTTGAAAAAAATAAAAGTTTTGCTTTTGTTTCTGTTAAAAAAAATTTGCAAATAAGTACGTTTTCTCTTTCACTTATGGGCACTGATAAGGCGGCACTGACTGGCACTGATATGGCGGCACCAATGAATGGGCACTGATATGCAGCACTGATGGGCACTGGTAGGTTGCACTGATGGGTGGCACTGATATGCAGCACTGATGGGCATTGATAGGCGGCACTGATGGGCACTCATGGGTGGCACTGGGTGGCACTGATGGGCACTGATAGGCGGCACTGATGGGCACTGATAGGCGACACTGATGGGCACTGATAGGCGACACTGATGGGCACTGAAAGGCGACACTGATGGGCACTGATAGGCGGCACTGATAGGCGGCACTGCTGGGCACTGATAGGCATCCCTGGTGGCAATGGCAGTGGTAGGTATTGGAGTGGGCACTGATTGGCAGCTGTCTGGGCACATATTGGTATTTCCCTGGGGGTCTAGGGGGCATACCTGGTGGTCCAATGTGGTGGCAATCTTTGGTGGTCCTGGGCGGCTTCCTTGGTGGTCCTGGGCGGGATCCGAGGGGGTGCTGTGCTGATAAACAATCAGCACAGACCCCCCCTGTCCAGAGAACAGCCGATCGGCTCTCCTCTACTCGCGTCTGTCAGACGCGAGTGAGTAAAAGCTGATCACCGGCTCTTCCTATTTACATCGTGATCAGCCGTGATTGGACACGGCTGATCACATGGTAAAGAGTCTCCGTCAGAGACTCTTTACCTAGATTGGTGTTGCGGGGTGTCAGACTGACACCCCGCAACAATGATCGCCGCGATGCGCGCCCCGTTATCCTGATCACATCATATGACGTCCGGTCAGGATAATGAAACCGCTTTGCCGCCGTCATTTTGCTATATGGCGGGAGGCAAGTGGTTAAGGAGGTTATTGTTTGTAATCAATATATAGGTATGGCTAGGTGAGATAAGAGAGCTGCAGAAAAGGAATGCAGAACTAATGAGTTTGTTTATCAAGTGTACATAGCTGTAAAAGACAAGTGCGTGTAAAATATCACACTTACAGATAAATATTAGAAAGGTGTTTGAGCTCAGTACTTTTAATCATTAATGGGTATAGAAATAAGTTTATGTAGGTTTAGAAATGACATGGGTACAGCATATACATTATGACCACTGGCATATATAGTGAATAATATTGATTATGTCATTGCAATGGTATCTGAAAGTCGGTGGGATATATTGGGCAGCAATTGAACATGTTGTCCCTGAAGTTGATGTGTTGAAAACAGAAAAAATTGGCAAGTGTAAGGATTTAAGTGACTTTCACAAAGGCCAAATTGTAATGTCTAGACAACTGTGTCAGAGCAACTCCAAAACTGCAGGTCTTGTGGGATGTTCCCAGTCTGTAGTGGTCAGAACCTACCAAAAGTGGTCCAAGGAAGGAAAACCAGCGAACCAGCAACAGAGTCATGGGTGGCCAAGGATCATTGACTACCGTAGCTTGAAAAAGTTACAACAGAAAAGGGTTCAGAACGCACAATGCATCTCAGTTTGTTGTGTATGGGGCTGCATAGCTGCAGATACTTCTAGTATGAGCAAGGCTCATTAATACTGATTAAAGCGGGGTTATTTTGAATTTTGAATAATATCTGTATGTATTCTCTTCCTTGCCTAGATGCTGACATGCCGTTTAAAAAAATTTAAATCGCCGTAATTACCTTTTATTTTTCTATTCTTCTTTGCACTTCCTGGTTCTCCTCCCGTGGGAGTAGGCGTGTTCCTAGCTTCTCCCAGACTCCTGGGAGCTAGTCTCAGGCTTCCCAGGATGCCACTGAGCATGTGCGGGAACGAGCGGTGAATGCTGGGAGCACAGCATTCACCACATCCAGGAAATAAATGCTTGTGGGCTTCAAATGCCCACAATGAAGATGGAAACCGCCTGCAGTGAATAATATAAGTTATTCTTTCCGACGAAATCTGACACAGGCGGACATATTACACACAATATGTGAGTATGTAATGCTGAGAAGAAAAGTTTGTGAATGAACTAAAAAAAAAAAAAAAAAAACGATAGATAGGTGGACCCCCGCTTTAAGTGTAAGATCTGCTTTTTTCCCTTGCTTCCAGTTCATTGTGAATGAGACATTACTGATTAACATAGTAGTTTACAATTAGTGTGTACTAGGACACTATCTACATATAGTCTGCATATCACCCTCAATCCAAAAACATACGGGTAGGATAATCGGCTTCAAATTAGAAAATTGCTCTGTCGGCCGGTGTGACTGCTGGAACTCTCACATCAAGCGTGTCAATAGATGGGCTGCTCTGTCTGTGTAGTGTATCTGACTTTCTCTTATAGCAGTACAGGCGTAATGTAGGAGCCTTCTTGGTTTATTGCTGTCTCTTATTTACATGAAACGTAGTATGTGAAGGCGCCAACACTATGAATGTACGGAAATCTGAAATATAATAATCAGCTGTTCATATGGGATTTACAACATAATATAGATAGAAAAATACTCCATTAAAATCCCTGCAAAAAAATGTATATAACTCATTTATTGTGCCATGATGGATAACTAACCTATTTCCGAAAGCTTTACTGCCTAACAATAAATAAAGAATAAAAGAAATGGCCCATTAAAAACTATTTCTGTCCATGGTTCACCCCTGGTATTTGACCAGCACACTGGTAAATTTTCATGAACTCGCTGTACCCCATATTTAAAGGTGGCAACTGAAAATGGTATGCACACACTATCACCAAAATTATCCTAGTCTTTCATACCGCCAACCACTACTAAAAGAAAACTTGCTTTTTACAATGCTATATAAAAAAAAAAAAAATACAGAATAAACAGGTTTTTACTTACCTGCTCTGTGCAGGGATATTGCACAGAGCAATCCCTTACCTCCTCTTCTGGGGTCCTGTCAGCGCTGTCCATTTCTTAACTGTTTCAGTATTTGCCCCCATAATAAGGTGTGTGCTGTCCCAAGCCAGACTGTGTGCATCCAAAGACACACACAGCGTGACGCGGCCTCGTCACCCACTTCCTCCTCACAGGATTTAACTGACAGCAGCAGGAGCCAATGACAGTGAATCCAGGAAGTTCAGGATAAGGGCAGAGAAGACCTGCAGCTGGGCACAGAGCTTTGGGGAGGGGGGGGGGATAGTTAGTGGGGTGTGCAGGAAATGCATTAAAGTGATACTAAAGTTTCATTTTTTTTTTCTTTAAAAATAACAAGCATGTCATACTTGCCTGCTCTGTGAAATGGTTTTGCACAGAGCCACCCAGAGCCTCCTTTTCTCGGGTCCCTCTTCAGTGCTCTCGGCTCCCCCCTCCAACCGAGTCTCTGTGTGTCTCTCTCTCTCTCTCTCTCTCTCTCTCTCTCTCTCTCTCTCTCTCTCTCTCTCTCTCTCTCTCTCTCTCTCTCTCTCTCTCTCTCTCTCTCCCTCTCTCCCTCTCTCCCTCTCTCCCTCTCTCTCTCCCTCCCTCTCTCCCTCCCTCTCTCCCTCCCTCTCTCCCTCTCCCTCTCCCTCTCTCCCTCTCCCTCTCTCCCTCTCCCTCTCCCTCTCTCCCTCTCCCTCTCTCCCTCTCCCTCTCCCTCTCTCCCTCTCCCTCTCCCTCTCTCCTTATTGGCTCACTGACTTTGACAGCAGAGGGAGCCAATGGCTCTGCAGTCTCAGCTAATGAGGAGGGAGAGTCCCTGACAGTCGAGACACTCTTGCAGCATCGCTGGATCGAGATGGGCTCAAGTAAGTGTTAGGGGGGCTGAGGGGGATGCTGCACACAGAAGGTTTTTTTATCCTAACGCATAGAATGCATTAAGATAAAGAACCTTCTGACTTTACAACCACTTTAAGGTAAAAAAAAAAAACACGTAGACTTCAGAACCACTTTAAGATTAAGGCGTGAATGACAAATCGCATAGTGCACATTTCAGATGCCATTTATTTGAATGACATTTAAAAATGCAGTGTGGCTCTGCTGTGATTGTTGCACAATAAATCGTGGCAACCGCATCGTGTGAAGCATGTCGCCCAAAAAAAGTTCCTGAACTTTTTTTTGGGGTGACAAGCTTCACGCGATACGGTTGGCTGTGATTGCAGCGTGAGTTATTGCAGGACAATTGTGGCAGAACCGCATCTCATTTTTAGATGCCGTTCAGATGAATGGCATCAGAAATGTGCATTGTGTGATTTTTTTCTTTTTTCATTCACACCTGTGCGTTTTGAAATTGCGGGCAGAATTGCGGCAAATCTGCCCGCAATTTAAAACCCCCAGGTGTGAATGCAGCCTTGGGCTGCTTTCACACTTATGAATTATTCAAACACTTTTGCGTTTATAAAAGTGCCTGAAGATCTCAAGAAAAATGTTTCCCTTTTTAAAATCAATAAATGTGTTCACACTGGGGTGGTGCGCTTCCATTGCGGTGAAAAAGCATTTTTGGAACGTGTTTGGGGAGTTAAAAAACCGCAAATGCGGCAAAAATGCATATGTGTTTTTGGCGCAGATTAGTGTGAAAGCACCCTTAAAGTGCCCCTACAGAAAATCTGTAAGGTGAACTTACACTGGACCCCCTTCCCATCGCACCTGGTCCCGCTAACCTGGATTCCGGTGATCACACGTTCTGACGGATCGTATAGCCGCTTTACCAGTCCGGGGATTTGAAATCCCTGCGGCTTTCTCTCCTCTTAGCCTGCGGTGACAGGACAGGCTTCGTGGGTTCTAATTGGTTGGCCCGCCCATGTGACAGAGCCAACCAATTAGAATGCTCCTAAACGTACCTCCTGACGTGGCTTCCTATGGAACACGTTCTGTAGAGCAAATCTGCAAAATGCGAAAGGCACTAAAAACGCATAGGTGTGAATCAAGCCTAAGTTCACCTTACAGATTTTTCTGTAAAGGTAAACTTACCCTTTAAGGATTTTCTTTCACCACCTTCATTAACTTGCTTAAGGTTCTTGTTTATTTACAGTTGTCATTTTCACCGAAGACAAGGGAACCCCTAATATTTAGTAAACATGGAACGACTGATGATTGGCTGTCCATACCAGGGAAGAAAGAATAGTGTTGATTGTCACTGTGCGTTTCTTTTGAGAATGACGCATTCACAATGTCGGGGTGTTGTCTATATTCATTAGAATAATCCTTTGCTTCTTATTGAAGACAGACAGAACAGCAGTTCTCGCAGAAGCTTGTTGCATAGCAACAAAAAGAGCATGAAGGGCGAGCAAAACCGGCCTAGCTGGTTGATTTATATTTTTCTCAAGAATGACAAAGGAACGGGTTGGAAGAGATCTAAAAGGCAGCACAGTGAAGTACCAGGATCTAAAATAAAATGCAGTCACATTGCCTACAGTGTGCGGCTAATAGATGAAAAAACGTGGATCCATCAAATACTATAACACCTTTTTATATTGGGTGGAAAAAGCTTAATTAGAGCAAGTCGTCTTCAAAGTGACCCAAGTTGCCTTTATTAATAATTTAGCTCATTAGCAATTCTCTTTCATTGACGGGCCACTCCGAAGAAGGTGAACTCTGCTAGTTGGGGATGTCAGTAGGTCAGTGTTCCTTGTGCTGATCTGTTAAATGTCAGGAAACCCAGAGATGTTTCTGTTGTCATTGCATATAAAACTATTATGTCTGTCTGTATACATAAACATTCCGCCCTTATTTATGTAGTTTCCTTCTTCAATGCATCTGATCTTTGACTATCAGTATGCATGCTCAGGTTACCCCCTATGAGAAAGCTGTAAACGTCTTCATTTCTCCCTGCCCACAGATTATTATTCTTCCCATTGTGACTTTCTTCAGCAGCTTGAGGGAGACTGACTGCGGCTCCTTCATAAGCCGCCCTGTCATTTTTTTTTATATGAACATAGCAGCAGTTACTGATCACATTATGGGACACAGAGCAGCCATAGTAATTATTTTGTGGGTTATACGCCACCTATAGGTGAACGGACACTGGCACACCCAAAGACAGGAAGTCCCCTTCTATAAAGCCCCTCCCATACAGGAAGTACCTCAGTTTTTTCAGCAGTGTCTTCAAGGTGTACTGCAGGCAGCAGTACAGGTCCTCACGTCTGATGGCGGCCTGCTTTGATATGTGTCTCCCTCCCCTCAAGGGCATTGCTTTGGGACATGCCACATAGTAATTACTATGGCTGCTCTGTGTCCCATGATGTATGATAAAGAAAATAGGATTTTTAATACAGCTTACCTGTAAAATCTTTTTCTTGGAGTACATCATGGGACACAGAGGTCCCTCTCCTCTTGCTGGGATATACACTGCTTTGCTACAATACTTCCTGTATGGGAGGGGTTATATAGAGGGGGACTTCCTGTCTCTGGGTGTGCCAGAGTCCATTCACCTATAGCCCACAAAGTAATTACTATGCTGCTCTGTGTCCTGTGATGTACTCCAAGAAAAGGATTTTACATGTATTAAAAATCCAATTTTTTTTTTTATTAAAACCTGTGACCACAACAGCACCAATCGGCCGTGTGCGGCCACGGCCAAAGCATATGAACTTTCTACTGTGACATCTGCAAGTAGCCTCCCAAGTTGCCTCCTTGCTCCACCCACTGATCACACAATGGGCATGAAGCAAGGAAGGGATGAAAAAGGTACAAACCCAATACAACTTGATCTTGTCCATTACTATAAAGCAGGGGTCTCCAAACATTTTAAACAAAGGGCCGGTTTATTTTCCTTCCGGCCCTCCTAGAGCCTGACATTTTTCCTGGCATCAGTGGGAGTATACATCTGGTATAAGGGGGAGGAATAGTACCCCATCATTGGTATCATAGGGAGAAAAATTGCCCCATTTAGTGGTGTCGGTGGGAGAAATGGTGCTCCATTGTTGGTGTCAGATAGCAGAATAGTGTCTTGTATCAAGTGGGAGGGATAGTGCTCCAAGGGCCGAATAAAGGCAAGCAAAGGGCCGCAGTTTGGAGACCACTGCTATCAAGTGTTACTAAACCCACAACAGTAAAATCAGTCTGTATATGCAGTAAAGCATGCTTGTTATACTCACTGTGGAACCTAAGGGGTTAATCCTCTGCATTGTGTAAAAAGTCTGTTCGATCCTGCCTTCTCCGATCCTCCCCTTCTTCCACTGTCCTCAATCTATCTCCAGATATTAGAGTCTTGGGGGGACTCTGCGCAAACTCAGTTTGATGTGTATTGCTAGTGAGTTTTTATTTATTTATTTTATTTTTTTCTTGGGAGGGTGCATGTGATCGGCACAGGGCCAATCAGCACTGTGCAGACAGAGGGTCAGGGGTCCTGCAGCCTCATAGGACAGTCAGGGGAAAATTAAAACTCCTCCTACAAGCTTTAACGTGATATTAAAGCCTTTTAAGTCTTTTTTTTTTTTTTTTTTTTTATTTAAAAATAAACCTGTTATACTTGCCTGCCCTGTGCAGTGGTTTTGCACAGAGCAGCCTGGATCCTCCTCTTCTCGGGTCCCTCTTGGGTGCTCCTGACCTCTCCCTCCTGTTAAGTGCCCCCACAGCAAGCAGCTTGCTATAGGGGCACCCAAGCTGTGCCGCAGCTCTGCGTGTCCATTCAGACACAAAGCCACGGTTCGGCCCTGCCCCCTCTCTCTCCTGATTGGCTAACTGAGTTTGACAGCAGCAGGCGCCAGTGGTGCCGCTGCTCTGTCTCAGCCAATCAGGAGGGAGAGTCCCGGACGACTGAGGCACTCGTGCACTTCGTTGGATAGAGATGGGGCTCAGGTAAGTATTAGGGGGCTGCTGCATATAGAAGGTTTTTTAAATGAATGCATTACCACTTGCCGACCGCCGCATGTACATATACGTCGGCAGAATGGCACGGACAGGCAAATGGGCGTAGAGATACGTCCCTTTTAAATTTGCCGCTGTGTGGTCATCGCGCGCGCACAGACTCGATGTCTGTGGTGATACCCGCGATCATCTCACGGTGAGGAAGAATGGGGAGATGCTGATGTAAACCTCGTTCTGCCTAATGACACTGACATTTATCACAGCTCCCTGTAATCAGGAGCGGTGATCAGTGTCGTGTCACACATAGCCCCTCCCTCCCACAGTTAGAACACATCCCTAGGACACACTTAACCCCTACAGCTCCCCCTCCTAGTTAACCCCTTCACTGCCAGTCACATTTACACTAATCAATGCATTTTTGATCGCTGTATAAATGTGAATGGTCCCAAAATAGCACCAAAAATGTCCGATCTGTCCGCCATAATGTCGCAGTCACGATAAAAATCGCTGATCGCCGCCATTACTAGTAAAAAAAAAAAAATTATTAATAAAAATGCCATAAAACTTTCCCCTATTTAGTAAACGCTATAACTTTTGCGTAAACCAATCAATAAACGCTTATTGCGATTGATTTTTTTTTACCTAAAATATGTAGAAGAATACGTATCGGCCTAGACTGAGGGAAAAAAAAAATTTTTGAAAATTTTTTGGTATATTTATTATAGCAAAAAGTAAAAAATATTGCTTTTTTCAAAATTGACGCTCTTTTTGTTTATAGCGCAAAAAATAAAAACCGCAGAGGTGATCAAATACTACCAAAAGAAAGCTCTATTTGTGGGGAAAAAAAAGACGTCAATTTTGTTTGAGAACCACGTCGCACGACCGCGCAATTGTCAGTTAAAGCGACGCAGTGCCGAATTGCAAAAAGTGCTCTGGTCTTTGGCCAGCCAAATGGTCCGGGGCTGAAGTGGTTAAGATAAAAAAACCTTCTGCTTTTACAACCACTTTAACCAGACACTGATAGAAGTCATAAAACTGCTATATACTGCTGATGAGAAAAGGTATTTAGCAGTTTATATTTACTAAAATAATTGCATTTCCATGTTCTGTGTAATGTGGGAGACCAGATATAGTGAATGCAGAATCCTGGGTTTAGTAGTACTTTAAGTATTTTATTTGCTTTGCATAGAGACTAAAATGTAATAAAGATATTTCTCACACTTTGGGACTAAGGGCTCTTTTTGTTCACAAGGTTCACACAGCTTTCACCTAAGATTCTCACATTTTTATAATTGGATTCAGTTGGATAAATGTGTGAATTCTGTGTGAAAATTGTATGAAACTTGTATGACAACATAAAAAGACCCCAACATGCATATAGGCTTTTGCTGATTGCCCAATAGTAAAAGTATTTGATCCCCTGCTGATTTTGTACGTTTGCCCACTGACAAATAAATAATCAGTCTATAATTTTAATGGTAAGTTTATTTTAACAGTGAAATAAACAAGACCAAGGAAAAATTATTATTATTATTATTTCAGGTACTTATATAGTGCTGTCAATTTACGCAGTGCTTTACATATACATTGTACATTCACATCGGTTCCTACCCTCAAGGAGCTTACAATCTAAGATAAAATCCAAGCTTGCTCACCGACCAGCCCGCTGACAACCGAATCAACCTATCCAACAGTGTGCGTTAAAAAAAAGGGGTTTAGTCTGCACACATTTGCAAATACATGCATAAGCCACAGAGCCCAGTCAAGGCACTCTGGTATCTGTGGTCCTATCACTAGCTTATGAGTGACTCCACAATGGAAGCACACGCATTCTGATGGATAGATGGAGGGCAGGTGGACTGAAGGGAGCCCCCTCCTTCCCTCAGCCATGGCATTGAAAATGGGTCATGAATGGCTATTGGGTGTGTAAAATACCGCGCCAATCTAACACATCAGGATAGCGGCCAACACTACAATATGACAAAAATTGTGCACAATAACTAAATAATAAAAGTGTAGCGCTAACGTGAAAACGATGAAAAAAGGGTCTATAAGGGTTTGGGATAGAGGAAAGTCAATCCACATTGGAAGAAGCGGGTACCCCCGTCCAATCTCAAACCTACAATGTAGATATGTAAATAGTGCATGTGAATATTACCACATCTAAAACAAAAACAATGCCCCAAAGAGGCACAAGTGGTCATGGAAATATCATGAATAATAACGACAAATGCTAGTGAAAACAATTAAATAAATAAATAAATAAATGGTGTCAAACAATGTCCATAATGTTGGTGAAGAGATATAACTCTCAGAAAAACCATATACACATAATAAATCAGTCCATATAGTGCGTGGTGTGGTTGACCCAACTTGAATCCAGGTGGTGTCACAGGAAAGTGCAAACCAGAGAAAGAGATGTAATACTCTTACCGACTTCGGTGGACTCACAGGCCGTGGGCGGTGAGTCAAATAGGCTTGTACTGTCTTCAAATGACAGTGTGAGGCTAGTTGGTACACCGGAAGATTTCCTCCTCGAATGGGGGGCCAGGAACCTGCCCAAACAATCTGCTCAATCACCGTCTTTGTCAGCAGGTGTGGACCATGTATGAAGAAAAAACAAGGAGCCTCCACATGGTGTAAATCCAAGATAACTTTTTAAATGGTGTTTATTAGATCGTTCAAGATCATCAAACATGCCATCAAGCATAAAAAATAGTAGAATCGATTCAAAAGATATAAAAACAGCAAGCGTGGTATGGGTGGCTGGGTACAGCAAGAAACCCAATGGCTATTCCAGCATCACAATGACCCAAAAATCATGGCCAAGGCAACAAAGGAGTGGCTCAAGAAGAAGCACATTAAGGTCAGGGAGTGGCCTAGCCAGTCTCCAGACCTTAATCCCATAGAAAATATGTGGAGGGAGTTACCAAATGTAAGCCTGGAAACCTTAATGACTTAGAGAGGATCTGCAAAGAGTAGTGAGACAAAATCCCTCCTGAGATGTGTGCAAACCAGGAGGCCAACTACAAGAAACATCTGAGCTCTGATTGCCAACAAGGGTTTTGCCACCAAGTACTAAGTCATGTTTTGCGAAGGGGTCAAATACTTATTTCACTCCTTTTAAAATGCAAATCAATTTTATCACTTTTTTGAAATGCGTCTTTCTGGATATTTTTGTTATTATTCTGTCACTCACCATTAAAATTATAGACTGATCATTTCTTTGTCAGTGGGCAAACAGACAAAATCAGCAAGGGATCAAATACTTTTTTTTTCCTCATTTTATCTGCTGCCAGCTGTACTTGGCATATACTGTACAAGTACAGGGCAGCCCCCACTCACTGCCAGGGTTCAGTGGATCCAATAGGTCCTGCCCCAAAGTATTCATTCATGCTTGACTGGTCGAATATAATAGAAAGTGGGAACATATCCTGTTCTCATGGTTTCTCCTGCACTTGGCCAAAGAATGTAGCACGGGGGGGTACCCATCAGGTGCGATGTGAATATATTTTAAAGGCACCAATTGGGAAGAAATCTCCAGCTTCCCTAATCCAATCCCAATTTCCCTAAATTATTACCAAATCCAACCATTTTACTATCTTCTATAGGCATCAAAAGCTCAAATACACTTGATCTGTGTCAAATTTCACAGCCTTGCACCACCCACTAGGAGCCTGTATAGCATTCTCTGTAGTATAGAATTGTCTGTCATTGAACAGAAAGAATGAGGTCCTCTAAGGATAAATGTGGCTGGTGAGACAATATTGAGGTGCAGAGAACTTTCACCTGAAGTCCAAAGACTTGCGGAAGGAGAGATACAACAGTGCTTACCCAGAGTGTGTTTATTAGGTTTACTAACCCTTTATTTGGCACTACAGTCAGTTTTTGCACAATATTTTGCTTGGTGATACAGAATCTTTTATGTTTATCAATATTTGGCATACAAGGATTTGCCAATAAGTGATAAATCCCAAAGTGCAGAGCAGTCATGTTTATATGTGTTATGCAATATCGAACATGTACAGGAGATCAAAGTGCCGTCAGATAGCTCTTTGCCCTTGTATTTGGAGAAATTGTCTCCTGTGCTCTACTTACACCTGCTTATTCATTAACTTTATGTTTCTCTCTCTGTCTAGATAGCTGACCTTCAGCTCCATAAACTGGATGAACTGGACTGCTTGATCCAGGGCCTTCTCTACATGGATTCAGTGGGATTTAATGGACGACCAGAGTGTTATTATTTTGAAAACCCAACAGATCCAGAGCAGTGTGTGAAGAAGCCATATTGCCTTGATAATCCTTATCCTATGTTGCTGGTTAATATAGGGTCAGGAGTCAGCATCCTTGCAGTGTATTCTAAAGACAACTATAAAAGAGTAACTGGGACCAGGTATCTAATATTTTATGAGCTATAACTTTATTGAGATATATCAAAGCATACAATGTATTAGTGAGAAGTAATGCCACACACATCATTGCACACATCAATTGCTTTATGACAAGGAGAATGTTGTGCCTTGTGACTTTAACCACTTCAGCCCCGGAAGATTTTACCCCCTTCCTGACCAGAGCATTTTTGAATTTGGCACTGCATCACTTTAACTGAGAATAGGGCGGTCATGCAACGCTGTACCCAAACAAAATTTGCGTCCTTTTTTTCACAGAAATATAGCTTTCTTTTGGTGGTATTTGATCACTTCTGTGGTTTTTATTTTTTGCCCTATAAATTAAAAAAAGAGCGACAATTTTGAAAAAAAAAACCCCAAAACAATATTCTCTCTTTTTGCTGTAATAAATATCCCCCAAATTAAAAAAAAAAAAAAAAAAACATGTCAGTTTAGGCCAATATATACATATTTTTGGTAAAAAAAATTGCAATAAGCGTACATTGATTGGTTTGCGCAAAAGTTTTAGCGTCTACAAACTATGGGAAAGATTTATGGCATTTTTATTATTTATTTATTTTTTACTAGTAATGGCGGTGATCTGCGATTTTTATCAGTACTGCAACATTGCATCGGACACCTTTGACACATTTTTGGGACCATTGACATTTATAAAGCAATCAGTGCTATAAATATGCACTTATTACTGTGTAAATGTCACTGGTAGGGAAGGGGTTAACAATAGGGGGCGATCAAGGGGTTAAATGTGTTCCCTATATGTGTTCTAACTGTATGGGGATGGGTCTGACCAGTTAATGATTCTGGTCAAATGACTTTAACAGGGATTTTGGTGCGACTCCCAGCTATATTACTATGCACCAATCAGCCATGGCTTTATGGCCACTGACGGGTTAAGTGAATAACATTGTTTATCTCGTTACAATGGTATCTGAAAGTTGGTGTGACATATTAGGCAGCAAGTAAACATGTTGCCCCTGAAATGTTGAAAGCAGAAAAAATTGCCATTACAGTTTGTTGTGTATGGGGCTGCATTGATGCAGAGCTGTCAGGGTGCCCAGGCTGACCTGTATCCACAGTCAAGAGTTTCTACAATGGGCACATGAGCATCAGAACTGGACCACTGAGCAATAGAAGAAGGTGGTCTGGTCTGATGAATCTTGTTTTCTTTTAAATGGGTGGCCAGGTGCATGTGCATTGCTTATCTGGGGAAGAGATGGCACCAGAATGTAGTATAGGAAGAAGGCAAGCTGCCAGAAGCAGTGTGATGCTTTGGGCAATGTTCTCCTGGGAAACCTTGGGTCCTGCCATTTGTGTGGATGTTACTTGACACGTACCACCTACCTAAACATTGTTGCTGACCAAGTACACCCCTTCATGGAGACAGCATTCCCTGATGGCAGTGGCCTCTTTCAGCAGCCACTGCAAAAATGGTTCCAGGATGGTTTGAGGTACACAACACCAAGTTTGAAATGTTCACTTTTTTCAGATCTCAATCCAATTGGGCATCTGTGGGATGTGCTGGAAAAACCAGTTCAATCCAATTGCCCCACCCCGCAATTTACAGGACTTAAAGGATCTGCTACTGATGGCTTGGTGCAATATACCACAGCATACCTTCAGAGGTCTAGTGGCATCCATGCCTCAACGGGTTAGGGCTGTTTTGGCCACAAATAGGGGACCTACTCGATACTAGGTGGGTGGTCATAAAGTTATGGCTGACTGGTGTATACAGTCCAATGAAAGCACCAAACAAATGTCTAAGGCCGGATTCACACCTATGCAAACTGGATGCGGATTTCCCCGCATCCAATTAACACAGCAGGAGAATGTGACTGGCTCCCTATGGAGCCGATTCACATATCACTTTTGCAGCTGCGGAGCGCACTGCACCAAAACGCTGTGTGTCTTTGGCTGCATTTCAGGGCCGAATTCAGGCATAGGTTCGGCCCTGATTCATCCCTGAAACAGGGACACACAGCGCTCAGATAAGCAGATACCAAATACACTGTACTGTGGTTTTCTGCTTAGATCAGTTTCAATAGGCAAGTTATGCCAATATTAACAAGTGCAGCAAGGGTCCTTTTTGTTCTGCTACCATTTTATTATTAAAAATGTTGGACCCTTAGACATTTGTTTAGCATTCTCTTTTTTTTTTTTTTTTTTTTTTTTTTTTTTTACAATTGACAATTTTTATTAAGCTTCAGTGTAAACAATACAAATGTTTAAAACAATATTGTATATGAAAAAAAGGTAATGAAAAAGTAGTATTCATAGCAAGCAGCTCTGGAAAGGGCATAGTGGTCCACAAAAAACTAGGTTGACATATTAAAATTGCTTTTCCCGTTCTTCAGAGGGGGGAAAAAGAAAAGAGGAAGAAGAGAAAAGAAAGAAGGGGGAGGGAGAAAGGTGTAGAAAGGACCCAAATATTAGGGTGTGTCTCTCCTGGGCTCTGGGTGTTCACAGTGTACAAGGTGGAGGGGGTCTCATGGAATCGTGGGGGTGTCCAGTCGCCTGTGCCACGGCTCCCATGTCGCTGTGTGTCTGTCTACTCGATCTGTTAGTCTGGCTGTCATGGATTCCATAATCTCTACGTCTTTAATTCTGGTGTACAGATCAGATAATGATGGAGGGGTTTCGATGTTTTCAATGGAGGGATACTAGACACCTGGCTGCCATTCGTATTTTGTGTTGCCAGCTTTTTGGCTAGTCCGGGGAGTGTGGTGGGAGGGAGGCCCAGTAAGAAGAACTTAGGGGAGAGAGGGATATCTACCTCAAATAGCCGGTGGAGGAGGTCCCGGACCATGCGCCAGTAGGGCTGGAGGGAGGGACAGCTCCAATAGATGTGGTATAGCGTGCCCCGGTCTTGGAGACACCTCCAGCAGCGATCCAAGGGCAATGTGTATATGGCATGTAGACGTGATGGAGTAAGGTACCAGTGAAAGAGCACCTTATATGAATTCTCTTTGTAAAGTGTGCATATAGAGCTCCTGGTTGCTCATCTCCATATAGTGGCCCATTGTTCGGGTGTTAGTTCCTCTCTGAGGTGTTCCTCCCATCTACGCATGTATCTGTTTCCCCCTAATGAGCATGTTGCATAAGTTTAGGAGTTTATATATGTCTGGGGTCAGACCTTTCTGCGTGGGGCCCGAAAGGACTAAACATTCAAATGGGGATGGCTTGGAGAATTGAAGGGTAGGGGTGATGGTGAGTGCATAATGCTGTATCTGGAGGTAGCCAAAGGAGGCACTAAGGGGAAGCTTGTGTTTGGCTCTGAGTTTGTCAAAGGGTAGCAAGATCCTAGACACGGGGTCCACCAGGTGTCCGTAGTGAAAACGTTTCCTTTGCAGCCATGGGGAGATCATCTGAGAGGTTAAGCTATCGGGTAGTTTAGGGTTATAAAGGAAGGCTGTTACCAGGGAGGCCTCAGACTGCAGAGGGGTGCTGCGGTTTAGCTGCCTCCAGTGCGTAGGAGGTGCATGGTATGTAGTAGGACGGGGTGAGGGGATATCGGCATTGGCATTCCACAGTAGATTGTTCGGATGGATGGGAGCCAGACATATTTTGTCTATTTGAGTCCAGCGGTTATAGGCCGGAAGGGTGACCCAGGAAGCTATAGCTCTCAGTTGTGCAGCATAGTAATAGCGTTGAAGGTGTGGAAAGGCTAAACCCCCGTCGCTTCTGGAGGCAAACATTACAGAGCGGGCTATTCGATGTTGTTTGTAGTTCCATGTAAAATTTAGAAGGTCATTCTGGAGTTTCGTGAGGTGGGCCGACAGGACGGGCACTGGGAGAGTCATAAAGCAGTACAGGAGTTTAGGTAGTATGTTCATCTTAATCGAGGCGATGCGACCGAACCAAGACATTGGGTAATGTCTCCATTTGGTCAAGAGGGATCAGTGTTTAGCATTCTTATTGGACCATACAATGGGTATAGAAACAAATCGCCCCCCTTTAAAATAATTGCACTGAAATGAAGACAGACACCGTTTTTGTTTTATCCAGCTGTATATAGTTTGTGCAACTTAAAACATCCAAGTGAAAGATATAACACCAATATGCCAGAGTTTTTTTTTTTTTAAAGTGGTTGTAAACCCAGTTGTACCACTTTTACCTACAGGTAAGCCTATAATAAGGCTTACCTGTAGGTACTGGAAATATCGTCTCCTAAACCGTATATATATATATATATATATATATATATATATATATATATATATACAGTCAGGTCAATAAATGTTGGGACATCGACACAATTCTAATATTTTTGGCTCTATACACCACCACAATATATTTGAAATGAAACGAACAAGATGTGCTTTAACTGCAGACTTTCAGCTTTAATTTGAGGGTATTTATATCCAAATCAGGTGAACGGTGTAGGAATTATAACAGTTTGTATATGTGCCTCACACTTTTTAAGGGACCAAAAGTAATGGGACAATTGGCTGCTCAGCTGTTCTATGGTCAGGTGTGTGTTATTCCCTCATTATCCCATTTACAGGGAGAAGATAAAAGGTCCATAGTTCATTTCAAGTGTGCTATTTGCATTTGGAATCTGTTACTGTCAACTGTCAATTTGAGATCCAAAGGGCTGTCACTATCAGTGAAGCAAGCCATCATTAGGCTGAAAAAACAAAACGAACCCATCAGAGAAATAACAAAAACATTAGGTGTGGCCAAATCCACTGTTTGCAACATCCTTAAAAAGAAAGAATGCATCGGTGAGCTCAGCAACACCAAAAGACCCGGAAGACCACGGAAAATAACTGTGGTGGATGACCGAAGAATTCTTTCCCTGGTGAAGAAAACACCCTTCACAACAGTTGGCCAGATCAAGAACACTCACCAGAAAGGTAGGTGTATGTGTGTCAAAGTCAACAATCAAGAGAAGACTTCACCAGAGTGAATACAGAGGGTTCACCACAAGATGTAAACCATTGGTGAGCCTCAAAAACAGGAAGGCCAGATTAGAGTTTGCCAAAAAACATCTAAAAAAGCCTTCACGATTCTGGAACAACATCCTATGGACAGATGAGACCAAGATCAACTTGTACCGGAGTGATGGGAAGAGAAGAGTATGGAGAAGGAAAGGAACTGCTCATGATCCAAAGCATACCACCTCATCAGTGAAGCATGGTGGTGGTAGTGTCATGGCGTGGGCATATATGGCTGCCAATGGAACTGGTTCTGTTGTATTTATTGATGATGTGACTGCTGACAAAAGCAGCAAGATGAATTCTAAAGTGTTTCGGGCAATATTATTTGCTCACATTCAGCAAAATACTTCAGAACTCATTGGACGGCGCTTCACAGTGCAGATGGATAATGACCCGAAGCATACTGCGAAAGCAACCAAAAAGTTTTTTAAGGGAAAGAAGTGGAATGTTATGCAATGGCCAATTCAATCACCTGACCTGAATCCGATTGAGCATGCATTTCACTTGCTGAAGACAAAACTGAAGGGAAAATGCCCCAAGAACAAGCAGGAACTGAAGACAGTTGCAGTAGAGGCCTGGCAGAGCATCACCAGGGATGAAACCCAGCGTCTGGTGATGTCTATGCGTTCCAGACTTCAGGCTGTAATTGACTGCAAAGGATTTGCAACCAAGTATTAAAAAGTGAAAGTTTGGATGATTGTTAATCTGTACCAGTACTTTTGGTCCCTTTAAAAAGTGTGAGGCACATATACAAACTGTTGTAATTCCTACACCGTTCACGTGATTTGGATGTAAATACCCTCAAATTAAAGCTGAAAGTCTGCAGTTAAAGCACATCTTGTTCGTTTCATTTCAAATCCATTATGGTGGTGTATAGAGACAAAAAGATTAGAATTGTGTCGATGTCCCAATATTTATATTTATGGCCACCCTATTATAATGTAGATCTTCTATCTGTGAACCTTTCAGGTATCTCTCGTTCCAGACCTGAAGTCCCTCTAAGGCCCCTTTCACACGGACATTCTGTTTGTTTCATCAGATCAGTCATGTTTTTTTCAAACAAAAAACGGATTCAGTTTACATCAGTATTTTATCAGTTTTTACACCAGTTTTTTTTTTTTTTTACATCAGTTTTTTTTTTTTATATCCACTACCAATGCAAAAACGGACCGTTTGTCCTTTTACATCCATTTTTCACCCGTTACTTTTTTTTAGCGGAAAAGAAATAGGGCTTTGCTCCGTTTAAAAAAAAAACAGATGTTGACGGAAGCGGGTGGAAACGGATGATCACCTGTTTTTCCATAGAGATGCATTGATGTCCATTTTTCTTCGATGGATGGATGAAAAACGGACAAACAGCACCTGTGTGAAAGGGGCCTTATGCTGACTATACACGTGAGAAGTTTGTAGCAAGTTTTCCCTTAGCTTTTTGTTGAAGTTGAATAAAATAGTGCATGGCAATCTGCCACCCATTGTTTCAGACTTTGAGCATTCAAATGATCAACAACACCGAATAAAGTGATCACTACCACTGTAATCCAGTCAAAGGCAATCTGTTAATAATATCCACCTCATTGTTGGCCAGCAAGTCACTTCAAACAGTGAAGGGGTGGCTGTGATGAACTACAGTGGTAATTTTGTAGACTAAAATATTTTAGTCAACTAAATTAATACTGTCTTAGTCGACTAAAAATGTGACTAAAGCAAACAATTCAGATGACTAAAATACGATTAAAACTAAAATGACATTTTAGTCAAGACTAACTAAAACTTAATCAAAATTTAATTAAAAAAATGAACACTAGTGAACTACTGGGACTAACGTTTCCAAAATTGCCTTAACATTAGGAGTCTTATGGCCAGAATAGTTTTCCTTCACAGATTCACAGGGTCATGATTTCCTTTGCTGTCTTTACATTACCCAATATAATACACCTTGGCAGAAGCCCATGATGTTGGCAGTGATCTTATGTGATCATTTTCTGAATGTCCAGCACAAGCACTGATTGTAAAAACGGGTTTATCCCAAGTAACTATAGCCATAATAAAGTTGTATGAAATGTGTGTGTGTGTTTAAAAATATATCCCCTCTATGTGATTTAAAAGCCTGGTTTTGCCATGAGGCCCAGCCATGCATAGTTACATCTCTGCATCTTCTCTTAATGCAGTGGTCTCCAAACTGCTGCCCTTGCTTGCCTTTACCACCCCTAAGGACTCTCCTCCTCCCATCTACCATCAACAATGGGGCAATATTCCTCTCACTGACTGACTGACACCAATGATGATGCACAATTCCTCCCATTGATACCAATGATTGGGGCGCTATTCTTCCCACTGACACAAACAATAATGCACTATCCCTCCCATTGACACCAACGATGGGGCACTATTCCTTCCCACTGACTCCAATAATGGGGCACCATTCCTTCCCACTGACTCCAATAATGGGGCACCATTCCTTCCCCCTGACGCCAACAATGGGGCACCATTCCTTCCCCCTGACGCCAACAATGGGGCACCATTCCTTCCCCCTGACGCCAACAATGGGGCACCATTCCTTCCCCCTGACGCCAACAATGGGGCACCATTCCTTGCCCCTGACGCCAACAATGGGGCACCATTCCTTGCCCCTGACGCCAACAATGGGGCACCATTCCTTCCCCCTGACGCCAACAGTGGGGCACCATTCCTTCCCCCTGACGCCAACAATGGGGCACCATTCCTTCCCCCTGACGCCAACAATGGGGCACCATTCCTTCCCCCTGACGCCAACAATGGGACACCATTCCTTCCCCCTGACGCCAACAATGGGACACCATTCCTTCCCCCTGACGCCAACAATGGGGCACCATTCCTTCCCCCTGACACCAACAATGGGGCACCATTCCTTCCCACGGACGCCAACAATGGGGCACTATTCCTCCTCCACCTACCCGCAGCGGTGCTATGTAATTTTTTTAGTCCCACTGACCCCCAAGCCTGAGGAATTATCTACTCCCACTGTCCACAGCCTGGTCTCCTTAAAGTCTGAAGGACCGTAAACTGGCCCTTTGTTTAGAAAGTTTTGAGACCCCTGTTGTAATGGATGTTTTGCACCTGCACTGTTCTTTGTGTGTTTTTTGAGGTCCCCATAACCTTGAATTGCTGTGTCCATTTATTTCTCCAGAATCAACTGAAACCTACAAATATTTTTCTTTTTTTTTACTTGTACCAATACAAGTCCTTTACACAGTTTTTGTTTCCAAATCTTTTCAGTCTGGGAGGAGGAACATTCCTTGGCCTATGCTGCTTGCTGACGGGTTGTGAAACATTCGAGGAGGCTTTGGAAATGGCTGCTAAAGGAGACAGCACAAATGTCGATAAACTTGTGAAAGACATCTATGGTGGGGACTATGAACGCTTCAGTCTTCAGGGCTCTGCTGTTGCCTCTAGGTAATAATTCTACAGTAACATTAGTTGTTGATGCAAGAAATGTGTTGAAACATTTTAAGGCTAAGTTGACACTTGGATAAATATTAAGTGCGAGAAGCAGCGCTGGCGACAAAATGAAATATAAATTATAAATACTATCGTTGCCGTACCAAAGTATAGATACTTAAAAAAATATAAACAAAACAAATACAGCGCTGATAGAATGACCAATACAATTAAAGACTGAAATAGTGCGTACTAACAAAATAATATAAAATGATGATAATATACCACCAGAGAATTATAGTGCTGCGTGCTAACAATAAATAGATATCAATAATAAGTGCCATACAATAGGTGCAAATGCTATGAAATCCACAAAAAATGTCACCCCTTAGGCTAATATAGAAGAAATAGTGACTGCTTGCAAATAGTCTCAAAGTGAACTAACCCAGCCAGACTGATCCCAGAGTTCTTAGACAGGCAGCTTCGGAACACAGACAACAACTCTTAGAACTGTACTGTCAATCAATCCCATATATATTGCAAAGCAGTACCTCTAGCTTGGATATACAGATAGGAGTGTTGATGTTCAGAATGAGGCTTGTGGATATCCACCCAAAAATAAAGGAAAAATAATATGGTGAAGTATTGCGGAGTAATGTGATCACTTGCGCTACAAAGTGCTACTCACGCGTTTCGTCCTTCCCCCCAGGACGTCATCAAAGGACCGAGTCCTTTGATGACGCCCTGGGGGAGGGGCGAAACGTGTCGACGCAACATCCGGCTGACGCCTTAAACCAAGTGACTTTTTCTTCCTGGCTCCGTGGAACGCACGCTATCAGCGGCGATTGCGGAAGCTCTCTGACATGCCTGTTTGCAGCCGAGGATTTGTGAGTAGCGCTTTGTAGCGCAAGTGATCACATTACTCCGCAATACTTCACCATATTATTTTTCCTTTATTTTTGGGTGGATATCCACAAGCCTCATTCTGAACATCAACACTCCTATCTGTATATCCACGCTAGAGGTACTGCTTTGCAATATATTTGGGATTGATTGACAGTACAGTTCTAAGAGTTGTTGTCTGTGTTCCGGTGAAGCTGCCTGTCTAAGAACTCTGGGATCAGTCTGGCTGGGTTAGTTCACTTTGAGACTATTTGCAAGCAGTCACTATTTCTTCTATATTAGCCTAAGGGGTGACATTTTTTGTGGATTTCATAGCATTTGCACCTATTGTATGGCACTTATTATTGATATCTATTTATTGTTAGCACGCAGCACTTTAATTCTCTGGTGGTATATTATCATCATTTTTTATTATTTTGTTAGTACGCACTATTTCAGTCTTTCATTGTATTGGTCATTCTATCAGCGCTATATTTGTTTTGTTTATATTTTTTTAAGTTGACACTTGCTCACTCTCTCAAAATCTCTCCATAGTGTGAACAGTAAGCTTTTTCAAAGCATTTGCAGAGCTTTCAGCTTGCTTTAGAAGCTTTATGAAACTTTAAAAAGTATCATTCAGCTCCCGTTTTTGAAGTGTTAAATACAGGTTATTAGGAGTACTTTCACTTTAAACAAGCTATCTAGCAGACTTCAGTACTACTTGAGACTTGCTGAAAGCCTGTTGAAGCGTGCTAGCAGCTTGTTTAAAGTGACAGCCAGCACTCCCATTTAGATCTGTAAATAACCTTTCCAAACAGGAGCTGAAGTGTACTTTTAGGCCCCTTATACATGGGGTGTTTAGCCACTGTGTGTCTAATTGCGGTGCTTTTGTGCAATAGGGAGGCACAGGTACAGCCTCTAGCCTTTCAAGGTCTGTAAACACATGAAATGCGTTGCAGCATCTTGACACTGTACTAAGTGGTGCTCGTGCTTAAGGCCCCTATGCATTCAAGGATGTTTGCCTGGAACAAAATGTTCTGGGCATATGTCCCTGAATGCATAGGGACCTAAACGTGAGTGTCACTCATTGTGCATGTGGCTGCTCGAAGCTTGCCAGAAGTTTCATAAAAGCAAGCTTGCTGTTTTACAAATGCCTGTGCGAACTAGGCCTAAAAGAGCTGATAACGTTTTAAAAAAATATGTTTGTAAGGGCTTGTTTACCCTTGCAGTCAGGCAATAGGCAGTTGAGGCACAGTTTTACTGCCCCTCCTTAAGCTGCACAGGCAGCTCGACAGTGTTGTACACATGCTGCAGGCATGGCAAAAATGATACAGCCTGTTGTGTTCATTGGGCAGTACTGTTACTGAACACAACCCATTAAAAAGAATAGGGCCATGCCTCAACAGCATTTAGTGCCTTTGGTTATGGCGCAGTGGTGCTGGCATTCCAGGGTAAAACAGGTGGTGAGGAGGCAACATATCGCTTACTCACTGCCTGTCGGATGCCTCTGAAAAGCTATCCACAGCAAATGTATTTTCAGAGGGTTGGCATGGTTTTGCCACAAGTGTACATAACACAGTGTAACATAAAAACTAAAACTAGGAATTTTGGAATTATAGGGTCCATACAAGTGGGGGGAGGTCCTGGGGCAGAACCAGAAAAGTCTTTTGATCTTGGAACACCCAGGAGGATGCTAGAGTCTGTAGCTGGGAAAAGGGTGTCCTGGGACAACCTGCTCAGTTTGTTTCTTCAAACGTCCTGTAAGATTAAGTAGTATGATAATGACAGGTTCTATAAGAAACACAGGTAACCAAACACACATATTTGTCACAATGACCTCAAGGTAGGTGTGGTCCAACAGTCACTTAGCCACTGCCAGAATACATCTGCCTATGTCTAAACAGGAACAAAGCAATTTGTCTTCTCATAGGTGGGGCAAAAAAAGTATTTAGTCAGCCATCAATTGTGCAAGTTCTCCCACTTTAAAAGATGAGAGAGGCCTGTAATTGTCATCATAGGTATACCTCAACTATGAGAGACAAAATGTGGAAACAAATCCAGACAATCACATTGTCTGATTTTTGAAAGAATTTATTTGCAAATTATGGTGGAAAATAAGTATTTAGTCACCTACAAACAAGCAAGATTTCTGGCTCTCACAGACCTGTATCTTCATATTTAAGAGGCTCCTCTGTCCTCCACTCATTACCTATATTAATGGCACCTGTTTGAACTTGTTATCAGTATAAAGGACACCCGTTCACAACCTCAAACAGTCACACTCCAAACTCCACTATGGTGAAGACCAAAGAGCTGTCGAGGACACCAGAAACAATAATATCAGAGCAATAATTAGAAAATGGAAGACCTACAAGACCACTGATAATCTCCCTCGATCTGGGGCACCCCCTGCTTAAGCCAGTACATGTCCGGGCCCGTCTGAGGTTTGCTAGAGAACATTTGGATGATCCAGAAGAAGAATTGAGAGAATGTCATATGGTCAGATGAAACAAAAGTAGAACTGTTTGGTAGAAACATAACTTGTTGTGTTTGGAGGAGAGAATGCTGAGTTGCAACCAAAGAACACCATACCTACTGTGAAGCATAGGGGTGGCAACATCATGCTTTGGGGCTGTTTCTCTGCAAAGGGAACAGGTCAACTGATCCGTGTACATGAAAGAATAAATGGGGCCATGTATGGGGAGATTTTGAGTGCAAACCTCTTCCCATCAGCAAGGGTATTGAAGATGAAACGTGGCTGGGTCTTTCAGCATGACAATGATCCCAAACACACTGCGCGGGCAATGAAGGAGTGGCTTCGTAAGAAGCATTTCAAGGTCCTGGAGTGGCCTAGCCAGTCTCCAGATCTCAACCCCATAGAAAACCTTTGGAGGGAGTTGAAAGTCTGTGCTGCCCAGCGACAGCCCCAAAACATCACTGCTGTAGAGGAGATCTATGGAGGAATTGGCCAACATACCAGCAACAGTGTGTGACAACCTTGTGAAGACTTACAGAAAACGTTTGACCTCTGTCATTGCCAACAAAGGATATATAACAAAGTCTTGAGATGAACTTTTGATATTGACAAAATACTTATTTTCCACCATAATTTGCAAATAAATTCTTTCAAAAATCAGACAATGTGATTGTCTGGCTTTGTTTCCACATTTTGTCTCTCATAGTTGAGGTATACCTATGATGACAATTACAGGCCTCTCTCATCTTTTTAATTGGGAGAGCTTGCACAATTGGTGGCTAACTAAATACTTTTTTGCCCCACTGTATTGTGCTGGAACAAGAAATTAAAGAAGTACAGGCAAAGCTCATTTTTCTGTACTTCTCCTGTGAATCACAGGAGTGCAATTTTTTTCTGCACTCCTGTGACCCGTTTTCAGCCAACAGCGGGCTGAAGCCCGCTGTCAGCTGATGTCACAGAGCTGTTTCAGGCTGGGGAAAGATCACGAGCCTGAGCCAGCCGCTTCTGCCCCATCCACAGCCCAGCACTCCAGTGAGCGCGGAGGGCATGGCAGACAGCCATGACTGACAGTCACCACTCTCTGCTCATGGAACACTGAGAACTGAGCGATCAGCGCTCTTTAATGGCTTAGTTCTCAGTCTTGAAGCTGGTGGGGGACAAATGCAGCATCAAACCAATGCTGCATCCACCTAGGTAAGTATAATTTAAAGAAAAAAAAAATTCAAATATTTCGCATTTAAACTGACAAATTAAAGCACACAAAAAGGGGTAGGCAGTATTTCAATGGAAAGTTGTCTTAGGCCCCACTCAGATATTGGGTTGCGGGAACAAATGTTCCCACTTTACTCCCACTTCTGTGTGTTGTGCATAGGGCAGTCCACCAACCTTAATGGGTTTCCCTATGCGTTTTTTTTTTTTTTGTCCAAAGGAAGCTCCTGCTCCTTTTTGACCGACAAGCTTGGCACGATTTTTTAACGCACATTTTGCCATGATTGCCACATGATGTCATACGACAACCACAGCAGAATTGCACTTTATTTCGGGTGCCGTTAAGAAAAAATGGCACTTAAACTCACATTGCCTGTTTTGCTGCGATTTGGAAACGCAGGCAGAATCGCAATGATTCTGCCCGCGATTCCAAATCGACCTAATGTAAACAGCGTGAATCTCACAGTAAGTGCTGAACCAATTTGTTCAGGGTAACATGACCTTCACATACATAAATGACAGCCAGAGTTCTTCCCAGGAATGGAACAAGCAGCCAGGTGTCCAAATGATTACTAACCATCCAACCATGCATAATAGCTAACAAGCATTGTCCCTAAATATCTGACCCAATCATGCTTTTGCAATGCAGCCTGTCACGTCTCCCCTATAATTAACAGCCCAAGAATTAGACTTATCAACTGTTTACAAGTGTCACTATTCCTCAGAATACACGCAAACATTTGTATTCCTCAGAATTGCCTGCTTTTCCCTTTTATTACTGACTTATCTAAATTATTCAGGTTCCATGATTATAGCAAATCTATTAAGGAAATCCAACTTCACCCTTTAGAAGATCTTGTGCAGGATTTCTGTTTAACCAACACAGCTATAGACAATGAGCAAACAACAATAGTGGCAGTTAACCAAAACAAACAAACAATAACCAATGCAAACTATATACAAGGTAAGTGCATAGTATTTGGGGAAGGTACAGGACTGGGACTAGCAGGTCAGGGAAATAATAGGGATGGACAGGAATGGGAACAAGCATGCCGTAATACAAGCCCTGGAGGCTAGATGGCCAGAACTACAAGGTAGAAGGAAACTGGCTGAAAACTGAGGCATCCGGGTGGTGAAGAGTGAGAATATAAAGTCTTCCAGTGGCCAGGCATAGTTGATTTAATAGAGGAAGGTTATGTGTTGGAAGGAGTCACCTACTTGTGGCTACTGGAACCACAGGATCTACAGAGACAGATATACTGTATAATGGCCATAGAAGGATCAAAATTCAACCAGTTTAGTAGGGATCGGATGAATTTCGATCTATGTATTGCTGTTCCTACTGAACAGAATTCGATCTGATGATAGACTTCTGTCGAATGGGAATGTTGGAACCTTTGTCAATCAGTGGCTTCACTGATCAGTGTGTTCTGACAGCAGAGAGTCCCTGTTATCAAAATACTATGAATGTTCCTCTATCCACCTCGCTTGTGTGAATGGGAGAAATCCATTTTTATTTCTTTTTTGATTAAAAAAATGATTAATCAAGGTGCAGCCTTTTTAATAGAGTTGAGACTCGTCACTCAATAAACTGTGTGAATATTCATGTTCAGTTATTTAGTCATGTGATAAGCAAATTCCTGTTCACTTTTGTAAACCCAATTATGTGCCGCTGAAGTAGGTAAACCCGAATGTGCATTTCACATGATTGAGTGAATATCCACACAATAAGGCCTTTTGTACACGGTACTGATGTTTGAGCTTCTGCTTTTTTGGACAAAATTTAAGGTGTTTTGTTTTGTGCATAGGGCAGTCCACCAACCTTAATGGGTTTCCCTATGTGCGTTTTTTTTGTCCAAAGGAAGCTCCTGCTCCTTTTTGACCGACAAGCTTGGCACGATTTTTTAACGCAAATTTTGTCATGATTGCCACATGATTATTTCATACGACAACCACAGCAGAATTGCACTTTATTTCAGGTGCCGTTAAGAAAAAATGTCACTTAAACTCACATTGCCTGTTTTGCTGCGATTTGGAAACGCAGGCAGAATCATTACGATTCTGCCCGCGATTCCAAATCGACCTAATGTAAACACAGTGTGAATCTTACAGTAAGTGCTGAACCAATATGTTCAGGGTAACATGACCTTCACATACATAAAGGACAGCCAGAGTTCTTCCAATGCATGGAACAAGCAGCCAGGTGTCCAAATTACTAACCATCCAACCATGCATAATAGCTAACAAGCATTGTCCCTAAACTTCTGACCCCATCATGCTTTTGCAATGCAGCCTATCACGTCTCCCCTATAATTAACAGCCCAAGAAGTGTATTTGACTTATCAACTGTTTACAACAAGTGTCACTATTCCTCAGAATACACACAAACGTGTATTCCTCAGAATTGCCTGCTTTTCCCTTTTATTACTGACTCATCTAAATTATTCAGGTTCAATGATTATAGCAAATCTATTAAGGAAATCCAACTTCACCCTTTAGAAGATCTTGTGCAGGATTTCTGTTTAATCAATTAATGAAATGAGAAGTTAAAAGGTGAATAGACACAGCTATAGACAATGACAATGAGCAAACAACAATAGTGGCAGTTAACCAAACCAAACAAACAATAACCAATGCAAATTATATACAAGGTAAGTTCATAGCAATAGGGGGAAGGTACAGGACTGGGACTAGCAGGTCAGGGAAATAATAGGGATGGACAGGAATGGGAACAAGCATGCCATAATACAAGCCCTGGAGGCTAGATGGCCAGAACTACAAGGTAGAAGGAAACTGGCTGAAAACTGAGGCATCCGGGTGGTGAAAAATGAGAATATAAAGTCTTCCAGTGGCCAGGCATAGTTGATTTAATAGAGGAAGGTTATGTGTTGGAAGGAGTCACCTACTTGTGGCTACTGGAACCACACGATCTACAGAGACAGATATACTGTATAATGGCCATAGAAGGATCAGAATTCAACCAGTTTAGTAGGGATTGGATGAAATTCGATCTATGTATTGCTGTTTCTACTGAACAGAATTCGATCTGATGATAGACTTCTGTCGAATGGGAATGTTGGAACCTTTGTCAATCAGTGGCTTCACTGATCAGTGTGTTCTGACAGCAGAGAGTCCCTGTTATCAGAATACTATGGGGAGTATTCCTCTATCCACCTCGCTTGTGTGAATGGGAGAAATCCGCTTATTTATTTATTTTTTGTGTAAAAAAATGATTAATCAAGGTGCAGCCTTATTAATAGAGTTGAGACTCGTCACTCAATAAACTGTGTGAATATTCATGTTCAGTTATTTAGTCATGTGATAAGCAAATTCCTGTTCACTTTTGTAAACCCAATTATGTGCCGCTGAAGTAGGTAAACCCGAATGTGCATTTCACATGATTGAGTGAATATCCACACAATAAGGCCTTTTGTACACGGTACTGATGTTTGAGCTTCTGCTTTTTTGGACATAATTTAAGGTGTCTGTTTTGCGCCAATTTGCGCATATTTAGGGCTGTATATGCGTGTTCGGGCACACAATATATTTCTAGGGAAAACTCACTCATATCTATGCTCCTATCACGTATCTGTGCTCATATGCACATATTTGCATGCCTCCGTTCAAAAAACTGACCAGGAATGCAGATTTCTTCTTAGAATAAATAAAAAAGAATCTGCAGCACTTGTTTATGCGTCTGTGTGTACAGGCACACTGTAAACAATAGGCTGCATTCTAGATTAGTGTACAAGGGGCTTTTGAGTAAAGATTATCAACTCCTTTAGTCCCATACTTTGGTGAAGCCCTAGGGTTGATTTACTAAAACTGGAGAGTGCTAAATCTGGTGCAGAAGTGCGTGGTAGCCAATCAGCTTCTAACTTCAGTTTGTTCAATTAAGCTTTAACAAAAAACCTGGAAGCTGATTGGTTTCTATGCAGAGCTGTCCCAGATTTTGCACTCTCCAGCTTTAGTAAATCAACCCCATTGTGTCATTGTCAAGCAATATATGAAAGTGACTTTAGAACACTTCCCTGCCATCCAACAATGAATGGTAAAAAAGAAAAACTTACCAGTGCTGTACAGAATGGCGCTTTGGACTCTCAGGCACATGATCATGTGTCTAGGCACTTGGTTGCTTGAATTTAGCTAGGGATTAGTACCAGAAATCCGTCTTATAAATAAAGATGCAGCGATACTGGTTCTTTACTGGCGAATATTGGTACCAATACTTTCGGTCAAGTACAGATACCTTTGCAGTGCAATTTGAGGCCACAGAAAATGAATGGGCTCAAATCGCACTGCAAAGAATCACATGCGTTTTTAATCAGGAATGAGGTGCGATTGCTCTTGGAATCACGTGCGGTTTCCTGCACCGCTCCTGTGTGTTCCAAGGCTGAAGCCTGGAAACCGCTTTTGATTTGAACAGGAATCACACTGCATTGCTGTTCAAATCACATGCGGTTCTTTGCATTCATTTTGTATGGGCTCAAATCGCACCGCAAAGGTATCTGTTTCAGGTATCGGAGCATTTGCACGGGTACTCGTGCAAATGCTCAGTATCGGTATCGGTGTAAGCCTACTTATAAGCAATTATTATTTTAAAGGAGTAGCATGAAGGTTGTATTTTCATGTTATATTCTCATCAATTATATGTAGTCAGTACCTAATCCTCATTTATTAGCTACATAAACTGTATAAATCCTAAGCATTGGTGGATAAAATCATAAGTGGACAGCCATGGTACTTCTGATGGTTTAATGTTTTTTATTGTCTCTCTAATTTTTCTCCTTAAAGTTTTGGCCATATGATGAGCAAAGAAAAAAGAGATACCATCAGTAAGGAGGACTTGGCAAGAGCGACACTGGTTACCATTACAAATAACATAGGCTCAATTGCCCGTATGTGTGCCCTTAATGAGGTAAGAATTAGGTCTTGCAATGATCAATTTAAGTGACATTCACAAGATTAACTAATGTCGATTGCACATAGCAATTTTAAGTTTATGCCATGCTCAAGTAACAACTATTGCTGTGCAAGCATATACACCCACCGGCCACTTTATTGGGTACACCTTGCTAGTACCGGGTTGGACCCACTTTTGCCTTCAGAACTGCCTTAATTCTTCGTGGCATAGATTCAACAAGGTGTTGGAAACATTCCTCAGAGATTTTGGTCCATATTGACATGATAGCATCACGCAGTTGTTGCAGATTTGTTCGCTGCACATCCATGATGTGAATCTCCCGTTCCACCAAATCCCAAAGGTGCTCTATTGGACTGAGATCTGGTTACTGTGGAGGCCATTGAACATTGAGTACAGTGAACTTATTGTCATGTTCAAGAAACCAGTTGGAGATGATTTGAGCTTTGTGACATGGTGCATTATCCTGCTGGAAGGAGCCATCAGAAGAGGTACACTGTAGTCATAAAGGGATGGACATGATCAGCAACAATACTCAGGTAGGTCGTGGCGTTTAAATGATCCTCAATTGGTACTAAAGGGCCCAAAGTGTCCCAAGAAAATATCCCCCACACCATTACACCACCACCACCAGCCTGAACTGTTGATACAAGGCAGGATGATTTCATGTGGTTTACGCCTAATTCTGACACTACCATCTGATTGTCGCAGCTGAAATCAAGACTCATCAGACCAGGCAACGTTTTTCCAATCTTCTATTGTCCAATTTTGGTAAACCTGTGTGAATTGTAACCTCAGTTTCCTGTTCTTAGCTGACAGGAGTGGCACCCGGTGTGGTCTTCTGCTGCTGTAGCCCATCTGCTTAAGGGTTTAATGTGTTGTGCTTTCAGAGATGGTCTTCTGCATACCTTGGTTGTAACGAGTGGTTATTTGAGTTAATGTTGCCTTTCTATCATCTCGTACCAGTCTGCTCATTCTCCTCTGACATAAACCAGGCATTTTCCTCCACGCAACTGCCACTCACTGGAAATTTTTTCTTTTTCGGATCATTCTCTGTAAACCCTAAAGATGGTTGTGCGTGAAAATCCCTGTAGATCAGCAGTTTTTGAAATACTCAGACCAGCCCGTCTGGCACCAACAACCATGCCACGTTCAAAGACACTTAAATCCCCTTTCTTCCAGATTTTGATGCTCCGTTTGAACTTAAGCAAGTTGTCTTCACCACGTCTAGATGCCTCAATGCATTGATTTTCTGCCATGTGATTGGCTGATTAGCAATTTGTGTTACCAAGCAATTGAACAGGTGTACCTAATAGTGGCCGGTGAGTGTATATTGCCTTTGTCATAACTACATACCAGACAACACCAATAGTGACTCAAGAATGCAATTTGTGCGTTGCAACCAATCAGATAATTGTTTATACTATGTAAACTATATGTGAAAATTGCTAGGTTGCATCTGATTGGTTTCACTTTGCTTTGCATTCATGTACAAAAATAAGCTAAAATTGCTTTATTGTAAATAAAATGACATTAACGACAGCTCTCCTTTACATGCTAGCATCAACTCTATGTATGCTGAAATCAGATGGGAAATTCGTTTTTAGTGGAAAGGTGTGTTTTGTTGAAGGTGTTTTTTCAATGCATAACATCTGTATATAAAGCAAAATGCCTATATTTGTCATACCGTCCAATGGCACAGCATATATTAAAACATTAGCTGACTTATTTTAAAGCAGTAAAGAGTACATTGAAGATGTGCAAGACTCCATAGCAGCCAGTCAGATTTCAGATTAGCTATTTTTGTGTTGATGATTGCTGATTGGTTGCTATTGTGTACACTTGCTATCCTTTGCATTGCCTTGCTGAGTAGGTCTTCTGGCATTTAAGGCTGAACTCAGCAGTGCAAGGCACCAGAATGCCTTAATGGATGGATGCCAGTCTGGTGACGTGGGCATTCCTAGGCAGACTGTATTTACATGAAGACTGTCCAGAGTAGCACCCACATGTGATGCTGAGCCTTTCTGATTGGAAGAACTGAAACTGAATAAATGAAAGGGGCAAGCCAGTAAGGCTGAGGAGGAAGGGGTTATATGATGCTGGATGTCCTTCAGTCTTCGAATGTGGGCTTTTTTTTTTTGATGTGTTGCATCTTCTGATGTACTCTGAGAAGCTCACAGTGTGTTGTGAAATCAGAGTAAGCAATTTTAGTACAGAAGGGGTGTCTGCACAACTGTGCAAGACTGAAGGCAAGGCTGGAGTTCAGCTTTAAATATGCTTGTACATTTATCTGTGTAGCTTAGCTGTTAACTGCACTTGGAGGGTGTATGTAGCAGGGTAAGGACTCTACAGTAAGTACCCCAGTTTGCTGTACACATACGGGGACTTTTTTTGGAGGATATCATGGGGGAAGAAATGTACTGTGAGGATCCCAGTTTGCTGCTCACTTTGATGGAGGACACACTATACATTGGAGACCCTAGACAGATACATGCATGAGTCTTCGATGGTGAACATAATGGGGGAAGAAATATGTAGTAAGAATCCAGATTTGCCCTACACATTTAGGAACACTGATGGAGGACATAGTGGGGGAAGGACTGTACGGTGAAGATCCTAGTTTGTTGTACACATATAGGAACACTGATGGAGGACATAGTGGGGGTAAGACTGTACAGTGAGGATCCTAGTTTGTTGTACACATATAGGAACACTGATGGAGGACATAGTGGGGGTAAGACTGTACGGTGAGGATCCTAGTTTGTTGTACACATGCAGGGACCTTGATGGAGGACATAGTGGGGGTAAGACTGTACAGTGAGGATCCTAGTTTGTTGTACACATATAGGAACACTGATGGAGGACATAGTCGGGGAAGGACTGTACGGTGAGGATCCTAGTTTGTTGTACACATATAGGAACACATAGTGGAGGACATAGTGGGGGTAAGACTGTACAGTGAGGATCCCAGTTTGTTGAACATATACAAGGACCTTGATGGAGGACATGGTGGGGTAAAGATTGTACAGTAAAGCTAGCCATAGATAGATTGAATTTTGAACAAAAGTTCTTAAGGAAAGCCTTTTCAGAAATTTTGTACAAAAAAACTTAATTTGTTAACCCAAAAAATAAAAATAAAGATCTTGTTCCTTTAAAGCATTATATACAGTACAGTGCGTGTGCTGTGTAATTTGGCCCCCCCGTATCACCTGAAATACCTGGCTGATCCTGCCAGCTTCTGCCCTCCCCTATATACTTTGACCATGATATATCAGGGCTGCTGAGCTGTTGTCAGCATACATGTCCCTGTCAGCCACAGCCCTGCTCTGTGTCTCCTGTGTCCTCTCCTCCCTCCCCTCTCTGGCTGTCTGCTCTGTGTCCACACCACTCTCTCTCGTCCTGCTCCTCAAATTAGGGTTAACGTTAAATTATCCTCTTTGTTGATTAATCTAATGTCCTCCTGTGACTGTACTTTATTAAAAATGTAGCTATATACCTTGTTTACTGATCGCAGATTGGCGATTACATGACATGCCGCATCTCTCTTCTCTCCCATGACAGCTGCAGCGGGCGGGGCCGCCTCTCTCCTCCTCCCCTCCTGAATGACGTCAGCGGGGGGATCCTCGTCCCTGCCTGCTGCATCTGTGGGCCGAGGGAAGAGAGAGGCGGCATGTCACGAAATCGCCGATCTGCAATCAGTAAACAAGGTATATAGCTGCATTTTTAATAAAGCACAGTCACAGGGGGACATTAGATGAATCAAAAAAAAGAGGATAATGTAAAGTTAACCCTGTGGGTCAACAAACACTTTACACTGGAATGTCATTTGAAAGATTTTGTTTGCTTTTAACATTTGAATTTGGCATGAATGGAATTTTTTTTCGATCAATTTATTTTTTATTCGTATAAAAAGATAAAGAAAAAAATACACATTTTTGTACATCCTTCACTTACTCTTTTAAACCACCACCCCAACATTTAGCGTACCTTTTATTTATTTATTTATTTATTTATTTATTTATATAAATAAAAGGTACCATTCATTTTTTCCCTATCAAAAATAATATACCATTTTTTTTTATTATTTATTCACTATACATATTTCCAAAAGGCAGAAAAGAAAAAAGAAACAAAAAAAATTCCTGGAATCCACGAGAGAGAGGGCCCCATTATCCTTAATTCTACATTGCACCCCTTCCTTTATCTGCTAATCCAACATTCCCATACACAAATCTTTCCTTTCTTATTGTTTTATTAAACCCATCCTCCCATTCTACGTGGGTTGGTGGATTTAACACCAGCCACCTCCTTGGTATCAATTTTCGTGCAAAGAAAAGGCATCTAACTATTACTGTTTGTCTCCCCCACATTATTATCCTTTTCCATACAACCCAGTAGGCATATCTTGGGTCTAGGTCAAGAGTTATTCCAAATACCTTATTTATTTTTCCAATAACTTCACTCCAGTACCTATTTAGCTTGGGGCGCCTCCACATCATATGAACTAGGTCTCCTTTTGGGTCCCTACATCTTGGGCATTTAGCATCCATCCTCTACCCATATAAAAACCGTTTCTGAGGTGTGTTATGTGCTCTATGCAGCAGCATTAAGAGTGACATTGAATGAATGGAATTTACTGAACAGAAACCACATACACTGCGTGTATGTAACCAAAAAACGTTCCATCTTGCTCCTTTTTTAATTTTCTAGCGAATGTGATTGGAAACAAATGCCAACCCATTAATGATTACAAAAATAAACAAAGTTTCTTAGAACATTTTGTTTCTTAAGAATATTCGTTTGAAATTGTACCCATCTATGGCCAGCTTAAGGATCCCAGTTTGTTGTACATGAACAAGGACATTGATAGAGAACATCATGGTGGAAAGACTGTAAAGTGTGGATCCCAGTTTTTCATACAAGGACATTGATGGCGGACATCATGGTGAAAGGATTGTACAATTCACAGTTTGTTTTATACAGTGGGGCAAAAAAGTATTTAGTCAGCCACCAATTGTGCAAGTTCACCCACTTAAAAAGTTGAGAGAGGCCTGTAATTGTCATCATATACCTCAACTATGAGAGACAAAATGTGGAAACAAATCCAGACAATCACATTGTCTGATTTTTGAAAGAATTTATTTGCAAATTATGGTGGAAAATAAGTATTTGGTCACCTACAAACAAGCAAGATTTCTGGCTCTCACAGACCTGTATCTTCTCTAAGAGGCTCCTCTGTCCTCCACTCATTACCTGTATTAATGGAACCTGTTTGAACTTGTTATCAGTATAAAAGACACCTGTCCACAACCTCAGTCACACTCCAAACTCCACTATGGTGAAGACCAAAGAGCTGTCGAAGGACACCAGAAACAAAATTGTAGCCCTGCACCAGGCTGGGAAGACTGCATCTGCAATAGGCAAGCACCTTGGTGTGAAGAAATCAACTGTGGGAGCAATAATTAGAAAATGGAAGACATACAAGACCACTGATAATCTCCCTCGATCTGGGGCTCCACGCAAGATCTCACCCCATGGGGTCAAAATGATCACAAGAATGGTGAGTAAAAATCCCAGAACCACACGGGGGGACCTAGTGAATGACCTGCAGAGAGCTGCGACCAACGTAACAAAGGCTACCATCATTAACACACTACGCCGCCAGGGACTCAGATCCTGCAGTGCCAGACGTGCCCCCCTGCTTAAGCCACATGTCCGGACCCGTCTGAGTTTTGCTAGAGAGCATTTGGATGATCCAGAAGAGGATTGGGAGAATGTCATATGGTCAGATGAAACCAAAGTAGAACTGTTTGGTAGAAACACAACTCGTCGTGTTTGGAGGAGAGAGAATGCTGAGTTGCAACCAAAGAACACCATACCTACTGTGAAGCATGGGGGTGGCAACATCATGCTTTGGGCTAAAGGGAACAGGACGACTGATCCGTGTAAATGAAAGAATGAATGGGGCAGTGTATGGTGAGATTTTGAGTGCAAACCTCCCCCCATCAGCAAGGGCATTGAAGGAGTGGCTTCGTAAGAAGCATTTCAAGGTCCTGGAGTGGCCTAGCCAGTCTCCAGATCTCAACCCCATAGAAAACCTTTGAAGGGAGTTGAAAGTCTGTGTTGCCCAGCGACAGCCCCAAAACATCACTGCTCTAGAGGAGATCTGCATGGAGGAATGAGCCAACATACCAGCAAAAGTGTGTGACAACCTTGTGAACACTTACAGAAAACGTTTGACCTCTGTCATTGCCAACAAAGGATATATAACAAAGTATTGAGATGAACTTTTGATATTGACAAAATACTTATTTTCCACCATAATTTGCAAATAAATTCTTTCAAAAATCAGACAATGTGATTGTCTGGATTTGCTTCCACATTTTGTCTCTCATAGTTGAGGTATACCTATGATGACAATTACAGGCCTCTCTCATCTTTTTAAGTGGGAGAACTTGCACAATTGACTAAATACTTTTTTGCCCCACTGTACACAGGGACTTTGATGGATCCTGAAGGACTAAAATCGATTACAAACACACTGATAGTTTTTACAAAATAACCATGTATGACCTTGTTCATAGAATTAATGTGTTAATATGAGTATAAACATCTTTGAAATATCTTTTTGTACACAGATATTTTTGTTTCAGTTTAGAAGGTACATATTTTCATCTGCTGGGGAACATTTTTGGTGTAAACCACCAGCAATATGATGTCCTCTTCCTGCTTTCAGCTTCTTTACAGTGTTGCCTTGTGGCATGGAGTTCAAGCAGCATTGTACAGGGCTATCAAAGCATGAAGAACTGCAGCAGAATCCTGCGAGAGAACTCCTGTCTTTTTGCTTGGTGTTGTCTTATTTTACTTTTTTTTGTTGTTGTTGTTGTAACTGTTGTATTCCTTGAAGACTAATTTCGTACAGTGCTGAGAATTCATTGTCGGTGCAGTCTAGGCATACTGGAACCCCCATTCACTGAAGCCTTTACTTCAAGTAAAAGGCAATATTCAGCATCTATCTTTTCATTGGACTGGAGATTTTGGTGTTTTTTCCAGTTTCCTAACATTTTTTTAAGTAAACGCTATAATGATATTTTATTTTATACGTGGAAAAAAAAGCAAAAGTGTTTTATTGTCAATATCAGCCATTAATTTTAGTTTTTAGTTAAGATTTATTTTCCTGTGTCTAAGACAACTCTTCTGGAATTCAGAATCTTATTATGTTTAACATTTTTTTTTCCAGAGGGCATTGCCTGAATTCCCTGCACTTCTCCCCTTGAGTTTTTGTATTTAGCTTGTTGGAGTTTGACTAGCAAGCATCCAGAGTTAAAAATGCCGCGGCCACAAAGCAATGCACCCTGTCCGTCTCTATTGTTATAATTTGGGTGGGCGGCCAAGGGACAGTAAATCTGCTACTCAGTCACCTGTTTTTACCTTTTAATCTGCTGTTGACTGATTCTGGGACACAGGAGAGCAAAAGTAAGTGAACTCCTGTGTAACAGAAAAGAAATAGGGCCGAAAAAGCTTTGGCCGTACTTCTCTTTTAATAACCCACTAAGCAGTGGTGCCAACCTACCAGATTGAAATTTACTGACATGACACCCAGAATTTACTGGCATTTCCAAAAATTACAAGATTACAGTTGTAAGTGAAAGTGTATTTCAGTATTTAGGCTGCAAACAGGTACAATATGCAATTTAGCAATGTGATTCAAGGTATATATTAGGAAAAAACATATTTCTTATTTTATTTTCGATAAAGTAAGTAAGCTCAGCGACAGGACACGGGAGGGCGAGAAAATAGAATGGGTACACACACATACATGAAATGGACATTCATAGTGACACTGACAGCAGTGTGCAGCAGCACCACCGACACAACACGTCCCCTCCTGAGTCACAGTGACAGTCTCACTCCATGCCAGGTGGTCCCTTCAGTCCACTCCAGTCCAAGCTTGCCTTGCTGCCATCCTGCAGACCCACACACAAGGTTCTGGAAGCTCTGCTCGACTCCCTTGCACCATGACATCACATGTCTGGCGAAGGCACTACCTCCACTAGACCTACCCCCCGCCAGTTCCCCCTAAACACACTGAAGCGGGCACTTGGATGGTCTCAGCTAGCTCAGGAAGGGAATAGCTCATGAGCAGTTCAAGCTGAGCATCACAGCCATATTTTTTTACTTTTAACCTTTTTCCTGTCACTGGCATTTACTGGCAGGAGAAAAGTGTCCAATTTTTATTGGCTGCCAGTAAAAATACTGTCAGTTGACAATACTGCACCAAGTATGAAATTCACAGAAGCTCTGCTGTGAAATGAGGACATTTACCCAGAAGTCATTTTTGCTGTGAGAAGTTTTTGCTGGAGAGTATTCAGTGTTTAGATTTTAGTACTAGGCTGAGAGAGGATCTGAAAAAGACAAAAAGAGAAGTTGTTCTTTCTGGCTCATAGATCTTTAGTGTCATCTTGCCCTCGTGCATTATTACAAACTGTTTTTTTTTTCATCACTTCCCTATTGTTTTCCTCCTGAAATTGGAAGACTGATTTAAAGTCCATCTCTAGGCAAATTAAAAAATCTTCCCTTGTGGTGGGGCCGCCCCCACACTGCCAGGACAACAAGCTCTTCCCTTTCATGACTAAGCCTATTTTTGACATTTTGGTGTTTACAAGTTAAAAGCCGTATTTTTTGCTAGAAAATTACTTAGAGCCCTCAAACAATATATATTTAGCAGAGAATCTAGAGAATAAAATGGCGATTGTTGCAATATTTTATATCACAAGGTATTTGTGCAGCGGTGTTTTAAACGCAACTTTTTGGGAAAAGGGACACTTTCATGAATTTAAAAAAACCAAACAGTAAAGTTAGCCCAATTTTTTTGTATAATGTGAAAGATGATGTTACGCTGAGTAACATACCAAACATGTCACGCTTTATAATTGCACGCACTCGTGGAATGGCGACAAACTACGGTACCTAAAAATCTCCATAGGCGACGCTTTAATTTTTTTTTACAGTTACCAGGTTAGAGTTACAGAGGAGGTCTAGTACTAGAATTATTGCTCTCGCTCTGACGATCGCGGCGATACCTCACATTTGTGATTTGAACACCGTTTACATATGCGGGCGCGACCTCCATATGTGTCTTCTTTGCTGCGCGGGGACAGGGGTGCTTTAAAAAATTTTTTTTTTCTTATTTATTTTTATATTAATAAATTGTGTTTTAAAAGAAAAAAAAAACATTTTGATCACTTTTATTGCTGTCACAAGGAATGCAAACATCCCTTGTGACAGTAATAGGTGGTGACAGGTAATCTTTGCACCTCAAAGTATTCAGATCGCCATTTTCGGCGATTCTGAATACTGTATATTTTTTTAAAACCGGCGCCATTGGCAGCCGAGTAAACGTGAAGTGACGTCAAGACGTCGCTTCCGTGTTTACAATTAGGAGGCTGGAACGAAGCTGCTCAGGGCGGATTGGTCATCGGGCCTCCCGATGGAACGGGAGGCCCGGTGGGAGGCGGCAGGAGGGGGGGACGTCCCCTCCCGTTCCTCCGATATAACAGCCGAGAGGCTTTTAGCCACATCGGTTGTTATACCTGTAAAGCCGATCGCCGGCTCTCAAAAACAGTACTGGGATGATGCCTGCAGCTGCGGGCATCATCCTGGTATAAGCCCCGAAAGCCGACTATGCACATCTGCATACGCTCGGTGGGAAGGGGTTATTTAGGTCTGTAGAACCAGGAAAAGCAATATTTTCACTTGATCCCCTGCTTCCATGGAAATCGTTGCTTTGCTGTACACCTGTATGCTTTGTTGGTGAACCCTACCTCGGGGTCCTCACGTTAAATGCAAGGCAATGGGCCCTGCCCAATGTACTTGATGATGTCAGAGGACCTGCAACCACCAGAGCATTGGGTAGAAGAGACTGTAGGGACCAGTCTGTCAGCGTGGAGGGAGCTTGCAGGAGCAGAAGATTGGTTAAGTAAAGGTGCTTTTTCCAGTCCCTTAAACTTAAACAAGCCATTGACCCCTGCAGTGCATGGGTACTTTACTTGGAGTTCAGTCTTTAAAAACATTAATTTCATCCATCGGTGCATCATCCCTGTTCTGTGTTTTTCTCATTATAAAGTCTGTATATATTTTGTATGAGTGTTTTGTAGTCATCCATGATAACAAGCATGCCTATGTTAAGTATTCTTTAAGGTTATTTGGAATTAATAAGTTGTGTGTAATTTAATGTCTGTGTTGCTCTGCACTTTTAGAACATTGACAGAGTATTATTTGTGGGGAACTTTCTACGAATTAACATGGTTTCAATGAAGCTGCTATCTTATGCCATGGATTACTGGTCAAAAGGACAGCTCAAAGCCCTTTTTCTGGAGCATGAGGTAAGAGGCATTTTACCACTGTATTTAATCATGGATAATTTTGAAGTCCTGATGTTTACTTAGGGTGGCCATTTGTGGATGGAAATGTGTCCAGTTCAATCAACTTGTGTACAACCAGCCTGTCAGGTTTTTCCCGAACGGTCAGTGCCATAGCCAGCAACACTGATCATTGTATTCTAATGGCAGGGAAATCTCCTCGCTGTCAGAATACAATAGCACCGTGGAAGTAATTATTTGGATCTTTTTTTTTTTTTTTTTTTTTTTTTTTTACCCACCAGTTGAACCAAAAAAAAAATAAGATTAATGTATGGTCAGCCTTAAGCCAGCCATACATTAATCATTTTTTTTGTTCAACCAGAGGGCCATACATGGATCAAAAATCAACCGGTTCAACTGGGACAGGCTGTATTTCGAACAATGTATGGGCTAGCTGGTTGTACACAAGTTGATCTAGTCAGCCTGTTGGGTTTTTCCCAAACTATCAGTGTCGCTGGCTATAGACAGCAACACTAATGCTTGTATTCTGCCGACGGGGAAGGCTCCTTGCCAGCAGAATACAAAGGCTCAGCAGGCGTGGTTCCCCCATCCACATCAAATGTCTGTTAGATTTGTTGTTTTGTTCAACCAGCTGGTTGAATAAAAAAAAAAATGAATCATGTAAAAGCCGACAGTATGACATGGTAGTCATTCTCCTGATATTAAAACTAGTAGCACAGAAAATATGGGTATAAGAAGGCAGTGTGATAGAAGAATACAACTCATAGCATCTATGCTAATCTGGTGGTGTTTTGCATTGACTGCGATCCCCAGTTAGTGACTGAATTTAAGGTACACCATTATCTGTTTGTGGATCAGGGATAACCATAGTGCCACCACATGCCACTAGCAATGGAACTCGTAGCTCTGTGAGCCCAAGTATAATCCAGCCTATTGGCACTTACAAATAGCTGTTCCCTTGCAAATCGTATGCATTTCTTCTTACATGATCTGTAAATATTCTTAAAGCTGAACTCCAGGAATTCAGCCAGTTTGTGAAATATGGCATACTAGGAGTTAAGTTAAATGAGATGCATATCTCTTTTATTTACATCTGACAGTTTTATGGAGCTCTGGGTGATTAGTTATGGCTACACTCCAGGGCTTTGAGAGGAGGCCTGCGGGCCCCCACCCCAAAGCACCTTGTCCCCATGTTGATGAGGACAAGGGCCTCTTGGGGTCTGCAGGCAGGAGGCTTATCGGAATCCGGGAGCCCCCTTTAATAAGAGGGCCCCCAGATCCCGGCCCCCTAACCTATGTGAATGAGTATGGGGTACATAGTACCCCTACCCATTCACCTAGGGAAAAAGTGTCAATAAAAAAACACACTACACAGGTTTTTAAAGTAATTTATTAGACAGCTCCGGGGGTCTTCTTCTGGCTTCGGGGGTCTTCTTCCGACTTCGGGGGGGTCTCTCCGGTTCTTCTCCGCGCTCTCTGGGTCTTCTGCCGGGCTCATCCGCTATCTTCTGCTCTTTTGCTAGCGGTGGCCTGGACTTCTGCCTTCTTGTCGTCTTCTTCCCTCTTCTCTTCTTTCTATGTTGACATGACGCTCTCTCCAGCTGGAATGCTCTCTGAGCGCTCCGCAATGGACTTATATAGGCAGTGACCCCGCCCCCTTATGAGGTCACTGTCCTGAGGGATGCTGGGACTGTGCCGTCATAAGAGGGCGTGGTCAACATCACCCGTGACCACGCCCCCTAAACCGCCACAGTCCCAGCATTCCCAGGGACTGTCACGGCATAAGGGGGCGGGGTCACCACCTATATAAGTCACATCGGAGCGCTCAGAGCATTCCAGCCGGAGAACGCGTCGTTCAACATCGGAAGAAGAGAAGAGAGCAGAAGTCCGAGCCACCGCTAGCAAAAGAGCGGCAGAAGATAGCGGAGGAGCCGGCAGAAGATCAGGACACCGGCGAGACCCCCGAAGTCGGAAGAAGACCCCCGAAGCCGGAAGAAGACCCCGGAGCTGTCTAATAAATGACTTTAAAAACCTGTGTAGTGTGTTTTTTTTATTGACCCTTTTTCCCTAGGTGAATGGGTAGGGGTACCATGTACCCCATACTCATTCACATAGGGTGGGGTGGCCGGGCTCTGGGGGCCCTCTTATTAAAGGGGGCTCCCAGATTCCGATAAGCCCCCCGTCCGCAGACCCCGACAACCAACGGCCGGGTTGTCGGGGAGAGGCCCTTGTCCTCATCAACATGGCACAAGGTGCTTTTGGGTGGGGGCCCCCCAGCCCCAAAGCACCCACCCCCCCATGTTGAGGGCATGTGGCCTGGTATGGTTCAGGAGGGGGAGCGCTCGCTCGTCCCCACCCCCATTCCTGACCAGCTGGGCTGCGTGCTCGGATAAGGGTCTGGTATGGATTTTGGGGGGGGCCCCCCACGCCGTTTTTTCGGCGTAGGGGGTTCCCCTTAAGGTCCATACCAGACCCAAGGGCCTGGTGTACTCTTGGAGGGGGAACCCATGCTGTTTTTTTATTTAAAATTTGGCGCGGAGTTCCCCCTCAAGGTCATCTGAGCACAAGTCATATGCCGAAGTCGGATCATGCGAGACGGTGATCCGACTTTGATCTGACTTCAATTATAGTCAATGGGCTGAAGTAGGATTAAAGTCGGACCAAAGTAGTACAGGGAGCATTTCTAAAGTCGGAACGACTTGTGTCGGACCAGTTAAGATGGCTCCCATAGGGAAACATTGAATTTCACACGTCATGCGACATGAGCTCCCATTGCCGGAGCGTTTGTCGGACCAGTGTGAACCCGGTCTCAGGATCCACTAACAGGCCAGGTTTGCAAGAAAACTGAAATACATCACAGGTGATATCATTTGCTGCTCAGTGATTGCAGTATTCTAGTCTGCATCTCCCCAAGGCAGATAATAATCTGGCCTGTTAGTGGGTCCTGAGTTCAGAACCACTGCTCTAGGGTCTTCTCTGCTAAACACACAGAATTGTTGACATTTTTGAAGATTTATTAAAAAAGAAAAACTTAAAAATCACATGGTCCTAAGTATTCAGACCCTTTGCTGTGACACGCATATATTTAACTCAGGTGCTGTCCATTTCTTCTGATCATCCTTGAGATGGTTCTACACCTTCATTTGAGTCCAGCTGTGTTTGATTATACTGATTGGACTTGATTAGAAAAGCCACACACCTGTCTATATAAGACCTTACAGCTCACAATGCATGTCAGAGCAAATGAGAATCATGAGGTCAAAAGAACTGCCTGAAGAGACAGAATTGTGGCAAGGCACAGATCTGGCCAAGGTTACAAAAAGTGCTGCACTTAAGGTTCCTAAGAGCACAGTGGCCTCCATAATCCTTAAATGGAGGACGTTTGGGACGACCAGAACCCTTCCTAGAGCCGGCCGTCTGGCCAAACTGAGCTATTGGGGGAGAAGAGCCTTGGTGAGAGAGGTAAAGAAGAATCCAAAGGTCACTGTGGCTGAGCTCCAGAGATGTAGTCGGTACATGGGAGAAAGTTGTAGAAAGTCAACCATCCCTACAGTCCTCCACCAGTCGAGGCTTTATGGCAGAGTGGCCCGACGGAAGCCTCTCCTCAGTGCAAGACACATGAAAGCCCTCATGGATTTTGCTAAAAAAACACCTGGAGGACTCGAAGATGGTGAGAAATAAGATTCTCTGGTCTGATGAGACCAAAATAGAACGTTTTGGCCTTAATTCTAAGCGGTGTGTGTGGAGAAAACCAGGCACTGCTCATTACCTGTCCAATACAGTCCCAACAGTGAAGCATGGTGGTGGCAGCATCATGCTGTGGGGGTGTTTTTCAGCTGCAGGGACAGGACGACTGGTTGCAATTGAGGGAAAGATGAATGCGGCCAAGTACAGGGATATCCTGGACGAAAACCTTCTCCAGAGTGCTCAGGACCTCAGACTGGGCCGAAGGTTAACCTTCCAACAAGACAATGACCCTAAGCACACAGCTAAAATAACGAAGGAGTGGCTTCACAACAACTCCGTGACTGTTCTTGAATGGCCCAGCCAGAGCCCTGACTTAAACCCAATTGAGCATCTCTGGGGAGACCAAAAAATGGCTGTCCACCAACCATCCAACCTGAGAGAACTGGAGAGGATCTGCATGGAGGAATGGCAGAGGATCCCCAAATCCAGGTGTGAAAAACTTGTTGCATCTTTCCCAAAAAGACTCATGGCTGTATTAGATCAAAAGGGTGCTTCTACTAAATACTGAGCAAAGGGTCTGAATACTTAGGACCATGTGATATTTCAGTTTTTTCTTTTTTAATAAATCTGCAAAAATGTCAACAATTCTTTGTTTTTCTGTCAATATGGGGTGCTGTGTGTACATTAATGAGGAAAAAAATGAACTTAAATGATTTTAGCAAATGGCTGCAATATAACAAAGAGTGAAAAATTTAAGGGGGTCTGAATACTTTCCGTCCCCACTGTATAATATATTGAGGGGTTCTAAGTAATTTTCTAGCACCGAAATACAGATTTTTACTTGTAAACAAAAAGTGCCAGAAAAGGCTTGGTCCTTACGTCCATAAGGTGGCATGCTCCAGGTTGGGCTTAACACATATATGCCTGCACATATTACAAAGTAGCCTGGAGTCCAGCTTTAAAACAAACATGCATGTTTGATCACACAAATAATTTCCATGGCCTTTCTGAATAACAAAATGTGTTTTAGGGTTATTTCGGAGCTGTCGGGGCCCTTCTGGAGCTACTGAAGATGAATGACGAACACTAGGACAATTTTCGGTGCACAAATTGCACACCTCAAGGCTGCTGACTGAGAGGCTTCTTCCTTCCTAAGCTTCCAAGAGATGCATACAAAGCCATTTCACCACCTGTATGTCGTGTCAGATTCCTTTCAACAGACACTGAAATCCTGTATATATTTGTATATTTTATTGTATAAACCAACTTTGCAACATGGCCAAATGTACTGTAGTGATTTTAGAACTAATTTTTATGCAGTAATTATTCATATTTATATTTCTTTTTTATGTAAATAGTATTTTACCCTGCTGGTTATGCAGGGCTGCTGCTGTTTTAAAATAGAGATCTCCGTTTTATGTTTTTTTTTTTTTTTTTTTTTTTTTTTGTCATAATATCTCTGTTAGTTGAACTTTTAATGCTAAACTTTAGTAATACTATTTGGGGCTCTGAGGGCAGCTTTGCAAATTTTGTAGGGATTGGACCTATGAAATACTAGAATGACTTATTGGGTAACTCACACCCTTCTAATGAGAGCCAGTTAATAGAAAAACCCATCATTCACTTTTGGACCCATTTTAGGGTAGTACATTATTTGAGGAAACAATATATCTGCAGAGTAGTGAAAAGGGTTTAGCTTTCCTTTCCTGTCTCTGTTGAATGACACAGTATCAATTTTATTTCATTTTTATTAAATACCATGTTTATAGGGTATCTTTACTTGTATACCATTTTTTATTCTTAAATACATTTGTCATACAAGGTACTTCCAACATTTTAGGTTGCCCTTGTTCACTGAAAACAGTAAAAATTCACGTCTGTATGAACAAGAAGACTTGGAAGGGGTTTTATTTCTCCTCTGATTTTGTGAGTTTTGAATAGACCTGAATAGTAGGATATCAAACTACCCAGGCTATTCACAACCTAAAAGTAAAACTCTTTGTAGCAAACCTACTTTTCTCCCTCCTAACACGCCACCTGCTGCAACGAGTAAATAGGAAAAGTTTATGGATAAGCTTTTTATATATTTAATTCTGCATAATAAATAAAAAATATGTACAGAAACACTATACATTCCCCTAATCCATTAAAGGCACTTGCGCCATTGGTTTGAATGTTATGCAGTCTCAAGGGTCTGTTTTTTTTCACTTAATGAAAAAGTGAAAGGACTTTAAAGGCTAAGTTTACCCTTTTGGAATATGTTACATGTTACACCCATATTTATGGTGTAACATGTACCGCCTGTGACAGCAGGCAAACCAGCTAGGTTGTGCAGGGCTCTGCCCACAGAGCCGCGTCATTCATTCACAGGAATCTGTGAATGAATAAACTACAAGTCCCATCTGCCACCACGGTTCTCAATGAACTGCGAAGGCATGGATGATCGCTCTCGAGGCCTGCAGTTTTCAAACGGAGTCCGTACAGAGGTCCAAAAGCTGTAGGGCTTGTCTGCAGGAGCCTGACACTGAACTCATGATCTACTGACCTGCAGGAAAAAATAATAATAAATGCATATTTTTTTTCTCTGCAAAAATATGTGCATTTATTAGTTTTTTCCCAAATGGTGAACTTGTCCTGTTAACTTTTTTTTTTTTTCAGTGGATGTCTGTCAGAAAAGGGAATGCTAAATTTTTATTAATTTTAACAAGACAAATGTGAGTTGATTTCCCTTCCAATATACCCTGTGAACAGAAGTCTTGCTTTTTATTATTGATCTATAGCATATAGCATAACAAGTAAAAAGGCATTATTTTTTTATTATTATTATTATTGCTCTCAGTGTAGGGGTCTGAGTCTAAAGCAGACCAACACTGCCCTTGCACAGTACTAGACTCAATAGCACTCATGCTCCCTGAGCGGCATTGTTGGTGGGAGCACTGTGTAGGGGCTGTGTTGAGCTGCTGGAGACCTGGACAGGTTAGTTGTGTCTAAGAGCAACAGGCCAGCTCTCCAGTGTGCTGCTGGCACAAGGCAGCTCCTTACAGTTTAAAGCACATGATAAAAAAAAAAAAATGCTTTATTTGTTATGCAGCCTCAAAATAAAAAGGCACCTAGAGGTTCCTGCATACACCTGCAGCAACCTTCCAAACCCTCCAATCATGGCAACGTGCTGGACCATTCTGTAAGGCAAAGTTTCAGCTTTTTCTGACAGTGCTGGAGCTGGCTTGTCTCTTTCACCCTCCTGCAAATTGGCTAGTGAGGCTGCCCCCTCATAATAAGGATTTAGCAGCAAATTGACACTACCTAGAAAAGTCAGACCTTTACCTGTTAAAACGGCTAAGGATTCTGCCATGTCAGCAGAGTTTAGACGTCTCCTTCAGGTATGTGCACCACAAGGTGCCTCTACTTTATACTTGCAGCATTTTTTTTTTTAATCCCGTTACAAAGTCTTTTTAAAATGAAGCTGACCCAGCCTAATACGTTCTATAGTAAAAACTGTGCTAAAGTGCAGGGATCTTGTGATAATTGATATACCTAAAACAGTTTCAAATTAACCCCTATGCTCCATCTGAGCCCCTTGGTTCCTAGGTCTAGGCTGTGCATGGGAACTTCACTTCCTGCCTCCTCACAACACCAAACCATGCTCCTGTCATTTACCTGTCAAAAGCCAAGAGCCTTTGCTATCAGTAAAGCTCTGGCATTTGACAGCTGAAGAAGAGAGATGGGATCTGATGTCAAGAGTGGAGGGCCTTTATTAGTGGGCAGATATCAAGGCCCAATGTACTCCCCAGACTGGGAATTCTTGGGAGTGACACATGGACACACCGACAGTCAATGCACGTCACCGCTATACTGTTAGATTTAGACCAGGACAGCTTCAGTTATCTTTTTAAATACATTTTGCAGGGTTATAAGAATGGAAAAAATCTATGTAGAATAAAATTCAGTCCTCTGTTCAATTGTACTGTTGATATTGATCGGTAATATTAATGCCCTCTCATGTGAGAACACTTGAATTGATGTTTAATGACTGTGACCTTGTTTTAGAATTTTTTTTTCTTTAACGTTTTCATATGCTGAAGCTCAAAATTCACTGCACTTAATTTATGCTGTTGTTTAAAAAGGATATTCAAAGGCTGTTACCGCAGCCGGTTAATATTATCTTTATTTTTTAAAGCAAAATAAAACGGCGATTAAACACTAAAAGACATTATATGCTCGTATTGATATGTTGTGTATATTTTTGAAAAATCAGCACTAAAGTAAAATGTGTAATAACGTGTAGTTTATGTAACCTTATGTAAATGTTAGGAATTGAATATTTGTTGTCTATGGATGACACAGAGTGCCTGCCCTATCTTTTTGAATGGATTACTTGGAAGTGTGGAGGTACTTGTCTAAGCACCAGTGATTCCAATCTCAGCAAATCCAGGTGGTTGAGCATTGTTTCTTTGTATTTGTAGAGATTAGCAAATACCTGGTGTGGGATGGCAGCAGACCCTCATTGGGAAATCTCTAATGGGTTTACTTACTCTTTTACACTACAGTCTATGTAGATAGAAACTGCAGTTCTGTGTATAGTTAGTGCTTTACCGCCAATTCTTAAAAAATGTAATCTGTGAAATTTTGCTTTTTGATGTGTTGTTAATGCCATTTGGATTTTATAAATTATCTGCTGGTGAGAGACCACCTGTGTGGCCATTTGGAGCCAGTCAGGAAACCATAGCACATGCTGGGATACTGTAGCTTTGGTCAGAATGAATTTCTACATTACACTGAGCATGATCTGTGCCAGTATGCAGAATGTTCACCTTCTCCATAATAAACTATTTTTTGCTATCCTATAGTATAAATAATTAGGGCACTACTGCTATTCATTGGTATAGGCTCATGCTCTATATTAGGATTCAAGCAGGTGATCCTTGGCCATATTAGTACATGAGGCTATAGGCAGCAAGTATGCATAAGGGGCTTTGAGCAATGTAAAAACCTAAAGCTGAACTCTAGGTATGGATTTAATTGCATAGGTAAATTGGTTCAGCTTGGAACAATGGAAGTATACCTTATGCCATACCTGTGGGACCACTTTCGAAGCAGAGAATCATTTGTAGTTGCTGAGTGGCTGCCCTACTGCATAGTGACTGCAGGGAGTCATTCACTCGGCACAGGACCCAGAGGACAGCAGTGATCACTGTATTAGGGGATACTACAACCATGAATCTTAGCTTCCACAACAGTACCACAGGCACGGCATATGCATATAAACATTGGTGCAAGCATGACCAGTGTAACTAAGCAATAATATCCATACCTGGAGCTTTATCTTTAAACTATAGGCTTCAAATGATATTCCTATAGCTGACATATACACAGACCTAAAGACATCCTATGAATGCCAGTTTAACAAATGCTGTTTGCTGGCCATGGATAAGGTTTAATTAGACAGTTAAATGATAACAAGCAGCTAAAGTGCTAGCTATATAAAACAGTTTAAACTATTTATACAGAACAATCATGTTCAGGATGTGCCATTGGCATCTTTTACAAGGTATGACTTATAAATATGCTGCCTGCTTATAAATTTACTTCACATGCTTTGTGATGTAGAGAGGCACACTGTAATTTTTAAATTCATTTTGAAATGTGTTCACAGACCAAAGGCGTTATTGATGTTAAATCCAGTGACTGTAGACATTATCTCCCATTGCTTTTTATTGTGATATTTCATGTTTGATCTTTTCATGTACAACATGTGTTTCAGAGCTATGTTCATAAATGTATACTGGTCAATCTCCATTTTTCCAAAGTCAGAGAAACTTCTAGATCTAGATTATAGAAGACCTTTCTTTACACATCCCAAACGCAATAGAGGAAAATATTGAAACTTCCCTCCCTTCCCTTAATACCACCTCACTTGCAACCTAAACTAGTAAACATACCTATATTGGTAGGTACCCAAGAGGTACGTGTTGAAAAAGAGTGTCTGTCCAATGACCCTTCTATTATCAAACTCAAAAGATTCCCACCTGTCCTCCATTTTTTTTATTTTTTTTGCCATGGCACAGGGACACAAGGGTAGCTCAGATCCCTCGAAATGCTACCTGGTGGAGCTTCTTCCACCATAGGAGTCTGGCATTTCCATTTTGTTAGAACAGATTAAAAGTTTTAAAGTTCATTAACTCTTTCAAACCACTCTCCTTCCTTAGTAGGCCCTTACTGACTTTGAACAATACTTACCTAAAGAGCAGAGGCCTTCCCTTGTTGTGTCTATTATTTATAAGTTACTCTTTAAAAAATTGTTCCCTGGTGCTCTATATTTTTTGTAGCCAAGTAGGTAAAAAATTGGGCTTGCCCAAATCCTATCGAACTGGGATAAAGCGTTAATACTGACTCAAACTGTCAATTTTACCAGACCTCATGAACGTAATTAGAAGATTATTACTAGGTGATATAAATGCCTGGATGATCTTCATATATTTGGTCCTAAAGCATATAACCTATGTTTGCGGTGTCTTAAAGAAAATGGCACTATCACTTATATCTGGGGGAAGATCCCCCTTATTACTACATAAACTCTAGTATGCATGATATCCAAACATGAGATGTCAATGTTACAAATGCAGATCTCTACACTGACACACCTTATTCCTTGCAGCAAGTGATCAGTTGCAGAATGGGAATGGCTGCTAGACAATAAATACTTGCACCTACCTGGATATGTGAGGAATTCTCAGTATTCCTCACAAACTTTGTTAATTAATATATATATATATATATATATATATATATATATATAATGTATATTGCTGAAAGCATTGCCATCAGTGTCAGTTTTGATTTTGAATGTTATTTATTAAGACCACTTATGAGTATGTCTGCTCCCTTTCGTCTCACATTCAGTCTGTGTGACTTTCCATGGGATAGTGTGGGTCCGTTCCATAGTCCTTGTACAGATTACCACCTTGAAACTACCCCACCTATATGTTTTTAAGCAACCTTGGTCGTGCACGATATTTCAATTTGAAGATGTCTTCATCCCCCTGAGGAAGATCAGAACAATATACGATTGAAATGCGTTGGAGCTTTTTCTGAGCAGTAGCATTTAGTGTTCAACTCTTTTTTGCTATCTACACAAGTAACATTGTCATCTCATGTTTGGATACCATGCATACCAGAGTTCATGAAGATTTTAATTTTAATTCATATTTTTTTTGGGGGGGGGGGGGTGTTTCATATATCTGTACGCAATAAAGAACTATTTTTGATATATTCTATTCAGTCAAACTTTTTCTAGCTGCCTATATATAGGCCCTTGGAAGCAATTTTTCAAATTTAATTATATTTTGGGCTAGCAGCACTTTCTCTCCACCCAGGTCGGTGGGTTTCACTTGATTACAATCCCCCTTATTACTTCCTTTCAAGGCAAAATACCAACAATCTGTAACAAGATCATGGATACTAACATCAAAAATGACACTTGCAATTAAATGTTATCTATCCCGGGATCTTTTAAATCAAAAAAGATCTACATTATATTCCTTCAGGAGCTCGCATGCCCTTGACCTACAGCCGTCCCTATTGCAGCAGATTAGGTGTGTGAAATGAAAGAGATTGAAGCCATTGAAAAATGGTCTTTTGGCAGGTGAAAAAGCCTTGAACCTTATCAGTTATCATGGTTCTAATGAGTCCCCCTTCATATTTTTTCTTCATATCTGTAATGCTGCAAAGTGTGTGTCTTATTGCACCATTTTGGAGCTTTGCTCCCCTCTGAATCTGATTTTCTTAACCCCCCCCTCCCTCCCCCCCATTTTTCACTGTCTTTTTTGCCTTTTTACTCCCATTTTCCCCCTCAGATCTTCCCAGCATGACACTCATCATCTCTGCAGGTGCACTTGGAAGTGCAATCGCTGTAGATCTGAGGGGAAGATCTGAAATTAGGGGAAGCTCTGCTGTTTTCTATCATCGATTCATGTACAAACAAAAATGCTGTTTTTTATTTTCCTTGCATGCCCCCCTCAGATCTACAGCGACTGTACTTCCAAGTGCACTTGCTGTACAAAGTGGATTTCCCTTTAGTAAATAATCCCCAATGGCTCGAATGTTCATAGTATCATCAAGATGAGGATTTTGTATGGCTTTTCTTGTGGTTTTCAGAAATTCCCTTCTTAATGCACACTTATGCCCCGTACACACGGTCGGATTTTCCGACGGAAAATGTGTGATAGGACCTTGTTGTCGGAAATTCCGACCATGTGTAGGCTCCATCACACATTTTCCATCGGATTTTCCGACACACAAAGTTTGAGAGCAGGATATAAAATTTTACAACAACAAAATCCGTTGTCGGAAATTCCGATCGTGTGTACACAAATCCGACGGACAAAGTGCCACGCATGCTCAGAATAAATAAAGAGATGAAAGCTATTGGCCACTGCCCCGTTTATAGTCTCGACGTACGTGTTTTACGTCACCGCGTTTAGAACGATCGGATTTTCCAACAACTTTGTGTGACCGTGTGTATGCAAGACAAGTTTGAGCCAACATCCGTCGGAAAAAATCCTAGGATTTTGTTGTCGGAATGTCCGAACAAAGTCCGACCGTGGGTACGGGGCATTAGACATCATGCCTGTTCTATGCTGATTTTCCATTTTCTATATGTTCCTGTAAACTGAGAAAAACAATAAAAGCTGATTTATGTTATGATAGTTTAGGGCAGCCTTTTTCAACACAGAGGAACCCTTGAAATAATTTTCCAGTCTCAGGGAACCCCTGCTAAAAAATCATATAGCTACAACTCATGATACATTGTGATGGTCAGTGGGAAGAACATTGTGAACTTGTGGACATTGGGAAGAATTACCCCCCTACAAATAGCTAAAAAGATCAATGGTGTCAGTGGGAACTTATCTGAGAGGCAGAAATTGTTCATTGCTCAAGGAACCCCTAGCAACTTCTGCAGGAACCCTGGTTGAGAAACCCTGGTTTAGGGTCTTACAACTTATGCTTTCACTAAAGAGGTGTCACTTGGGCATTAACATACGTCACAGTCTGACCACTACTTTGACAGAGCTATCCTTTTGATGTGTTTGATGCAGTGGGCAACAGTTTATAAATGTACTAATGTGCTGCAACAAAAAAATTTAACCAGATTTTAGCAGGTACAGGTTACTTTTATGTTGTACAATAAATATATGGTTTAGTTGTGTTTTTGAGATACACCACTGTACATGTGGCCAACCAGTTTTGAAGTGCCTGCCCAAATCTTCCACTGGTCCAGTGCCTTCTATCGCCAGGAATTTCTATGCTAGGATCTGTGTGTGAAATGTTGGCCCCATGCCAACTGCACATATATGGTGGCAGGAAAAATGGGCTATAATGCCCAGTCTCCACAGATATGTGCCCACAGTGTACTGAGAGAGCACTCAGCACACTGACCCAAGCTGTTGCCAACAGAATTCCATCACAGCTTCTGACCAGGAACCAGTGGGAGGGGCTCTGATCACGTGACTGCTTCAAGAGTCTTGACAGTCGCATGATAGAGAAGCCATACCACCTTCTGGGCATTAAGGCCCATGTAAAGGTGCAACTCGTAGGTGGCGCTAAGGGATTAGGACAAGTAGTAGCAACTGTTAACGACAGATTCCTTTTGGCCTTCCTTATGTTTTGGTGCCTTGCACTAACTAGCTAATATATTTTAAAAAGGGTGTCAATGCATCACAAAAAAGGTCAGTCAGTTCTTACTGTATTTGTACGTTGGGTGCCATGTGAAAATGGCATGTGTAAAAGGCATAATTAAACAATATCTTTTTGTGCATTAACACAATGCATAGGTGTGAAAGGGGCTATAACAGTAAGCTGAAACCTGATTGGCGACTATGGGCAACTGCTTCTCTTTTCTGTAGATTGCCTAACTACATTATTTATAGTTCCTCTATATACTATAACACCCTTTAAGAAGGTTCCCGTTGCTCAGGGATTTGCACACACAGGCATTGGGGGCTGTAGAACAATAAAAGTTGTGTTCACACTTAGCAAAATTATTCCTGAAGCCTACTAAATCATTTTACATTTCTAGAAGCGGTGAGATAAAATGTTTAATTGAAGTAGAGCACATGTGCTCAAAGAGGTGTTTGGACCCATATTGTAGTAGCCTACAGATGTGAGGCACCATTGCATTGGGTAGATGAGGACTACAAATGTGGGAAAGAGAGTGGTCATCCCCCACCTGAACGTCTCTTTTTGATAATGATGTTCTAGGACTTTTTTGATACCTGGCTGTAAAATTGCCATGCTGGTGTATTAAAACATACATACGGAATTTCAGCTAACTACATACACGGTTGCCGGTTTAGTGAGCTTTTGTTCACTTTGAACAATCCTCTTAAGGTTTATAGAGGAACAAACTTTACTTGTTTGACAAGAACACAAGCCTTTCTGGTTTGGCAAGCTGTGTGACATCACCCTACAGATCCCTAAATTGCAAACATCCTTTTCATTTAGGAAGTAGGATTAACAAACATTGTTTTAACTACTTAAGGACCAGGCCTATTTTTGACATGTGGTATTTACAAGTTAAAATAATTTTTTTTTTTGCTAGAAAATTACTTAGAACCTCCAAACATGATATTTTTTTTCAGACATCCTAAAGAATAAAATGGCAGTCGTTGCAATACTTTGTCAGATCGTATTTGCGCAGCGGTCTTACAAACGCGATTTATTTATTTTTTTTTAAATACACTTTTTTGAATTAAAAAATAAAACGGTAAAGAGAGCCCATTTTTTTTCTTTTTTATATTGAGAAAGATGATGTTATGCCGAGTAAATTGATACCCAACATGTCATGCTTCAAAATTGCACCCGCTCATGGAATGGCGACAAACTTTTGGCACTTAAAAATCTCCATAGGCAACGTTTAAAAATTCTTACCAGTTTTGCGTTTACAGAGGAGGTCTTTTGCTAGAATTATTGCTTTCACTCCAATGCCCTGTACACACGATAGGATTTTCCGATTGAAAATGTGTGATAGGAACTTGTCGGAAATTCCGACCGTGTGTGGGCTCCATCACACATTTTCCATAGGAATTTCCGACACACAAAGTTTGAGAGCTTGCTATAAAACTTTCCGACAACAAAATCCGTTGTCGGATATTCCGATCGTGTGTACACAAATCCGACGCACAAAGTGCCAAGCATGCTCAGAATAAATTAAGAGACGAAAGCTATTGGCTACTGCCCGTTTATAGTCCCAACGTACGTGTTTTACGTCACCGCGTTCAGAATGATTGGATTTTCTGACAACTTTGTGCGACCATGTGTATGCAAGACAATTTTGAGCCAACGTCCGTCGGAAAAAATCCATGGATTTTGTTGTCGGAATGTCCGATCAATGTCCGACCGTGTGTTCAGGGCATAAGAATTGCTGCGATACTCACATGTGTGGTTTGAAAATTTAAAAGTGATATTGCGGTGAATCCGGCACGGAGACCACTTTTTAACGAAAAGCGGACCGCCCACCGTTGAAAGGAAATGCTGGGGTTATGGCAGCTATCTCTGCCATAACAACGGTATTTAACATCAAAAGACTGACGTATATTGACAACAAAAATAGAACAAAATAAAGCCTTTGTGGTACGAGAATTTTCGTGAGAATATCGGTTCCCATTTGCTTTGAAACATCGAGAAAAATCGAACGAACCTTCGCCTTATTTTCTTATAGTGTCTACCCTATTTTAGTCATGTTTTTTAAGCAGCTTTTCTCTTGCCAGGAATTCTGGCATTCAAAAGGGCTAAACAGAGACCCTGTGTGCGTGAGACCCATATAGGTACCCAGGGGCAGCCATACTGTATATTACATGTACAAGATCTGCTTCCTGTTTAGTAGTGCTATACAGTGGTTGTGCCTTACTGTTCTTTCTCCCAGTGCTAGTTTACCAGCCAGGTCTGACAGCATGTGTGTCTGAGATTTTGAGGTCTATGTTCTATAGCCTTGTACATATGGGATCCAGCTTGTATGCAGCAAGCTTTTGCGTTGCAAGCGTTGGTAACGTGTTCAGTAAGCTTTAAGCAACTTTGTTGATGCAATTAGTTGTAGTCTGGGAAAGTCGAATAATGATCCAAATTGGATTCTTACTGTCACTTTAATTAAATTGCTTATCAAGCTCAGTAAGCTTCAAGTGTATCTAAACCCAAAAATAAAAATGTGATATATTACAGCTTACCAATCCTTGGATGCAATGGTTCGTTTTCTTTATTTTCTTCTGGTTATTCTGCCAATAACACACTTTCAGTCTTAAGATGATAACACTCAGTCTGCTGTATCAGGACAACAGAAATTGAACAGGACTCCACCCTTCTGCTACTGCCCATAACATAGAGGGGCATGGGTCTGTAGTCATTAGAGAAAGACACCTAGGTGATGACTTACCACAGGCAGAGAGTGCTCACAATATTTCTGACATGATCAACAGGTATATTTTACACATATCAAATATATAGATTTATGTATATAATATATAGGTATATTTAACAGACCAAATAAGAGAAGTTGATTGTCTGGGTTTGCATCCCCTTTCTACAGCTACAGTCAGCACACCTAGTAAAATCTATGTTTAAAGCTAAACTCAGGAATAAGCAAATAACTCCTAGATACAAGAGGCACGTGTATTCTTTCTTGAATCTTGGTGTTCTTTGTGTATTTCTTCCAGATCTGTGCAATAATCCAGTGTGGAACTTTGCCTTTGTGCCGGAGCTTCCTGTGTTAAGACCGGTCATTGATGCTCTCTCCCCTTGTACAAAGTCACTGGTCTTGGCTCCGCCCCTTCCTGTAGTGGGTGGGTTCACTGGGTCCATCCCACAACTCTGTTCTCTGCCCATGTACTGTATAGTACAGTGATAATGTCCCCACTACTTTTACAAGGTAATATCTAAGTTTGTAAAAGGTATTGTTTGCACACAAAGTGGATTTATATCCTTTGTGGCTGTTGATTATATTTAACCACTTCTGGACCGCCCCAAGCAGATATACCGCGGCAGGGGGCCCTTCTGCGTAAAATCGCATACCTGTACGTTATTTCGTGCATGGGGTCTGGGGCGCATGCCACTGGCGAACCGCTAATTGGAGCCAATCGGTGGTTGCGGCAGACGCAATGTCCACCTGGACCCGCCGATCGCTCTCAGGAGAGGCAGAACGGCGTTCTGTCAGAGGGGAAAATGGAGATCTTGTGTTCCTGCTAGTCGAAGCACACCCCCCACAGTTAGAAAACACTCCCTAGAGAGGCATTTAATCCTTTGATCGCCCCTGGTGTTAACCCCTTCCCTGCCAGTGTCATTTGTACAGTGAAAGTGCATTTTTTTTAGCACTGATCGCTGTATTGGTGTCAAATTTGTTTGCCGCAATGTCGCAGTCTTGCTAAAAATCGCTGATCTCCGCCATTACTAGTAAAAAAAAAATTTAAAAAAATCCATAAATATATCCCATAGTTCGTAGACACTATAACTTTTGCGCAAACCAATCAATATGCAATTATTGGAGTTTTTTTTTTTACCAAAAATATGTAGCAGAATACTAAATTGATGAAGACATTTGATTTTTTACACTTTTTTGTTGGTTATGGGGTTTTTTTTTTGTTTTATTTTTTTAGTTGTTGGCCTTTTTTTTTTTTTTTTGTTTATTGCGCAAAAAATAAAAACCGCAGAGGTGATCTAATACCACCAAAAGAAAGCTGTATTTGTAGGGAAAAAAAGGACATCAATTTTATTTGGGTACAACGTCGCATGATCGCGCAATTGTCATTTAAAATAACGCAGTGCCATATCGCAAAAAATGGCCTGGTCATGGTGGGGGTAAAACCTTCAAGGGCTGAAGTGGTTAAAGTAATGTTTTTGTGCCTGAAGTTCAGCTTTAACATTCCATACCGACGTTTGTTTCAAAGACTTTAAGAAAGTGGCTTGAACCTTGCTGAAAGCTTTCTAAGCACTTTGAAAACGCTGCGCATGCTGCTTTTTCCTGTATGTACAGTACAATTAGAGAATGTTCAAACACTCAAATGTGTGCTTTGCTTAGTAAATAAAGTGGAGCTGTATTCACCACAGGCATGTGCAAGGCAAATTCTTGTTTTTTCATTTCCTTTCGGGTATTTATACTGAACAAAGCACCGCTTTATGCACTATGCTTAGTAAATATTGAACTTTCTTTACAACTTTAAAAAAATCAACCTTCTTATTTTAGCAACTGTTGATCGGGGAGGCTGTTATTTTGGGGAAACACAGAGCCACTAGAGGAAATGTATTAATCTGTATATAATACAAGCATGAAAACATGCTATAACAAGCATATAAAAATGTGAAAGATATATGTAAATCAGTATTTGGTACAATACGATCTCAATATCTGTGCTCCCCAAAACTCAATTTTAAAATTGCAACTTGCTGCACCTTATTTGATTTTCTGTTTGCCTAATAGAATTTAAGAAAATCCAAGGAATATTTCAGTAATGACCTACCGTACTTACTTTTGTGTTTTGTTTTATGTAATTATGCAGTAATCCTCCTTTAGATTATTTTCTGCATCTATCTTATTTTTTTTTAAATTCCTACAAAAACAACCATGATTATTTTTCAGCACACCTATTTAATATATGTGGATATTGGTTGAGGAGATTTACTTGAGCCTATGCTTTAGAACAACATCCTTTAAAAGAGAAGTATGGCCAGAAAAAGTTTTCTGGCCATACTTCTCTTGTGGGTCACAAGTATACACTTACTTTTGCTCTCCTCTGACCCAGAATCAGCTGACAGCAGGCTTTAGCCTGTTGTCAGACAGAGCTGTTCCAGACTCCGGAAGGATCCTGACTATATTGTCGGGATCCATCCGGATGCTTAATTGGCAGCTGACTTTTAGAATGCCGTTGAAAGCAAGAGCCAGCTGCTCCTGCCCCCTGTCTCCAGCCCAGTGCTCCAGTGAGCGATGGAGGGGGCAGAGCAGAGAGCAGTGATTGACAGTCACCACTCTCAGCAGACTGAGAACTGAGCAATCAGCTGTTATGTGATCTCTCAGTTCTTGAACTTAGAGCCAGCAAGGAACAGCTGAAGCATCAGACCGATGCTGCAGCATGGAGGTGAGTGTGTATGTATGTTTTTTTTTCTTCTTTCTATTCCCATGCTTCTGCTTTAACAAGTGATTGATGCACAGAGAATTTAATGCCTGTAAAATATTTGCATATATATATATATATATATATATATATCATTTTTTTTTTTCATTCAGGCCATATTCACAGTTGTGAACTGCAGGAAAGTGTAATAAAAAAAGATTTGTTACTGCAACGCACCTGCTAATGTGCAGTGCTGTTCATTGCGAATAGCACCCGATTGCACTGTACAGTAGAAGGCAATGGGTGACGCACCACTAACCACAACAACGCACATATCGTACAATAAAGTAAGCTGCATTACTGTAAAAATGGTCATGCACATTTTTTTAATCTATTCTGGTGTGTTGGTAGCTGATTTTATAGGTGACGATGTTTTTATTTTTTTTTTCCACTGTATCATGAACTTTTTCACATTTTCCTCAAGTAGCAATAATTTTTTGCATTCATTTTTGATGTACAACAACTGTAACTTCACCATAGCTTTGGGGACTGACAGGACAGAAGAAAAGTCAGTCGTATTGCTGGAGTTCTCCTTAATGTTTAAGTTTATAGACAGGGATACAATGGGGAAAAAAAGCAATAAGTACATCAGTTAACACATTAACCAAATGTGGGGTATTTTTCTGCATTCTTTTTTAAATGCAAAAATACAGAAATGCCTTTTTTTCCCAAGTATTTTCCCAGATTCTTTCTGTTTCAAGTATACATGTTTTGCATCAGAGTATTCCATTTTTTTTTCAAAGGATTTGCATTTTTATAGTTTACTTTGTTAAATTACAAAATTGTTTTGTCTTGGTTTTTATTTTCAAATGAAACTGATCTTTCAGGAAAACTGGAATGTTTTGCCCTCACATATTCTGCTGTCTTTTGCCTTTCTTTTCCCTAACTTGTGTTAAAATTAGATACTGAAATTATATTTGTTTTTATATTACTTTTCTCCATTTTGCTTCTGCATCAAGTTGTTTAAGAGGTAAAACATATAAAAAGTTTGTACAAGTTTTAAATGTAATTTTATCATAATTTTCAACTAATATTTGCCAATGGTGTGTCTGCTTTAAATAAACCATGTAATGGTAAAATTAACTCGTGCTTTCTTTATTCAAAAGTTTGTTTTTTTTCAGTGTTTTTTTTATTACTTTTTTAATATAATTTTAATTTCAGATTCCTCAAAAACACAGCTAACAATACTGACATGGACCATAATCAGTCATTGTTGTAAAGTGCAACTGACTTACACTGTATATACAATCACAAGCCACTTTATTAGGTACACCTTGCTAGTACCAGGTTGGACCCTCTTTTTCTTTCAGAACTGCCTTAATTCTTCATGGCATGGATTCAACAAGGTGTTGGAAACATTCCTCAGAGATTTTGGTTCATATTGACACGACATATTGACAGTATCACGCAGTTGCTGCAGATTTGTCGGCTGCACATCCATGATGCGGATCTCCTGTTCCACCACATCCCAAAGGTGCTCAGTGAGATTGAGATCCGGTGACTGTGGAGGCCATTGAAGTACAGTGAACTCATTGTCATGTTCAAGAAACCAGTTGGAGATAATTTGAGGTTTAAAAAATTAGTTTGATAAACATTTTGATAAACATTTGCGCAAATACAGGGAGGTCTAAAAAATCAGTAGCACCTTTTTTTATTCTAGAGGTCTTATGCTTTCAGAAAATATATGGTTTTGAGGTCTTTCACAAATTCTGAAAGCTGTAAGGGAAAAATTAAAACATTCAGATTGTTAGAGAAATTTGGATATTTACATTTTTGCGTACGTTCAATTTTCACCATTTTGCAAAAAGGTTTAGGAATTTTGTAAAATTAGCTGTTTTTATCTGCTAATAATGGTTTTAGTGTATTTTTTGCAAATATATTGGTTTGATAAACATTTGCGCAAATACCACAGGGTCTAAAAAATCAGTAGTACCTTCTTTTTATTCTAGAGGTCATATAGAAAATATAAGGTTTTGGAGGTCTTTCACAAATTCTGAAAGCTTTAAGGGAAAAATTAAAATCTTCAGATTTTTAGACAAATTTGGATATTTACATTTTTGCAAAATTTTGCAAAAAGGCGCAATGTAAAAATTACAAAATTACAAATATGTATTTATTAACTCAATACAGGTTAAGCTTTTATATTTAGTAGGAGTTTTGTAAAATTACTGTGTATTTATCTGCTAATCATGATTTTAGTGGATTTTTAGTAAAAATATTGTTTTGATAAACAATTGCGAAATTATCGTGGGACCTTTAGAAATCAGTGGCACCTTCTTTTTATTCTACTGGTCATGTGCTTTCAGAAAATATATGGTTTGGGGGGGTCTTTTACAAACTTTGAAAGCAATAAGTGAAAAGTAAAAGAGCAAAGGAAAAATTACAAAAATGGTCTGGCCACCTGAGGGTAAAAATGGAGCACAGGGCCTGGCAGCGAAAGGTTAATTCCAGTTTAATATCTAAAACTATAAATAGCCATCAGTCATAATTAACAGTTATTTCCATATGTGTCATACAAGCATCACAACAAAGAATATCCTCATGCGATCTGCAATGAATCAAATGTATTAGATGATAAATCACCCTTACCTGGATATTGTAATAACATAAGTAATGCAAATAGATATCCAAGGTGGTGTCCCTGCTGGCAGGTGTACAGCTTCTAAATTAGACAATGTTGCCCTGGCATGTTTCATCTGCCTGGGAGCTTCTATTGAGTGGCATGATCACTTGTTAAGCCGGCCATACATGGATCAAAATTTGTCTGGTTCAGTGGGGACCAACTGAATTTCCATCCATGTATGGGCTAGCTGGTGTACACAGTTGTGTACATCTAGCCTGTCAGGTTTTTCTCAAACGATCAGTGCCGCCAGCTATAGCCGGAAAAACTGATTTATTGTATTCTGCCTGCAGGGAAGGCTCCCTGCTGTCAGAATACAGTGGAACAATTAGAAAAAAAGATGGTAAAAATTTTAAAGGTGCCAAAATCATAACTTCAAAAAGTATGATAAAATATCAACAATTTTATTGCAATACAAACATTATTAAAAACAACACTTTCACAGTATTGATCATAAAACCATCACAGAATATCCATTCGGCTTTTGAGTATCTGCAGCTCTACATGTTTTGCCAGAATTTTGGCTTCCTCAGTAGTCTTATTGAGTACTGCACAAGATGCCACTAAAAGTAAGTTATAATATTTGTTGGTTTACTGTAGTCAGTTCAAATCTGGTTTTCAGTGCGTATTTTTATATTACGTATTTGATTACCAATGCGTTCTTGTCCGCTCGTTTCTGATTTTCAGCTCACTCTTCTCAGGCCTTTCTGATTTTCAGTGCGTTCTCTTAGTTCGTTCTGACCAGCCGACTGTATTGAAGCCATGTTGTGAGTACGTACTCATAGTAAAGTTCGTGCTGTGCAGGGGCTTGGTGTTGGGGTTCTTACTTTGACCCAAGCACAGTCCATGAACAGGGCGGGGAGGAGTTCACGGACGAAGATTTGGTTGCTCCAGCGTCACCAATTCTCTCACATGCCTTTGTTGCGGGAGATCTGTGAGAATAATCCTGATGATTTCAGGAATTATCTCTGGATGACGGACCCCATTTTTCACCATTTGTTGGCTTTGCTGTCCCCTTATATTACGAAGCAGGACACCTGCATGCGGCAAGCCATCACTCCTGAACAGAGGCTAGTTGCCACGTTGCGGTACTTGGCGACAGGGAGAAGTCTGCAGGACATCAAGTTCTTGACAGGCATCTCCCCCCCAGGCTCTGGGGATCATTATTCCAGAGACCTGTTCTGCCATCATACAGGTCCTGCAGAAGGACTATATTAAGGTAAGAATTCTCCTTTAACTTCACATTCTATGTATTTAATATTTGCTAATGTATTGTATTTCTTTCATCATTCCCTAATTACCATGATTGTAATATGCTGTGAATGTCCTCTTTATCCTCATGCATGCTGGAAGTTTTTCAAGTTCTTTTTTTTGTCCTTCATGCATATTTGCCTTCACTAACCTCCCCGGCATGCTATCCTGGGCCCATACACACCCAGCCTAGTCAATTAACAATGTTTTTCGTCAGCTCCATTGTAGTGCTTTACCCTAAACACCCCCTAAAATGTGTACAAATGTTATTTGTGTCCTTAAATTCAGGCAGAGTGGCCAAGGCTTTTTTTGGGGGTCCCAAAATCATTTGGAACCCTCCCCCCAACCGCTAAGTCAATCGATACCAATCCTTTATCTGCTGACTTTGCCAAACCCATACACACTATACCTTTCTCTTTTGTGTTCATATTTATGGATGAATTCACCAAAGCATGTAATGAAAGGGCCTGCCTGAATACTTTTAAATGGTACTGTTTAAAGTTTTGTTCTCCTATTATCTTGATAGGTAATTGCAAAATGTAAAAATGTGCTTCAATTTGGACAGTGTGTATTTATATTTTTGTATTATGACACTTCTTACCTGTGCAGTGGGCTGCCAATAGTGTAAGTAAGGAGGGGCTGGCCAAAATAACACACATTATTTATGCATTCAGCTCTCAATGAAGTGGAGAGGGTTACCTGTCCAAAACATCTCCCCCCTCCCCTAAAATGTGTACAATTGGCCATCGGAGGGGGGGGGGGGGGAATCTGATAAGTGGACCTTCGTTTTTTTTTCTTTAAATACTCCTTAAAATCAATGTTTTACTGATGTTGGCCAAGAATGTTTGTATCTAATCTGCTTGCAATGTTATGTGCAAAAGTACTCATTTTATTGTTTCACTCCACAGTTTCCTTCAACTCCACAGGAATGGCAGACTGTGGCTTCCCAATTTGCCCAGCGGTGGGGCTTTCCCAACTGCGCAGGGGCAATTGATGGGAAACACGTCCACATAGTCCCACCCCCAACTCAGGGTCATACTATTACAACTATAAGGGGTTTTATAGTATAGTGATGTTGGCGGTGGTGTCGGCAACGTGGACGTGGGGAAGAAAGGCCGGATGTCAGATGGTGGAGTCATCGCCCAGACCGAGTTCTACGGACGGCTCCAGAGTGGTGGCTTGGGATTGCCACTTCCGGAAGACAACGTGGCTGGTCTGCCGTTCGTCTTTGTCGCTGATGAAGTGTTTGGGCTGAATGATCACCTCATGTGGCCGTTCCCCATGAGGACCCTCACCCCGTACCAGAGGTTTTTTAACTACCAGCTGGCCAGAGCCAGAAGAGTGGTGGAGAATGTTTCGGAATAATGGCCAGCCGGTTCCGCCTATTCCTTACGCCAATCAATATGGCGGAATATAAACTTAACCATATAATCCTTGCATGCTGCATTCTCCACAACTCTTTAAGGAGTAACTCTATGAACTTTGTGGCCTCAGTTGGGCCTGAGGCCGGATTTCAAGACCAAATCCTGACAGCGCTTGAAGCTGGCCGTCCTGGTTTGCCCCCCCAAAGTGCACGCGAGGTCCGTCTAAAAAATATGGAGTACTTTGCGGGTAGGGGGGCCATTGATATGCCAGAAAATGTATAAGAAACATTTTTTAAATAAATTTGTATTTTAAACAGAAAAATATTTCCTTCGATTTACTGCTTGTGTTTCTTTTAGCTGTCTCCTAGGTTATCAATGGGCTTTTCTTTTTGGCCATTTTCTTCAATAGTGCAAACATAATTTATTTGATACATGAGGTGACAATCTCTTCTTCAGCTAACTATTATGTTGTGGGTCTGCTACACACACACCTTGTTTTTGTTGTTAATGTATGTAATGCATTAAGGATAAAAATATTCATCATTTTCAGCACCATGATTTTATTTTTTGGAGTGACGAAAAATGGTCTACAAATAATAAAGCACTGTGGGTGTTATTTACTAAGGGAAAATCCACTTTGCACTACAAGTGCACTGCAAAAGTGCACTTGAATGTGCACTGAAAGTGCACTTGTAGTGCAAAGTGGAGTTGCCTTTGGTAAATAACCCCCCGTTGTCACTGTAAACACCAACTTAAAAAACTGCTATTGAGCATTGAAAGAAGAAGCCACACATTGTTGAGTAGAAAATGTTTTACTCTGTGCACATTCACATGTGCGTTTAGAAAAGGGTTTTTGAACAAACCAACATATTTTTGGAATTTTTCTTTTTTTTTTTTTTGACAGTAGAGATATCCATTTTTGTGCTAAACAGGCATGTTTTTAAAAACATAAAACAATACACAGCTCAGGAACTTACAAAGTTCAACTTTGATAAATTCAAGGCAATATCAGACATTAGTATGTCCAAACTGTGTTGATCTTGCCTTCATCAGATGGGGTGATGTAACTCCTGTGAAAGCCAAATTTTGAAGATGCACACAAATTGAGAGTCAAAATGGGGATTTTCCTTCTGATCCAATGCCTAAGGTCAGCATGTGCTAGCTCCCATCATGGGGGGTTCAATAGACGTGTTTCGGGGGTGCAACCCCTTCCTCTCTACTTTAGTTGCGAGGAAAGGGTTGCACCCATAAAACGCGTACATTGATATCCCGTGATGGCAGATAGCACATGTTGACACACTGTGTGCATCTTCAAAATTTGGCTTTCAAATTTTTAAAGAAAAGTTCGAAAAATACAAACAATTTTCTAAATTTTGGTGTGTTTTAGATTCTGCCTAAAACATCAATGATGTTTTTGAGTCTTTTTTCCACATCATTGATATCTTCCTTGATCATCTGTAAATCACGATTGCACATCATGATCTCCCCGATGAGGACGTGTGCACTTGCACTTGTGAAATGTGTTTCTTCTTCCACAACATCCACATCACCTAAAATAAAAAAACACACCATGTATTATACATATGCAGGCATCCATCTATTACCTGAAGCTGTGGTCTCAGACACTCACCTGTTGTGGTCACTATTTTGCCAAATTCATAAAACTCTCCTTCCTCCACATCCTCTGGTTGTTGTGTGGGGATTTCCCCTTCTTTAGGAGGTTGGGGGTCCCTGGTGTCCTCTGATGTCCCGAATCCTTTCTCCCCTATGTGAATAAAAAAAAGGTATACTTAGCACACAGATATTTGAGGGCAGAAATAGGAATATGAAACATTGCTTGGAAGTGTTGCACAATTGTCTGTTTTGGCAGAGTTCCAAGCTGAAGACATGATTTTTTTCCCTTTCTTAAAGCTGGAATACTTACCTTTTTTGGTCAAGTTTCACACATGGAGATACCCCTAGTATCCACTGGAGCACCTGTGTGGGACACCCTAAAAAGTTTGTTCTGGTGTCCCACACTAGTGCTCCTGCGTCCAGATGTGTAAACAGCTGCTGAGTGTCCTCTCCTTACACTGAATCAAGTTTGCATTTCATTCTAGTTAGAAACCCACCTAGACAACAATGTACTAAACTTCTTTTAAGACAAATATGCCTGAACAAATGTAGTTAACCTGCATCTGCTAAAAACATTGTATTAGTAGGCGAACGAACAATGTTTACTGAGAACGCTTACTGTGCCCATGAACCTGAAAGTTACCATTTTAAACAGTACAACAGTAAAGAAAAGTACATGGAGCAGCATGCAAGTAATAAGAATAATAGAAACACACGACAAATACTTTTTTGAAGAACTCTCTTGATCCTTCTGTACTGATCCTGCTTCCTCAATTTCAGCATTTCCTCATTTGACCCTTGGATCGTCGTACACCAAAATTCCTGTGCAGACTTTTCACAACTTTAGTCATGATCTTGGCCTTTCTCCCATTTGGGTTTGGGTAAGGTCCATGCTTCCCATCATAGTCGGCCCTCTTCAAGATGTCCAGCATCTCCACCATCTCTACAATGGACATATTTGAGGCCTTAAATCTCCACGTTCGTGGCTCTGGGCTTTCGTCGTTGCTGCTGTCTTCATGCACTTGTTCTTTCCCCGCCATGTGCTCTTCCACTGCGCCGAAAGAAAAGGGGCGAGGAAAATACTAGAAAGAAAATCAGGGGCGAGCAGAGTTTAACGCATGCGCAGTGTCGTACGTACGATCTGTGAGCAGAGGAAGTAGTAGCGGAAGCGCCGATCGTTCTAACGAAGGTACAATTTTTACTTGGGGCATCAGTGTCCTATATTCCTTTTAGATTGGGGCCTATATTGGGACAAGATTAGGAGAGTTTAGCCTGACATTAGGGTTTGTCTTGTGTTGTGTCTTGCAGGTAAAATGGATCGATTCAACGATCATGATTTCCTCCCCCAATTCATCGATTTGTACAGAGAGCTGCCCTGTCTGTGGCAGACAAAACCCCTTTTATACAAATCAACTAAAGAGGAAGGCAGCACTGGATAAATTGCTGGAATTCGTGAACTCGCAGATCCCCACGGCAGACATTAACTATTTGAAGTGCAAAATAGGTGGACTGAGGTACACTTATAATAGGGAGCACAAGAAGGTCCAGGATTCCCAGAGATCAGGAGCAGCAGCAGATTACATATATGTACCCAGGCTGTGGTACTACGACAGACTGCGGTTTCTGTCAGACCAGACTGAAATCAGGCCATCACTCTCAACCCTTCCTTCCACTCTTCCTTCCACCCCAAAACTAAAACTATGTCCCTTTTTCATACACAGGAAAGCCTCAGCCAGGAGGAGGCTGTGGAAAGTGGCAGCCAGAAGGTGACAGGGGAAAGTGGCAGCCAGGAGGTGGCAGGGGAAAGTGGCAGCCAGGAGGTGGCGGGGGGTAAGTGGCAGCCAGGAGGTGGCCGGGCCCAGTAGCCTGACCGAATCCCAGGTACCTCCCCTCCGCCTTCAACAATAAAAGCCCAGGAAGGGGAGGAGCATGGAGGAGTCAGCACTTGGGTTAATTCGGCAGGCTTCTGCAGCCCTCAGAACCCCCCCCAGTCTTCTTGAGGCCTATGCCTGCATGGCTGCCAACAAAATGCAGGAAATGGAGGTGGGCCAATGCCTCTTTTATGAGGAAGTGATATATATGGCCCTAAATAAGGGGTTGAGGGGCGAACTCATAAGCAAAACCCACCTGTGTGAGTTGGACCATCCTCCTCCTCCACCTCCTGCCACAACTTCAACACCAGAGCCACAGCCTGGAAGCAAGCGAGGAAGGAAGCGTGGAAGGAAGACAAGAGAGTGATGGCCTGGGTTTGGTCTGGTCTGGCAAAAAACGCAGGCTGTTGTAAGACCACAGCCTGGGGACATATATGTCACCTGCTGCTGTTCCTGATCTCTCTGAGTCCTGGACCGGATTGTACTCCCTATTAAATGGACTCCTAAGGCTAACAATTTTTCATGTCAAATAGTTGATGTGTGCCCTGGGGTACAAAGGCTTCGCTAATTTCACAAGTTTATCCAGCATTGTCTTCCTCTTAATAAATGTCTATTTTTTTACAAACCTCATCATGTGTTTTAATTAAAAAGGGACAGTTTGTTTGTAAGTAGGCAGGTACATTTCAAAAATACAATGTCAAATTAACAAGGGACACCAACACCAACCAATCTCCTTGAGGTTAAAAAATACAAGATAATAATGGTGTTGTGGTAACTTGACACACGAAACAACAAAAAATATTATGGAGATCACTAGGAAAAAAAAAGAAATCTCGATAAAAAAATAATTAAAGAAGATCACTATAAAAATAAAATCGAAACATTATTATGGAGATCTGATGAAAAAAATAAAAAATATTATTCAGGAGATCACAAGAAATAATAAAGAAATCCATTTGTGAGAACATGTGAATATGAGCAGCAAAACAACTTCATTATTCTAGCATTATAAAGAAGAAGAGAATGCACTGCATTAAAAGAATATTAAATTTGCAGCGTGACGAATGTGCTATCTCCATTACAAGCGCTAGTTTTACCAGATCGAGCACTTCCGTCTCATACTTGATTCAGAGCATGCGTGGAATTTTTGGTGCATCGGAATTGTGTACACACGCTCGTAATTTCGGACAACGGATTTTGTTGTCGGAAAATTTGAGAACCAGCTCTCAAATTTTTGTTGTCGGCAACATTTCCGACAAAAAATGTCCGATGGAGCCTACACACAGTCGGAATTTCCGACAACAAGCTCCCATCGAACATTTATTGTTGGAATGTCCGATCGTGTGTACGCGGCATAAGTAATGATAATGCAAACAAAAAGGAGGGCTCTAATAAGGTCCCACCATCTTCTGAGCCACCCCAGCACTTACATAGCCACCCCAAAGGACCTTTACAGCCATACAATATTAAATAAAAGTTACCATCAATAATTGCAAAAAATCAAAACAATAACATCAACACAAAAAGGTAATAAACAATAATTACCAAACACACAAGACTATTTCATTATCTAGATGTAAATGGCTATACCCATCGGTGGGTACCATCATGGAGAGAACCAACCCAGAAATACATTATAAGAAGGGCTTAAAGCTGATGTCATTAAGCCCTGGAGGTCCTGGTTCCTGGTCATACCTGCTCCGAGCCATGTTCTGGCAGCAAGATTTTCCAAGATGGTGCAGGTGTGCCGTCACACATGCGTTGTGCCATAACTTCTGCTGGGCAGGTTATGCAAGGAGTATTTAAATCCCACCATGCGGCAGAGGGGTTGCCGTGACAGCTGCCATTCAGGATGGTCTGTGGATGGTCCTTTTTGACTGTTGTACCTGGTAAGAGGGCTACACTCTATTATTGCTGGAATTAGGACATACTATTGCCTGTGGGACCTTAGTAGACCCATCCTTTTTCTTTGTATATTTTGTAGTTCCACGCAGGAGTGCGGTTTTGTCCCCCCCCCTTTTCTAGTTGGTAAATTCCTACACTTAGATGGGTAGCTCCTCCATCTGTTTGGTGGGCCCAATATTCAACCCAAGGGCTTTGGGACTTCTGATGTATTTCTAGTTTAAGGGTAGATAATACCTGGAATGAACTATGTTCCTTCATAAATATGGCACCTGGGAGTGCTGTTGTTGAGGTATAAATCTATCTACGTTGACCATCTGCAGGTGATAGTATGTGGGGTTTTGCTCCTCCTATGGATCCTGTTGGTGCATGAGTCCATCTTTTAATTATTCAGTGCTTCTGAGTACCCCTGGTAAGATGACCCTCCAAGTGACCCATTTACATATGCTTTAGCATATTGTTACCTTGTTAAGAATACTTACAGTATATTTATAATTGTTGGTTTACTCACGAATATTATTTTTTACTTTTAGTGGTATCTTATGCAGTACTCATAAGACTCCTGAGGTAGTGAAAATTTTGGTGAAACATGTAGAGGTGAAGTTACTGCACTCTCCAGCCGCATGGATATTCGGTGATGGTTATATGATCTATACTGAGAAAGTGTTGTTATTATTAATATGTGTATTGCAATAAAAGTATTGATATTTTATCATACAGTGGCTTGGAAAATTATTCACACCCCTTGAAATGTTCCACATTTTGGCATGTTACAACTGGATTTTATGTGATAGACCAACACAAAGTGCCACATAATTGTGAAGTGGAAGTAAAATGATAAATGGTTTTCCAAACTTTTTACAAATAAATATCTGAAAAGTTTTGTGTGCATTTGTATTCAGCCCCCTTTACTCTGATACCCCTGACTAAAATCTAGTGGAACCCATTGCCTTCAGAAGTCACCTAAATAGAGTCCACCTGTGTGTAGTTTAATCTCAATATAAATACAGCTGTTCTGTGAAGCCATCAGAGGTTTGTTATAGAACAGCATCATAAAGGCCAAGGAACCAGACAGGTCAGGGATAAAGTTGTGGAGAAGTTTAAAGCAGGTTTAGGTTATAAAAAATATCCCAAGCTTTGAACATCTCACGGAGCACTGTTCAATCCATCATCTGAAAATGGAAAGAGTATGGCACAACTGTGAACCTACCAAGACATGGCTGTCCACCTAAACTGACAGGCCGGGCAAGGAGATAGAAGAGCCAAGAGGCCCATGGTAACTCTGGAGGAGCTGCAGAGATCCACAGCTCAGGTGGGAGAATCTGTCTACAGGACAACTACTAGTTGTGCACTCTACAAATCTGGCCTTTATGGAAGAGTGGCAAGAAGAAAACCATTGCTGAAAGAAAGCCATAAGAAGTCTCATTTGCAGTTTGTGAGAAGCATTGTTAGGGACATAGCAAACATGTGGAAGAAGTTGCTCTGGTCAGATGAGACCAAAATTGAACATTTGGCCTAGAAGCAAAATGCTATGTGTGGTGGAAAACTAACACTGCACATCACCCTGAATACACCATCCCCATCGTGAAACATGGTGGTGGCAGCATCATGTTGTGGGGATGCTTATCTTCAGCAGGGACAGGGAAGCTGGTCAGAGTTGATGGGAAGATGGATGGAGCCAAATACAGGGCACTCCTAGAAGAAAACCTGTTAGAGTCTGCAAAAGACTTGAGACAGAGTTCTCAACAGAGGTAGGGCAGAGGTTCACCTACTAGCAGGACAACAACCCTAAACATACAGCCAGAGCTATAATAGAATGGTTTCGATCAAAGCATATTTATATGTTAGAATGGCCAAGTCAAAAGTCCAGACCTAAATCCAATTGAGAATCTGTGGCAAGACTTGAAAATTGCTGTTCTCAGACTTTCTCTATCCAATCTGACAGAGCTTGAGCTTTTCTGCAAAGAAAATGGGAAAAAAGTTCACTCTCCAGATGTGCAAAGCTGGCAAAGACATACCTAAAAAGACTTGCAGCTGTAATTGCAGCGAAAGGTGGTCCTACAAAGTATTGACTCACGGGGGCTGAATACAAATGCACTCCTAACTTTTCAGATATTTATTTGTAAAAAATATGAAAACCATTTATCATTTTCCTTCCACTTCACAATTGTCATACTTTGTGTTGGTCTATCACATAAAATCCCAATAAAATACATTTAAGTTTTTGGCTGTAACATGACAAAATTTCAAGGGGCACGAATATTTTCTTAAGGCACTGTACTTTTTGGAGTTATGATTTTGGCACGTCCAAAATCCCTTTTGTTATCTTGTTTTCAAATTGTTTATTCCTAATGGGATGTGATGCCCTTGATCCCCTGACACCTGGGAACTTTTGTACTAATACAATAGCACAGTGGGAAAGATTCCCCCGTCCACAAATTCAATTGCCTCCTTTTTGTTTTTTTTGTTCAACTCAGTGGTTGAAAAAAAAAAAATCATGTATGGCTTTCCTTAGCTCTATCCCTTCATTTATTAACCCAAACTACGTCTGATTCCAAAAGTTGGAAAGAACTTATTTTGTATGGCTGCTTTAGGGGTCAGCTAGTTTGTATAGTAACAGTGCTTCCTGCTTTAGAAACCTATATAAAATTGTCTAACTGTGCTTGCTAATAACCTATGCAAGCACAGTTCCTTGTGTGAAACACGTCAACCTCTGTTACCAGCTGATGTACCTGTGATGTGTGTCATACAATTTTTTTATCATCTAATAAATGGACTTTTGTTATGTTGGTGTGCAGCTATTTTCTTCATAATGGTGGTGGGAGTGTCATGGTCTGGGGCTACATGAGTGCTGCCGGTGTCTTGCCGAGAAAGTTCCCTTGGCGGATAAGGACCCCCCTGTACTGTGCATGCACTGCTCTTGCGCAGTACAAACGACTACGGAGCCGCCGAAAATCTCCAAAGTCGAACAGCTGATCGTCAGCACCACACGGCGCCTGCGCACTGAGTCCAGGTTCAAGCCCCCCCATCCAAGTGGGCATAGAGTTTGAATAAAACTATGCCTAGCGAAGCGATGCTGTGCCCAAAGCGTGGCGAGTGAAGCGAGCCCACAGGGGGCCTTGTTACAGGCGCCTTGTACAGCTGACTCTCAGCTTTTCAGCTTCGGCTATTTTCGGCGGCTCGTACTGCGCAAGCGCTGCGCCTGCGCAGTACAGGGGAGTCATCCGCCGGGGGGAACTTTCTTGGCAGAACACCAGCACTGTTGAGCTACAGTTCATTGAGGGATCCATGAATGCCACAATGTACTGTGATATACTGAAGCAGAGCATGATCCCCTGCCCTTGGAGACTGGGCCCCAGGGCAGTATTCCAACATAACAATGACCCCAAACATACCTCCAAGATGACCAATGCCTTGATAAAGAAGCTGAGGGTAAAGGTGATGGACTGGCTAAACATGTCTCCAGACCTAAACCCTATTGAGCATCTGTGGGACATCCTCAAACAGAAGGTGGAGGAGCGCAAGGTCTCTAACATCCACCAGCTTCATGATGTCATCATGGAGGAGTGGAAGAGGACTCCAGTGGCAACCTGTGAAGCTCTGGTGAACTCCATGCCCAAGAGGGTTAAAACCATACAATTACTACATAATATTATAAAAAAAAGAGGAAAAACAGGTAACAAAATAAGTACTAGGAAGTTAAAATTGGGGTGTGCCCATGTTGAGGTAGGTATTTAAGAAAGGCTGAAACCTTTCCTATCCCTAGGCAGCAAGACGCTTTCTATCCAGGCATCAGCTGCCTCAAGGACACCTCCTCCTTCCTCCTCCCCCTCTTTCTGCTGCCAGGATCACACGGCTCTCCACTCCAAAGGATTTCTACAGTTTGCAGCTGTGTCTACACACTTCTCCTGAGACAGGCACATCTGACAGCCTAACAGCACCGCAAAAAGAAAATACAATCTATTTACATCCATAGAACACCTGGGTATGGAACTTGGAATAATCAATTGTCCATCACAGGACACATCCTCCTACTAGCCACACCACCTCTCCCCATGTACACATGTCGGCCTACTGGCCCATACAGACTGCGTTCCAGTTCTCCTGGCTCTGATGAAGAGGTTTTCCTCGAAACGCGTCAGCCTTTCTTAAATACCTACCTCAATATGGGCACACCCCAATTTTAACTTCCTAGTACTTATTTTGTTACCTGTTTTTCCTCTTTTTTTTATAATATTATGTAGTAATTGTATGATTTTATATCTATATGACTATATGTCTGTATTCTTTTACATAAATAAACCATACATTTCTTGATGTAAGCGTCTGATCACGCGCCTTCCATCCACTTCCTACTAAACAGTCCTTTCCAGGCAGCGGGACACGCTCCATCATCTCCCCCAGTCCTATCTCTGACTACAATACTACTTTTGTTTTACAGCAAACGATCTCACAAGCGCAGGAGTATTTTTCACGATATCTTGTTCACACTTTTCCAAGAGGGTTAAGGCAGTGCTGAAAAATAATGGTGGCCACACAAGATATTGACACTTTTGCCCAATTTGGACATTTTCACTTAGGGGTGTACTCACTTTTGTTGCCATTAATGGCTGTGTGTTGTTATTTTGAGGGGACAGCAAATTTACACTGTTATACAAGCTGTACACTAACTACTTCACATTGTAGCAAAGTGTAATTTCTTCAGTGTTGTCACATGGAAAGATATAATAAAATATTTACAAAAATGTGAGGGTGTACTCACTTTTGTGAGCTACTGTATGTGTCGCTGGGCAGGCGATGTTTCTGTGCTGAGAGCATGCTCTCAGCACACAGACTGAGCTTTCAAAGAAGGCTCTCAGTTCCCTCTAACAATTGGAAGCCAGCAAGACCAGCTCCTGACCATGTTACCACTGTGACAGCCAATCACAGTAGTCACATAGCCCTTGATCCTTCCTGCCCTCTGGGTGTTCAGATCATTAAAGGGATGCAGGACTGGGCTGATAGGGGTTAAATAGATTGAGAAAGGCTGGTATATTCACTTGATAGTTGTGTAGCAAGGTCCCAGGCCTCCTTTGGTCTAATGAGAACCTCCAGGGCCAGAGATAGCTGACATCCTTCTGTATATGGTGGATTGCAAGGCATAATGGGTGTAGTACGAGGTATATTGATTGGGTGCCAGACACTTCTTGAATGCAAAATAAAATTTTATTTCTCTTAACAAAACTTTGGGAGAGAGGGTTAGGGCCAGCACACCCTTAGATAGTTGCAAAGTTAATTGGCACACTCTTAGACTTCAACAGGAGAACAGCCATGCAGGGAAAGGCCTCCAGCAACATGCTGCATCTGCATGTGTAGGAATGCTGTCTCCTATGGCAACAATCTTTAACAGTTTCTAACACAAGATGTAACAGTTCCTTCACTTCCACTACAATCATTTCTTGTAGTTCCTCAGCCCACTGAGCTCCCAGTCTCTCTCACAAGACTAGATGATTCACTGCCACTGAATCCCGTGAGATCCTCCAATCTTCATTGTAGTATCTTCCTCAAGCGTCACCCGTTTCTCTGCTGGGTCCCTAGCTTGGCACTCAAGATACTTCTCAAGCTTCACCCCACTGGCCTGCTCGGTCCCTGGCTTAACACACAAGGCTGCTCTGCAAGTGTCACCTCTGCTGACTGGGTCCCTGGCTTGATACCCACTGAAGTTTCCAGATTCTTCACCGTCCCCGGTTGGTGAGAATTCTGCTCCGGTACTTGCTTTAGTTACTCAATGTGGTAATAGGGTGGTTGGTCCCTTATTGGCGACAGCTTCCCCTCAACCTCCGACCACGACAGGTTCTCCGCAATCCCAACCCTGGGATTGCTTCTGGGTAGGCCCTCAGACAGCTTAGCAGCTAGATGTGCCCGGGATAGGCCTGAACTCTGGCCTAGCAGCCCGGCAATACAACACGCATCCACCAAGACAGCCGTCTAGGTGGCACATAACCCTGATCACCTGAATTCACCCAAATATATAGGTTCTCCCAGCAGGCCAAGGGATTTAAGAAAACCCCTGCCCATTGGCTGGGATACCCCATATACCCATAATCTGACCTTGCATTGCCCTTCTCGTATCTGATGCCACCATGTACCCGGCCACCTAGCGGCAAAAGAGAAAAGTGCAGTAATTCCAGACAGAGTGAAAATGATGCACGTTTCCCTGCATACAATTTGCATAACAGGAGAGTGTGCCCGGCTCTCAATGGAGCCGGTTCACACTCCACCGCAGTGAATTGCACAGGGGTCCTGTGCATCTTTGGCTCAGTTTCAGGTCCGAATTCAGGCCTGATTCGTCCCTGAAACGGAGAACAGGGAAGTACCTGACCCTTGCTGTGAGCTGCATGCGAATTAGGTGTGAACCCAGTCTGAATGTATGGAATTTCTGGAGATTGCAGAAGGTAGGTGACAGTTCAAGGATCAGGGCATATGCTTCATTACACGAGAACAAAGACTACAGATAGGAATGGCAGATAAAAATTATTAAAGACTGACAAAAGAGAAGTCAGGGTGTTAGAGGTAAATATTAGTAAACTGCTCTTTACCTTCCATGGATGAACAACTACATTTTGCTTCCCTGAGACTTTCCCACAGAAAACATGGTCTGTTACCAATATATTGGTGCAATGATGGACATTGGAGGTCATTCAAATGCACAGGAAAATCTTTTTGGAAGATCTTTCCATAAACTTACACAAAAAAACTCATATCGCCCAAGCATGCATGTTTATTATAGCAATAAGGGGGAAGAACAGGAGGATTTCCCTAATTCTATCTTTATTTCTGAACTACAGCAATGAGCCTGTATGGGGTAGAGGGGTGATGGCAGACCTTCCTCCATGTTCCCCATTAACTTGTTGGGTGCCAAGTCTGGGTCACATAAGAGGACTACCCCCAGGGTGGGTTCTTCTGGGCTACGCTAGGCACCTGTAACAGGGTCACTCCCCTTTACAGGTGGGGCACCTTTGTTTTTGTACCATTTCCATCAATGCATTGGGACAAGGCTGAGACCATCATAGGGGAATACGCAACCTTGCGGCGGGCTTCCACTCTCAGAGATGCATGTACACCGTGTACACTTGCATAATAAAAGTCCTCTAACTCTCGGGTCCCTGTGTAAATGTACACTGCTCACTGTAGCTTGCATTGAGGAGGGACATGTTGAGCTTATGTCTAGACATGTGCAATTCATTTCCGTCTGAATCTAAATTCGGACACATTTTTGGCTGTTCGCTGATTCTGATGTATCCGAATGTCCAAATGAAATTGAAATGACATTACGTTGAAATTCGTTAAGCTTCGTTTATTCCAAAAAATGATCGACTGATCCAAATTTTGTGTGAAGAATAGCTGGTTGTTAAGGAGCGGGCCGGAAAGCTGGCTGCCATGTCCTTAACAGCCGATGACCCTGCGGACAGCTGAACTGTAAACAAAAGAATGCTAGCAATAAAAAATTCTGAAAAGGAACAGCATGGGGATCCCCTCTATCCATACCAAGCCCTTTGAGTCTGGTATGGATTTTAAGGGGAACCCTACGCCATTTTTTTTTTTTAAATGACGTGGGGTCCCCCCAAAATTCATACCAGACACTCATCTGAGCATGCAGCCTGGCAGGTCAGGAAAGGAGGGGAACAAGCGAGCAACCCTCCCCCTCCTAAACCATAAACCTCCTCCTCCTAAACCATACAAGGCCACATGCCCTCAACATGGGGGGTGCTTTGGGGCAGGGGGGCTACAGCCCCCAAACACCTTGTTCCAAAAGGGGACAGATTTTTTTTGTTTAGGTTGACTTTAAGTTTTTTTTATAAAGAACTTGTCAAAAACTGTTGTGTTTTTATTAAATCTTTGAGCACTCTTTGATGAATGAGTAGAGTAATATGTACCCCATACTCATTCACATGGAGGGGCCGGGATCAGGGGCCCCCTTGTTAAACATCAATATGGGGACAAGGTGCCTTGAGGGGGAGCCCTCCCTGCCCCAAAGAACCCCTCACATGTTAAGGGCATGTGGCCTGGTATGGTTGGGGGGGGGCGCTCGCTCGTCCCCTCCCCTTTCCTGGCCTGCTGGCTGCATGCTTGATTTTGGTGGGGACCCCGTTCCATTTTTAAAAAAAGTTTGATGTGGGGTTCCCTTAAAATCAATACCAGACCTAAGGGTCTGATATGGATTTTGGGGTGGATCCCCACGCTGGTTTTTTTTCTAATTTATATTTATTATAAATGTATTTATTATTAGCATAATAAATCTACTGACATGAAACTAAAATGATTTTTCCGTCCTGCGTATGTCTATTTATGTCCACATCCACCTGTCCAGCATTTGCCACTACCTCTCCCGGTAGGGGAATGGGGCCCCGCCTTGTGGCTAGCAGGCTTCATGTTGGGCACTCACTTAGCTCTTGACTTCCAACACCTTTGTGCAGAATGAGAACCTTGGTGTGCGAGTCTGCTCCATTGCTATGGAAGACGGACCGCTTGTGGAAGGAGCACAGACATATCCCTCGTTGCTAGAGGCTTTCCCATCTGACATAAGTACACGCTACCGACAGTTTTCTTTAACTGACTGTAGACTTCTGTTGCTCTTGGCACTCACATGTAATACTGCACCAGGATGACACTTTTAAGTTCTGACTCTTCATACTCCAATGTGCCTAGTGACCCACAAGCTGGAGACTGTTTGGTGCTGATAACTTGCATTACACTTCAGACCAGACAGAAGGCAAAGGTGAAAACTTTACTTAGAATGGTCCATGCTGGTGTCTTCAGAAGGACTACAGGTCTCAGTCGCTCCATAGATGTTTGCAGGCTCCTCACAGTGGGCATACTTCAGAGATGACAGATAGCAGAGAAGATAGCTGAAGGAGAGCTGAGCACAGCTCCTCCAAGCGGATGGGTAACTTTCTGGTAGCTGTTGGCAGCTGCCCACCAAAAACAGAGACCTGGTAAATAAGTTAACCCTTTCCCTCCCTGCCGGGCAGCAGCTAACATTTTACAAATGTGTTTACAAGCCCAACACATCCAACATTACTGATCAATTATTCTGTGAAAATCTTTCAGCCAAGCTGTATCTATAATAGTTGCAGAGTACCCAAAGACTGCATTTACAGCCCAATTCAGTGTTAACCAGTTAACCACCTGGCTGTCTAAAAGTTTCTGTAGTCCCAAGTTAGACCAGTTGATATTTTTTCCACAAAAACAGTCATGAGGATTGTCTCCTGATGCCGACTGGCAGAGAAGATGGACGCTTTATACTGTTTCTACTAGTCCACATTAAAGTGATATTAACCGCTTCAGCCCCGGAAGATTTTACCCCCTTCCTGACCAAAGCACTTTTCGCAATTCGGCACTGCGTCGCTTTAACTGACAATTGCGCGATCGTACGACGTGGCTCTCAAACAAAATTGACGTCATTTTTTCACAACAAATAGAGCTTTCTTTTGGTGGTATTTGATCACCTCAGCGATTTTTATTTTTTGCGCTATAAACAAAATAAGAGTGGCAATTTTGAAAAAAACATTATTTTTTACATTTTGCTATAATAAATATCCCCCAAAAATATATAAAAAAAAAAATTTTTTTCCTCAGTTTAGGCCGATTGTGTTCTTCTACATATTTTTGGTAAAAAAATCGCAATAAGCGTTTATTGATTGGTTTGCGCAAAAGTTATAGCATATACAAAATAGGGGATAGTTTAATGCCATTTTTATTAATAATTTTTTTTTTTACTAGTAATGGCGGCGATCAGGGATTTTTTTTTGTGACTGCGACATTATGGCGGACATGTCGGACATTTCTGACACATTTTTGGGACCATTGTCATTTATACAGCGATCAGTGCGATTAAAAATGCACTGATTCCTGTGACACTGGCAGTGAAGGGGTTAACCATTAGGGGGTGGGGAGGGGTTAAGTCAGTACTAGGGATGTGTTCTAACTGTAGGGGGGGTGGACTAGCTGTGACACGTCACTATCTCTACTCCCGATGACAGGGAGCAGAGATCAGTGACACTTGTCACTAGGCAGAACGGGGAGCTGCTGTTTACATCAGCATATCCCCGTTCATCCTCTCCGTGAGGCGATCGCGGGTATCCCCACGGCGATCGAGTCCGCGGGACCCGCGACCCGACTCACGGAGCTCCCGGCCGGCGCGGACAATATCACTGCGGGAAATTCAAATGAACGTACCTGTAAGTCCATTTGCCCAGCCGTGCCATTCTGCCGATGTACATCGGTGTGCGCCGGTCGGTAAGGGGTTAAGCCCCCAATTTTTAAGTACTTTCAACAGCTGATTTAATATCTTATGGAGTATGCAGCTTCTTTCTCTTTTAATCCTTGCCTATATTCAAGCTTAAGCTGGTGCCATTATCACTGCCCCAGATTTTCTGTGTTAGGGTGGCTCCTTTCTCTTGCAGCATCCTATGGAGCAACCCTTGTATGTATGGACTAGGGTTGTGTTTCCCTACATTGTGTACATAGAAATACATAGCCCTGTAGCATGTAAGCAAAGTACTCCCTTTATCCTCCTTCCTTCCCCCTTTCTCCAAGCTAAAAGGCTGACTCCACACTGCACTGTCCACTGTTAAAGTAGGAGTAAACTCCCTTGTGTAGCACCCTCTAAGTAGGTAGGTGCTAGAGATAGGATTTTGTAGGATAGGTAAATTTAGGCAGGCCTGGCTGCCAGCCAGGCCTGTTTGTTTTAATCTGGTCTGGGCTGGGAGTGGCTCAGGGTAGCAGCTGGTGACTTGCAGACAGCATCACTAAGACCTCCTTCTTCTTTGCAGAAAGTTCTGGGAAGAGAGGAGATGTGGAGCTGCCTGGGGTGTTAAGGGAACCCTGACCAATCCTCAACTTGGGCTGGCAGGGGGCAGGCCTCCTTAAAAACCCTAGCCTAGCAAGAGAGAAGTTGTCAGGGTGGAAAAGCTGGGGTGAGAGTGCTGAGGCTGTTGGGGCCTTTGAGGGAGCTCCCCAGTCTGGGGGGGGGGGGGTTGGGGGGGGGGCCTTGGGCCTAGGCTCTGGTGCAGTCGGGACCAACTTCAAGAACATGTGAAGAGGTCCTGGACCGGAGGCACAAGAGAGAGCAAAGAGAGGAGAGCTGGAGAGTGCACTGCTGAGAGACTCCAGGGAGGGCAACTGGTCACAGCCAGGAGGGTGGTGAGTGAGGAACAGTCAGGGGGACTGGGGAGGCTCACCTGAGAGGACTGGGAGCTTGCAGTCTGAGTAGCCGTATGTAGGACAGCTAACACCAGAGACTTTCTATTTTGCTACATTATAGGGGCCTGCGGTCCCTGCCTGCAAACGGCAATTGCTAAGGCCTGGCTGAGTCAGTGTCAGGCCTAACCACTTTTGTGCTAACTGTGCCTGAAGATTAGAGAGGAAGTGATGTGCTGGAGGAGAAAGACCTGAAGATTATAGAGGAAGCGATATGCAGGAGGAGAAATATAGTGTATATACTGGACTGTATATAGCTGTCCCAAGCAAGTTCTATCAATTCTACTGGGCATTCCATACTTCCCTTATCCCATCCAAGTTCAATTCCCCTCAATAAAACAAAAAATACAAAGCGAATGGACTGTTCTATGTCTCTGGGGGTCTGAAAATTGAATGCCGGGCTGGCCAGGGTGACAGACAGACCACAGTTCTTAGCTCTTAGTTCTTATGATTTTTACCTATAGTTAAGCCTATAATAAGGTTTACCTATAGGCACAGTAAATATCTCCTAAACATGCACCGTACATTAGATGCAGCCAGTCACGTCACTGGCGCCAGCATTCTGAAGGAACGGCAAGGGCATGCCGTTCCTTCAGAGCTGTGCCGTAAACAGTGACGACCGTGTGCATGTGCGAGAGTGTCGTCATTGCCGGCTCGGGCCATTCATATTGCGAAGCCCGCCAACCCAGAAAGACTGGGTGAAGATGGAAGTGCCTTCAGCGGTGACAGCACGCCGCTGGAAGGCTTCGTTTTCAGGTAAGTCTGTCATAATGTGCTAGTATGCGATGCAAACTAGCACATAATGAATGGGCCTTTTCTTTCTTTCTTTTTTTTTTTTTATTTGATCTACTACTAGGGTTGCCACCTCATCCCTTTACACTCGAACACATATTAATTACACAGGTTCTGAGGCTAATTTAATGCAGATAAGGCACTAAGTGAGTTTATTTACCACCTTAATCAGCCCACGTTCACACTGAGGGCCAGTTCGAAATCAGCTGAACTTACATGATTTCAAACTGGCATTTCAGTCCGACTTCGAGGGAGATTTGACAGACATCTGTGCGGGTTCATGCACAGTGCAGGAACTACTTTTGGTGCAGCGCTGCAAAGTCGGCGTCACACCGGTATGGACAGTGCCGTTGCCTGCAATAGGCAGAGATTTGACATGTCAAATCACATGTCAAAATGGCCCAATGTGAACATGGGCTAAAGCGATGAGGTGGCAACCCTATCTACTACTGCTTTAACTCTTTCCTGGGAAGAAGAGAAGTTTAGGGAAACAGCATTGAGAGAGCTGAAGTCAGCAGCATTTAAAGTTTTAGAGCCAGTTCACACCACATGCAGTATAGTGCGTTTTTTTTCTGCATCAAAAATGCATGGAAAGTAGGTTATATGGTTTTCAATGGCATCGTTCACACCAGTCCTTGCAGTTCCAGTGCGTTCCAGAACAAAAAGTAGAACATTCTGCATTTTTCCTGCACTGGACTGTACTGGAATGCTGTAAACGCATCAAAAATGCACCTGAATGCACCAAAAACACACTGGAACACATGTCCTTTTTAAATGTTAAGAAAAAAAGGGGGAAAAATTCACTGGACTGCATCAAAAACGCGCAGGAACACATAAAAAATGCTTCAAAAACGCGCATGCATAAAAGAAAACAAGGACTGCATTTCTATGGTCTGAACTGGCCCTAAAGTTGCATATATGGGGGAAGATTTTTAACAAATAGTTTGCTGGGGAATGCTTATTTTATTGTGCTCAATGTGCTAAGTTAAAAAAAGCTGAGGGTTTAATACCGTACTCTGTAATAGCTTTTAGAGGTTACAACAAAAGAGCTTTTGCCTGGCATTGGAAAAAGCAATTGCATTATTCAACCCAACAGTATGTACTGTACAGTATATATAACCAAAATAAATGTTGGACTTACTAAACCTTTAAAGGGGAATGTTTTAGGAAGCTAAACAGCGTGAAGCTGCTATTTCATGTATTCCAGACAGAATATTAGTTCCATAGCACTGAATTGTTCTTTAGCTTTACAATAAAATAGGTTCTGGATTAGTATGCAGGCCAGGAATCAACAAATTAAAAAAAAATTATAATAATAAACTTTTTGTCCAGCAGATGGAGCTCTTTGATGACAGAAGTTGCACTGAATGCCAAGAATGATTTCATATTAATTTAGAAAACATACTTCCATCGTACTGAATTGAATTAAAAATATATACGGTTAAAATATATATTATGAATTTCTATATCTTCATAAAAAAACATAAAAAAGAATCTTTCTGTTGCATAGATGTTACCCTCCTGCTTTGACCCACCAAACATATATTACAAATACTCTGTGTAATGTCATTCAAACACACAAATGGCTTTGCTACATTCCAGAAGGTGATCCAGAAAGAAGAGCTCTCTAACCTCTATCACTTTCTTGGTTGTAGCAAAAGCCATTTGTGTGTTTGAATAACAAGAACACCAACCATTTGTAATATACAGTTGGTAAAGAAAAGAATCACCACAAATAAAATTGTCTTGCTTTGCAGCCTGAAATAAAGACAGACACATTTTTTATTTTATCCAGCTGTGAAAGATATAACACCAAGTCAGAAAAAAAAAATTCAAAAACAGAATCACTGAGTTGCAAAAAGCATCACCCCCTTGTGTTAGTATTCTATTGAACCACATTTTGCTTTAACCACTCTGCGCCCGTGCTATAGCCGTCTTCCTGTCTACTTGTTCCCCGTGCGCCGTTGCGGGCACGCATTGGGGACACAGCCAATCACAGATCGTGCTAAATGGCCAATCACAGCGACTATTTAGCACTCGATCGGTGTGTCCAATGTGAGAGGATCTCAAATGTAAACATATGAGATCATCTCTCATTATTGGCTCTCCCTTCTCACACAGAGACCGTGTTGTAGAGCTTCTGTGCTGCAGATTGCGAGTGAACACTAAATAAAACACAGTAAATACAGTGTACACAGTAGCTGTCAGTGCCACCTGTCCCCAGTGCCACCTGTCCCCAGTGCCACCTGTCAGTGTCATCTGTCCCCAGTGCCACCTGTCCCCAGTGCCATCTGTCCCCAGTGCCACCTGTAATGCCATCTGTCAGTGCCATCTGTCATCAGTGTCACCTGTGCCCAGTGCCACCTGTCAGTGCCATCTGTCCCCAGTTCCACCTGTCAGTGTCATGTGCCATCTGTTATCAGTGTCACATGTCATCAGTGCCACGTATCAGTGCCATCTGTCATTAGTGCCACATCGGTGTCACTTGTCATCAGTGCCACATATTAGTGCCATCTGTCATCAGTGCCACATCAGTGTCACGTGTCATCAGTGCCACGTATTAGTGCCATCTGCCATTAGTGCCACATCAGTGTCACGTGCCATCTGTCCTCAGTGCCACCTGTAATGCCATCTGTCAGTGCCATCTGTCATCAGTGCCACCTGTGTCCAGTGCCACCCGTCAGTGCTATCTGTCCCCAGTGCCACCTGTCAGTGCCATATGTCATCAGTTCCACCTGTCAGTGTCATGTGCCATCTGTCATCAGTGTCACGTGTCATCAGTGCCACATATCGGTGCCATCTGTCATTAGTGCCACATCAGTGTCACATGTCATCTGTGCCACATATTAGTGCCATCTGTCATCAGTGCCACATCGGTGTCACGTGTCATCAGTGCCACGTATTAGTGCCATCTGTCATCAGTGCCACATCAGTGTCACGTGCCATCTGTCATCAGTGCCACATCAGTGTCACGTGCCATCAGTACTACGTATTAGTGCCATCTGTCATCAGTGCCACGTCAGTGTCACGTGTCATCAGTGCCACGTATCAGTGCCATCTGTCATCAGTTCCACATCAGTGTCACGTGCCATCAGTACCACGTATTAGTGCCATCTGTCATCAGTGCCACATCAGTGTCACGTGCCATCAGTACTACGTATTAGTGCCATCTGTCATCAGTGCCACATCCGTGTCACGTGTCATCAGTGCCATGTATCAGTGCCATCTGTCATCAGTTCCACATCAGTGTCACGTGCCATCAGTACCACGTATTAGTGCCATCTGTCATCAGTGTCACGTGTCATCAGTGCCACATATCGGTGCCATCTGTCATTAGTGCCACATCAGTGTCACGTGTCATCTGTGCCACATATTAGTGCCATCTGTCATCAGTGCCACATCAGTGTCACGTGTCATCAGTACCACGTATTAGTGCCATCTGTCATCAGTGCCACATCAGTGTCACGTGCCATCTGTCATCAGTGCCACATCAGTGTCACGTGCCATCAGTACTACGTATTAGTGCCATCTGTCATCAGTGCCACATCAGTGTCACGTGTCATCAGTGCCACGTATCAGTGCCATCTGTCATCAGTTCCACATCAGTGTCACGTGCCATCAGTACCACGTATTAGTGCCATCTGTCATCAGTGCCACATCAGTGTCACGTGTCATCAGTGCCACGTATCAGTGCCATCTGTCATCAGTTCCACATCAGTGTCACGTGTCATTGTCCTGGTGCTTCAGGGCCTTCAAAAGTGTAATAGGTAGTCAACAAGTTAGATGTGTCATTTATGCTCCTAGAACATGTGATGGTGCTCCCTCCATGTTGGGCCTCTCTATGTGGCTAGGCTGTGAAAAAGTCCCACACATGTGGTATTGCCATACTTAGAAGGAGTAGCAAAATGTATTTTGGGGCGTCATTTGTGGTATAAACATGCCATGTGAAAGAAATAACCTATTACAGTGACAATGTGGGGGGAAAAAAAAATCTTCATTTTGCAAAGAATTGTGGGAAAAAATGACAACATCAAAAACCTCACCATGCATCTTACTAAATACCTTGGAATGTCTACTTTCAAAAAAGGAGCCATTTGGGGGGTATTTGTACTTTCCTGACTTGTTCGGGTCGCAAAAAATTAGATAGGCCGCCAGTACATCAGGTGTGATCAATGTTTTATGATTTGCACCACAGACCAAATAATATCCACTAATTTGGGTTATTTTTACCAAACATACAGTGGGGACGAAAAGTATTCAGACCCCCTTAAATTTTTCACTCTTTGTTATATTGCAGCCATTTGCTAAAATCATTTTTTCCTCATTAATGTAAACACAACACCCCATATTGACAGAAAAACACAGAATTGTTGACATTTTTGCAGATTTATTAAAAAACAAACTGAAATATCACATGGTCCTAAGTATTCAGACCCTTTGCTGTGACACTCATATATTTAACTCAGGTGCTGTCAATTTCTTCTGATCATCCTTGAGATGGTTCTACACCTTCATTTGAGTCCAGCTGTGTTTGATTATACTGATTGGACTTAATTAGGAAAGCCACACACCTGTCTATATAAGACCTTACAGCTCACAGTGCATGTCAGAGCAAATGAGAATCACAAGGTCAAAGGAACTGCCTGAAGAGCTCGGAGACAGAATTGTGGCAAGGCACAGATCTGGCCAAGGTTACAAAAAATATTCTGCTGCACTTAAGGTTCCTAAGATCACAGTGTAATCCTTAAATGGAAGACGTTTGGGATGACCAGAACCCTTCGTAGAGCTGGCCATCTGGCCAAACTGAGCTATCGGGGGAGAAGAGCCTTGGTGAGAGAGGTAAAGAAGAACCCAAAGATCACTGTGGCTGAGCTCCAGAGATGGAGTCAGGAGATGGGAGAAAGTTGCAGAGAATCAACCATCACTGCAGCCCTACACCAGTCAGGGCTTTATGGCAGAGAGGCCCGACGGAAGCCTCTCCTCAGTGCAAGACACATGAAAACCTGCATGGAGTTTGCTAAAAAACACCTGAAGGACTCCAAGATGGTGAGAAAAAACATTCTTTGGTCTGATGAGACCAAGATAGAACTTTTTGGCCTTAATTCTAAGTGGTATGTGTGGAGAAAACCAGGCACTGCTCATCACCTGTCCAATACAGTCCCAACAGTGAAGCATGGTGGTGGCAGCATCATGCTGTGGAGGTGTTTTTCAGCTGCAGGGACAGGACGACTGGTTGCAATCGAGGGAAAGATGAATGCGGCCAAGTACAGGGATATCCTGGACGAAAACCTTCTCCAGAGTGCTCAGGACCCGGCCCCTTACCATGTGATCAGCTGTCAGCCAATGACAGCTGGTCACATGATGTAAACAAAAGCTCGGTGATCGGTTTCGTTTTCTCCTCACAAAAAAAAGCCGATCACCGGCTTATGTCAAAGGGACATCGGTCCCGAAGAGGAAGGAGGCACAGATGCCTCATCTGTGCCTCCAAGTGCCATCTGCCAGTGCCCACAGTGCCAACAAGTGCCACCTATTAAAACCCACAAGTGCCACCTATCAATGCCCACAAGTGCCACCTATCAATGCCCACAAGTGCCACCTATTAGTGCCACCTAGCAGTGCTGCCATCAATCAGTGCCCAATCAGTGTCCAACACTGCCACCCATCAGTGCCCATAACCGCCACCCATCAGTGCCCATCACTGCCACCTATCGGTGCCCATCAGTGCCGCCTCATCAGCGTACATCAACGAAGGAGAAAAATTAACTGTTTGCAAAAATTGATAACAAAATATAAGAATAAAATATAAAAAAAATATAATTTTTTTTTAAAATTCTGTCTTTTTCAATTTTTGTAACAAAAAATAAAAACCGTAGAGGTGATCAAATACCATCAAAAGAAAGCTCTATTTGTGGGGAAAAAAGGATAAAAATTTCATTTGGGTACCATATTGTATGACCGCGCAATTGTCATTCAAAGTGCGACAGCGCTGAAAGCTGAAAATTGGTCTGGACAGGAGGGGGGTTTAAGTGCCCAGTAAGCAAAGGGGTTAATGAGGAAAAAAAATGAACTTAAATGATTTTAGCAAATGGCTGCAATATAACAAAGAGTGAAAAGTTTAAGGGGGTCTGAATACTTTCCATCCCCACTGTATGTAGCAGTATAAATTGTGACCAAAATTTATAAAGAAAAATTAATAATTTGAAAATTTTATCACAGAAACTAAGAAAAATGCATTTTTTTAAAATTTTTGGTCTTTTTTCATTTATAGCGCAAAAAATAACAAAACCCAGAGGTGATCAAATACCACCAAAAGAAAGCTCTATTTGTGTGAAAAAGGACAAAAAATTAATTTGGGTACAGTATTACATGACTGCGTAATTGTCATTCAAAGTGTGAGAGCACTGAAAGCTGAAAGTTGGTCTGGGCAGGAGGAGAGGCAAGTGGTTAATTACAGCCTTCCTTTAGTCTGTTGGGATATGTCTCTACTAAGTTTGCACATCTAGAATTGGAGATCCCTGCAGGTCATCTGTACATCCCAAGCAGGTGAAGAGGGCCCTCCAAACAGGTGTACTGATTAGTAGTCTCTTGTGAATGAGGCCACATCGTCTTCACCTTTTTTTTATCCTTCACTGTATTCACTGTTGCTAATCTCCTGCTTTTTTTCTGCCACTTTTTGTCTACATACAAGTATTCCAGTTATGGCTACATACATTATTTAGGGTGCATTTCCTAATGCTGTCAGCAGTGCACAGTGTCTGTATATGTATCGGTACCCCCGTAGGCTGCTGAAATGTTGGATTGCCTGTCACCCTGCCCAGCCCGGCATTCACTTCTCAAACACTCAGAAACATAGAACAGTCCACATGATTTGTTTTTTTTTTTTGTTTTATTGAGGGGGTTGAACTTGGATGGTGTAAGGGAAATATAGGATGCCAGGTAGAATTGATAGAACTTGCTTGGGACAACTATATACAGTCCAGTATATACACTAAATTTCTCCTCCTGCACATCGCTTCCTCTCTAATCTTCAGGTCTTTCTCCTCCAGCACATCATTTCCTCTCTAAAACTTCAGGCACAGCTAGTACAAAGTGGTTAGGCCTGACACTCACTCAGCCAGGCCTTTAGCAATTGCCCTTTGCAGACAGGGACCGCAGGCCCCTATAGTGTAGCAAAATAGAAAGTCTCTGGTATTAGCTGTCCTACAGGTGGCTACTGAGCCCAGTAACCCATCTCCAGGCCCTGCCAGCCCTCCTGGCTCCAGCTGCCTCTTTCCACTGCCCCATTTACCACAGTCCACACGTCTGGTTCTGCACCCATCTCGGACTGCATGCTCCCAGTCCTCTCAGGCGTGCCTCCCCAGTCCTCCTGACTGTGCCTCACTCGCCAACCCTCTTGGCTGCAACCAGTTGTCCTCCCTGGAGTCTCCTAGTAGTGCTCTCTCCTGCTGTCCTCTCCTTTCTTTCTCTTGTGCCTCCTGTCCAGGACCTCTTCATGTGTTCTTGAAGTTGGTCCCGACTGCACCCGAGCCCAGGCCCAAGGTCACCCCCCAGACTGGGGAGCTCCCTCAAAGGCCCCGACAGCCTCCACACTCTCTCACTCCAGCTCTTCCACCCGACAACCCCTCCCCAGCTGGGCTGACCCTAGGTATTTAAGGAGGCCTGCCCCCTGCCAATCCAAGTTGGGGATTGGTCAAGGCTCCTTAGAATACCCCAGGCAGCTCCACCTCTCCTCTCCTTCCAGAATCTTCTGAAAAGAAGAGGGAGGTCTTGGTGATGCTGCCTGTGAGTCACCAGCTGCTACCCTGAGCCACTCTCAGCCCAGAATGAAAAAAACAAACAGGCCTGACTGCCAGCCAGGCCTGCCTAAATTTACCTGTCCACAAAAATCCTACCTCTAGCACCTACCTACCTAGAGGGTGCTACACATAGTATATGTTGAAATGGCCACCTGTAGTTTCCATCGGAAGTCTATGTAAAAGGGTTACAATGCAGGAATGGGAGGCAAGGAAAGAGCACGCCACCCTATAACATGAAGAGCCTGAACTAGGACCTTCATGGCAGGATCATGAGGTATTATTTTAATGAAATCTGCACATTTAAAACATTGAAAATTAATTGTATAATTACATTTGGATGATAAAGCTCACATAGCGATTGGGTTTAACATCTACTTTAACACTTATGCCGATGGAAAATGTTCTACGGGAGCTTGTTGTTGGAAATTCCGACTGTGTGTAGGCTCCATCAGACATTTTCCATCGGAATTTCCGTCACACAAAATTTACGTTCTGGATCTCAAATTTTCCGACAAATTCCGATAGTGTGTAGACAATTCCAACGCTCAAAGTTCCACGCATGCTCGGAATCAAGCAGAAGAGCCGCACTGGCTATTAAACTTCATTTTTCTCGGCTCGTTGTACGTGTTGTACGTCACCGCGTTCTTGACGTTCGGAATTTCCGACAAGATTTGCGTGTCCGTTTGTATGCAAGACAGGTTTGAGCCAACACCCATCGGAAAAAAAACATGGATTTTGTTGTCGGAAAATCCTATCGTATGTACAGGGCATTACTCTAGCCAAATCGAACTTTGGGTTTTGGTTAGAATAGGAAAGGCTGGGGTGATTTTCCTTCACTTCCTGTGTGGTCTTTGGGAAAGAAAGTGATGGGAAATCTCCTCAGTGGAGTCACAGACAGCAATGACAACCTGACAGAGGTTTTAACCATTCTACATCCTATCCAATACTAAACAAAAAAAGCTGAAGATGGCCACCGGAGCAGACGTGCATTGAGAGAGCTCCCGCTGAGCCTCCACCCTGATATCCTGCAGCCCAGCGATCCTAACCGACACCGACACCTAACCAGAACGGACGAGCAAGCGGAGGTGACCGGCATGACCAAGGGGAAAGGTGCCCTGTCCAACGGTAAGTCTCATAAAATAGCTCCCAGTCCCGCTGTATGGAGCCCCCGTCCCACCAAAGCATCCAATATGGTGTCCCAGACAGAGAGCAATGACCCTGATCCTGCTGAGAGGGAACAATCCAACTTTGATGCCCTTATGCAGGCAATTACCACCTGCCAATCGACCCTCACGGGTAAAATTGAACATATGCAGCTGGACATTAGCTTAATCCGCAGGGATATGGACAGCTTTCGCTCCTGCCTCACAGAGGCTGAGCGCCATGTGGGGGATACGGAGGACACGCTGTAGGAGCATACAGTCTCACTCCGCACGCTGCAAACTAAGATTAAAACCCTAGAGGCCCGTGCGGAGGATGCCGAGAACCAAAATAGAAGGAACAATCTCCGTATAGTGGGATTGCCTGAGGGGGTGGAAGGCAATGACCCCCCCGGAGTTTACCGAACACCTGCTAAGAACCCTTCTCCCACACGCAGCATTTTCCAACTTTTTGGTGGAGAGGGCGCATAGAATGCCTGCTACCCAGGGGCCCCTGGGAGCGCCTCCGCGCACTTTCATTCTGAAGTTGCTTAATTTTAGAGACCGGGACCTGGTCCTGCGCAAAGCAAGAAAGATAGAACAACTGAGACATGAAGGAGCCAAACTGATGATATTTCCTGACTACTCAGCGGACACTCAGAAGTTACGCTGCTCCTTTGACCATGTGAAGCTCAACCTGCACAATAAAAAAATCAAATACAGCATGTTATTCCCTGCCAGGCTGCGTGTCCAAGATGGTGAAACGGTGAGATTTTTACCTCCCCTGAAGATGCATCACACTGGCTGGAGACTTTGCCTAGAAGATAACAAGCATCCTAAGATATATGGTGTCTGCTTAAGGCCCCTTTCACACTTATAGGACTTGTCCCACGATTTTGTACTGCAAAATCGTATGACAAGTCATTCTCCATGATTTTCAATGACTACCATTCATACTGGCACGACTTTAAGTTGTGCCGACTTGAAAGTAGTCCCTGCACTACTTTGGTCCAACTTCTATGCGAGTTGTACTCCATAGACCTCAATGTTAAACCCTGAAGTAGCATGCAAGTCGTGCCTGAATAATATAGACACGACTTCAGTACGACCTTGTAAGCACAAGCCTGGCTCGCTATTCGGGAAAGGAAAACTTTTCTTTCCTTTCCCGATGAGCGACAGACAGTGCTGACAGCTGTCTGGTATGAATCCAGAGGGGGAACGCCGCGCCAAGTTTTAAATGAAAAAACCGGCGTGGGTTCCCCCCCAGGGGCATACCAGGCCCTTAGGTCTGGTATGGATCTAAGGGGAACCCCCTACGCCGAAAAATCGGCGTGGGGTCCCCTTCAAAATCCATACCAGACCCTTATCCGAGCACGCAGCCCGGCCGGTCAGGAATGGGGGTGGGGACGAGCGAGCCCCCTGGGGGGAACCCACGCCAGTTTTTTTATTTAAAACTTGGCGTGGAGTTCCCCCTTATGATTCATACCAACTACTGTATGTTTTCATTTGTTAATGCCAAAAACGTGGCAAAGTAGTACTGCTCCCAAATCGCGGTAAAATCGCGGTAAAATCGCGGCAAAATCGCGGCCGCGAAATCGCGGTAAAATCGTGCGACTTTGAAGTCGTATAAGTGTGAAAGGGGCCTTACCCTTTCCACTTTTATATCTAACTGACTTCCTTGGTATGCGAGACTGAAATGTGCTCGGGCTGTTATTCTCCTCTACTGATACTTCCTACAGGCAATCATGTCTGGATATGGCACGCTGTTACTGTCCACGGTGAGGCCGGCATGTCTGATATGCCCGTGCACCTGACTACCACCCCTGATTTTGCACTATACGCTGCCATAAAGTGAAGTTATTTTCTTGTTGAGCTTTGAAAAAGTTTGCAACAGTTTTTAAGCCTTGAATATTTTTCTTTTCTGGGTGCCCTCATATTCTGCAGGGACCATTAATCCGTTCAAAAGCACTGGAGGACTCATTGTATGTACTGTGACACTCAGGTGTCCCTCTGTTCATTTCCCCAACTGGCAGTTGCCATGACTATTTTTGGGTAGGAAGCCCACCAAGTTTGGGGGGGTGGTTCGGAGTGGGGGGGTTGGAAATGTTGCTGGAGTATTGGTTTTTACTCCCTGTCGGGTCTGTTTAACCACTGTTTTTTTGAAAAATTTTATGCGTATTGTTTTTTTCCTCAGGAATGTTTGCGGCTCTGATCTCTTCCCACCAGGTGGCGTAGGAGATCCCCTGGTGTGGTTCTCATACAAGTGAATAGTGTGATGTTATCTCTGTGCATGCTTATAACCTCTTTGTTGCTCATGCTGCTCTGTTGCCCCTAGGGTATTTAGTGATACTATGATGTGGGACTCTATATACCCCCCCCAGCCACCCTGTACATTCTCCGGAAATTTACCCCACTGATAGCACAATATCCCTCGGCGGGTGTAATACTAGCCGGGGATTTTAACATGACCCCCAACCCTACCCTGGACAGATTTAATGCGGGACCCCTGGGTGACTCCCCCCCTATCACAATGGGTGGAAAACTATGGGTTTACTGATGTCTGGAGGCTGAGGCATCTGGGAAAGAAACAATTTATGTGCCACTTAGCTACTTACGCCTCCTTCTCCAGAATTGATTTAATTTATACCAATGACTCCCTGCTCTCTCAGATACAAGGGGTGGAGATCCTGCCCCATGGCATTTTAGATCACGCACCTCTTCTATTGGCGTTGCAAACAGACCTGCCAGCGGGATCCGCACTATGGCGGTTATCCGGCTTATGGGTAACTGACGAGCGGGTAGCCCCCCTGGTTGAGGGAAAGTTGGGAGTCTACTGGGTACACAATAGTGGTACGCCCACCCCCCCCCCCCGATACTTTGGGATGCCTTTAAAGCATACACTAGAGGGCAATACAAAACAGCCATTGGGAGGGTTAGGAAAGATACATACCTAGCATTGGATAAAGTGGAAAAGAAGGTTATATTGCTAGAGGACAGATATGTGACCACTAAGGATGCACTGACATACGATGCCATGCAATCCCTCCACAGGGAAATTTCCCTACTGAGAGTGAAGAGCACCAAGAAACAATTGCTTTCTCAGTCACAGCGAATTTTCGAACAAGGGGAAAGGACGGGTAGACTGCTGGCATGGTTGGCCAAGGAGCACTCTTCTACACCACATATTGCACACATTAAGGATGACAATGGGTTTCTGTATGCTGGTATTAATGCTCAATTTGCTAGGTTTTATGAACACCTTTATACAGCCAAAGCTGACTTTACCCCTGATAGTCTACATAATTTTCTAGACCAGATAGAATTTCCACAGATTTCAGATGAGGCTCCTAATACCATAGACGCCCCATCACGATCAAGAAGGTACAGGTCGCAGTGGTGGCACTCCAATCAGCAAAAACTCCAGGACCTGACGGCCTTCCAGCGGAGTTCTATAAAACTAACAGTGAACTCCTAGTCCCTAAATTCCACAGCCTGCTTCTGAACATGTTGGGGGAGGGGTGCCTTCCTCCCTCTATGACGGAGGCGGTAATCGTGATAATACCCAAACCCAACAAAAACCCTGCGACCTGTGCCTCATATCGCCCCTTATCACTTTTGAACGTAGATGCCAAAATAACCACTAAAATCCTTGCAGCCAGACTAAACTCGGTCATCTTATCCCTAGTCAATGGTGATCAAATGGGACTTATGCCGGGCAAAGGTACCGATATAAATCTACGTTGCCTATACACAAATATATCTCAGGCTGGGAGGGTGGACTCCCCGGGGGTTGTGGCCTCACTGGACCCCTTGAAGGCCTTCGACTCGGGGTGGAGTGGGAATTTCTATGGCAAATACTTAGCAGATTTAACTTTGGTCCCAAGTTTGTCTCCTGGGTTAAACTAATAAATAGGCACCCCTCCCCCTACAGTTAAAGGGATAGAAGTAGGACCGCTGGCTGAGAAACTTTCCTTGTATGCTGACGATACATTGCTATACCTCCCAGACGCATCAGCGTCCTTGACAGCCGCACTGGAAATTATCGACCGATACAGATCCTTCTCAGGAATCCGGATTAACTGGACTAAATCGACCCTTTTTTCCCTGTCTCAGACTGTTCGCCCCCCCCGGACCAACAGATACCACTAACTATGGTCTCCAAATTTAGTTACCTGGGGATTGAGGTCCAAAGAGACCCCTCTCTATATCTAACAGACAATCTATACCCAATTCTACATAAACTTATTGTTAGGTGCCAAGCTTGGGAATCCTTCCCCCTTTCCCCGGTAGGAAGGATAAATCTCCTTAAAATTACATTCCTGCCTAAATTCCTCTATGTCTTTTGTAACACCCCCATCCCCATCCCTAATTCCTTTTTCAGGAAACTAGACCAAATAACTACTACCTTCATCTGGGGAGGGATGGCCCCTAGGGTCGCAAGGACTACCCTGCAGCTCCCCCTTTCGTTGGGAGGCCTGGCACTCCCCTGTTTTAAACAATATTATTGGGCAGTGGTTACTGTTACAGTCCGGTGGTGGTTCTCCCAACCAAAATCTAACCCCTCAGTCAATTTAGAAGCGGCTATCTTGGGATCATACTCAGCACTGAGTAACCTGGTGTTCAGGGGCCCCAAAGCACACCCTGAAATTACAACCCCCATGCGAACAACTGTCAGAGTCTGGGAGCAAATGTCTGTTAAACTTAATGACTCAAATGCCATCTCCCCATATACACCACTATGGGGCAATCCTAAACTAAATCATAGATGGTTCCGGACCCGGCATTGTGGGCTAGCTATGAAATTAAAGCTGTTCAACAAGTTATGATACATTAAAAACTAACTTTCAGCTTCCCTCCAAAATGTTTTTACAGTACCTACATTTACGACACGCAGTACAGGCACAGTTCCCAGAAGGGGTTACAATACAATCACATGGGTTAGAGAAACTCCTGATTTCAAAAAATATAGACCGTATCCTTTCCTCCTTGTATCTTAGGATATCATGTAAGGGAACTAGTGGAGGGACTAGACTGTATGCTAGGTGGAAGGAGGATTTGCCTGCCTTCGCTGACGATGATTGGGAAGAAGGGATCCAACAGAATATTCCCCTGATGGTCTCAGTAAGGGATAGGTATATCCAGCTTAAATTTATTTACAGGGCATACTATACGCTGCAGAGACTCCCTAGAATCTACTCGACCCAAACAGATAGATGCCCTAAATGTAACAATGAGCTGGGTACCTTTATACACATTGTCTGGTCTTGTCCTGTTACAACAATTCTGGTCACAAGTGGTAGACACTATTAACTCAGTAGGCCATCTACAGATAGGAACGAACCCAATTGTTCTCCTTTTGGTAGTCTGCGACAATGTCACACCTAATACGCATAAGAGATTATTTGTGTTCTATGCTTCATTCTATGCTAGGAAAGCTATTTTAATTAAGTGGAAGCAACCTGACCCTCCCCCGGTCTCCCAATGGAAAGCCGTGGTAAACTCCACACTGTCGCTCTATAAACGTACCTACATAAACCGCAAATGACCCAAGAAATTTGGGAAGGTATGGGGGGCATGGTCTAAGCAATGAAGACCCATACACCCTGATAGAGCTTCTGGTGACTCCCCCCCCTCTCCTCTCACCCCCCTCCCCCTTACCCCACTCTTCCCCCCTCCCCCTCACCTTCTCTCTTTCCCCTCCTCTTCTGCCCTATACTTAGATTATGTGGATGTTGGATATGATCCTAGCAAAAAAGGTACGTAATAATATAACTGAGTAAATAATATTACTACGCACTATTGTAAGCAACAAGGACTTTATTCAAGTGATGTAAACATACCTGTTATATAATCCATGCACAATTTTATACAAAGATATTTTCTTATCCCGTATATGGCACTTTTCACTGTAATTGTATGTGTAGCGCTGGTAGATTTACAATCTACCGCAGGTTAGGTAAGTTTAGTAAATTGTGTGTTAGGAAGGTTAAAAGTTTGCCTCTGTTCCAGCTTGGCTGACGTTGTGTGTGCTTCCGTGCTGACCGGTGGGTGTCGCTGTTGCTACTGGTCAGTGTTGGAGAGGCAACGTGTCGAAGTGTATAGATGCTCCTCTGTCTCGGAGACAAGCTCGGTGGAGGTGGTCCTCCGAGTTGCATTCTGGGAAGAGGGTATTTATGGGACAAACGCCATGTTCTAGGGTCGTTTTACAGCCACCTGCTGGCCCTCCTGGCCAACAGGTATGCGTTAAGGAGCTACCTGGTGGTCCTCCGATCGGGAGGCCCACGATACAGCTGAGCAGGGGTGGGTCCAGAGGCTTGTCTGGGGCCTACCACCGCAGCCGAGGAATGGTCCTGAGCTGTCGGTCCTGTGTGACGAAGCTGGACAGCCGAGGAGATCCCAGGGGAGAACCCGTCTTGGAGAGATCATGCAGCGTGCTGGTCTATAGAGGGGCCTGGTGACTCGGTTGAAGGACGTATCCAAAAGAAGTAACTATACAGCATAGTGTTGCCAGTTCAGCTTAAAGGTTCAGGCACTGTGACTGACTTTCACTGCAGAAAAATCTGATACATCCTGTGGCAAAGGATCGTATGGATTTATCCCCCCAAACAAGTCTGTGGCAGATACTTTTGATTCGTGCTGCGTGCTGGCTGCTAGACCGGTGAGAGAGGCCTATCCAGACGAGCGAAGAGTGTGTCCCACAAGGGGAGCGCATTCCACCTAATTATCTGAATTCTACCAGGACATTTGCCGCTAAGATTCTATAAGAAAATATTTGAGTTTCTCCTGAAAGTTTCCTTTTCCGCCTCTTTCCTGCTACTTCCTAAAGTTTGTCTGTTCAATAAAGCATTGAAAACGTACTCCAGTGTTGGTGCGTGTGTCGTCCAGAAGTAAACTCAACGGAACCCTAGACCCGGTGCCGGTGAAACAGAGGGAAGCAAGGTGAAGGTAACAGACCCGCTTAAACCAGCAGCTCCACCGTGAGTTATTGCTACATGTGGGGGCGTCGTCCGGGATTTGTTGACCGTCAATTGTTGCAACCCAGTGGAGTGTTTTACCAGGAGTTTACAGAGAGAGCTGGACTTTGAGAAAAAGTTTTTCAGGAAGAGGAAAGGTTAAAATGCGGGACTTTGCTTTTGAGTGCGTAGATGCTGGGCACCAGAAGAGGCCCAGGAGCTACGTGACTGAAAGAACAAGTGGGAGGAGTTACCCTACTTGCTACCGGGTGGGACGCGTGTAGTGTGCTTGGCACCAGAGGAGAAGAGAGGCCTCGTGATCGTGCAGAAAAGATCAGTGTGGCCATGTCTTTTCCCGGCATTGCAATCGGTTGTGGGACCCAGAGTGTTCCCTGCAAGCACCGTGATGAATACTGTGCAATCTGGAACTCTGCTCACGGATACTGGAGTTCGAATAAAGCCACAGGGGAAGTTTGTCCTGTATACCTCGGGAGATGTTGAGGGACTGGGCATGACCTGCCATCGATGTGGAGGATTGGCCATACATCTTCGTCCATTCGGCCGATGTCCGCAGTGTGGAGAGTACTTGTTTGTGGTGGAGCCACCTACTGTGCCACCCCGTGATGGATTGGTGACAGGTATCGCTACAGTGGAAGCTGCTACCGCTACAGAGAGAGAGCGACGGGCTCGCCACTCTGCCTGTTGCTACCGACAATGTTTCAGAGAGAGACACTGCTGCTGCCGTCTCATCAGGGGACATTACTTTGATTCCTGAGTCCACTACACCTACTCCTATGGTGGCTGCTCAGAAGAAGGTGGGCTATGTGAAGGCTTCCCGTGGCTGTGGTCGAGGCCTACCCCAGAGGTTACCTGAGCCAGAGCTACCAGAGTCTACGCCTGGAACGGGTAAGCCACTGTTGGGGACTGTAAATAAATATTTGCCAGCGGAAGTGTTGAGAGACTCGGAAATAGAATCCATGTCGGATCTTTCCGGGGATGATGACTTATTTGAAACCATGTCGCAAGAGCTATTGTGGTCACAAGGCGAGGATGTTGCCTCCACAATGACCCTTCCTGAATGGACTGCCATGAGTTCTGGGAAGACGTCACCCTGTGTGGAGACGCACAGTGCTGTTGCTGGGACTTTGTCAAAAGTTATTGATTCGCTACAGACACCGGCTGGGTCTATGGTGAAAAAGTCATTAGATTCCTGTGTACCGCCTGGTATGGGGAGAGACAGATCTTTGCCAAAATTTCCTTGCTTGCAAAGGATGTTAAACAAGCGTGTGGCCGCAGAGTATGGACTGGAGTTCCCCTATGTGCCCCAGGATGTCATGCGGGAGATTGAAGCTAATCGGGAGCTTTGGTAAAGTGACACTATTTGGGACTACTTGTCTGTGCCTAAGCCCTTTAGAAAGACTGGATGTTCTGTCCGGATGGATGAACGTTTCAACTGATGCTTTGTACATTGGAACTATGGTCGGCATATCTATGCTGATAAAGTGGTAATCTGCAGACCGTGAAAGGACAATGCTGTATATTTTATTACCACTGTGGATAAAGAAGGAAAATATGTGACTTTACCAGATCCTCGGTTTTACTGGTAATTATGGACACTATCACTTTGAAGTTACCTAGTTAGATAGCGACAGGGTAAAGAGATCTGCATTGTCAAGATCTACAGATCCTGTTCTGTGTTTAAATCCAAGGACTTCTGTTTGCTAGCCGGATTTCTTTTATAAGAAAAGTTCTTATGCAGGGATGGACTCCAAAAGTAAATATTTTTTTCTAATATAAATCAAAGGAAGAGAGTCTAATTTTAAATAAGGCTTTGCTCCTGGTGTTGCGCAGGATGTATATTTGTGTGCTTAAATATGTTTCCTTTTCAGGGATCATCAGATCATATGTATAGCTGGGAGGCTTTTCAGCTAGTTAGTTAGTGAGGTTGTGTAAAATTATATTGTGGTTTTGTTCGCGGCTGTGAACATAATGTTTTATAAGATATAAGTCTCATAATGTCTTTAAACTGTCCTTTCTCTCTTTCTTTGTCTATCTAAAGTTATGAGAAACCCAAATGCTACTCTCAGGCTTGAGAGTTACTGTTACTGTGTTGGGACAGACGTTGGGGACAACGTCTATTGTAGTGGGGGGAGTATGTAGCGCTGGTAGATTTACAATCTACCGCAGGTTAGGTAAATTTAGTAAATTGTGTGTTAGGAAGGTTAAAAGTTCGCCTCTGTTCCAGCTTGGCTGACGTTGCTGACCGGTGGGTGTCGCTGTTGCTACTGGTCAGTGTTGGAAAGGCAACGTGTCGAAATGTATAGATGCTCCTCTGTCTCGGAGACAAGCTCGGTGGAGGTGGTCCTCCGAGTTGCATTCTGGGAAGAGGGTATTTATGGGACAGACGCCATGTTCTAGGGTCGTTTTACAGCCACCTGCTGGCCCTCCTGGCCGACAGGTATGCGTTAAGGAGCTACCTCGTGGTCCTCCGATCGGGAGGCCCACGATCGGAGGACCACTTAATTTTGTTATATTGTATACCATCATATTTATTGTTGGATTATGCGGTGTGTCCGTTATAATTAACTCGTTGTTAAGTAGTCCTTTTAAAATTACAACTCGTCATGTTCCGGAGTAGTGCTGTTTACCCATTGGCATTCTAAATCACACTACAATCAATAGCATCCGCCATGCCGAAGTCCAGACTAACCAAAAATGGCCGCGGTCACATGGCCAGCAATTTGGAACACACCTCATACCATTTAAAAACCAGATGTGTAGCAAGATGGCGCCGCTCCAGATAACGTCCCAGTGACGAAATGCGTAGGGCGGGTCTAACAGCGTTATTGCATCACTTCCGGTTTTAAACCATGGAGCGCAGATCGCTCCGGCTTCCTGATTTTAAACATTTTTTGTTTCAATGATTTTTATTAAATGTGTGTACCCATTAGTACTACTAATAAATATTTGGAAGTTTGTATGGTATCACACTATGGAGTTTCTTTCCTCTCTACATGTGGGCAACATTTAAGAGGTTAACAGGAAGGAGATCACTTACATCGCAGACAAGGAGGCACTTGGAGGATACAGGACAAGAAGTTTTCCTACTCCACAGGCTGCACAGTGGCTCATACTGTGAAAGTGAAATACCTCCTTGTGGGGTGAATATTAGCGTTGAGTTTGTTTCTTATGGGGCACAGTTTTCTAAGAAGCACAGAACAATTTGAAGGAGCACATTGTCACTTTATTATTGGACTTTTTTTTATACACCAGGGTTTGTATGCATGTTCCTAGGACGGTATATGCATGTTCCTGAGCCCAGTTCACAGCAATACTATATATATATATAGTCAGCAGAAAAAGAGGGGGAATCTTACAATGGGGGCACCTTTTTCTAGGGACAACTCTCTAAGAAATCTCCTTACTTTGGGAGCTTTCCTCCTGTTGTCCTTCTATAACAGGAAGGAAAGTGAAATTTCCCCAATGTTTTTGAATAAGAAAGGCTGGCAACTCGGATGTTCTTAAATAAAAGTACTTTATTTGTTACATAGGTACAAAGGTACATGCTATATGCTGACACATTTCGGCTATGGAGCCTTCATCAAAGCATATAGCCTGTACCTGTACCTGTGTACCCATATAACAAATAAAGTACTTTTATTTAAGAGCGTCCGAGTTGCCAGCCTTCCTGATTCAAGAATTTTACCTATGGGACCTGAATGCCCTGGCTAGAGCACTGGATTACAGTTCATGGTCTTCCACATTGGCAGTAGAGCTGGGGTGGAAAATTTGTTTTCTCTAAATTTTCCCAATGGTACACAGAAAGCAAATATTAACCTGGCTGGAGTTTTATTCCGTTCCTACTTAAGCCAACATAAAAGAAAAAAAATGAATACACAATAAACTGCAAAAAGTTTTATTTACGCAGAAGTCCTAGAAGAATATCAAGTGCAGAACAAATATTCATTCCTTTTTGTTTTATCATTCTTAAGTTCTCTTAAAAGTCAGCAGTCGACTTTTAATTACTGTTTACGCCATTACTGGTTTTAACTTTCTAATCATGTTTTCTTGTTTTGAAAAGAGAGCAGACTATGTCAGGATTCGGAGATGTTGTCTTAGAGAAAGCTTCCCACACCTGTGAAAACATGCTTGTTATCAAGCCATCGGCCAGTGGTCAGCCAACAAAAACAAGGCGGCCACTGCTATTTCACATGAGCTTATAGGGTGACAGCGTGCTCCATGGAGGTCACAGTACTTGTATGTGCCATGGAAACAGTCTGTTGTCTCTCCTAAATTTAAGTCATTGTCATACGGTCAATCATTACCTTTTCATACAGTGGTACAATACAAAACCTTGTTTTGTGTGCTAGTGGTATGTGGTGGAAATGTGGAAGTCTCAATAACTAAACAGAAATTAGTCATCAGACCCTTAAGTGGATCTTTTATTTTCAATATACAGTCACGTCCATAAATATTGGGACATTGACACAATTCTAATCTTTTTGGCTCTATACACCACCACAATAGATTCAAAATGAAACCAACAAGATGTGCTTTAACTGCAGACTTTCAGTTTTAATTTGAGGTTATTTACATCCAAATCAGGTGAACGGTGTAGGAATTACAACAGTTTGTATATGTGCCTCCCACTTTTTAAGGGACCAAAAGTAATGGGACAAATAAACAATCATCCATCAAACTTTCACTTTTTAATACTTGGTTGCAAATCCTTTGCAGTCAATTACAGCCTGAAGTCTGGAACATCTACTGCTACTGTCTTCAGTTCCTGTTTGTTCTTGGGGCATTTTTCCTTCAGTTTTGTCTTCAGCAAGTGAAATGCATGCTCAATCGGATTCAGGTCAGGCGATTGACTTGGCCATTGCATAACATTCCACTTCTTTCCTTTAAAAAAACTCTTTGGTTGATTTCGCAATATGCTTCAGGTCATTGTCCATCTGCACTGTGAAGCGCCGTCCAATGAATTCTGAAGCATTTTGCTGAATGTGAGCAGATAATATTGCCTGAAACACTTCAGAATTCATCCTGCTGCTTTGGTCAGCAGTCACATCATCAATAAATACAAGAGAACCAGTTCCATTGGCAGTCATACATGCCCACGCCATGACACTACCACCACCATGCTTCACTGATGAGGTGGTATGCTTTGGATCATGAGCAGTTCCTTTCCTTATCCATAATCTTCTCTTCCCATCACTCTGGTACAAGTTGATCTTGGTCTCATCTGTCCATAGGATGTTGTTCCAGAACTGTGAAGGCTTTTTTAGATGTTGTTTGGCAAACTCTAATCTGGCCTTCCTGTTTTTGAGGCTCACCAATAGTTTACATCTTGTGGTGAACCCTCTGTATTCACTCTGGTGAAGTCTTCTCATGATTATTGACTTTGACACACATACACCTACCTCCTGGAGCGTGTCCTTGATCTGACCAACTGTTGTGAATGGTGTTTTCTTCACCAGGGAAAGAATTCTTCGGTCATCCACCACAGTTGTTTTCCGTGGTCTTCCGGGTCTTTTGTTGTTGCTGAGCTCACCAGTGCGTTCTTTCTTTTTTTTTTTAAAGTTTTGTTTATTGCTTTTATAACATAACAATTACAATTAAACACAAGACCCAATGGGCCACACACACACACAAAAAAAGAACTATTTATATCCTTCAGCATTGACTCTCTTCTCTTCCTTCCAGACCTTTACTCAATGACCGGATCAGAACAAATATATTAAGGCCCCCTTCCCCTAATAGCAATTAACCATACATTTCAATATGTCAAATGGTTATATACATGTTAAATCTCACATCAGGTGCACTTCATTATGTGCCACTTAATCTGCCACCGTAGTGTCGCTATTCATCCAACTGCCCCACACTTTGTCAAATTTCTGTGGTATGCCCCTGCTAATATATGTAGCTTTGTAAAAAAGGTGCAGCTCTATTTACCACACCCTTCCATGCTGATACAGATGGAGGATTGGGCTTTTTCCATGATAACACTATTGTTTTCCTAGCATAATAGATTAGTATTGTCAGTAATGTACGCGTTACTCTCTTTGGGGCTAGATTGTCTACCAAACCCAAAAGACACACCTCTATCGTAGGCTGTATATTAATGGCGGTTACTTCAGCTATACATTCTGTGACCCCCTTCCAAAAAGCTTGGATGCTTGAGCAATTCCAAAAGATATGCATGAAATCAGCAGTGAGGGAACTGCACCACCAGCAACTGGGCGACTGGGTAGGGAACATCTTTGCCAATCTAGCTGGAGTAAGATAAATACGATGTAAGAATTTAAATTGGATGAGTTGGTCCCTGGCGGAGTCCAATCTAGCAAAATGAATGTCCCATATATCGTCTCAGTCATCCCCGTCCATCTGGGGGAAAACACCTCACCCCACGCCGCCTTACACTTTGCAAGGATATCTCCTCCCCCACTGAACATTTGTTTGTAAATTGTAGACAGTGCCTTGTCTAAAGTGTCCTCTCTCGGAAGAGACTCCAAATCACTCATTTTCAGGGTAACACCAATGTCTCCATGCTGGGCATTGTATGTATGCCTGAGCTGAAGATAACGAAACAAGTGAGTGTTGGGAAGATTAAACTTAGTTTTCAGGGCGTCAAATTGCAAAAGTTTCCCACCACCCACTATGTCCCCCAGCGTCTTAATACCAAATTTAGTCCAGATGATCGGATCAGGGTACTCACAGAAGTGTATTAATTTAGGATTCTTCCAAAGTGGTGTGTGAGGAGAAATCTCAGAAGTGCTACCCATCTTGGTCGCTGCTACCCATGCCCTACTGGTTGTACGCATGGATATCGTGAGCTTATATGGAGCCCTGACACCTCGAAGCAGGAGGTGTGTCAGTGCCTTATACGAACCAACAGCTGCCTCTAGAGTATTGGCAGTGTCCTCCTCAGGTAGCGTAAACCACCTGTGTGTGAATACTAGCTGACCTACTAAGAAATATCTGTGAAAGTCCGGGAATGCCAGACCCCCTTGTTTCCACGGCAGTTGTAACACCCGGAGTTTAATTCGGGGGTGTCGCCCCTGCCACAGGAAATTCGTTATAAGTTGATCTATTCTTTTGAATATATATCTCTGTATCCATACAGGAGAATTCTGAAATATATATAAAAATATGAGTGTCAGAGGTAGATTCTGCCACGCCTGCAATCTGGATTTTAGTTTGGTCGAAAGTGGATCGACATTCAAAGCAATAAAATCTGATACGGAGTTGGAGATATGTAACCCCAGATATTTGATCACCCCTACCCTCTGCAAGGGACAATTTATGGGAATCTCACATCTGGGGGAGGCGTCCTGAGTGATAGAATCTGGGATTTTCCCCAGTTGACTTTCAGACCCGAAAAACGAGCAAATGAATTAGGAATGTCTAAAGCTGCCGACAGGGAATTCTTGGAGTCTCGCAAAAAAAGAACCATATCGTCCGCATATAGTGCTGTTTTTTCGGTCAAGCTACCCACCGTTATCCCCTGTACCTCCTCAGAGGCTCGCAAGCCAATGGTTCAATCATAATAGAGAAAAGACCTGGCGTTAAAGGGCATCCCTGGCGAGTGCCCCTACGCACTGGAAAAAATTCCGCTAACATATTGTTTAGCTTTATGGCTGCTGTGGGGCAATGATATAAAATGTCGATCCACTTCCGGAACTGAGGACCAAACCTGAAAACCTCAAGTACCACCCTCATGTAATTCCAGTCTACGGGATCAAAGGCCTTCTCTAAATCGAGAAAGACCAGTATCCCACCGCTAGAAGTATCCGGGCCTAACTCAGTGTGGGTGAAAACCCTGCGCAAATTAATATCCGTGGCCTTTTTGGGCATAAACCCTGTCTGGTCGGGTGAAACTACATGTTGTAGGACCAACATAAGTCTAGTAGCTAACAGTTTGGTTAGTATTTTGAAGTCCATATTTAATAATGAGATGGGTCTATAAGATGAACACTGCAGTGGGTCTTTATCTGGCTTAGCCAATAATACAATATGAGCCTCGTAGAAGGAGAGGGGGAGGCTTCCTGTTTGTAAACGGTCAGCGTATAATTGCAGTAGTCTGGGTGCCAGGGTCTCGGAGTACTGGTGGTACCACTCAATTGGTAGACCGTTGGGTCCTGGAGCCTTGCCACTAGGGAATGATCCTTTTGCCGAAACCACCTCCTCCTCCCTAAAAGCAGCATCCAGAAAACTACTAGCTTTCTCAGGCAGTTCGGTCAGCCGCAAGGATCCCTATGTGTCCCTGAGGTCACCATTGTCATAAGGATCTATAGGAGAGTACAAAGGCCTATAGAAGGATACAAACTCCTGTACTACATCCTCCCTGTCTTTTAGCAGCTGCCGGAACGGGGACAGTATGCAGGGAACTACTGTCGGGGATGTATCCCCTGCTGTCAGGAGGGCCAAGAGTTTGCCATTTTTATTTCCCTTTTCAAACACCCGCGCCACACTCCTTTGCAGCTGGCAAGTAGTCACATCCTGATAATGGAGGGATACATTTCTTCTTGCGAACTGCAAATGAGCCACTGTGTCGGGAGAAGATGAGTCTGCATGTGCCTTAGCGCATTCTTGTTCTTTATCCTGAAGTTGTTTTTCTATACTATTCTGCTCCGTCCTCTGGGCTTTAATGGCTGATATGTACACCCCCCTAGTGGTGGCCTTGAGACCCCCCACTCGGTACGCACCGTTGCTGATCCTTCATTAATCTGCCAAAATGTATCCATATGTGGTTTCAGCAACTCCTCTACTGTGGGTTCCCCCACCCATCTAGGAGACAGATGCCAGACTCTCCTTGAACACTGAGAGCCTAGTTGCAAGAAAATCTGGAGTGGGGTGTGGTCCGACTCCCCCCTCTGAAAGGTAGGATGCCCCAGCTACGAGAGGCAATAATGTCCCATTAGCAAACGCCAGGTCTATTCTGGAGGAAGAAGCATGTACCGAGGACAGATATGAATAGCATCTGTCTGTGGGATGCTTCCACCGCCAGATTTCAGTGAGACCCGCAACTTCCGCCCAATGTGACAAATCATGCTTTGGAGCCCTGCGTGGGTTGGGCGTGTCTAATGTATAGCCAAGAACATTATTGAAATCTCCAGCCACCAATAGCTGGAAGAGAGCGTGAGGCGCCAATTTCTCCAACACCTCGTACAGGACGGTCCCTGTAAAAGGGGGGGAATATATATATATATATATTTACCAGGGCCAACTTGCGTGAGTATACTTCAGTTATCACCACTAAGTACCTTTACCCGGGATCCGTAATTACTGTTTCTATAGAGTAGAGTAAGGTAAGGACTTATGCAACAAAATAGACACACCCCTCGCATAAGACGAAAAAGTGGCATGTATGGCTCTGTGCATCCAGGAACATTTCATGGGCCAGGATTTTATTACCTAATAATTGAGTTTCCTGTAATAACATTATGTGGGGGTGCTGGGCCTGTAAGAATTTCAACACCAACGCTCTCTTGTATTTTGAATTCACGCCCCTGACATTCCAGGAGATGATTCTAATATTCAAGGACATGTCTGCAATTCAGAAATTTACCACCAGATGGGGGCCTAGGAGCTCCAGTGAGGTCCAGAGTCACACAGAGCCATACAGCATGCTGAAGATTTACATTAACATTTACCCACCTACACACATCACTTTGTGATGTGGCCTGGTTCTGAGTGTCCACCAACCTTGTAGTACCATGAGTGACACCACAAACAGGCGACCACAAAAAAGGTGGAGTATATAATCCATACAGAACATAAAAAAGAGCATGAACAAAACATACACTCCTAAATGGTCCCTTCTTAACAATGCCCTGTCTTTCCAGCTTGAAAAAAAAAGTGGGGATAGGGAGAACAGAACAAACACAGACCCCACCCTAGCCAGCAGACTTGATCCCCAAAACCAGAAAACAGTGAAAGATGGAAATTTGTCTTTGTAAACAAAAAAAAAACCCCAAAAAAGGCAATAGGGTGAGTACTATTGTAAAGAGAGCTTCCTGCTCCATGCATATTGTAGCCATGAGGCAACAAGCAGCCGCACATGCACTGCAACGCCTTGAAGAAAATGTTTGCACAGTGAAAGCCAGTTCTGTACATATGCTTCCCTTGATAAAACACACTACTAGTAAATCTGTTGGGAAGGGAAACTTGGTAGAGGATTGTAGACCAAGCATATGTACCTGCACGTGTGCACTCAGTCATTACTGCATCGAATTATGGTACAGCAGCCCAAAAAATAAGTGTCTCCAGCCACAAGAGAGGAGGGAGAGTGTGACAAAACTGCTCCACCCAAATGTCAAACGAAATACACGATGATTACCTTTAGCCCAATGTATCCAGCCAGTCTGAGACATCCGAGGGGACCTCAAAAAATTTCACAGAGCCCTGATGTTCAACACGGAACTTACTTGGGTACAGCATACTATACGTGAAACCCTTTTCCTGGAGCCTCTTCCGAACCTCCATGAACGTGCGACGGCACCTCTGCAACTCCGGGGAAAAATCTGGAAAGAAATGCAGAGTGGTGTTCTCAAACCAGAGCTGTGGTTTCTTCCGGGCTTCGGCAAGGATGAGATATCTATCTCAGTAATTTAGAAACCGCACAAGGAATGGTCTGGGCAAGGCGCCTTGCGGTCTCAAGCCTGTGGGGACCCTATGAGCGCGCTCAACAATGTATGCTGAGGAGACTTCCTGTAAATTGAGGATTTCTTTAAATACATTTTCGGCAAAGCTGGCTGGGTGTAAGCCCTCCGCGCCCTCCGGGAGGCCCACCACGCGCAAATTATTGCGGCGCAGTCTATTTTCAGCGTCTTCAGACCGCGCCATCAGGGTTTTAACTGTGCGTTGCAGGTCAGCAACATTCTGTGAGGTGGTGGCCATAGTATCCTCTATATCCGAGATACGATTCTCGACCGCAGTGACACGGCCTCTAAACTTGTCCATGTCTTGTCGGATGAGACCACATTATATGGCCAGCGTATCTATCCTCCCCATTACCATGGTTTTACTCTCCTCAATGGCTGCCAGGATGGCCGCAGTGGAGTCAGTAACTGCTGATTGCTCCCTACCTGAGGGCTGCTGCGGGTCTCCCTCATTTTGCTCCATGCCCCTTAAAAGCTGCAGGGCTGTCTGTATAGCCGTGGCTCGCTCCGCTCCAGAGGGTAAAGTGGCTGCCGCACGTGTCACTGCCGGTGAGATCTGCATCCTGGGTGGTGGCTGCTTCCTCACTGATCTCCTTCTGGATGGCATCTAAGGGTGCAGGAGGTGCCCCTGAGCACTATGTAGCTAACTGCCAGCCAGGACTTCACACAACACAGGAGATATGGACAGGGAGCCAGGATTCAAGGTAGGAGGATGTGAAGGATGCTACCCTGGGAGCTCCACTTGCCAGCCCACACATGCAGTCTCTGGGCCCCGGAAGAAACAAAATAGGGAGGCAGCTGAGGACCACAGCATCCACGCCCTGGATTACCGGCCGTGCCGGCTGCGGCGCCCCCGGGGCGGGCCGGCGGTGCAGGAAAGTCTGGTGAGTGGAAGGCTTCACTAGGCCACACTAGGCCACGGCGGCCTAGCAGACCACCGGATCCCGCCAGACACACAAGAGGGCAGGCTGGATGGTGAGGGGAGCCTCTTACCTCACCCCCTGGTCAGCGATCAGCTCCCTCCAGCAGGATGAAGGCCGGGATAATGGCGGCGGCTGCGAGCAAGCCGGGCCGGTCTTTTTTTGTTGTTCCTGACTGAATCTCTCCCAATATTGACACTGGGCAGCCAATAGTCCCATTACTTTTGGTCCATTAAAAAGTGGGAGGCACATATACAAACTGTTGTAGTTACTACACCGTTCACCTGATTTGGATGAAAATACCCTCAAATTAAAGCTGAGTCTTCAGTTAAAGCACATCTTGTTTTTTTTTTCATTTCAAATCCATTGTGGTGGGGTATAGAGCCAAAAAGATTAGAATTGTGTCGATGTCCCAATATTTATGGACCTGACTGTAGTTGGCTCACAATGCCGTACTGGTTTTTACATTTGGCTCACATAAGGTACTGTAAGTATTCTCCTGCTGGTGGTTCTTCAGTGTTTGAGCTTGGGTTGGGGTTGAGATAACACTAAAGCAATATGTATTCTTCAAAAAATGTCCATACACATCTACTACTTAATGGTTCTGTAATCTATTTTTCATTAAATTGTTTCCTACTGTGTTTTTAAGCCTACCGCTCTTCCATGAGCTCCTGAAGCTCTCATTTACACACTCATTTCCGTTTCTTTGGATCAAGCAGTGCATGTTAGTTGCGGTAATGTGTTCTGCTCTATGCACACTACAAATCCCATCTTGCAAGTGAGCAGGAGAGGGTGGCTATATTCTTACATACAGTGGCACCATCAAGAATGAACATAGCCACCTAACAGGATGTTCACAGCAGTAATAGATTTGGAGAAGGCTGAGAGCAATAGAATTTATTTTTAAAATGAAAGTGGAACTGAACCTAAGTTTTTTAAAGCTCCAAGCAGGCAGCTCTTTATTTCAGAAGAGACATGCTATGTCTCTTCTGCAAAAAAACAAACCTACTTGCTTGCTCACAGTCTTCAATTGAATGCCCAGCACACTTTGGCTAAGCCAGCATGACTGACTCCTGAGCATATATACAGGATGACGTCTGGCCAATCAAGAGACTGAAAAACCGCCCGGCGCTTGGGAGAAGATGACAGCGGCAGGTGCGGGATGTAACCTCCGTATTCCTGGAAGGTGTAGGTCAGTATTCTGGGGGCTGGTTTGTTTCCTTTTAGGAATACAAACTTGAATAGGAAACCAATTAAGGCTTCCACAGTGCCACATCCAATAATTGATTATAGAAAAACTGGAGCAGAGAACATAAATATATCCTCTGCCACCAAAATATACAGTGGGGACGGAAAGTATTCAGACCCCCTTAAATTTTTCACTCTTTGTTATATTGCAGCGATTTGCTAAAATCATTTAAGTTCATTTTTTTTCCTCATTAATGTAAACACAGAATTGTTGACATTTTTGCAGATTTATTAAAAAGACAAAACTAAAAAATATCACATGGTCCTAAGTATTCAGACCCTTTGCTCAGTATTTAGTAGAAGTACCCTTTTGATCTAATACAGCCATGAGCCTTTTTGGGAAAGATGCAACAAGTTTTTCACACCTGGATTTGGGGATCCTCTGCCATTCCTCCTTGCAGATCCTCTCCAGTTCTGTCAGGTTGGATGGTAAACGTTGGTGGACAGACATTTGTAGGTCTCTACAGAGATGCTGAATTAGGTTTAAGTCAGGGCTCTGGCTGGGCCATTCAAGAACAATCACGGAGTTGTTGTGAAGCCACTCCTTCGTTATTTTAGCTGTGTGCTTAGGGTCATTGTCTTGTTGGAAGGTAAACCTTCGGCCTAGTCTGAGGTCCTGAGCACTCTGGAGAAAGTTTTCGTCCAGGATATCCCTGTACTTGGCCGCATTCATCTTTCCCTCGATTGCAACCAGTCGTCCTGTCCCTGCAGCTGAAAAACACCCCCACAGCATGATGCTGCCACCACCATGCTTCACTGTTGGGACTGTACTGGACAGGTGATGAGCAGTGCCTGGTTTTCTCCACACATACCGCTTAGAATTAAGGCCAAAAAGTTCTATCTTGGTCTCATTAGAATCTTATTTCTCACCATCTTGGAGTCCTTCAGGTGTTTTTTAGCAAACTCCATGCGGGCTTTCATGTGTCTTGCACTAGGGAGAGGCTTCCGTCGGGCCACTCTGCCATAAAGCCCTGACTGGTGGAGGGCTGCAGTGATGGTTGACTTTCAACAACTTTCTCCCATCTCCCGACTGCATCTCTGGAGCTCAGCCACAGTGATCTTTGGGTTCTTCTTTACCTCTCTCAGCAAGGCTCTTCTCCCCCGATAGCTCAGTTTAGCCGGACGGCCAGCTCTAGGAAGGGTTCTGGTCATCCCAAACGTCTTCCATTTAAGGATTATGGAGGCCACTGTGCTCTTAGGAACCTTAAGTGCAGCAGAAATATTTTTGTAACCTTGGCCATATCTATGCCTTGCCACAATTCTGTCTCTGAGCTCTTCAGGCAGTTCCTTTGACCTCATGATTCTCATTTGCTCTGACATGCACTGTGAGCTGTAAGGTCTTATATAGACAGGTGTGTGGCTTTCCTAATCAAGTCCAATCAGTATAATCAAACACAGCTGGACTCAAATGAAGGTGTAGAACCATCTCAAGGATGATTAGAAGAAATGGACAGCACCTGAGTTAAATACATGAGTTTCACAGCAAAGGGTCTGAATACTTAGGACCATGTGATATTTCAGTTTTTCTTTTTTAATAAATCTGCAAAAACGTCAACAATTCTTATTTTATTATTTATTTCAGGTCCCTAACTAGCATTCATACATACTAGGGACAATTTAGACAGGATCCAATTAACCTACCAGCATGTCTTTGGAGTGTAGGAGGAAACCGGAGTACCCGGAGGAAACCCACGCAGGCACAGGGAGAACATGCAAACTCCAGGCAGGTAGTGTCGTGGTTGGGATTCGAACCAGCGACCCTTCTTACTGCTAGGCGAAAGTGCTACCCACTACACCACTGTTTGTTTTTCTGTCAATATGGGGTGCTGTGTGTCCATTAATGAGGAAAAAAAATGAACTTAAATGATTTTAGCAAATGGCTATATGGCAATATAATGGCAATATAACAAAGAGTGAAAAATTTAAGGGGGTCTGAATACTTTCTGTCCCCACTGTATATGGACTTGGCACACCACGAGATACATAAGTATAAAATGCTTTACGTTTATTACAAATTACATTAAAAAAGCAATACAAACATTAAAAAAGGGGCACTCAAATTGATTTTTATTGACATTTTAAGTTAGAGCTTGGATTGAAGCCTTCTTTTAACTTGTTATATGTATATATGTGCTGCCAAAATATCCATTACTGGGGAGTTTCAGTACCTTGCACAGTCCAACATATACATAGACAAATTATCTGTTTCCAAAATCAGCACTAGAATGTGTGAATATGCTTGTAAAGTGGTGGTGGGGACACTGGACTGGTCCTTTAAGGCAGAAATTGGAAACAAAAGAGTATTGCAAATAATAAAGAAATAAATGTATAATAAATCAAATAAATAATTTCATTTTTGTAATAAATAATAATTGTTATTAGTAATAATTATTACTAATAAAAACAATAAAAAATTATCTAATTGTAATAATAAAGGAAGTATTATAAAAAAATATATATACCCGTATTTATCGGCATATAACACGCACAGGCGTATAACACGCACATTCATTTTAAGAGGGAAGTTTCAGGAAAAAAACTTAAATTTTAAATAAGGAACTTTGAATCAAAATAAGGGTCAGTGCCCATCTGCAGCCTCACCATTGCCATCAATGCAGCCTGATCAATGCCCACCTGCAGCCTCACAAGTGCCATCAATAGAGCCTTATTAGTCCACATCAATGCAGCCTCACCATTGCCATTAATGCAGCAACCTCACCATTGCCATCAATGCAGCAGCCTCGCTATTGCCATCTATTGACTTCCTATTACAGAGGCCGCCAAGTAAACAGGAGATTCTCACTGTATGTAATCTGATGGCACTCGTCCGCTCCCCCCCGTTGCTTCCGAGGCAGCTGAAATTGTAGTATTGGCGTATAACACGCACACGCTATTTGCACCCGATTTTCATGGTGAAAAAGTGAGTGTTATACGCCAATAAATACAGTATTAATATATTTAACTTGATATTGCATATAATTATATACATACAGTCAGGTCCATAAATATTGGGACATTGACACAATTCTAATCTTTTTGGCTCTATACACCACCACAATGGATTTGAAATGAAACAAACAAGATGTGCTTTAACTGCAGACGTTCAGCTTTAATTTGAGGGTATTTACATCCAAATCAGGTGAACGGTGTAGTAACTACAACAGTTTGTATATGTGCCTCCCACTTTTTAAGGGACCAGAAGTAATGGGACAATTGGCTGCTCAGCTGTTCCATGGCCAGGTGTGTGTTATTCCCTCATTTTCCCATTTGCAAGTAGCATATAAAAGGTCCAGAGTTCATTTCAAGTGTGCTATTTGCATTTGGAATCTGTTGCTGTCAACTCTCAATATGAGATCCAAAGAGCTGTCACTATCAGTGAAGCAAGCCATCATTAGGCTGAAAAAACAAAACAAACCCATCAGAGAGATAGCAAAAACATTAGGTGTGGCCAAATCAACTGTTTGTAACATCCTTAAGAAGAAAGAACGCACCGGTGAGCTCAGCAACACCAAAAGACCCGGGAGACCACGGAAAACAACTGTGGTGGATGACCGAAGAATTCTTTCCCTGGTGAAGAAAACACCCTTCACAACAGTTGGCCAGATCAAGAACACTCTCCAGGAGGTAGGTGTATGTGTGTCAAAGTCAACAATCTAGAGAAGACTTCACCAGAGTGAATACAGAGGGTTCACTACAAGATGTAAACCATTGGTGAGCCTCAAAAACAGGAAGGCCAGATTAGAGTTTGCCAAACAACATCTAAAAAAGCCTTCACAGTTCGGGAACAACATCCTGGTTATCTCATGTTTATTGATGATGTGACTGCTGACCAAAGTAGCAGGATGAATTCTGAAGTGTTTTGGGCAATATTATCTGCTCATATTCAGCAAAATGCTTCAGAACTCATTGGACGGTGCTTCACAGTGCAGATGTACAATGACCCGAAGCATACTGCGAAAGCAACCAAAGAGTTTTTTAAGGGAAAGAAGTGGAATGTTATGCAATGGCCAAGTCAATTACCTAACCTGAATCCGATTGAGCATGCATTTCACTTGCTGAAGACAATAATGAAGGGAAAATGCCACAAGAACAAGCAGGAACTGAAGACAGTTGCAGTAGAGGCCTGGCAGAGCATCACCAGGGATGAAACCCAGCGTCTGGTGACGTCTATGCATTCCAGACTTCAGGCTGTAATTGACTGCAAAGGATTTGCAACCAGGTATTAAAAAGTGAAAGTTTGATGGATGATTGTAAATCTGTCCCATTACTTTTGGTCCCTTAAAAAGTGGGAGGCACATATACAAACTGTTGTAATTCCTACAACCTTCACCTGATATTGGATGTAAGTACCCTCAAATTAAAGCTGAAAGTCTGCAGCACATCCTGTTCGTTTCATTTCAAATCCATTGTGGTGGTGTATAGAGACAAAAAGATTAGAATTGTGTCGATGTCCCAATATTTATGGACCTGACTGTAATAAAGGAAAAATTATATAATGAATTAAATAAATATTTACATTTTTTAAAAACCTGAATAATAACAAAAAATAAAGGAATAGTTATAAATGTCTAAGTGCAAATAAATAATAAAGGAATAATGCAAAGTACATGTGGAATATAGCATCACTATATTGAGAAATACTGAAAAAATACATCAAAACAGTCTCAAACGTTGCAGTTAGGGACAAGGAAGTTCTGTCAAGACACCATTACTTCCCACCATCATCTGAAATGATTTTTGCTTGTAAGTGCTTGTAAGTGTCCATAGAAATGTTTATTGTCGAATAGCGGAATGTTCATAATTGTCAAGTTGTGCAATGTTCACATATTTTTAAACACCTGCACGGTGACCTTGGCCTATGTCCCCTGGCCACGCCTGACTGGGGGAAAGTTGATTTGTTAAGATAATTTTTCCAGGCTGATCACTATTATTTCTCTTTTGACAGGCTGGCACCCATAGCACACAAACATAGAAGTTTGATTGATGTAAGTTTGCATGTTGTAAAAGATCATGTATGGCCTGGTCTCAGATGCACAGCCTGCATATGTATGCATGCATGTTCTGATTTCATCCTCTTTTATACACTCACAGAAAGTAATATGTAAATACGTACATTTACATTGTTTGATTAACATTATTAAGTTTCTTTTTAAGTAAATTACTCTGAAAGAACGAGCTCAGTCATCACTGCAAACCGTCTGCTGAAAATGCTATTTGCCTTTTTCATCCCGGACAGTACTGAAGCTGTCGGACTAGCATGACAGTCAGGCAACCAGCATATTTAGAAGATGTTAGTAATGGCAGTGATTTGGTAATAGTTAGTGCGATCAAATCAACATTAATTTTTGACGGCAGGGACAAGAAAATCTAAAGTAGCAGAATGGAACGTTTTTTTTTAAATGAACAAATTTCTAACAGTGAATGTGTTTTTTGTTTAGGAAAGCCCATTCACCATATTTCCCACTTGTCCCAGATTACACAGGAACACTATCCCAGCATTTTGGAGCCCAGTGCCAGAACGAGTTCATACTGTAGGGGTGCCCTGGGTCCCCAGTGCCACGATCACCCACTCTTCTGCAGTGCCCATTTCTCCCCATTTGTCAAAACAATACAGGTCAGGGCCAAGGGAAGCTTCCTCTAGGCTCCTCCTTGACTCCTTGAGGTGTGTCATGCGCAAGAGGAGGAGAAGCCTGAGAGGAAAGGGGCGGGGGGGGGGGATAGAGGTATTTGTGCTGGGAGGAAAGGATTTGTGCTAAAGTTGGGAGGTATGCATTCGCTCCCAAATCAAATGTTAAAGCCAAATGTTTTTAAAGAACTTTCCAACGACATTCGCCATGTCTATGAATGTACTAACAAGCATTTTCATACAAATGTTCATATGAATGTACAAACAGATGAAGGGAGGAACCAGGGAAGTCAAATAATAAGCAGATCAAATTTCATCTTTAATGTATATTAATTTTCAGGGTGCAGTTGGCCTCAAATTCCCCTTAATTATGAATAAAAGGTGAATACACAGCACAGCCCTGGCAGGGGAGGGCACCAGTGGCCATAGCTGCCCACACAGCTGCTATGGAACCTGGGGAATGAGGGGGTGGCCCCATTAGGAAGACTGTTAAAAAACTAATCTGTGAAGTTTCCACTCCTTCCACTTCATGTAAGACTTCAAGATTGTCTAGTCCAAGTTCTAAACCTTAGTGAGACCAGGGCCTGGTACACTCTTCCCAGCACATTCCATGGCCCAACAGTAAATGTAATAATGCAATAAAAAAAATAATAAAAAAGTATGACAATGCAAGAGAATAGCCCCCAAATCATTGGTGTCTTGGCTCCAAGGGGAGAATACCCCCATCTACCAAATCTTTGGTACCAGTAGGATAGTGACCCCCAGGGGAAAACAACGCCTTAATTCATTGGTGTCAGTGAAATGGCAGCCTCCATAGGAAAACAGATCCCCAGTTCATTGGTGTAAGTGGGATAGTGGCCTCTAGGGGGAAATCTGCCCTCAGTTCTTTGGTGTCAGTGGGATAGTGGCCTCCAGGGGGAAACCGGCCCTCAGTTAATTGGTGTCAGTAAGATAGTGGCCTCCAGAGGAAAATAGATCCTCAGTTCATTGGTGTTAGTGGGATAGTGGCCTCAAGTGGAAAACTGGTCCTCAGTTCATTGGTGTAGGTGGAATAGTGACCTACAGGGAAAAATAGATCCTCAGTTCATTGGTGTCAGTGGGATAGCAGCCAACAGTGGAAAACTGATCCTCTATTAATTTGTGTCAGTGGGATAGTGGCCTCCAGGGGAAAACGGACCCTCAGTTCATCGGTGTCAGTGGGATAGTGGCCTCCAGGGGAAAACAAACCCTCAGTTCATTGGTGTCAGTGGGATAGTGGCCTCCAGGGGGAAAACACACCCTCAGTTCATTGGTATCAGTGGGATAGTGGCCTCCAGGGGGAAAACACACCCTCAGTTCATTGGTGTCAGTGGGATAGTGGCCTCCAGGGGAAAAATGCACCCTCAGTTCAATGGTGTCAGTGGGGAAGTGGCCTCCTGGGGGAAACAGACCAACAGTTCATTGAAGTCAATGGGATAGTGACCTCCAGGGGGAAACAGATCCTCAGTTCATTGGTGTAAGTGGGATAGTGGCCTCTAGGGGGAAATCTGCCCTCAGTTCTTTGGTGTCAGTGGGATAGTGGCCTCCAGGGGGAAACCGGCCCTCAGTTAATTGGTGTCAGTAAGATAGTGGCCTCCAGAGGAAAATAGATCCTCAGTTCATTGGTGTTAGTGGGATAGTGGCCTCAAGTGGAAAACTGGTCCTCAGTTCATTGGTGTCAGTGGAATAGTGACCTACAGGGAAAAATAGATCCTCAGTTCATTGGTGTCAGTGGGATAGCAGCCAACAGTGGAAAATTGATCCTCTATTAATTTGTGTCAGTGGGATAGTGGCCTCCAGGGGAAAACGGACCCTCAGTTCATCGGTGTCAGTGGGATAGTGGCCTCCAGGGGAAAACAAACCCTCAGTTCATTGGTGTCAGTGGGATAGTGGCCTCCAGGGGGAAAACACACCCTCAGTTCATTGGTGTCAGTGGGATAGTGGCCTCCAGGGGGAAAACACACCCTCAGTTCATTGGTGTCAGTGGGATAGTGGCCTCCAGGGGGAAAATGCACCCTCAGTTCAATGGTATGAGTGGGGTAGTTTTCTAAAGGGGAAAACAGACCCTCAGTTTATTGGTGTCAGTGGGATAGTGACATCCAGGGGAAAACAAACCATCAGTTCATTGGTGTCAGTGGGGAAGTGGCCTCCTGGGGGAAACAGACCAACAGTTCATTGAATTCAATGGGATAGTGACCTCCAGGGGGAAACAGATTCCCAGTTCATTGGTGTCATTGGGATAGTGGCCTCCAGGACAAAAAAAGACCCACAGTTCATTGGTATGAGTGGGATAGTGGCCTCCATCCCCCTGTCAGAACACAAAAGCTCAGCAGGGGAGATTGTGTACTAACATTGGATTGTTAGTACAGCGGCTCCAACCTGAGCTGTCAGTTTTTCTTTGTTCAACCCAAAAAATAGTAGTGTGTAGGAGGCTTAAGGCAGCCCATAGATGAGCCTTTTTTTTTTGTTTGTGTGGATGGTGGAATCCTCCCACTGAGTTATTATATTCCGACTGCTGGAGACTTCCCTGCCGTCAGAGTACACTGATCAGTGCTGCCAGTTATGCAACAGGCAGCATGGATCAATCAGGGGAAATACAAAAAGGCAGTTGTACAGAAGTCGATTGGTAGACCTCTGCACTCTGTACATTACAAAGCCTGCACCTCTACATGGCAAACAGTGTATATGCCGCCTGGATGTGGTTTAATGCACTGGAAAGAATCTAGTGACAATCAGCCCCCATACATTTCATGGTATATGCATGTATGCCAATACTCTGTAAGTGTAAAACTTCCAGGCGTATATTAGATTGTGCCATTGTTAGCTGTGTTCACAACTGTTGGACGCACATTAGCACTTGAGGCAGCCCCTCTCCTTGTGAATTGCTGAAAAGTCACAGTGTACAGCCTGATCACTGGAGAAGAGGAGACTGCAGAATTATTTCCTCCTGTTGTAGCAGACTAGAGACATTATGGAACTCCAAGACTTTTTTCTAGTGATAAAATGTAACTATTTGTAAAGATGAAAAATATCTAAACCATACTTCACCCCCCCAGTTCTGCAGGACTCCCTTTCCTTTATGGGCTGAGACAGCATTGGCCATTGGCTCCCACTGCTGTCAATCACAGCCAGTGAGCCAATGAGTAGAGAGCGGGGGGAGGCGGTCACAGCTCTATGTGTCTTATGGAAGCACAGAGCAGGCTTGAGAGCAAGCATGCACCAGTGGACCCATAGGAAGCAGCTTTTGCTAATGGGGACACTGGTCAAGGAGGAGGAGCCAAGAGCGACGACGGGGGACCCGAGAAGAAGAGGACCATTGCTACTCTGTGCAAAACCACTGCACAGAACAGGTAAGTATGACATGTTTGTTATTTGTTTTTTTTTAGCTGAACCACTTAATACCACTTTAAATTGATGGATATAGTCCCGCTTTAAAACTGCTGTCGTACCGCAGTGGAACAAAAATCAGACATAAACCATTTTAGTGTTACTGTGTCTTGTGATACCTTACAGCACAGGTGCCATGGGTTGCCATTCATAATGATTGGCACAGCAATGCACAAACGCACATAGCATGTATTACCTCATCACACTGGTATGAATGGGTCCTCACTGACCAGTAATGTCTGGGAAGGAGGGGAGAAGATGAATCCACTGACCACCAATGCCTTGGGAGTGGGGATTCTTCCTCTCGCTGATGCAGATGCTGGGAGGGGGGAGTTCTTTCTTTCATTAATGTTTACAATAATGAATTATTTCACATTTCACATTAGTGAATTAAATCACATTTTTTCCTTCCATTGATCGCCAAGGTCTTTGCTTTTTTTCCTTACACTGACTGCCTTCTAGGTGGGACTATAGTCACATACTCCTAACCTTTGCATATGTTATCTTGTGCTGTGTGTTCTGCTCCTGATCTCTACATTCTATGTTTTGTTGTACATTACATACTCCTAACTAATGCGTTGTAAACACTGTGATTTATGGTATATATTCCTGACCTGCACTCAGTGGTCATGTGATCGGCACCTTCCAGACCCCCAGCATAAAGACTCTGTTAAAGGGATGCCGGGGCTGGGCAGGAAGGGGTAGAATCAGATAAGTGTTAGCTGTCTGCCTTCATTCTGTGCATGTGTTCATTTGTAAAAGAAATTACTCCTTGTGCTAAGGGAATGTATGGCTGTAAGACTTTCAATGTAATTGACAGTATTTTGGATTGCAGCATACATGTGTGGGGGGTATAGTATGAACAGGCTCAGACTCTATTAAAGTGACACTAAATTCTGGGTTTAAAAAATTGTATTGAAAGCCCATCTCAGGGCATTTTTTTTCCTGTGCAGTGTGGTTGCACCCACACTGCATAGGTCAACTGCTTGTTTTGTCCTAGGGTGAGTACAAAGCTCACCCCTAGAAAAATGTGCTCCCCCACATCCAGGGGTGGACTGTTTGTGGTCTATGGAGCCTGTTCTGGGCATGATGACGTCACTAACGGTCCACAATTAAAGACCACTAAAGCACGGGGGTGCAGGAACGGACTTGTGCTGGCAGGATCAGAGGATTCGGTAAATATATCTCAGCTCTCCTCTCCCCTAGACAGAAATGAGCAGTTAACCCATGCAGTGCAGGCACAGCACTGTAAAAATTGCCTGGAGTTCAGCTTTATGTATGCATTCGTAATTTAAAAAATACCTGGTCTAAGCCTTCTCCAAATCTCCACATTTTGTGATTCTACTTCTTGTTAGAGGGTGACTACATTCATTGTCCATGGTCACACTGCATGTAGGAACATATCCATCCTCTCTTGCTTGTTCCTAAGATGGACTAGGGACTATTGGTTTTATAGTTGTGTAGTATGCATAGAGCAGTGCATATGATCACAACTAACGTGCACTGCTTGTTCCAAATTAATGGAAATGGAGGAAAAGGAGAGTTTCAGGAGCTTGTGGATGAGGCTGAAAAACACAGTAAGAAACAATTAGTGAGAAATACTGTAGATTACAAGACTATTAAATTGCAGATGTGTATGAATTATTTTTGGAGAATAAGAATATCGTTTTGTGTCACTTTAAACCATACCCAAAATTCAATGAACGTTCAAAATGCCAACTAATATCCCTGGCATGTGTAGCAGGCTGCAGGTCTCATTCTCCCTAGACTAGTGCCCCTGTTTCTTAAATTCCAAAGTTGGGAGGTACTATATGTCAGGTCCATGTAATGGCTGTAGGCATTTTTTTCCAGGTAGATCATTACTAGGGATGAGCTTAGGCATGTTCAGATCTTAGTCTGGACCAATTTGGACAAGCCCCCCAGGAAGCTGTCACTCTACTGGGCAAGTTATCTGCAATGGGGCATTCTTCGCCCCACAGATTCACGCGTACAATAAACGTGTATAAATGCGGCTATTAGCTGGGGAATGCCTTGGCCATTTATGATTAGCCCAGTACAGTGAGAGCTTCCTGGTGGGCTTGTTCAGGTTGATTCAGACTAGGATCCAGACACACCTGATTTGATCCCTATTGTGACTAGTGACGAACAAATTAGTCACCCCGCTAATGAATAGTATAGGGTCATCAGATTACATCTGCGTCTCCTCCAAAAAACAGGGCAAACTTTTTCAACTCATTCCACGATTTTACACTGACGACTAACGTCCCGAGGATATGCTGAAATAATATGTACTCCCTACACTAAATACTTGTAATTTAAACCCTTTTCCTTCCTTGCAAAGGCAAAAAAAAAAAAGTTCACATAACTGTGCAGATTATATAGGCTATGCATTGTGGAATAATTGAACCTGCACCTCCCCCGCTGTTACCTGGATTACCAAGCTTGTGTTGTGTCTCTGGAGAAAAAGACATCAGTTGAGACAGAAGAAAAAAACAACACCCGAATGACCTTCTAGTCGTTTTGTTCCCTACACAAAAGCTGATGGAAGATGAATTGACAGGTAAATTCAAGCATTCATTAGAGCTATTAAGAGCTTTTACAAATTAACATAAACCCACTTACTATATGGCAGATTGCGTGTTTTCTTTGCCTCTCAGCTATATGGATAATTTAACTATACAGCCTTTACAATTTTAGTGTTTGAAGTGGATAAGCGTTTTTGCATTCTGCATTTTTATTCAATTGAATATGTGAACATGTATTTGTAAGCTGGTCTGAAGAAGCCATCATCTGCACAGCAGAGGTTTCTATGTGAACTACCACATCTCCTGTGGTGCACTCGTACAGAGAGATCCCGATTCATTTGCATGCAGAAATGACATAGCTCAATAGGGGGCAGACAACCTTCTCAATTCTATAGATAATGCATTCTCTTTTGGGCCTCATAGGTTTTCAAGCTTCTGACGGTGGTTGCATATGCAGGTACAATCCAACCTCCCTCAGATACCTTAGTCACATGGCACTACTTCAAAGACAATCGCTTGGTTGAGCGTTCACATTTAAGTATAGGGGAATGAGTGGAGATTGCCAGTGTCACCTATAACTGGAAGAAGTGATTAGGAATATCTTACATGCCCAGACCATGTCCCTCCCAAGAGGGGTTGATCATCGGATGTCTACCTGTTTGCATAAACAGTAAATAGTTTCATCCCATGTGTAGGGGCAACTTTAGAATGGATGGACTCAGAGAAAAAATGGAACGCATTATGATATTAACATAATTTGATGTATGTACTGTATAACAACTGCAATAATATCTAATCATAAGCCCAAACATAATGTAAATATCTTAAAGCTGAACTCAAAGCAGATCTAACTGACCCACATCAATGCAGCTCTGTATTCATTAATATATCACTTAAAGATGAATTCCAGGTATGGCATTTTTTTATAAAGCTACATTGGTCCAGCTTTGACCAATGTAATTCCAGTATCTCACAAAAGTGAGAACACCCCTCACATTTTATTATATCTTTTCATGTGACAACACTGAAGAAATTACATTTTGCTACAATGTAAAGTAGTGAGTGTACAGCTTGTATAACAGTGTAAATTTTCTGTCCCCTCAAAATAACTCAACACACAGCTATTAATGTCTAAACCGCTGGCAACAAAAGTGAGTACACCTCAAATTGAAAATTTTCAAATTGGGCCCAAAGTGTCAATATTTTGTGTGGCCACCATTATTTTCCAGCACTGACTTAACCCTCTTGGGCATGGATTTCACCAGAGTTTCACAGGTTGCCTCTGGAGTCCTCTTCTACTCTATTCCTCCATGACGACATCATGGAGCTGGTGGATGTTAGAGACCTTGCGCTTCTCCTTCTTCCATTTGAGGATGCCCCACAGATGCTCAACAGTGTTTAGGTCTGGAGACATGCTTGGCCAGTCCATCATCCTTACCGTCAGCTTCTTTAGCAAGGCAGTGGTCATCTTGGAAGTTTGTTTGGGGTCATTATCATCTTGGAATACTGCCCTGTGGCCCAGTCTCCGAAGGGAAGGGATCATGCTCTGCTTCAGTATTTCACAGTACATTTTTGCATTCATGGTTCCCTCAATGAACTGTAGCTCCCCAGTGCCAGCAGCACTCATGCAGCCCCAGACCATGACACTCCCACCACCATGCTTGACTGTAGGCAAGACACACTTGTCTTTGTACTCCTCACCTGGTTGCCGCCACACATGCTTGACACCATCTGAACCAAATATGTTTATCTTGGTCTCATCAGACCACAGGACATGGTTCCAGTAATCCATGTCCTTAGTTTGCTTGTCTTCAGCAAACTGTTTGCGGGCTTTCTTGTGCATCATCTTTAGAAGAGGCTTCCTCGTGGGACGACAGCCGTGCAGACCAATTTGATGCAGTGTGCAGCGTATGGTCTGGAGCACTGACAGGCTGACCCCCACACCTTCAACCTCTGCAGCAATGTTGACTACGTCTATTTCCCAAAGTGAACCTCTGGATATGACGCTGAGCAAGTGCACTCAACTTCTTTGGTCGACCATGGCGAGGCCTGTTCTGAGTGGAACCTGTCCTGTTAAACCACTGTATGGTCTTGGCCACCGTGCTGCAGCTCAGTTTCAAGGTCCTGTAAATCTTCTTATAGCCTAGGCCATCTTTATGTAGAGCAACAATTATTTTTTTTCACATCCTCAGAGAGTTATTTGCCATGAGGTCCCATGTTGAACTTCCAGTGACCAGTATGAGAGAGTGAGAGCGATAATACCAAATTTAACACACCTGTTCCCCATTCACACCGGAGACCTTGTAACACTAACGAGTCACATGACACTGGGGAGAGAAAATGGCTAATTTGGCCCAATTTGGACATTTTCACTTAGGGGTGTACTCACTTTTGTTGCCAGTGGTTTAGACATTAATGGCTGTGTGTTGAATTATTTTGAGGGGACAGCAAATTTACACTGTTATACAAGCTGTACACTCACTACTTTACCTTGTAGCAAAGTGTAATTTCTTCAGTGCTGTCACATGAAAAATATAATAAAATATTTACAAAAATGTGATGTGAGGGGTGTACTCACTTTTGTGAGCTACTGTATGTATATATATATACACATACACACACATTGTCTGGCCAATGCCACTGGAGGCTTGAAATTACTGAAGTAGATACTGCTATTTCAGTGATCTCCATTTGTTTCCGGGTGCTCTCCTGCTTTGTGAACACAGAAGGTTGGCTGCAGGGCGCAGGCATCATTTAGAGAATTCTTTGCATTTTCTAAATACATCCAAAGCATTATATGCCTGGACAAAGTAGAAAGGGGGATGGTAATGTCATGCTCTCCACCTTGTCCAATCAAAGAATGCTTTGCATTCATTGGGATTGTAGGCGTCACCAATAAAACTCAAGTGCAATATAAATAAAATCAGATGACACTTCAGCTTAAATGGCATGAAATGGCCACAGCACTTTATTGGTTTAAACAGGGCTTTTTTTCAGGGGGAACTTGGTGGAACTCGGTTCAACCACCTCTGGCTCAGATCCTTTGGTGCCTGCTCACCACAATCACTTGTAATCACAGAAGTCTGGTTTCTGTGTTTACAAGTGACAGCTCTGCACTCTATATGTAATGCAATCCTGGTATTTAATCCCCCTTTAAGACCCTCCTACTGTTTTCATGAAATTTGACTGCACACACCCACTATTTGATGTGATTTGGAGGGTGTGTGTAGGAGGAGGGGTTTTGTGTGGCCGTGGTTAAGTTCCAGCACCTATTGTTTGACAAAAAAAAGCCCTGGGTTTAAATAAATAACAATACATTTAATAACTTTAAAACTGTATCAAAAACTTTATTAACTTAAATAATAATTAAATAAATAAAGTATACCAATTGTTTAGTCATGAAGGTGTTGATGATGTGCAGATTCGCTGGATAAGGGAGGTGAAGCATTTATATAGAAGTCACATATAGAGATAGGATTGAACTGGGGTAAACTGGAGATAAGAAGGGGGTTGCAAGGTTTAAAAATTATCCCACAATCCTGAGATCCACTGAAATGCTGATCTGGAACCAATAAATGAATGATTAAAGTATTCATTATTTGCTCCTTCCTCCCCTTACTCTTTTGTAAGAAGAAGGGACAGGCCCTCCAACGTAAGCACTACACTGTTTACATTTGTGATCGGTCATCACAGTGATTACATGGCACAGAGCCACTCAAATAAGTTCTGTACACTGTGTCGGTGAACTGGGTCACCATCAGGTTCACAGCTATTAGCAGGCACTGCAGAAATAAGTGTTCACCACTTTGCCATTCAAAAATGTATGTTGTTATATAAGTGGCTAATAACATTTAGCATTTATTGTTAATTTAGGGAAGAAGTAAATTCACTAAAATGTTATGGTATATTCTGATACATTGAGGCAGGAGATATACCTCTCTAGCTTCTTCCTTTTTATTTATGTGGGGTAGCTGTGACTATGATGGAACGCTTTGCTTTTTTTTCTGTGATAATTCAAAGCTGTACCTAAAAAAATTATGAGAAGTAGAAAAGGTGAAGACTATATATCGGGTAATACTTCGTCCGAGGATTTCGTTGATTTTAATAATGCTGGAAAAACAAAATCAGTTACATTGGAAATAACTCTTCTGCTGTTATTTTGTTTAACTTGAGGGACTTTTAGCTGAAGTAAAACATTTTAAAATGTTTACTATGAAATAACAGCTGGGACATTCAGTGTTACGGATTTATTGCTTTTAGTATTGATTCAAGGATTTATTTTTATAGTGTGTCCGCTATTACTGAAATACATTGATAAAGAAATGTGCACTGTTAAGTGCTTTACAACATTAACAAAGCTGTATTTGCCTACATATTATTTGAGTTTGGTGATATCTCTTGCAAATGTACCATATATATATATATATATATATATATATATATATATATATATATATATATATTGAATGAATTTATTTGGAACAAATATTTGCTGCACCTTTTGTAAGTTTGAGAGCTCATTGAGTTCTTCATTAATTAAAACCTTGTAAATCATTTGGCATACCTGAATGACAGGAAGACTTGCTAGGGTTGATATACTCACGGATTTGAAGGTTTTAAAACTACTGGCAATGTCTTAAATTTACTGGTTGCACAGTTCATTTTTATATTTAAGGCTAATTTGTTAATTGTCACAGGAACAGAAATAAAGGAATTTGAGGAGAACGGAAACATTCAAACAGGGGTAGGCAACTTTGGAGGGTTGGAAACCTACCTGAAAAAGGATTCAATACAGAGGTAATCTTGCAGGGCTCCATTAAAAATTAACATGCACCATCGGAAGGGCCGTCAGACCAAAGGATAAAAAAGTCCAAATTCGTTTAATGGTTTAAACTAAAACAACATCCAACAAGTTTTGGGGGTCAGAAAAAACAACCTTTATCAAGGCTTTAGTTAAAATAAGAACTTTAAATGATCTCAAAATAGAGACATAAAAAGTGACTTACAGGTTCCACTGTCAGTTTTCCCCTCCAGCATGGCAGGAAAAGAAGGTAATGCAGTGTTATCTGCATTGCATTACATTCTATGGAGCACAGGGGAGAGATCCAGGGTTTTTAGACCCCGGATGTCTCATTAAAACAAACTTGTCACCAAAAAATTATCACATACATCACTTTTTGTCCCCTATGTAATGAAAAAGAAAAATTAAGTAAAAAAGAATGTAAATTGTAAAAAATGTTACGCCCATGCACATAAAATGCATTTATTTTTGAGACCCCACCCCCACATATACACACGTATGAACATAAACGCATGCATCGGGGGCACCCACATATGAAAACGTCGATTGCAATACACACATTACATATCACCGCACGCACCAGAGTGAGAGCAATAGTTCTGGCACCAGACCTCTTCTATAACGTTAAACTGATGACCTGTAGGGGGCTTTTAAATTGTCACCTATTGAAAATATAGGGTGCTGAAGTTTTCACGAGTGTACACAAATTTAAGATTTGACATGCTGGAAATCTATTTGCTCGGTGCAACCTCATATTTTATATTTCACTTAAGATTGGGTAATGTATTTCATTTGTGTGCCCTAAAATTAGCTTTAGTGTATTTTTACTACATTTTCTAGACCTTTGCGATAATATAATGTGACATAAAAATTCGGAACTACCTCTGTTTTATTCTCTAGGGTGTCTGTTTTCAGAAATATATAATGTTTTGGGGTTTATGCAATCTTTAGGCCTAAAATAATTTTTTAAACATCGGCAGCGAAGCCGTTAATGCAGAGAATACGAGTTACACTAATGCCCCGTACACACGGTCGGATTTTCCGATGGAAAATGTCCGATCGGAGCGTGTTGTCGGAAATTCCGACCGTGTGTGGGCTCCATCGGACATTTTCCATCGGATTTTCCGACACACAAAGTTTGAGAGCAGGATATAAAATTTTCCGACAACAAAATCCGTTGTCGGAAATTCCGATCGTGTGTACACAAATCCGACGGACAAAGTGCCACGCATGCTCAGAATAAATAAAGAGATGAAAGCTATTGGCCACTGCCCCGTTTATAGTTCCGACGTACGTGTTTTACATCACCGCGTTCAGAATGATCGGATTTTCCGACAACTTTGTGTCACCGTGTGTATGCAAGAAAAGTTTGAGCCAACATCCGTCGGAAAAAATCCATGGATTTTGTTGTCGGAATCTCCGAACAAAGTCCGACGTGTGTACGGGGCATAAGGCATAAAAAAAAACAAGTTAGACTTACCGGTAACTTGTTTTCCAGAAGTCTTTCAGGACAGCACCTGATAGTGACTTCTCCCACCGGACCATAGGAAACACCTTCTTCCTCCAGAACTTTAAAGGGAGGCACCTTCCTACCATACCTCAGTTGTAGAAGAGAACCTCCGGCCCCGGCTGGAACACATAAACACATATGTTAATCACAGCATAGTATATTAAATACAATAGGGCGGGATGTTGCTGTCCTAAAAGACTTCTGGAAAACAAGTTACCGGTAAGTCTAACTTGGTTTTTCCCAAGGCGTCTTTCAGGACAGCACCTGAGAGGATAACAGAGACTTACCCCCTTAGGGCGGGACAACAACTTGCAGGACCTTTCTGTCAAACGCCTGATCACTAGCAGATGCGAGGTTCAGCCTGTAATGTTTCACGAATGTGTGAAAACTTGACTATGTTGCCGCCTTGCAAATTTGTTCAGGGGAGGCACCAGCTCTCTCTGCCCAAGTGCCTGCCAGCGCTCTGGTTGAGTGTGCACAAATTCCTGCTGGTGGAGACACACCTGCATGCGAAAAAGCCTCTGAAATGGATAATTTCAACCATCTTGCTAAAGAAACCTTAGAAGCCTGGCTACCTTTCCTGTTGCCCGAAAATAGCACAAATAAAGAATCTGAACTTCTAAAGAGCTTCGTTCTTTCCAAGTAACACAACAAAGTCCTCCTAACATCCAACATGTGGAAACAAATCTCCTCCCCTGCTGGGTTAGGGCAGAAGGTTGGAAGTACAATGTCTTGAACACGATTCTGTACTGAAGCTATCTTTGGTAAGAATTTCTGGTCTGTCCTAAGTATAATTCTATCTGGAAAAATAGACAAATAAGGTTCCTTAATTGATAAAGCGTTTAGCTCACTGACCCTGCGTTCAGAGACAATGGCAATCAGAAACACGGTCTTAAAAGTGAGATATCTGAGACGCGCTTTTTCCAAAGGCTCAAAGGGACTCTTTGTTAGACACTACAGGACTACCGACAGATCCCTTTTACGAAAAAACTTAAGCGGTGCTGGTCTAGATCTCGTAAGAGCTCTAAAAATTCTGATTACCAACGGATTCAAGGCCACAGATTTTTCCAAGAACACTGCTAACGCAGCAACCTGCACCTTCAGGGTACTAACTGCTAGCCACTTGTCAGCTCCAACTTGTAAAAATTCTAGAATGGTACCAAGACTCCCTGGGTCCTGGGCAGATGAATTACACCATGTACTATAAACCTTCCATACCTTGGAATAAATGTCCCTAGTCACCTTTTTCCTACTTGATATTAGTGTTGAAATCAACCGGCTGGAAAACTCCTTGCTTTTTAGGAGCTGCTCTTCAGATACCAAGCTGTGAGCACCAAAGTGGCTACTTCTGGATGACTTACGGGGCCTTGTAACAGTAAATCGTGCCTGAGGGGCAGATGCCAATAAGGCTTGACTGCCATTCTCAGAACGGTTGAAAACCAGGCCCTTCTTGGCCAAAAGGGCGTGATTAGGATGACTGGTACAATTTCCTTCTGAATTTTCCTTAATATTAACGGAATTAACTGGAATGGGGGGAAAGCATAGTAAAGATGGAATTTCCATGGATACGCCAAAGCATCTGTCCCTAGTGACCCGTCGTGATTGTTTAGAGAAAAAAATTGAGGAACCAGGGCATTCTCCTTTGAGGTGAACAGGTCCACCTCTGGCAGCCCCCATTTTTCGGCAATCATAGCAAAAACCTCTAGGTTCAGAGACCATTCTGCTTCCGGAACGGGGTTCCTGCTCAGAAAATCCGCCACCCTGTTCAGAGACCCCTTTAGGTGGACTGCTGATAAAGACAGCAAGTGTCCTTCTGCCCACCGAAGAATGTTCATGGCTAGTACCTGCAGCAACTTGCTCCTTGTACCTCCCTGCCTGTTTATATAAGCCACGGCTGTGGCATTGTCTGTTAGTATCTGAACATGCTGAGTTTGAAGATCCTGTGCAAATGACTTCAGAGCCATCATCTCTTCAGAGCCATCGCCAAGTCGATCGCCTTGAGCTCTCTCCAGTTTGAGGACCTTGTTGCCTCTTTCCTGGACCAGTTTCCCTGAGTGAAACTCTTTTCTAGGTGGGCCCCTCCAACCCCAGGAACTGGCAATTGTTGTCTGTCTTTTCTTGACCGGAAAAGCCCAGACTAACCCTTCCGATAGGATATTCTGCCTCTTCCACCACCATAGTGACCTCTTCACATGAGTTAGAATTTTTACCTCTGATTCCAGGGATTCTAAATTGTGATCCCAAGATCTCAGAAGAAAGGCCTGCAGATGTCTGAAGTGTAGCCTTGCCCACTGAACAGCCGGCATTGATGAAGTCAGAACACCCAAAGCTGACATGACTCGTCTTACCGTCAGATGCTGTTTGGTCTGCAGTAAGGACACTGTATCGTGAATTTTTTCCTTCTTCTCTGAAGGAAGAAAGATCTTTTGATCTACAGAATTTATTACATACCCTAGAAACCGAATCTCCTGAGATGGGTCTAGGGAAGATTTTTGGAGATTCAGAATCCATCCGAGAGACTCCAGATGGCTGCATGCTCTGCCTAAATTGCTCTGCAATTCCCCACTTCAGGGGGCGAAAAATAGCAGATCGTCTAAATAAGGAATTACTGTGATTCCTTGAAGACGAAGCAGAGCTAGGGCTTCTGCTATCACCTTGGTGAAAATTCGGGGTGGGGATGATAGCCCGAAGGGTAAGGCTCTGAATTGTAGATGATGAATCTTGCCTTCCATCCTCACTACCAACCTGAGATACCTCTGGGACTGGGACGAGATTGGAATATGCAGATATGCATCCTTTAAATCCACTGACTCCATGAAGCAACCTGGAGCCAGTATATTTCTGACAGTGAAAATTGAGTCCATCTTGAACTTTCTGTATTTGATGGCTTCGTTTAGCGGCTTTAGATTGAGAATTAATCGAAATCTTCCTGTTGGTTTTTTTACCAGGAAGACATGAGAATAGAACCCCTCCTGCCGTTCTTTTAGTGGCACTGTGATTACTACACCCTGCTGCATCAGTTCCTCGAAAGAGGACTTCATGGCCAGGACCCTTACTGGATCTCGTGGGGTATTTGTTATCAGAAACCTTTTTGGGGGGCTTCTGGAGAACTCGAGAGTATAGCCCTGCGAGAGAGTGGTATTCCAGATTCCTGGCTAGACATGTTGTGGCCATTGCTGGCTTTAAATTGCTCATGATTGATTGCCCCACATGTCTTCAAAAGACAGGTCCGTGGATCTTGAGACCTGGGAGAATGCAGCATCTAACTTGGGCACCTTGTTCCACACCGCAGAAGGGTCCTCCTCAAAAGGAAAATGCCTTTTAAACCTGCATACATGCGGTCATGAAGAGATAATTCCTTCTATTCCTCACTTAAGCCAAGCGTAACATGAAAAGCTTTGAGGAGCCCATCTACCTCTTCTAGGGATAGCTTAAATTTGGAGGGGGCCACCTCAGCCTCCTCACCCTCCTCTTCCGAGTCTTTAATGGAAGGAGCAAAGGACTGCTCTTCCCTGGTTGAAGGGTCTTCAGGTAGAGCTTCCACCACGGGGATAGAAAGGGAACCCTGGGAAGACTCAGAAGTGGATGGCTGACTAGCAGCTGGATTAACTAAAGAGTAACGAAAAGTTTGAATCGTGGCATATAGTTCCTTCTTTACAGAGGCAACTAGGTCATCACAAACTGAAGTTGATTCCTCCTTGACTAAAGAAGTGATGCAAGCACTGCACAGGGCTTTTTTCCAATTCTCTCCCATTTTTGCCCTGCATTTTTTGGGTCAGAGCTTTTAGCCTGTGAGAAAAAGCCAAAAAGGGAAAAAAAACCACGGGGCCTTTTAGTGAGACCCAGTCTCTGCTTCACAAGGATCACCCCACAGGTGCACTGAAGAAACCAGTCAGCCTCTAGTGCTCAGACAGGCCCCTTGCCACTAGGGGGTAGAAAAAAGAGATAGACCAAACCCCAGTTAAGGATAACGGCAGACTTTAACCGCTGCTCCTACCTGAGCTTTGCTGGCGCTTGTGCCTGTCCCCACCGCTACAGACGCTGACTCCTCCATGCCCGATGTGTAGCTTTCCACTCGTGGCTTTACACACCGCTTCCGGACTCCCATAGTGCCTCTGCACCGGACCGGAAGTGGAAATAGGCGCCAGCTCCTGTCCTCCCTCCTCCCCCCTGTGTCCCCGGCGGAAATGACGTTTTCGCTGACCCAGTGATCCGCTCTGTCATTTCCGGCACGACCACCGGCAAACATGGCAGCGGCGCACGTGCGCCGCCGCTTCCTAGGACCATGCGGGCCACCGAATCTTTGGCTCTCACTGAGCACTAGGAGGGGAAGATGAGCACGATTGCTACCGCTTCTGATGCCTGGGTAGGCCGGGAGGACAGCAGGTCTCTAGAGGAGGAAAAAAAACAATGAAGCCCCGTCCCTCAGGAGCACCCAAGAGATACTGATGCCCCTCCCAAAAGATGTTCCCTCCGGGCCGGAGGGAACACAAAAACTGAGGTATGGTGGGGAGGTGCCTCCCTTTAAAGTTCTGGAGGAAGAAGGTGTTTTCTATGGTCCGGTGGGAGGAGTCACTATCAGGTGCTGTCCTTAAAGACGCCTTAGGAAAAAGACCTTTAGCCTTTTAAACCACTTTAACATTAACATAACTTGACCAGGGTAGATAAGATGTTAAACCCTCATATGACTGCGACCATTGTCATACTCCAACCCTGCCCCACTTATCATTACCTATGATTAACGAGACCACACTTGAGCTGCAGTATAACTGGCCATAGCAGCCTTTTTATTCACAAATATTCAATATATATAACCTTTTAACCATAACAAAAACCCCCCAAATATCAGTTTCTTCCCCCCGATGGTCTTTGACGGCACAACATAACTCTGTTTCATTTCCACACTGCGCGCCTTTTTCCGTACTAGGCCTCCAGCCGTGTCACAACAGCTTGGAGACAAACCCATTACCCGCAGTGCCACCATTACCACCTTCCAGTTAACTCGTGTTAACTGAATACACCATGGGCCAATACCACCGATTGGTCCCCCACACTTCCATCTCGTAGATTATCTTGCCACCATCAAAGACCACCGCTAACAAGGGTGATCTCTTACCCTTGGGAGCCCCTCCACACTCTCAAAGCCTGCTGGATCCCATCCTGCAGCCCCAGGGACCAGAGATCAATGAAAATATGTAAATAATTGCTGCGCTAAACCACTAATCAAACTAAAAGAATAAAATGTGTGCAGCTGCTAACACTAAAACAAAGTCCAGAATAAGTGAAGATTAAAAAGTGTAGCTCTTGTAAATATAAATCACTGTAATAGTGAAGTATGTTTCAAAATATAAACAAATGTGGTAAAGCAAATAAAATAAAATAAAGCGCGATACAACAATTGTGTGTGCTGACTGAAATATAATAAAGTCCAAACACTGCTGAAACAAAAACATAATAAGTTCATTAATGGAAGTCCACTTAATATGACTGAAGTGGTATCATCTGTGGCAAATGGTGAAAGTGAATAAACACAATGATGGTTGTGTGACACAACAGGAAACCGGCAGTAGGTGAACATTCATCAAATAAAAACTTAATGGATGGGTACTGCTTAGTGGACACGGTGGGCACACCTGTTGTATGGCAGTGGGCCAATCAGGTGTATGTTTTGACCGACCGTCAAACACTCATCAGTGCTCTCAACTGGAAGAGGGCCGATATCAGTGAAGGCATCTCTCAAAAGGCAGGCGTTGTGCAGATTGGTCAGTCCGGGTCCAAGTATGGTAGCCGAATATCCAAAACTCAGGCAAATTCTCCAAATGAAATGTAAGCCAGAACTCAGGAGGAGATGAGTGAGCTTACCTTTTCAATCTGCAGCTCTGTAATTTTCTTAGAATGCATTGCAATATGGCTACCTGGAGTTGTTCTGTATACAGAGTGTGTACTGACCACTCTCCAGAAACAGATTCCTGCTTGTGTTATAGGCAGACTTCTGGGAAAACTGGTGAGCCAAAGATACAAGTCAGATTTCAGGCATCCATTGCAACAAAAATGTCATTTTTGGAGATATACTTTTAATAGGAACATGTCTAAAGGGATGCAAGCTTTTTAGTGCTCATTAGTGCATTCGTTTACCAAACTTGGATCCGGACTGACCAATCGGCATAACGCCTGCCTCTGGAGAGATTCCTTCACTGATATCGTCCCTCTTCCAGTTGAGAGCACTGATGAGCGTTTGACGGTCGGTCAAAACAAACGCCTGATTGGCCCACTGTCGTACGACAGGTGTGCCCACCGTGTCCGGTAAGAAGTACCCATTCATTAAATCTGCATTTTATGAATGTTCACCTACTGCTGTTTTCCTGTTGTGTCACACAGCCATCATTGTGTTTATTTCACTTTCACCATTTGCACACAGATGATACCACTTTAGCCATATTGAGTGGACTTCCATTTATGAACTTATTGTGTTTTTGTTTCAGCAATGTTTGGACTTTATTATATTTCAGTCAGCACACACAATTGTATCACGCTTTATTTTATTTTATTTGCTTTACCACATTTGTTTATATTTTGAAACATACTTCACTATCACAGTGATTTATATTTACAAGCGTTACACTTTTTTATCTTCACCAGAGATCAATACCCACTGCCGACAGGTGAACCCCATCCCTTCAGGGATAAAGCCCAACATCCCTCTCCAATTCCCTATGGCGGATCACCAAACCCCTGTTACGGACCACCAATCGGCCCACCATTTTATTAACTTTAATCCGGGCTTTATTAAGTCTGTCTAGGCTACTTCGTACAAAATCGTCAGTGGCAAAACAGAGTATAGTTTGTGAGCTTTTTTTTACAGTATCACACACCATTGTCTTAAATGTTTAATAAAATGTCGAAAATCAGTGCACGATAACATTTCAGGACCACATTTCCAGAATCCCCTCCCATCCCTATATCTCCAATTATTCACAAAATATTTACCATACAGACTGTAATGTAAATTTGTAAGTTCTGTATATAATTGTATTCTATTTTGTATGTATTGCACACTGCCCTCACTGTGCACACGGCACTAATAATGTTTTCAGTACATGTTTACATTCTCTCAAGTCCTGATTAGAATTAGCCTGCCTATGTAACGCCCCTTGTTACCATAAATGTACAAATGTAATATTAATGTGATACCTACGTAGTCATGTGTATAAAAACTTTTAATTGTGTCATAATAAAGCAGAACAGTTATTTGGAAAATGCTGAGCGTATCTTTTGTGTCTGTTCCCTACTGCAGTAGTTATTATTAATTTTGAACCACTAATCAATATGAGGATAGGAGTTGCCTATCATCAAAATGTCCAACACACAGACTTTAGATATGTGTTTGGTAGAAATTGAGTTCCATTGGGATAGTGTGCAATCACTTGAATGTGCAATAAATACAAAGAGACAATGCAGGATTTATCCCATAATACAAATTAGAGTATATTATCTGAGAGACAATAGCCACAAATGTTGATCAGTGGCTGGACAGAAGTAGAGGGAATGCAGATTTTATGTTAACATAAATATTAGAATGTAATATTTGAGACAAAACCCACTAATATTGTGCAGTCACAGGTCAGTTCCTGGTGGCAGGGGCATCAGCTGTAATTTTGAGCTAAAAAAAAAAGCAGCACTATGACCACTCCTCCACTGGTCTGAGCCCCACTTTGCCCAAGCTCTGTGTGCTGTAATCCCTCCCCTATATAATCTAGTGGAAATGTAATGCCCTGGGCTGTCTGAGTGGCAAATTCCCATCTGCAATTTTTTTTTCCCTTTCTTTTTTTTTAATGTTTTAAAACTTTTGTTTTCATACCTACTGTAGTATTACTATTGTAGTTATACTTTTATTATTCTAACACAATCTGCCATACCATTCTGCAGTGCAGGGGGGAGAGCAGGCAGCAGCAAATGGAGAGGGGAAATTCTATTGCCAGACAGAAGGGCAGCAGTACCAAAAATTTAAGTGTTGAAGCCTTTGATCATAGAATGCCCATCCCTTCTCAAATCTTTCTTTAACAATCAAACATATGAGAGGGGCAAATGGAGGCTGATATCCACTGTCATAGACTGGAGGTTGTTTTCTGTTTGTGGCAGGCTGCAGAGGAACTGAGCCATTTGTAGTCTTTTGTATCTAATCAGTTGTTAGTTACAACTGGCATAATATGCCGAGTAAGCAAAGAGAATAGCAAGCGGCGCAGTACAGTGGCAGGAGGGACTAACGCGCCAATGAATCTATCCTGACAAAGAGCTACTGCAGAAAGTCTACCAGAAAGCTTTTGATGTGATCGTTTACAGAAAACAATAATTGCAACTCCTCTTATATTTATTGTAACGTTTTTGGCTTGCTTGGCCCCACTCTGACATATTCCCAGTCCCTTTACAATTTCTTTATATATTTTATTATTAACATGTTTACAAAACATTTTATAAATTTAATTCAAATTTTAAATTGTTTTCCTTGTAAGGAAATCCTGCCCTGCTCAACCAAATGCAGGCATGGATGGCAATGTAGACTGGGTAAAAATAAATGCAGCTGGTAATGGGGACCCAATTTTTGGTGGGACCACTACATTTGGTGGGAGACCTATTTCAACCCCCAGCCCCCCCCCCCGGTCCTTGTTAGCCTTTTTCTGTGAATTTTTCTTCAAGAATAAGAGGGGCAGGCAGCAACACATTTAATCACACAAACTTACAGCTATAAGTTGTCCCCCCCCTTTCCTCAAAGTGAAGCCCTAAGACCCAAAGCTGTAGTTGCAAATGCTACCCTACTGTGTCCATTAATAACCTTCCCATGTAAGGTGTTCGTTGGAGCGGAATAACAAAATGTCCCCAAACTCCCACAGGCCTGTATGCCAGTTTGGCACTTTCCTTCCAATACAGCTGGCAAATATAGCACCCTTCTTCCAGTTCATGGTCTGGACATGTCCCACATTAACATTTTCCCATTTGCACTCACTTTTTTAATTTTTTTATTTTTTTTAAACATTATTTCCAAATTTTAATTTTTTTAGACTTTCAATTTTGAATGAACGTTCAACAACAATTGCTTGATGCGCTCTAATTACCCAAAGCTAAAAGTTATCATCTAAAATTAAAAGGGAAATAGCCCAAATGAATAGAAACACATATTTAAGGTGTTGGCAATTAAAGAGCTAACTGTCAATCAGCTGTTGCAGGCCAAATTGGCCAACCACCACCCTCCACACCAAGACTGAACACCCCTATACCATAGGGGTCTTCTCCAATTTAGCCATAATCATCCAGGTCACAGGGCAATGACTCAATTTTATTTTATTTTTTTATTACCAAGGAAGACATTATTAATCCAAGTCCAATTTTTTTTTTTTGACAATACCCCTTATTATCACAACACAGAGGGCAGGTCTTCTGTATCTACAATGAATGTAAACCGCAATATGTTGGTATGGTGAGAGAGAGGGATGAGTTTAGAGAGCTGAAAAAGAAAAAAAAATGTGTAACCTGATTCTGGTGATTTATGAACAAGGAGTTCACTATTGCTTTGCATTGGCAGGACTGGTCTAGGGGCGGGGATTGGGGGCTTAGCATTAGAATACAGGCTACAAGCACCTGAGTTGAAATACATGTTGCTCAGCATCCGATCGTGGAGTTGACATGTGGGCAATTTCCAAACCTCCTTTGGATCTGTGTGGGCTCAGATAACACACGCAGGATATATATACAGCTGAGACTGCTGTTGTCTGTCCCGGAGCACAGTCTATGGTAAGCGGATCTGAGTTTAATCTACAAAAGTTATGGCTGGAATTCTTCTAATCTGTATATCTGAGTAAGCAAACTGGGGTCTACCTTTAACCCAACTTTTTTTTTTTTTAACTTTAACTAGCAAAAGCAGGATTTTAGCTAATAATTGTCCTGCTATAATGCAGTTTAGTTATTAAACAGTGTTGTTGTGTTAAAGGTTTTACTACAGTTTAGATATGGGGTATGTCATCTGGAAACTCTTTTTGTAAAAAATTTCTGAAATTCCAAAAGAAAAAACAGATAAATTGTTAATTTGGAAATATCTTATGCACAAACAAACATTTTCTTCTAAAGCAACTGAGTACTATGCTGCTAAATGTTCTTCCAACAGATATGTCGGGGTCAGGCTTTAATGTAAAAGAATCATGTATTGGACAAACGCTTTGCATCATCGGAAGGTCTCTTTTTCAAATAGCCCTTGACCATTAATAACAGATTCTGTACCTTAATTATAATATATAAATGAGCATGATATTTTGAACAATGTCATCATTTTCTGTGGTGTTCTCATTCATTCATGCTCTTTTACTGTTGAGTGCATATCAGATGAACTGTAAATAAGGTGTCAAAAATCATTGATTTTCCACTGCTGATTACTTCTCACGGACAGCATAAATTTAAATCTAAAGCCGTTTGTACATTGCTTCAATGATCTTCCTCTGCCCAGCATATTACCTTTAATTGACTGTTTATAAATACACATAAGCTATTTGGCAAGGGGGATTGATGTGCAACTTTTTTTTGCCAATGAGCAAACTTGACTTTTGTGGCAAAAGACAAAAAAAGCCTCAGTGAAAGATGTTATCATGCAAAAATCTCTTTGGAGGGTAGGTGTGCTCTTGAATTATCACTCCTATTGTCATCTGTTATGGTATTTGGTATCTGGTATGGGTGGGTGGCACCTCCAAGGAGGCTTGATTAGAATTATAGCACTGTAAAAAAAAAAGTATGATAAGATGAATGAAATATGAATAAGATCTATATTAAAATAAATTAGAATGTTAACATGTCACAACACAATCTTCTGCATTTCTTCATTGATTTCCTATTTGCAGTCTGGGCTTTTTGTTTACGTAAGGTAACAGTTAGCTAAGACGATCTCCCGGCATCATTTGGAAAGATATTTGCAATGTTGATCTGTGGAGGGCAGGTCGGGTAATAGCCTCAGGCCTGGGAGCAGCTAAGTCTATTATAAGGAACCAGCTTTCATGACTGTTCATGATGAGCAGACACATTTTTTCTCACCTTTCTGCATCCTCTAAACGGGGATACTGAAGCCTGAAAGCACATAAATTGTCTCTCTTTTTGATTTATTTAGTCTGTTTTCACCTATACATTTTTTTAAAGCTTGCAAACAATAAAATAAAAAATAAAATAAAAAATAAACTCCACTACTATCCTGAGGCATATTCTGATGACATCAACTTCCTTCCCCGCAGGGAAAGAAAATAATGAAATGTAACAAATATATACAGTAACTAGTTAACATTGCAGAAACAAAATCTTGATCCAGCAATCCAAATGCAACGCAGATTGGTGTTGTCAAGTGTCAGTATTTAGATTTTGTTGGCATCATGTTTGCTCAGTGCTAATAGAAATGAATAAAACGGGAGAAAACAGTAAATGGCAGCTATAAGGTTAGTCATACACGGTTCGAACCGTTAATGAGCAGGCTAAATGTACCAAGTTGATCAATTTATCAACTTGGATACAACCAGCCTGTCGGATTCGCTTGTAATTATCGCAAGCGGCTGCTACAGCCGCTAGCGATAATCACTTTCATCTCCCGGTGGGGACGGCTTTCCCCACCCTCCCCCCGGCCGGGAGAAGAAAATTGCTGATTCCCCTGCCAGCACTGCCTGTGGTGACGGCGGAAACGTGCACATTTCTTTGCTGCGACCCATAGTTGCAGGAAAGAAATTTGCACCGTGTATGGCCTACCTAAGAATTTGGCTGGACTTGTATTGGGCTTTGTGATCAAATGTGCTGAGGAGTTAAGCTGGCCAGAAACGGATCGAGATTCAGACGTTTCAGCAGGAACCAGTTGATCTATCAATCGACTTCTGTAGAACCAGCTTGTCAGGTTTTTTTGTGTGCGATTTCTGCTATAGTTGGCAGCAATGGTCATTGTTTTCTGACAGCAGGGAAACCTCCCACTGTCAAATTATAATAGCGCAGTGGGAGGATTTCCCCCATCAACAGTGACTGTGCTATTGTGGAAATCAATAAATTTTCTTTCCTTCATTCATTTTCTTTCCTTCAAATTTTCTTTCCTTCATTCATTTTCTTTCCTTCAAATTTTCTTTCCTTCATTGATTACAAAATAATATGTAATCAATGAAAGAAAGAAAATTGCATGATCTGTGGCCAGCCTTTAACAGCCAATCAGATTTTTATTTTCAAATCTTGTTTTAAAATCGGAAAAGGAGAATCTGATTGGTTGCAGTGTTCCCCCGAATTAAGTAAACCTTGAGTCAACATGCTACCTACTTAAAAACAAAGTTGATTCTTTCTTTCCATGTATTATGGATTACCTGACCTCTTAACCCTGTGGTCCTCAACCATCATTCTGTAGGCCACTGTGGTCGACACCCGGTTTTCAGCCTGTCTGCATTCATGGAGTTTGTAACAGGTCAAACTGGTAAAATAAAATTGAATTGTTATATTGCAGTTCATGTGTTGATTCTTTTTATATGTACAAAATTATTTTTGCAATAAATTCCTGTTAATTTTCAAAATTATGTAAATGATAAAAATATTATGATTGCCCTCTATAACACCAAGAGCAATAGAAAGCAGTTCATCAACCAAATCAATGTGCCATGCTATGCATATAAATCAAGATTCTTAAATGTGCAAAATATTATATGAATATCATATATCCTGATATCAATATCATATATCATATATTTATAACAAATCTATATATATATATATATATATATATATACACACACAATTCATCAATAAAGTCCTCCTATGATTTTCAATATAGTTAATTCTTTGTGATGGTGCTCCAAAATAATATGTAATCACATTTGAACCACCTCTGGGCTCTAAATATATGGACTCTGCAGGACCCTAGGTTTTTCAATGGTGTTGTCCTTGGTACATATATGGAAAATAAGGCTTGGATAGTGTTTTATCATTTAAAATAATACATTTTATCCAGAGTACTGACACTCTTTGGGTGCTTGCAGCACACCACTCTATGATAGGCATATGGATAAAAACATCCAGTAAGGTCGTTTGTCCGTATATGCCTCCAAAACTGCTCAGGTAAAACGTCTGAGCTGCTTCCTACACCGTCCTGTCCCCTCCCCAACACGTGTCGACACAGGGATATGACGTGTCTTCCTCAGGGTGATTCTGATTGGACGTTTAGTTAGTTATTCACTAAATGGATTCATTTTTTGTACCGGATATATGATATTTTGCACATTTAAGGATGTTGATTTCTTTGCATAGCACGGCGCATTGATTTGGTTGATTTTTTTTGGGCACAAAGATATGGGAAAGTGATTAGTGCCAGCAGCTGTAAATTCTACACTGATATATATTTTTCAGGATACATATCCTAATTTTCTGTGATAAACTGGTAGCCCAACATGTTTTGACACAGGAATATGATGTGTCTTCTTCAGGGGGATTCTGATTGGTCGGTTAGTGAGGCTGAGTTAAATAATGCATTAGCGGCCATATTTTTGTCGCCCTGACCCATGCCATTATGTGATGGTCATATGCGACGCCTTTTTTACTGAGCACCTAGGATCCTGCAGAGTCCATATATTTAGAGCCCAGAGGTGGTTCGACTGTGATTAGAGACAAAACTTAATTGTGTGGTCACAAACCCTGAGGTGAGCAGAATCACATGGGGTTGTGGGGAGCATGAGTTTGATGTAACTGTGGATTATTTTGGAGCACCATCACAAAGAATTAACTATATTGAAAATCATAAGAGGACTTTATTGATGAATTATATATACATTTACAGTCCATTTAACGCATCAGGGCGACCCATATATTTGTTTAGGCACCATCATCCCTATACATTAGACAATTGTACTACCAAAGAAAAAATTGGGACTTTTCAGGCACTTCAAAAATACAGCCCAATGTATGTAAAACTCAGAATTGTTTTTTTTAATACAAAATCCCTAAAATAAGTAATAAGTTGTAATATGGAAAAATCCCACATGTGCTACCATATGTATGTGGGTCTAATGATAACTTTATACTTTGTCATGTGTGGGATAAAGGAGACAATACCTTTGGTGATATATAATGCTATAACATGTCAGCCTATGTTTTATCTTATTTTTTATATATGGGAAGTGGGAAGCCTACACTGCTGGTTACATCTCTGTGATATTTCCACTAGACAATATTCACTCTATAGCAGTGGAGAAAATGGGCGTGGTTCAAAGGAGAGAGGAAGAGAGAGGGAGAGGAAGAGAGAGTGAGAGAGAGAACAGAAATGAAAAAAGGAGAGAGAGAGACAGGGAGGGATAGAATAGAAAGGAGAGAGGGAGAGTGAGGGAGAGAGAGGGGGAGAGAGGGAGAGAGAGAGAGAGAGGGGGGGGAGAGAAGGGGAGAGAGAGAGAGGGGGTTGGAGAGAGAGAGAGAGAGTGGGGGGGAGGGGGAGAGAGAGAGATGGAAGGAAAGAAAGAAAGAGGGATGGAGGGACAGCAGTGTATTGTCTACTTGTACACTGAAGAGAGAAGCCGATTGGCTGCCCCTCCCCTCTCCACTGAACACACAGGGAAATAGTCCTCATGGTGAAGGCCATCTTTTTGTAGCCTGCCGGACGTTTTTGCCAAAAAACATTCCAGATTTCCCGTGACAAAAGAAAACTCCCGGGAATTTAATCGGGATGAGCGCCGTTTAGGATTGTCTCGGGAGAATCGGGACTGTTGGCAAGCATGCATGCGGTCTTTTGCTTGCCTTTATCTGGCCCTTGAGGCATAATTCTAGCCACTGACACCAACAATAGGGCACTATTCCTTCAACTGACACCAACGATGGGACATAATTCTTTCCACTGACAAAAAAAATGGGGCACTATTCCTCCCATTGACACCAACTATTTCTCCTCCTAATACCAAAGATCGGGCATTGTTTACTCCCACTGAGCACAGTCTGGCCCCCCTAAAGTCTGAAGGACAGTAAACTGGTCCTTTCTTTAGAAAGTTTGGAGACCCCTGCTCTATAGTAACCAACTTGAAATTCTAAAAAGCCACTGCTTATGGAAAATCAGCTATGGATAATTGCTTATTCATCACTTTTTGATTTACCAAAATCGCTAGATTTAGATTTGTCCAGTTTGCAGTGGATCACACACTATAATAATGCAAACAGCATTAATGATTCTGTTGCAGATGGGACAATGGAATGAAAAAAAATTGAAATTCTCAGATCTGGTGTGTTGCTCATGTGCTCACTGTGCACATTCAGGGTTCTATTAAGCCATGTTAGAATTTATTTTAAATACGTATATACACAAACCAGGATGAACAGTAGACAGTAAAATTGCAATACATTTCAAAGAAATTATAAAAATAGTTCTTTGTCTGCTTCTCTAGCAACAAGTATAATTCTTGTCAACTCTAAACAAACAATAATTGTTATTTTTAGACAACCATATTAAAGCGGAGTTCCACCCAAAAGTGGAACTTCCGCTCATTTGTCTCCTCTCCCCCTCCGGTACCACAATTTGCCACCTTTGGGGGGGGGAGGAGGGGGGACAGGATACCTGTTCTCATTCCAGGAGTCCGGGCCGCGGCCCATGACATCACCGCGGGGCTCCCTCCCTCCTCCTTCCTCCTCCCCTCCCTGTTGCCGGGCCAGTAAGAGAGAGGAGTGGGGCCTCGCAGTAGGGTTCCCGGCGTGAAGCTGTTAGGCTACACTGCCGGGTACCCTTACCCGCAATGGCGGCGGCAGCACCCAACAGCTGATGGAAACATCACCTGCGGTGCCGACATCGCTGGACTCCAGGACAGGTAAGTGTCCTATTGTTAAAAGTCAGCAGCTGCAGTATGTGTAGCTGCTGGCTTTTAATTTTTTTGGGGGGGCGAAACACCACTTTAAGGGCACAGTTTGCTTGAATGCTGAAATGGTGAGATGGGGACCCTCTTGTATAGATATACAGGTCTGGGAACTGATCACTGATTTCTCAAAGGGATATAAGGGACTATGGGTGTGTTAAACCTTCAGCATTTTCCAAAAACATTTTTTTCATGGACTTACCATGTAAACAGTTATTAAGTAAGAATTAATTCCACAAATGGAATATTTTTACACAGTTAGCTGGACCAATGAAACTATCTATATACCATACCTGGCCGATGCCCCTGGAAGCTGGAAATCACTGAAGTAGAGATGTAATGTGAACACATGAGGTTAGCCACTCAACCTGATCACCATTCAGAGAACACTTTGCATTTTTTGCATGAATGAAAAGCGTCTTCTGATTGGTGGACTGAATCTGTATGGTAATGTGCAAGTTGTACAGCGCTAAGTATAACCTTGTAAACCTTATATGAATGGTGATTTATTGTACTATATCTGTGGGTTCTCCCTGATAACTTCTGGCCAATAACTTGAAAAGGTGAGAATAGCAGTGTCAGCCTACTCCTCTTCACTCCCAGTCTCTCCTTCTTTATTGACATACATGTTGGCTGCATTTTTGGAGTGCTCTCTGTAGGTGGCTTGCCCCAAGGGCAGTTAGATCTTTCTCAAACAAATGACTGCCCTCTCAAGTCTATGGCAGCTAAAGGCTAAAGGAGCTTAAAGCTGGCAATAGATATCTATTATATTATACAGGATTTATTTAGCGCCAACAGTTTGCGCAGCGCTTTACGTCATGGGGCAGACAGTACAGTTACAATACAATTCATAGTTACATAGTTACATAGTTAGTAAGGTTGAATAAAGACACCAGTCCATCCAGTTCAACCTGAGTGAGTGTGGGTCTACAACCCTGACCCTTGTCCCTAACCCTGAACATCGCACACTCAATACAGGAGGGATCAGAGGGCCCTGCTCATTAGAGCTTACAATCTAAAAGGGAGGGTATTTGAACAAATGTTCTCACAAATATTCATACAAACAATTGTATGAAAATTCTCATCAGGACATTTGTTGACTTTAGGAATGTTGTTTAAAAGTACTCTAAAAAAAAAATAGTTTGCTTAAACATTCAATTCTGGAGTGAATGGACTTTCCTGAACCAAAAACCACCGTTAGAAACTCCTTTGCTCATAAAAAGGTTTTCTTCCTGCCTTCTTTGATTTTCTCCTCATTATGGTAAAAACTGAACAATTGATTTCATTAATCATTAAAAAAAACAAGTAAAATTTTTAAACAAAATTCTACTCGTGTATGGCCAGCTTCACAAGTGGCAGTTGGTGGTATTGATGTTTTGCGATTACTGAGTAGGACATCAGTTAACACATGGCCCCAGAATAGTTAATAAAGTCTTTGTTTAAAAAACTAATAAAAAATGTATATTTACTGCCTCATTTGAGACCTACATTTCCTTCACCAAGAATCTCATATAACAGGAAAAGTGGTCATACAGGTATCAAAATTAGGGATGAACCGAACATCCCCCCGGTTCGTTTTGCACCAGAACATGCGAACAGACAAAAAATTTGTGCGAACTCCGTTAAAGTCTATGGGACACGAACGTGAAAAATCAAAAGTGCTCATTTTAAAGGCTTATATGCAAGTTATTGCCATGAAAAGTGTTTGAGGACCCAGGTACTGCCCCAGGGGACATGTATCAATGCAAAACAAAGTTTTTAAAATGGCTGTTTTCTCAGGAGCAGTGATTTTAAGAATGCTTAAAGTGAAACAATAAAAATGATATATTCCTTTAAATATCGTGCCTGGGGGGTCCCCTTAGTCTGCCTGTAAAGTGGCGCATCTGTGTCATGTGTTTTACTATGCCGCTGAAAAATGACATTTCTAAAGGAAAAAAATGTAATTTAAAATTGCTCGCGGCTGTAATGTATTGCCGGATCCCGGTAATATAGATAAAAAATTGAGGAAAAAATTGGCGTGGGGTCCCCCCCAAAATCCATACCAGCCCTTCAGGTCTGGTATGGATTTTAAAGGGGAACTCCACACCAAAAATTTTTTTAAAAATGGTGTGGAGTCCCCACCAAAATCCATACCAGACCCTTATCCGAGCAAGCAGCCTGGAAGCCCAGGAAAGGGGGGACGAGTGGGCATCCCCCTTTCCTGAACCATAGCAGGCCGCTTGCCGTTTCTGACAATTCCTTTATTAAAAAAGAAAAAAAGTGTTGCCATTATGAGTGTGGGCATATGAAACCCACTCGCAACCTCTTCCTAAATAACATATCTCGCACATGCGCGATGCTCTGGCGGCCATAGCGCCGGTTGTTTATCAAGTTGCCATAACAATGGCCGGCGATGGAGGAAGGTCCTGCCCCGTTGTTAAGGCAACATAGGTAGATAGATCCGCCTTAAATCGCGTCATTTCTTGTCAGGAAATAACACGATTTTTTTGACACACTCCAGCCCACTGACTCCTGGGAAATGATGACTCACATTTCCCAGGAGCACAGGCCAGGGAGGAAGTGACAACAAGCTCATATCGAACATTTCCCTTCAAAAAATCCGACCGCGTGTATGCGGCATTACATGATAACATGATTACTGATGACTAGTGGGAGAAGGGCTTCCTTAGTTTAATGGGCAATGACCATACTGGTATCAGTAGAATTAATGTTACTTTCATTGACGGTCAGTGAGAAGAAGTTATAAAGATCTTTGATGTCGGGGGTTACTTATCTTAGAGTAAGATATTGCTAATTGCTCTAGGAATCTCTAGCAACCACTGAAGAAACCTTAGGGTTTCAAAGAACTTTTGTTGCTAAGGGCTGATCTATTCTGTCTCTCAGAGGAGGTACTCACTTTGATTGACAGCCTGGTGAGAAGTCCCCTTAGTGCAGCCATGTCACATGCTAGACCACCACTGCTAGAGATTATGGGAGATCTCCATACTAGGCTTGCACACAACAAGGAAACACATGCTAGGGAATGCAGCCCTGTTCCAATCCACCAAAAATAAAATTGATTATGGGTGGGTATGATTTTTGGAGCTAAGGCAAATTGTTTTTGTAAATTTTAAGCTGAAAGCACAATCTTAAGCCTCATACGCACGATCGGATTTTCCACAGTCAAAGGCGTGAGCCTGGATTTTATCTTGCATACAAACGGCAAGGAATTGTCGGCCAACAAACACAAATGTAGTGACGTACTACATGGTTTTTCAGCTCTTTAGTGCCACCCTTTGGGCTCCTTCTGCTAATTTTGTGTTAGTAGAAGTTTGGTGAGTGTTGACTCGCGATTTTCAATTCACGCTTTTCATTTAGCGTTTTTCAGTTCGCGCTTTTCATTTCATGCTTTTCAGTTTGTTTCTGAACGGCCGTTCGTCAACCGGACATGTTGCAGAATCGGAGGAGATAACGTATTATTTATTATTGGCATTGGAGTTATTGCTTTGACCCAAGTCCAGTCCAGGAACAGGAGGGGGAGGATTTCTTGGACTAAAAATTGGTTGCTTTAGTAATTGTAACAATTATGTCATATGCCTTTGCTGTGGGAGCTCCAGGAGAATAATCCAAATGGTTTTTGGAATTACCTTCGAATGATGGACCCCTGCTTTCTCCAACTCTTGGCATTGTCGCCCCTCTATATTAAGAAGCAGGACACATGCATGAGGCTTTTATTTTATTTTTTGGTTGAATAATAATGATTTGATTTGTTATATTTTTGGATGCATAGAATGCACTTTTTGGTTAAGTTCTATTGGCAGATAGCATGTCTAATTGTATTTGTTTTTTTAGCTATGAGTAAGCGCTTGGGATAAGCGCAAATCGCGTTAGCTGATTGCCTGTACTTTCTGCCACAGTGCTTTGTATGCTGTATGCTCAAGAATTTATTACAATAAACAACTTTTGAAATACATCTTCCTGGAGTGCGGCTGTCCGGATTTTCTCATTTTCTTCAGCATGACTCAGCATTAGCCAGCACCTGGGGCTCTTTAGCCTGGGAGACAACTGAGTTGATACCTGGAAGTGGATCTATGCCTGTGCGGTGAGAATTTTTCTGCTTCTATTGGCAGATAGCATGTCTAATTTTATTTGTTTTTTTGGGGTTTTTTTTTAATGCACAATAAAAAAATTGTGGATAATATGTGGCATATGTGGCTATATGTTTTACTTCAAATGACAGTTTGGGAGTAGGCAGTTACATTTAAGAAAATACAATGTAAAATTGACAAGGGACACCCACATAGTAATAGTAATATTATCACGGGAAAAAAAAAAAAGCCTTTAAAAATTTGTAACTCCATCAGTATCACCAGCAAAGCAGCTTCATTATTATCCCATTAGGCCCCTTTCATACGGACGGACCGTTCAGGTCCGCCTATCAGTTTTTTTAGGTGGACCCGAACAGACGCTCCATGCAAGTATGTCAGCAACGACCATGTCCGCTGACATCCGATCTGCTCTACTTTGGACTTTTGTCTGATGGACTTGTGTACACACGCTGAGAAAATCAGACAACAGACATTTGTCCGCGGAAAATTTTAAAACCTGCCATCCAACATTTGTCTGTGGAAAATCCGACAACAATTGTACAATGGAGCGTACAAACGGTCGGATGTTCCGCCAACAGTCTGTCATCACACATTTCCCGTAAGAAAATCTGATTGTGTGTACGCGGCTTCAGGTTTATGGGTTAGAAGCAAACACAACTACATTTTTTGCACAGCTGAGATCTGGAATGCCAGACAATGACATATAATAATTAAGTCAACAAACAGCCACAAAGCTCCCAGCCAGCAGCACTCTGCCTTTTGTTGTGAGATCACAACAAGCAGATACGTCAAACAACTGGTTTGAGAGCTTTTGTGCAGTAAAAATCTATGTGCACCCTCTTATCTGACTGTCAAACTTGTTATGATTTGTACAGTGATAGTGACCTGTGTTAGTGACCTGTATTGGTGTCCTTTCACACTGGGCATCCTGGTGTACCTCAACTCAACACTGTTTTTACAGTGAGGGGCTGGCCTGCTCGCCATGTGTTATAGCAATAATAAACTTGCTATTCTAAGGGCTTTTTTTCAGGGGGAACTTGGTGGAACTCAGTTCCACCACCTCTGGCTCAGACCCTTTGGTGCCTGCTCACCACAATCACTTGTAATCACAGAAGTCTGGTTTCTGTGTTTACAAGTGACAGCTCTGCACTCTGTGTGTAACCCCCATGAACTCTGCACTCTGTATGTAATGCAATCCTGATATTTAATGCCCCTTTAAGACCCTCCTACTGTTTGTGAAATATGACTATACTTACTATTTGATGTAATTTGGAGGGTGTGTGTGGGGGGAGGGGTTTTGGGGGGTCATGGTTGAGTTCCAGCACCTGTTTGAGAAAAAAAGCCCTGATTCTAACTAAATGGGTCATCAGGTGGTTTATGTCATAATGTGTAGTGAGCACTGCATATTAACACATTATGACACAACCTGTGAAACGAAGCCCTCAAGCACTGAGCTGTTATTACCACTCCCTCTGATTCTTGGCACTTCCATCTTTGCCTGATCTTCCTTCCAGCTTCAGTCTTTTCGAATGCTTGAATGGCCAGGCCACGATGATGTCACTCCTGTGCATGTACACGGGAGTCAATCATCATGGCAAATTGTGAGAGCTGTAAATATACGCCAAACAGTGCATGCGCAGCTCAGTGTGCATGACAGCTGACAGGCAAGGGTAAGCATTTATGACAGGGTCGCTTCAGTTAAAAAAAACTTTACCTGTCAGCAATTACATTTTTAACAGTTTAAAGTTTAATACTACTTTAAAGAGTATCTAAAGCCAAAACATTTTACTTGGACATGTAGGAAATGGTCAGAAACTGTCAGGGTTTTCTTGCAGACTGGGCGATTCATCCTCTCACTTTGTCCTAGTGTCCACTGTCACTACCACAGAAAGTGGTTGGAAATCCAAATGTTGTGTTTCTCACTGGACCATGAGGTAAGGGGAAATGTTCCAATGACAAATATCAACAAGGGATTTCCCCTAACTTTGGAGGATTTTCTCTCCTTCCTTGATGTGTCTGTGAGACAGGAAGTGAAGGGAAATATCTTTGGCTATAGATAAATCTTAACTTAACAAACATCCCAAGTCTCCCGCGAGGTGCAGGAGCCTCCCATATTTCGGGGGCGGCTCCCGGACACCCGCAAGTGCTACCCGATATCCCGGCTGCGGGGCTGATCCTGGATGGTCCCCTGGTTCACAGCCGGTGATGACCAGTTCAGCAGGAGAGACAGCTGTGAACACCGATCTCCCTGTATAACTGACATCCGCTTCTCCTTCTCTTCCTCCAGCAGGTGTCGGCTAAAAAGCTATACAGGGAGATCGGTGATCACAGCTGTCCCTCCTGCTGCACCGATCATCCCCGACTGTTCCCTGTATACTCCTCCAGCCCCCCTCGGTGTCCTTCTACCCCCCTGTTCTTTCCCCCCCCCCCGTTCTTCTATGGCTTCCCTCCGTGTCCTTCACCCCCCCCTGTCCTTCTCCGGTTCCCTGTCCTCCTCCTCCGCCCCCCCTCGTCCCCCACAGCCGGCTTCCCTCCTCTACTCTCCCGCCGGCTATGGGGATCTGTCAGCCCCTTCCTATTCTGAATTGGACACAGTGAGCAAGATGGCTCTTGTGTCCTGTGAAAACTGAGCATAGTAACCTGTGTGTTAATATGCAGAGTTTATGAATGAAGAGGAGCCGCTGTCTTCTGTCCATTCATCTTCAATGATGAGAAAGGGACTGGGGAATCTGTGTCCTCAGCCTCTTTCTCTGTCTCAAAGGGGAGATGTCAGGGTTCTGTTTAGACCCCTGATATCTCACCAAAGCCCCCCCTCCTCCCCAACAGAGTTGATAAAAATGTAAAATGTATTAAAAAATGAAATTGTAAACAAAAATTATAAAACATTAAATTATAGAAAAAAAATGTAAATAAAAACCAAAAAACTGACACCACCCCTCTGCCCTACCAACACTGTCCACTGCACCCCCCCCCCCCCCCAAAAATGCATTTAAAAGAAAAATAAATTGTAAAAATAAAATATGTAAAAATAAAAACTTCTGACACCATCACCACCACCCCAGAAGCACTGTGAAAAAAAATATTTAAAAGAATGATTTAAAGAAAATAATAAACAACAAAATTGAAAAAATAATAGTGAAAATAATAAAAACAAAAAACTACTGTCACACTGCTCTACTGACACTGTCCACTATCCCCACCCCCAATCATTGTGAAAAATAAAAAATAAATTATAAAAAATAATTAAAAAAATAAAATTGTAAAAAAAATAATAATAAAAATAAAGAACTACTGACACGTCCACTGCCCTACTGGCACCATCCTGCGCATACTACTCACCGCTGTAACACTCCACACTCCTCACATGCACATTATACTCACCTACATATACTCCGCACTCCTCTCCTGCACATACTACCCACCGGCATACACGCCGCACTGTACATTCCCTATTTAACATTACTACATCCTACACTATGTAAGTCATCTCAGACTCTATTAAACCACACCATTTAAGCCATGCGCAATATGTAGCACAGTTTAAGCCACGCCCACCTCCCTGAAATGGGTTTGCCACCTCCCTGAAATGAGCTTTTGCAGGTTGGCATGTCTGACTTAATGAACCAGATTTATATTTATATTCAGACCGCACACTGGGAGTTTTTCCAGCATGTTTGAAAATGTTTATGTTAAATAATGAAAAGTTACACAATTGCCATACTCATTTACAGGGATATGTCTAATATCAAATAACCTGTTTGAAAAGACTCAGATAAAATCTGTCATTCTTTGAGATTTGAGCTACATAATGATTCAAGGGACAAGACAACGCTTGCAGTGAAGTTAAATAGGTTTTGCCTTGTAACATATTCCTTAAATTGGTTCTAAAGCCTAAACATTTTTTACCTTAGTGCATTCCTGGCATTAAAGTAAAAAATGTTTAGCCATCAGCATCCCTCCTAACCCCACCACATACTTACCTGAGCCCTCATTCGATCCAGCGATGTGCACATCTGCAGTTCTTCTCTCCCCTCACTTCGGGTCTCACTGCCTTTGCAGGGACACCGTGAGCCATTGGCTTCCACTGCTGTCAATCAAAGCCAGTAACAAGGGGGGTGATTCCTGCTGTCTGTGTCAATGGATGCAGCAGTGGGGCTTGCGAGCGAGCATGCATGAGTGCCCCATGGGAAGCAGCTTCCCAGAGTGGCACTAGACAGAGAGATTGGGTCAGGAGCACTGATGGGGGACCCAAGACGAGGAGGTTTGCAGCCCCTTTGTGCAATTTCATTGCACAGAGCAGGTTAAATTAATTTACAATCTCTTTAATCTCTAATTTAAGAGAAATTGAACTTTGGAAGTTGTGATCAAAAATGCAGACAATACTAAAAGGTCTAGTCATTGGTATTGCAAAGGCAGCCCTGCAGCTGATCTTCCCTAATACTAATAATATGTAGCACCCTAATGTTTAGGCAGGGTTGCTAATAAATGTATTTGCCAAGTGATAGAATTGATAGGTCAATTGATTTTCACCCTAATTCTGGAATTGCTGCACTTCTCTCTTCTGTCGCTAGGTGGCCGGGTATCTGGTGACATTAGACAAGACAAGGGGATTGCAAGGACAGATTAGGAATAAATGGGGTGTCTCAGTTAATGGGTAGGGATTTTCTTGGGTCCCTTGGCCTGCTGGGAAAACCTATTTATTTGGGCGGAGTCAGGTGATCGGTGTTCTGTGCCACCTGGATGGCTGTCTGGGTGGATGTGTGTTGTATTGTGTTGTATTGACCCGGGCTGCTAGGCCAGAAACGTAAGGCCTATCCCAGGAATATCTGGCTGCTAGGCTATCTGAGGGCCTATCCAGAAGCAAGAGAGCAGCAGAGGGTTGAGAATGCAGGCCTGTAGTCCAACCAGAAGTAACGGTTTCGCCAGCTGGGGAACCAGTTGTGGTCGGGGGTAGAGGGGAAGCTGTCGCCACCAAGGGACCATCCACCTTGCTACCGGAGATCACAGTGAGTGAGCTGAGGCCAGTAACAGAGCAGACTTCTCACCAGCCAGGGACGGTGAAGAAGTGGGAAAACTTCAGCAAGTGCCAAGTCGGGGACCCAGCGGGACAGCAGAGGTGACGCTTGTGGAGTGCCAAGCCAGGGACCTAACGTGCCAGCAGGGGTGAAGCTTGAAGAGTATCTGTGAGTGCCAAACCAGGGACCCAGCAGGGACCAGTCTGGTTTGCTGAGACGATATTGCGTGGTTGCAAGGTCTTGATGTGTATGATGTTGGCTTTGAGACAATATTGCATGGTTGCAAGGGTCTCAGTCTGAACTGCTGAGGCGATATTGCATGGTCGCAAGGGTCTCAGTCTGGTTTGCTCAGATGATATTGCGTGGTCGCAAGGGTCTCGATGTGTATAATGTTGGTTTTTGAGATGATATCGTGTGGTTGCAAGGGTCTCAGTCTGGACTGCTGAGACAATAATGCATGGTCGCAAGGCTCTCAGTCTGGTTTTCTGAGACGATATTGCGTGGTCGCAAGGGTCTTGATGTGTATGATGTTGGTTTTTGAGACTTTATTGCGTGGTTGCAAGGGTCTCAGTCTGGACTGCTGAGACGATATTGCATGATCGCAAGGGTCTCAGTCTGGTTTGCTGAGATGATATTGCGTGGTCACAAGGGTCTCGATGTGTATGATGTTGGTTTTTGAGACAATATTGCGTGGTTGCAAGGGTCTCAATGAGTATGAGGTTTGTTTTGAGATGATATTGCATGGTTGCAAGGGTCTTCTATGAGTGTCAGGCTGCTGGCTTGTTTGGTGGCTTACTGTAGCCCTAAGTGGGCAGTATAAGGGATAAGGACAATGTCTGTTCGATTCGTAGGTTCCATAGGGGGAACTAACGAACGACAAGGGAGACAACGAATGGTGACAAATTGATACGACATAAAGAATGTGATAACAAATCTTACCTGCGACAGTGAGCCATATGAGTGGTTCACAGCGCGCTCTGGCGGGAGTGTAACGTAACGGGAAGGTGTGGTGTGATGCCTTACACAAGGCAAAACAACAAAGTTTGGTTTGGAAATAGAATGAGAGAAGTGCATACGAATGATTCGTAAGTTCCACTGCGGGATCCGAACACAAAGTATGGGTGATGCTGCGAGTGGCTACAAATTGACATGACAAAACATAGTAACGAATCCTACCTGCGACAGTGGCCCTGTGACTGGGTCCACATCGGTCTGTAGTGGGTATGCGACGTATCCGAAGAATGTGGTGTGGCGCCGTGCATGATGCACACAAGATAACTTGTTTTGGCAAGTAACGGGGGAAAAGAACCGTGTATAAACGATTCGTAAGTTCCACTCCGAACACATGGTATGGGTGACACTGCGAGTGGCTACGAATTGACATGATAAAAGATGGTAACGAATCCTACCTACGACAATGGCTGTGCGACTGGGTCCGTATCTGTCTGTAGCGGGTATGCAAGGTATCCAAAGAGTGTGGTGTGGCGCTGTGCATGACGCACACAAAATAACTTCATTTGGCAAGTAACAGGGGGAAGAACCGTGTATGAACAATTCGTAAGTTCCTCGGTGGGAACTGAACACACGACATGGGGGATAAAACGAATGGCAACGATTAGGACATGATATGAATGCAACACACTGTATTCAGGAACAACAGACTTACGAACACGAAGTGAGCTGAAGAGTCGGCCTGCTGATGTAACGAATCGTGCATGGGAACCGACAACGAGCATGGGCGAGTGGGCTGCTTAAATACTTTCCGGGCTTGTCCCATAAATTCAGGCCACCATAGTAGTCTTCATATATATATATATATATATATATATATATATATATATATATATATACACACACATATATATATATATATATATATATATATATATATATATACATACATACATACTGTGTATATACATACCTCCCCTCCCTTTTTGAGATGGGAATGAGGGACATCTATTAGCAAAAGTACGTAGGCATAGGACACACCCCCTGTCACGCCCCCTTAAAGGAGAATTATACAACACAAAATATTAAACATACAATTGCTTTTTTACCACTACTATTCCTTTATACTGGCTTTTTTAAATATACAAATGCAGCAATTTAGAAATTGGATGAAAGGTTTAGCACTGTGAAATACATTTTGAACGATAAACAGTGTATTTTATATACATATATATATAGATCAGACCAAAATGAGGGATAAAGGAGAAGGAAAGAGGGACAGAGGGACTTTGCTCCAAATCAGGGACAGTTGGGACATACAGTGAGTATAGAAAAGAATCACCCCCCTTTAAATTAATCCCATTTTGTTGCTTTGCAGCCTGAAATAAAGACAGACACGGTTTTTGTTTTATCCAGTTGTATATACTCAGTGCAACTTATAACATCCAAGTGAAAGATATAACACCAACATGTCAGAAAAAAAATTTAAAACATTTAAAAACAGAATCACTGTGTTGGAAAAAGGAACACCCCCTTATGTCAGTATTTTGTTAGACCACCTGTTGCTTTAATTACAGCCTTTAGTCTGTTGGGATATGTCTCTACTAACTTTGCACATCTAGACTTTGCAATATTTGCCCACTCTTCTTTGCAGAACTGCTCAAGTTTAGTTACATTTAATGGTGACCATTTGTGGACTGCAGTCTTCGAGTCATTCCACAGATTTTCAATGGGGTTTAAGTCTGGGCTCTGACTAAGCCATGCAAGGACATTCATTTTTTCTCCTTCAACCACTGTGTGGTCATTTTTGCTGTGTGTTTGGGTCGTTGTCTTGTTGGAAGGTAAACCTTCTTCCTATTGACAACTTTCTGGCAGAGGGCAGTAGATTTTCCTCAAGAACTTGATGGTGTTTTGCCCCATCCATTTTTTATTCTATCCTGACAAGTGCTCCAGTCCCTGCTGCAGATAATCACCCCCATAACAGGATATTACCACCTCCATGCTGTACTGTAAGATTGGTGTTTTTTGGATGGTGAGCTGTTTTGGATTTCTGCCAGACATACCATTTAGTGCTGAGGCCAAATAATTCAATTTTAGTCTCATCTGACCAGAACACCTTTTTCCATGTGGCCTCAGGATCTTCAAGGTGATTTTTAGCAAAGCTCAGTCATGACTGTATGTGGCCTTTCTTGAGGAGTGGCTTTTTTCTTGCAACCCTCCCATACAAGCCTCATTTGTGGAGAATATGTGATATTGTTGTCACATGCACACAATGACTACTCTTTGTCATTAATTCCTGCAACTGCTTCAGAGTTGCTGTAGGCCACTTGGTAGCCTGTCTGACCAGTTTCCTCTTGGCTCTTTCATCCAATTTGGAGCAATGTCCTGATCCAGGGAGGGTCTGTGTTGTACCAAATACCTTCCAATTCTTAATAATAGACTTCACTGTGCTTCTAGGCCTTTGACATTTTTTTGTATCCATCTCCTGACTTGTGCCTGTCTACAACTTTATCCTGGAGATCCCGGTGACAGTGCCTTGCCACCCATAGTTGATTGTTTGCTTCAGTTGCACTTCTAGGAACTGAAGTGCTCAAGGAAAGCTATTTTCATGCTAAGCTAATCAAAATTGTCACAGCTGATCACAGCTGAAAGTCAAATGGCTTTGTGTGTCATTGAAAAGGGGATTAGCTACACCTGATAAAGTTTTCAAGTCATTTTTAGAAGGGGGTGATCCTTTTTTCAACTCAGTGAGTTTTTTCTAAAATGTTGGTGTTATATCTTTTATTTGGATGTTATAAATTGCACAAGTAAATACAGCTGGATAAAACAAAAACTGTGTCTGTCTTCATTTCAGGCTGCAAATCAACAAAATGTGATTATTTTAAAGGGGGTGATTCTTTTCTATACCCACTGTGTGTGTGTAAATATATATATATATAGTGCCTTGAAAAAGTATTTACACCCCTTGAAATTTTCCACATTTTGTGATGTTACAACCAAAAACGTAAATGTATTTTATTGGGATTTTATGTGATAGACCAACACAAAGTGACACATAATTGTGAAGTGTAAGGAAAATGATAAATAGTTTTTTTTACAACATTTTTTTTACAAATAAATATGTGAAAAGTGTGGTGTGCATTTGTATTCTGCCCCTCTGAGTCAGTACTTTGTTTAACCACGTTTAGCTGCAATTACAGCTGCAAGTCTTTTACAGAATCTAACAGGTTTTCTTCCAAGATTGCCCTGTATTTGGTTCCATCGATCTTCCCATCAACTCTGACCAGCTTCCCTGTCCCTGCTAAAGAAAAGCATCCGCATAACATGATGCCACCACCAACATGTTTCAGATCAGAGTAAAGGAGGCTGAATACAAATGCACGCTACACTTTTTACTTATTTATTTGTAAAAAATGTTGGACGCCATTTATCATTTTCCTTCCACTTCACAATTATGTGCCACTTTGTGTTGGTCTATCACATAAAATCCCAATAAAATACATTTATGTTTTTGGTTGTAACATGAGAAAATGTGGAAGATTTCAAGGGGTAGGAATACTTTTTCAAGGCACTGTGTGTGTGTGTGTGTGTGTGTGTGTGTGTGTGTGTGTAGGAATGCTGGGAACAGGATGGAATGTTGGAGCTTCAGTACATACCCTGCTGTTTTGTATGTTTTTTTGTCAGTTTGCACTAGACAGCATTGTTGGCAAACAACCATCATAGGGTAGTAACAGGAGATGACTGCAGTATATGACAAAAGAAGAAAAGGCTTTAGGAATAAATGACTTCCTTTATAGACATGTCATTTCTTCAGTGTGAGCAAGTTAGCACTTCCAGACATGGTGCCCATGTCTTTTACCAACCTTCCATTACCAGCACTATGTCAACACAACTCTCTTTTCAGATACTGCACGTACTGACTTGGTCAGGTGAGATGTTTGCATACATCTCAAAAGTCAACTCAATCTAAGTGAATTTAATGGAACATTGATAAATGCAATCTTGGCGGCAGCACGCATATATGGGAAAATAACAATGTTCAGTATTGGATTTTCAGGCTTAAAGAGGAAGCAAACTTCCTCTGCGGACATTTACCTATAGGTAAGCCTATAATAAGACTTACCTATAGGTAGTGAAAATCTCTCCTAAACCTGTACAGTTTAGGAGATATTTACATTGCATGCAGCCAGTGACATCATTGGCGCATGCGCTCTGAAAGAACAGCCCAAGGGTGCCAGTCCTTCCGAGTCCGTGCCATGAATGGTGGCTTTCACGCACATGCACGGGAGTGACGTCATCGTGGCTCCGGCCAATCACATCGCCAGAGCCTGTGAACCCGGCAGTAACTCCGGTTAAAATGTTAGCCATCTCAAAAGTGTGCAGGGACCACTGCAACAGCTTCATGCTAGCTCATACTAGCTTGTTATGGCTTTGTCTTGCAGGGTTTTTGTTGTTTTTTTTTTTTTTTTCTGAGGTTTACAACCTCTTTAAGGCTGGTACACCCGAGCCTAATATCGGCCATTGTATCGGCCATCGTATTGGCCATTTCAAGAGAAACCTGACACTTGGCCAGTGTGTACAGCAGCCTGTCTGACAGAAGCCAGCCTAACATCCGGCTTCTATTGATCAGGCATGCTCGAAAGCTCTATATATATATATATATATATATATATATATATATATATATATATATACACAATATACACACACAATATCTCACAAAAGTGAGTACACCACTGACATTTTTGTAAATATTTTATTATATCTTTTCATTTGATAACACTGAAAAAATTACACTTTGCTACAATGTAAAGTAGCGAGTGTACAGCTTGTGTAAATTTGCTATCCCCTCAAAATAACTCTACACACACCCATTAATGCCTAAACCGCTGGCAACAAAAGTGGATACACCCCTAAATGAAAATGTCCAAATTGGGCCCAATTAGCCATTTTCCCTCCCTGGCGTCATGCGACTTGTTAGTGTTACAAAGTCTCAGGTGTGAATGGGGAGCAGGTGTGTTAAATTTGGTGTTATCGCTCTAACTCTCTCATACTGGTCACTGGAAGTTCAACATGGCACCTCATGGCAAAGAACTCTCTGAGGATCTGAAAAAAAGAATTGTGGCTCTAATAAAGATGGCGTAGGCTATATTAGATCGCCAAGACCCTGAAACTGAGCTGTAGCTTGGGGGCCAAGACCATACATCGGTTTAACAGGACAGGTTCCACTCAGAACAGGCCTCGCCATTGTCAACCAAAGAAGTTGATTGCACGTGCTCAGCGTCATATCCAGAGGTTGTCTTTGGGAAATAGATGTATGAGTGCTGCCAGCATTGCTGCAGAGGTTGAAGGAGTGGGGGGTCAGTCTGTCAGTGCTCATACCATACGCCGCACACTGCATCAAATTGGTCTGCATGGCTGTCGTCCCAGAAGGAAGCCTTAAACAGTCTGTTGAAGACAAGCAGACTAAGGACATGGGTTACTGGAACCGTGTCCTGTGGTCTGATGACCAAGATAAACTTATTTGGTTCAGATGGTGTCAAGCGTGTGTGGCGTACAAAGACAAGTGTGTCTTTCCTGCAGTCAAGCATGGTGGTGGGAGTGTCATGGTCTGGGGCTGCATGGCACTGGGGAGCTGCAGTTCATTGGGGGAACCATGAATGCCAACATATACTGTGACATACTGAAGCAGAGCATGATCCCTTCCCTTCGGAGACTAGGCCGCAGGGCAGGATTCCAACATGATAATGACCGCAAACACACCTCAAAGAGGACCACTGCATTTCTAAAGAAGCTGAGGGTAAAGGTGATGGACTGGCCAAGCATGTCTCCAGACCTAAACCCTATTGAGCATCTGTGGGGCATCCTCAAACAGAAGGTGGAGGAGCGCAAGGTCTCTAACATCCACCAGCTCCATGATGTCATCATGGAGGAGTGGAAGAGGACTCCATTGGCAACCTGTGTCCCCAGGATCCTGCGATGTCTCCCCGCTGTGTGCGAGCCGTGTCTCCGCTCGATTCATCACAGTCCCGAGCTCCGTTCCCTGCGAGCATTGAGACGCACGGGGACGGAGCACCGCGCCAAATTCAAAAAGTGAAAAACACACAATTCATACAGTACACTGTAATCTTACAGATTACATTACTGTATCAAATTATTTCACATCCCCTTTGCCCCTAGTGGTTTGTCCAGTGCCCTGCATGCAGTTTTATATTATAAATCCTGTTCTTTCTGCCTGAAAACTGGAGATTTCCATGGCAACCAAAAAGTGTCCCTTTACAGCAAAAGCGGTTTTAGACCAGCTAGAAGACAGCGATAATAAATTAGAATCACTTGCAGAATTGAGCGATAGTGAATCGTGGGGAAATCCGTCATCAAACACTGAAAGTAATGACAGCGACAATTCTGCAACTGAGCAAATTTCAGTGTTTTTGATTTGATTACATTATTGAAAAAATGTTATTATTAAATTATTATTTGTTATAATTATTTATAGTTATATATTATATTATAATTTATGATTTCGTGTTTCAAACTTTATTATAACTGGGATGTCTACTAGACTCTTGTTTGTACAGATTTAAGTGTGTTATTCCTAAGAATTACAGGCCTACAATATAAAACGCCAAATTTCCATGCAAAACATTGTACTGCTTTGAGCATCAAAAACCTGACATAATCATACCGCCAGGGAGGTTAAATGTTTGGGAAGTACCTGCACTTGTTTGTTTATTTAATGCTGGAAAACCAGCAGCCGACGACAACTCATCAGCTGACCATTGTGTTCTCACGGGAGGGCATTCCGCTTGTCAGAACACAATAGCTCAGTGGGGAGATCCCGCTCACTGGGTTGAACGAAAAAAAAAAACTACTTGTGTGTACAAGGTTTTGGTGTATGGAAAATTTGCTTAGCTCCCTCAGCATGGGCAAAGGCTAATTTCTGAGATCAATGTTTGCCAATGGATTCCCAATAAAAACAGATGATCTGGATTTTCTTGTGCATTCTTCACCTGCGTCTAAAACCCTTGACTGACAAAACCACATTCAAAAACTAACCTGAGGGTTCTAAGTTAGTTTAGGTTAGAAGGGCTAGGAAAGATGGATGTATGTTGCTTTTACAAAAAGTGGACTTGTCCTTTAATGGCCATGATGAAGGCTGAAAGCTGAAAGGCTGAAAATGTTCTCATACACATAGACATTTTTGTCCATGCAAATGTACTGTATATGCAGAGTAAATTCTCTCACAACTACCCTTATCACAAGGTTTGTGAAGGAGTTGTAGACTTGAGATGAAAATATTCACACTGACTAACCCTTTCCTCTTAGGCTCATACAGAGCTTTTTTTCAGCGGGAACTTGGTGGAACTAAGTTCCAACACCTCCAGCACTGGAACTGTGTTTGTGGCTCACTACAGTTACTTGTAAACACAGAAGCCTGGTTTCTGTGTCTACAAGTGACACCTCTCCTCTCCTGGCACTGGTGGTGCCATGGAACCCTTGCTACCCTTCTTTCTCCATCCATCTCTCCCAGCACTCTGCAGCTTTCTTGCTCAGTACCTCTAGTGCTGGCTACAGAAAGAGCTCAGAGGTGGAGGAGGAGCATCCCTACAGCACTTATCTCCTGTACATACTATCTAGTATGATACACTCCGTACTCTTCTTCTAAACATACTACCTGCCATCATACACTCTGCACTCCTCTCCTGAACATACCATCTGCCATCATACAATCCGCACTCCTCTTCTGAAAATACTACCCACTGTCATACACTCTGCACTCCTCTTCTGAAGATACTACCCACTGTCATACACTCTGCACTCCTCTTCTGAAGATACTACCCACTGCCATACACTCTGCACTCCTCTTCTGAAGATACTACCCACTGTCATACACTCTGCATTACTCTTCTGAAGATACTACCCACCGTCATATATTCCACACTTCTTTCCTGAACATACAACCCATTGCCATACACTCTGCACCCCTTCCTAAACATGCTACCTACCGTCATACACTTTGAACTCCTCTCCTGAACATACCACCTGCCATCATACAATCCGCACTCCTCTTCTGAAGATACTACCCACTGTCATACACTCTGCATTCCTCTTCTGAAGATACTACCCACCGTCATATATTCCACACTTCTTTCCTAAACATACAACCGATTGTCATACACTCTGCACCCCTTCCTAAACATGCTACCTACCGTCATACACTCCGCACTCCTCTCCTGAACATGCGACCTACCGTCATACACTCTGCACTCCTCTCCTGAACATGCTACCTACCGTCATACCCTCTGCACTCATTTCCTACACATAACATTATACACACTGCACTCTTTTCCTGCACACACTATCATACACACCACACTCCTTTTCTGCACATACCATCATACTTGCCACACTCCTTTCCTGCACATATCTTCATATACTCTATATGTGCCCCTCACATAAAGTACATTCTGCAATGACTTCCTGAATGCACAACTAAAAAAGGTGTCCCTGGAACTTTATTTGAAATGTTGGTAACTATGCACTCTGTACAAAGCGCACTCCTGAACTCTGCATTCCGTACATAACACACTCCTGGTATTAAACAATGGCCATTTAGGACCCTCCAACTGTGCAATTTGGCCATGCGAACCATTTGATGCAGCGCGCTCTCGCCCGGCAAAGGGGGCTTGATAGAGTTCCCACACCTATTCTCTGAGAGAAAAAGCCCTGAGCTCAAAGATATTTGCTGCAGGTGTCCCATATACAGCTATATTTCTGGATATCACTCAGCTATGAATACCTTGAGTCTTGGAAAATTAAATGATTGAAACTCTAGATCTTAAATCACCATCCAACTAGCTTGAAATCTTTTTCTGGATATCACTCAGCTATGAATACCTTGAGTCTTGGAAAATTAAATGATTATAACTCTAGATCTTAAATCACCATCCAACTAGCTTGAAATCTTATGTGCAAAGAATGAATTGGAAATGAATATATCCAGTGTTTTAGGGTTAAGGAAATCTCATTTCACGCGCAGAATTAGCAATAGATCACAGGAACACAATTAGAAGCTATTAGGTAGCCTGAACAAAAAAAAAACACATCAAAGCTTTACAATCTCTTCCCTGTGTCTTCTAATCTCTGCTGGAGGTGTAATGTGACCTCTGGTACAACAGCACACATCTGGTAGGCTTTATGTTCTGGACATTTGCACACATCTAGCTCTGGACTCCCCCCAAAATTCCAGGTGACTCTTCTTTGTAGCTTGATCCTATTTATTAGCATCAATGTAGCACTAGCCCCAACATTTGGGTCACCTTTAGATGTGTGAAGAAGCATCATAGCACAATTTTCAACCTTCAGCCTATGATTTAATATATGACTGGAGACTGTCATGATAATGCCCCATGTTTTACTTCTCTAACAATGCTAAGAGACGCATAAGGTCTTCATTTGTGTATGACGCTTTAAGTCACAGCTGTGCTTTCTTTTTCCTGTGCTTGACAAAAACACAGCTGAGACATATGGTTTTATGTTACTTAAAACAAGAGTTACTTCTCAGCCACCAACCTCATTAAACCTACCATAAGTGCTTGATTGTCATTTGTAACTGTGGTGAAGTTATTCAAGTTCTCAGTAGGAATATGTTGATACATAAGGTCAGGAAAATATTTGGCACGCATTCAGTACACCCTGTTCATAGTCCAGACTGACGATTGTCATCTCCTGTTCTCAGTAACTGCTAACAGGTCATGTTTTCCAAAATCAAGGTAAAAGTAAAGCTTTGTACATTATTAAAGGCTTAAAAAGGCATAACTGTTATAAGACCCAACCCTAAATACTTGTACTTGTATCAAGTAAGACTGAAGTTTAATCTGCCTAAATATTTGTCTTCCCTGCCTACTCACTCATTCCTTTATCAATATGCTACTGAAAATTTTAAATAAATCCTTTCAGTCTTCAGTATATACCATTTAAATCCAGTGATAGCATCACTGAGTCTCTGTGCTTCTCTTTTGTATCCCCTCTATCTGGATTTTGCAAAAGCATTTGACAAAGTTCCCCATAAACGTTTACTGTACAAAATAAGGTTCATTGGCATGGACCATAGGGTGAGTACATGGATTGAAAACTGGCTACAAGGGCAAGTTCAGAGGGTGGTGATAAATGGGGAGTACTCAGAATGGTCAGGGGTGGGTAGTGGGGTCCCCCAGGGTTCTGTGCTGGGACCAATCCTATTTATTTTGTTCATAAACGACCTGGAGGACCGGGTAAACAGTTCAATCTCTGTATTTGCGGAAGATACTAAGCTAAGCAGGGCAATAACTTCTCCGCAGGATGTGGAAACCTTGCAAAAAGATCTGAACAAATTAATGGGGTGGGCAACTACATGGCAAATGAGGTTCAATGTAGAAAAATGTAAAATAATGCATTTGGGTGGCAAAAATATGAATGCAATTTATACACTGGGGGAGAACCTCCGGGGGAATCTAGGATTGAAAAGGACCTGGAGGTCCTAGTAGATGATAGGCTCAGCAATGGCATGCAATACCAAGCTGCTGCTAACAAAGCAAACAGAATATTGGCATGCATTAAAAAGGGGATCAACTCCAGGGATAAAACGATAATTCTCCCGCTCTACAAGACTCTGGTCCGGCCGCACCTAGAGTATGCTGTCCAGTTCTGGGCACCAGTCTTCAGGAAGGATGTACTGGAAATGGAGCGAGTACAAAGAAGGGCAACTAAGCTAATAAAGGGTCTGGAGGATATTAGTTATGAGGAAAGGTTGTGAGCACTAAACTTATTCTCTCTGGAGAGGAGACACTTGAGAGGGGATATGATTTCAATTTATAAATACCATACTTGTGACCCCACAATAAGGATAAAACTTTTTCGCAGAAGGGAGTTTAACAAGACACGTGGCCACTCATTAAAATTAGAAGAAAAGAGGTTTAACCTTAAACTACGTAGAGGGATCTTTACTGTAAGAGTGGCAAGGATGTGGAATTCCCTTTCACGGGCGGTGGTCTCAGAGGGGGGCATCGATAGTTTAAATAATTATTAGATAAGAACCTGAACGACCGCAACATACAGGGATATACTGATATACTATATTGACTTATAATCACACACATAGGTTGGACTTGATGGATTTGTGTCTTTTTTCAACCTCACCCACTATGTAAAGTGTATTAGAAACAGTACACTCTTGCCAGAAATAAAAAAATATGTAAATAGAGTTTAAGTTTTTAAAAATGATTGTGCTGAGGTTTATAGGTGTCTGTGAAACTCTCACTTTTGGCACATTAATTAAAGTGGATGTAAACCCGAATTTTATTGTTCAGTGAGATAAAACTTGACAAACAGAGAAAAACTTTGTCAAATCCCCCCCCTTGCTGTGAGTGACAGGTGATTTACATATCTCGTGCACTAGCCTAAGACATGCATTATTTTTTAATTCCCACCCCCACTCCTTTCTTCAGCAGCTCTGCGAGGATTGGCTGTTCCACACCTCAGCATGATTTGGCATGCTGAAGTCATGTGGTTACTTTCCTGTCTCATCACTGGATGTTAGAGATCATAGCAGAAGTTCAGTGTAAGAAATACACAGGAGAAAATGCATATTGACAAGGGGAGTGTAGAGGTGAGCGGGGAGTCTACTGACATCACGACTCCACCCACCAAGCTCCAGACAGCAGACCTACCCCCAAATCTGCAGTTTTTGGGTTCTTATAACAGACAGAGGGGAGACATTTGACAGGTAAAGATACATGCAGGAGGCATGTATATCATTATAGATAACCCCTATGGCAGTAGTTTAGAAAGGATGACATTGGGTTTACATCCACTTTAAAGCATATTTTGTAGGTACTGTGCATAAAGTGAGTAGGCTCTCTACAACTCCCTGCTTCTCAGGGGGGTTTGGCACTCCCGAACCTCAGAATGAACTATTACGCTGCCCAGTAGGGATGGGCGAACGGTTCGGCCCGAGCACAAGTTCGGGACGAACTTTGGTTGTTCCCGCGAACACCGAACATTATGCAGTGTTCGGGGGAAATTCGAATGCAACACTGTTAAAGTCTATGGGACAGTAACATGAAAAATCAAAAGTGCTAATTTTAAAGGTTTATATGCAAGTTATAGTCATAAAAAGTGTTTGGGGACCTAGGTCTTGCCCCAGGGGACATGTATCAATGCAAAAAAATGTTTTAAAAACTGAAGTTTTTTTCGGGAGCAGTGATTTTTTTAATGCTTAAAGTGAAACAATAAAAATGAAATATTCCTTTAAATATCGTGCCTGGGGGGTGTCTATAGTATGCCTGTAAAGTGGCACATTTTTCCCGTGTTTAGAACAGTACTGCAGCAAAATGACATTTCTAAAGGAAAAATTGTCATTTAAAACTGATCGCGGATGTAATGAATTTTCAGGTCTCGGCAATATAGGTAAAACTCATTGAAAAAAAGGGCATGGGTTCCCTTTGGGTCTTTTTAAATTGCGTGGGGGTCCCACCAAAATCCATACCAGGGCTTTCAGGTCTGGTATGGATTTTAAGGGGAGCCCTGTGCCAAAATAAAAAAACGCGTAGTGGTCCCCCCAAAATCCATACCAGACCCTTATTCAAGCACGCAACCTGGCAGGCCACAGGAAAAGAGGGGGGGACGAGAGAGCCCCCCCTCCTGAACCATACCAGGCCACATGCCCTTAACATGGGGAGGGTGCTTTGGAGTAGCCCCCCAAAGCACCTTGTCCCCATGTTGATGGGGACAAAGGCCTCATCCCCACAACTCTTGCCTGGTGGTTGTGGGGGTATGCGGGCAGGGGGCTTTTCAGAATCTGGAAGAACCCTTTTAACAAGGGGCCCCCCAGATCCCGGCCCCCCCATATGAGGAAGCCCGTGGCGTCAGAGGGGGCGGGGTCACCCGTTTACATCACCGGGTGGCCCCGCCCTCAGCTGTATAAGAACTGTCACCCAGAAGAAGCGTCATTCAGCCGGAGCCTCCCATGGAGGTGGAACGGTTGTGACTTTTTTTTCTTTCTTTTTTGGTCCGTCAGGTGGTGTGACATCGCGGGACATTTTTATTTTTTAATAAAGGACTTGTCCCAAGCTGTCTCTTGTCTTTTTTTACCATTTTTGACACTTTTTTTGTGAAATGATAGGGGTACAATGTACCCAGTTACCAATTCACATAGAGAGGGATCTGGGGGTCCCCTTGTTAAAGGGGGCTTCCAGATTCTGATAAGCCCCCTGCCCGCATATCCCCACAACCACCGGGGAGGGTTGTGGGGATGAGGCCCTTGTCCCTATCAACATGGGGACAATGTGCTTTGGGTGGCTACTCCAAAGCACCCTCCCCATGTTGAGAGCATGTGGCCTGGTACGGTTCAGGAGGGGGCGCACTCTCGTCCCCCCTCTTTTCATGCGGCCTGCCAGGTTGCGTGCCCGGATAAGGGTCTGGTATGGATTTTGGGGGGGCCCTACGCCATCTTTGTTTTTCATTTTGGCACAGGGTTCCCCTTAATATCTATACCAGACCTGAAGAGCCTGGTATGGATTTTAGGGGGACCCCCACGCAATTTTTTTTTTAAATTTTGGTTCGGGTTTCCCCTTAATATTCATGCCAGACCCAAAGGGCCTGGTAATGGACGGGGGGCCCATACTCTATTTTTCAATGAGTTTTATCTATATTGCCGAGACCCGACAATTCATTACAGCCGCGATCTGTTTTAAATGACAATTTTTCCTTTAGAAATGGCATTTTGCTGCGGTACTGTTCTAAACACGGGAAAAATGCGTCACTTTACCGGCATACTATAGACATCCCCCGGGCATGATATTTAAAAGGAATATTTCATTTTATTGTTTCACTTCAAGCATTAAAAAAATCACTGCTCCCGAAAAAACGGCCGTTTAAAAAAAAAAAAATTGCATTGATACATGTCCCCTGGGGCAGGACCCGGGTCCCCAAACACTTTTTATGACAATAACTTGCATATAAGCCTTCAAAATAAGCACTTTTGATTTTTCATGTTTGTGTCCCATAGACTTTAACAGTGTTTGTGTGTTCTTCTGAATTTTTTGTCTGTTCGGTGCGTGGGTGTTCGGCTCATCCCTACTGCCCAGTTGGTATATTCACTGGTGGCTGTTCCTACAACTGAGTAACGCTATTAGGGCAACAGGGGCCGCTGTGGTTTCTTCATATGAGACACTGTCCAGTCTTATATAGAGACGTGTGCTCCCCACAATGGTGGGAACTGCCATATTGAAAACTTCCCTGTGGATATATAATTATTGTCTTTCTTTACTCTCTGACAGCTCCCATTTTCTCTCTCCTAATCAACCCCTCTGGCACAATCCTAGATTGACACATTTTTTTGCCTTACAAGATGGTCTGTTGTTATCTACATCAATTATATTACCAGGGTATGTTCAAAACTTACAAGTAGTAACAGACACAAATCTGTGCTTGAGAGTGGGCCTAGTGATATCTAGTAGGCTATAATTCCATCCTGGCTTTCTTGGATAAGCCTGGTCTTGCTGCCCTCATTAGACTAGGGGAGTCTGGAACCACAGAAAGCACAAAACAAAACAGAGTGTGCACAACCTAGAGCTTCATTAACCACTTAAGGACTAGCCTCGTTTTGAGATTTTGGTGTTTACAAGTGTAGTTTTTTTGCTAGAAAATTACTTATGACCCCCAAACATTATATATATTTTTTTCTAACACCCTAGAGAATAAAATGGCAGTCATTGCAATACTTGTTTTCACACCATATTTGCGCATCGGTCTTACAAGCGCACTTTTTTTGGAAAAAATTGAATAAAAAAATAAGACAACAGTAAAGTTAACCCAATTTTTTTTTATATTATGAAAGATAATGTTATTCCAAGTATATTGATACCCAACATGTCACATTTCAAAACTGCACCCGCTCGTGGAATGGCGTCAAACTTTTACCCTTAAAAATTTCCATAAGCGACGTTTAAAAAATTCAACAGGTTGCATGTTTTGAGTTACAGAGGAGGTATAGGGCTAGAATTATTGCTCTCACTCCAATGATCGCGGCGATACCTCACATGTGTGGTTTCACCACCGTTTTCATATGCGGGCACTACTCACGTAGCAACTCGGGACGGGGCGCGTTTAAAAAAGATTTTTTTTTCTTATTTATTTTACTTGATTTTATTTATTTTTTCACTGTTTTTTTAAAAAAAAAATGTGGGTCACTTTTATTCCTATCACAAGGAATGTAAACATCCCTTGTAATAGAAAAAAGCATGACAGGTCCTCTTAAATATGAGATCTGGGGTCAAAAAGTCCTCAGATCTCATATTTGGACTAAAATGTAATTAAAAAAAAAAAATTGTCATTTGAAAAAATGATCTTTTAAGACATATGGGCGGAAGTGACGTTAAGACGTCGCTTCCGCCCTGCTATGGTATGGAGAAGGGTGGGGGCCATCTTCCCCTCACTCGTCTCCATACCCGGCCACGGACAAATCCCGATTGCCTCCGCCGCAGCCAATGGCTCCGGTAAGCGGCGGGAGAGCGGCGGAAGGGGGGGCCCTCTCCTGCGCCGATAACGGTGATCTCGCGCCGCAGAGATCACCATTATCGTAAACACGAGCGGCTCCTGAAGAGATGGATACCTCGGATGTGGCAGCAGCTGCTGACGTTACCGAGATATCCATCTTCAAAGTGCCGACGTATATGTACAGGAGCCGGCAAGTGGTTAATGTAAAAAGTAGTAAGTATTAGGTAGTCTAAGAAAGAAAAAAAAAACGATCAAGGGGTTAATATGGCGCACAATGGAGGTAGCCGAGTACATATAACTAAAAATGGTGGGGGGAAGGGGGTGGGTTGGGGGTTCCTGAGAGGGGGAACTTGATGGTGGTAGTTAATGTTTCACAACAAGTTCGGGTATTAGTCCATGTAAGGATAAAATGATGCTGAATAAATGGAAGGCAGCCAGTCTATAAAAGCTAGAAGAAGCTCTGGAACAAATAAAAAAGAAAGAAGGACGGCGCCCTCTAAGTGCAGCATGTATGTTAAAAATGTTTATTACAATAGATAAAAACACTCACATTTGAGTTGCTAAAAACCAGCATGTAAAGTAGTTTCATCCGCGTGCTCTCGGGGGATGTGGGTGTCACGGGCCAGTGGAGGGGTTCCTGGGATGTGAGTCCTGTAACCTGGGTCCTAGTAGCTGTTCCGGTGGTGCCGAGGGTCCTCAGAGCCTCCGGGCGGCCAGGATATCGGTCATGGATCCTCCGTGGAGCGCCGTGCTGACCTGCGTCTTCACTTCCGGGAGCGGGGTGAGGCGGGCGGTGCTTCGCGTTCGGAGCATGCGTGCTCCTTCATCAGGCTATCAGGCTAAGCACCGCCCGCCTCACCCCGCTCCCGGAAGTGAAGACGCAGGTCAGCACGGCGCTCCACGGAGGATCCATGACCGATATCCTGGCCGCCCGGAGGCTCTGAGGACCCTCGGCACCACCGGAACAGCTACCAGGACCCAGGTTACAGGACTCACATCCCAGGAACCCCTGAACTGGCCCGTGACACCCACATCCCCCGAGAGCAGGCGGATGAAACTACTTTACATGCTGGTTTTTAGCAACTCAAATGTGAGAGTTTTTATCTATTGTAATAAACATTTTTAACATACATGCTGCACTTAGAGGGCGCCGTCCTTCTTTCTTTTTTATTTAGTCTAAGAAAGAGGCTGGTCCTCGAAATATGTTAGCCTATTGGACTACCTTCTTGTCCTGTCACATGTTATAATGTACTGTGGACTGGATGGAGCTGTTCCTTGTCCTGAGCTTTGATACAATTGTTTATTGGTGAGTATTATACTTTCCACTTTTTACATTAATAAAGCTATGTTCTTAGGATAATGCACTAGGTCAGTGCGCCCTCTGTTTTCTTTTGTGGTTTCTATGTTCAAAACTTTTTAGACCCTACGACAGCAACTCATTCTTGCAAATTGGCATTTCAGATATTTACAGACATGCCGCAGAGACACAGTTTGGGCTCTGGAAGGTGTGGCTTTAAAACTCTAAACTTGAAAGGACTCTCCTCCATTCTACCCTCACATGTCTTATATCTACATATTGTATTCTTCTGATGAGTAAACCTTCCCCTCACTTATCTAAACTAAAACACACTGGGCTGCAGATATTCCTGACATATCGGACGATAATTGGCAGGAACTGTTCAATTTCTACCCCATCACAGTAATCTCCCCCAGAGATAAACTTGTCCAATTGCGCTATTTACATAGATTATATTATACTCCACCACGTTTATTTAACATGCGCAAGAGGGACTCGCCTCTCTGTCATATATGTAATAAAGAAAATGATGATTTTCTGCAAATGCTGTGATACTGTGACAATAAATATTAGACCTTTTTGGTTGAGTATAACATTCTTTATAGCTGACACCTTTTGATTCCTCAAATGCATGCAACCCTAAATGGTGTCTATTGGGGATGTTCAAGGATCTTGATTTTTTTGCCCATACAGTTCTTAAGGTTTTTGCTATATTATGCTAGGAAATGAATAGCCCTTCAATGGCTTTCTACTGAATGCCTGCATATAGGGATGTGCAAAAAAATAATTTAATCAAGCCTTGCCTCTGTACAAGTTGACATATGAGTCTAGGGGTCGCCCAGGGAAATCTTACAAAATTTGGTTACCTTGGCTAGACACCCAAGACACGGCGGATTCTCTTTTTTCCTTGATATCGAATTCCACACCATAGGCCCATTATTTGTTTTTTGTACAGTCTTGCTGGCTGTATTTGATATTCTACAATCTCATGGTGCAGTCATCACAAGCGGGACACGATTGATTTTTTTTACAGGGTTTGAAACAGGAAAATCTGGATGCCGCACACCACATAAAAAATAGGACAATCAGGCGGGTAGTACAGACACAGCTGACGCGTTTCGCACTCTAGTTCGAGCGCTTACTCAGCTATGAGTAACCGCTCAAACTAGAGTGCGAAACGCGTCAGCTGTGTCTGTACTACCCACCTGATTGTCCTGTTTTTTATGATCCAAGTTTTACAATAAAGAAGATGTTTTCAACTTTATCCGGTGTGCGGCATCCAGATTTTCCTGTTTCAAACCCTGCTTCAATTTGCATTTAGCCAGCACCTGGGACTCCCCTCCTCTGAAGGATTCACTAATACACACCTGAAAGCAAGTTCTCCTGAGCGGTGATTCATTTTCTCTGCCTTGATTTTTTTTACAATAAGAGTGAGCACAACAATGTTATAGGTTGGGGTGATTGCCATTTCTTTTTACTGAACACAAATATGACCCTTTTTCTTTTTTTATGGGTTGAAATATTTTGTGACTAAGGCAGCCCATAGATGGTGCGAATCTCTTTCTTGTGGCTACGGGTTGCAGGAAAGAAATTTGCATGATTCCCCCCATCAACACAGACAGTGCTGATGGGGGAATCCCTCCTGCCAAGCAATTGTCTTCTCCCAGCGGGGGGTGGGAGAAGCCAGTAATTATCGCTAGCGACTATAGCAGCTGCTTGCGATAATCGGAAGCAAATCCGGCAGGCTGGTTGTACCCAAGTTGATCGATCAATCAACTTGGTACATTCAGCCTGTCCACTAATGGTTGGAATCTTGGCTGGTTCCTGTTGAACCGGCCGAGATTTAAACCGCATATGGCCGGTTGGGATTTGAAGCAAAAAGAAAGAAGAAAAAAAACCTGTATGGTCAGCCTTAGGCTAGCCATAGATGATATGATTTTCTTTCCTTCCACCATGGGTTCAATTGTATGTAGAAACATCCAACATACTGGTTGTACCCAAGCTGATCAATTGATCAACTTGGGTACAATCAGCCTGCTCATACATAGTTTGAATCTCAGCCGGTCCCTACTGAACCGGCTGAGATTCGAACCATCTATGGCTGGCTTTACAGCTCGGTTTGAGCTAACTGACGATATGCTATCTGTTATCTATGAAGGGTAAAGTACTAATGCGCTACCAAAAAGTGTTACTGACAAGTAGAAGTGCTTAGTGTAACAATAATAAGCAGCTAAACTTCTGTAGTGTTGCCAACACAAGTAAGTATGTGTATATGTGGGGAAGCAGCGCTAATTAGTGAAAAATACCGGGAATAAAGTGCTAATTACTTGAAGATGACCGGAAATAAAGTGCTAATGAACAAAGATACCAGAAATATTTTCAAAAGTGTATCTTATAAAAAAAAAATCCTATAGATATATTCAATCAAGATGATATTCAATAAAAAAAATATTCAGTATAAATAATAAAGTGCATCACATCATAATAGCATTCAACATAAATCAATTTGGTGAAAATAGTCCAATAGTAAAATGCATCCAAAAGAATCGAATGATTCAAAGAGATAGTCATTCTCTTGTTCGAAATGTAAATCAATAAATTCCTGTGCAGGCAAGCGGAGATGAGAGGGAGAGGGACAGGTAAGGGAGTCCATTTGACAAATGTAAAGTAATGATAAATAAACAGTCCTTTCAGAATCCTCCCCCAGTGGTACTAGCATCTCACCCTATGGATAGACCCCAATGGGTCTAGTAGTGCATCAAAGAACGAAAAGACGGTTCCTTTATCCATCTTGGTGTATCCAAGACAGGGAATCACTGCAGCTTTTCCTCCAAACTCCACGGTCTTTTTCCTGAAAGGAAATATCTCCAGGTCCACGGGATCAAGAGCAGAAAAAAAGATTCTCCATAGTGTAGTAAGTTTTTTAAAAAAGATTCTTGCATTTATTAAAAAATCATCAAAGTTAAAAACGGCATGATGATGATTTTTTAATAAATGTAGGAATCTTGATCCCGTGGACCTGGAGATATTTCCTTTCAGAAAAAAGACCGTGGAATTTGGAGGAAAAGCTGCAGTGATTCCCTGTCTTGGATACACCAAGGTGGATAAAGGAACCGTCCTTTTGTTCATTGATGCACTACTAGACCCGTTGGGGTCTATCCATTAGGTAAGAGGCTAGTACCGGGGGGGGGGGGGGATTCTGAAAGGACTATTTATCATTACTTTACATCTGTCAATTGGACTCCCTTACCTGTCCCTCTCACCCTCATCTCCACTTGCCTGCACAGGAATTTATTGATTTAAATTTCAAACAAGAGACTGACTGACTATCTCTTTGAATCATTAGATTCTTTTGGATGCATTTTACTATTGGACTATTTTCACCGAATTGATTTATGTTGAATTCTATTATGATGTGATGCACTTTATTATTTATACTGAATATTTTTTTATTGAATATCATCTTGATTGAATATATCTATAGGATTGTTTTTTTGATAAGATACACTTTGGGAAATATTTCTGGTATCTTTGTTCATTAGCACTTTATTTCCAGTCATCTTCAAGTAATTAGCACTTTATTCCCGCTGCTTCACCACATATACACGTACTATCTGTTATGTAAATGCTTCTTGTCTACATTTGTTCGCTGTAACCTATTTCACTCTGATTATTTGCTGACAAGACGCTTTGGATGTATTTTCATAATGTTTTTTTGTGAATGTACATTTATCTGCATATACTCAATAAAAATAAGATTCTACTCAGTGCACGGCATCATTTTTATCCTGAGTGCCCAGGGGTGCCCCAGGTCTTTCACAATCTTTAAGGTACCCACAGGCATTAAAAAATGTTCATCTGCCTACCTACCTTTGTACCTAAATACCTACCCATATAGAAATTGTCCTTATTCCTTCCTCAAGTTCACCTAAGATGAATTTTCCAGTTTGTACAAATATTTTAAGTCAGAACATTCGTGCCCAGCCATTGTGCTTAGAGCAGAGTATTAATTGGTATTTGTAAAACATCAAGAAGAAATTGCTATCTCAGCTTGGTGGTTCCTGTCTCATAGCTTAGCCATGGCTCTTTGTTTGTTGTTATTTATCAAGTTAAAGAGGGGATGTTAGGAGATATGGTGAATTAAAATAATGTGTTTTAGACGTTTGTGGGAGTACACGGGATGAAGAGCCCAGACTCTTGCCTGAGGGCAACTCTCAAATGCTTCCCAGTCCCTTTTTTCTAAACTCTTTTTGATCTTCTCACAAGTTCCATCTGCACTTATGAGATACTGGAAACGTCTGTGAGTACTATATGGTATGATAATGAAAGGTGCATTTATATGATACAATTTAAATATTATTTATTCCTTCATGTAGTGACAGACTCAGCACTAAAAAGTAATTGGCTACATCAGTGACCATAGTTGGCATATAAAGGTAAAAAAGAAGTATGGTCAAAGCTCTTTTGGTCATTCTTCTCCTGTGGGTCACAGGAGTGCACTTATTTCTGCACTCTTATGATCCAGATTTAGCTGATAGCGGACTAAAGCCCAATACACAATCAGAATATCGTACAAAAAATACAGCTTTTAAAGCGATTGCTGATAATCTGATCATATGATAAGCTTTCGTCCGAAATTTTCTGAAGGGAAAAACATGAAAAATGTTCTCGTACAATACCAGATTGTACGATTTTTGTTTAGTCACTACAGTTTTAGTCCGAAAATACAATACAAATACATTACATCACTTCCAAATTTTTATTTTGTTGTAGGAGAATTTCGGTTCTTTAGAAACCTATTCATTTTTTAAATGGAGACTAGCATGCAAGGCTTAAAGCCTGCTGTCAGCTGATGTCACAGAGCAAGTTCCATGCTCTGGAAGGATACTGACTTTAAAGTCAGAATCCACCCAGATGCCTGACCAGCATCTAGGAAAGCCTCTCAGCACGCCCCTGAGAACCTGAGCCAGCCACTCTCATCCCCTTCCACAGCCCAGAACTCCAGTGAGCGATGGAGGAGCAGAGCAGAGAACAGTGGTTGATAGCCACCAATCTCTGCTCAGTGAAGAGAACTGAGAAGTGAGCAGTTGGACCAATGCTGCAGCCATATAGGTGAGTATGTATGTTTCCATTTTTTATTTCCCACATTTCTCCTTTAAATTGACACTTAAATCTCTTATTACTGTTTTCAGGCTTTTTTTTTTTTTGTCCTGTGCACGCTCCCTATCCCCTACTGATGTGTCTCACTGCTACTAGTATAGAGTGTGGAGTGCTGGTTTTTCTGGTCACATGCTCCACTCTGTGTGTACTACAATTTCCATAGAGCTTTGATGTGTACATAGATGTGTAGTTCATCTTGGGGGCAAGCAGGATAGGGTGGCTACATTCACATACACAAAGGTTCATGGAGAACAAACGTAGTCACCCTAGAACTTATAGCAGAAGAAAGCTTGCATTTGAGAGAATAAACAAAGGAAGAGAGAGATGGAAGGTACATTCTGTTTCTATTTAAACATTTTAAATGTATATTTTATTGTATATATTATTATATATAAAAATGTGAGTTTGGTGTCATTTTAAGTATGTATATTGGTACATCATTCACATCTCAGCATTACAAGAAATGATTTAATGGGCCAATTAATTTTAATTAAATCCTAAAAGATCAGTGTATTTTCCCTGTTGACCTGGTTGAATTTCAGTTCGCCTATGGCCAGCTTTAATTCCAACTTCAGTAACTGCTACTTATTGTGAGAAGTGAGAATCACAACTGGAACTTTCAGCAAGTTAGCATTAACAATTCTAAACTTTGTAATAAAGAAATAATGCAGCGCTATAATAGTACAAAATATATAAATAAGTGATATTGAAAATAAACCCACAAGGAAAAACTAAAGCAGTTACAAAACATAAAAAACATAAAATGAATTATATTTTTTACATAAATAAGTTAATTCATGCTAAAAAAGTGATAATAAAGAAATCATCATATCATAAATAAGTGCCACAAAAGGATAATTAATCCACCAAAAAGAAGACAAAAAGATGTGATAAATAGTGAAATCAAATAAAATGAAACACCAAATGACATCCAAGCACTATTTAACGTCATAAATAATGAAACAATAAATGTATATAAAGTCCCATCACAAACGGTGCAAAAATTAAATTAAGAGAGTAAATAGTCCATGAACATAAAAAAGATGCTAATCCATAAAATGTGGTATAGATAGGTCCAATCTCCCAAATGCTTAGCACACCCGAGTGAGTAATGAGGCTCCTTACCGACTCAGATGACCACCCAGGTGGTCTCACCAGGCACAGGGAATATTGAGGTCTCCCAAAAACCTATAGCAGCATCTGTAGTAATGGCAAGATCTGTAATACCGTTTTAGCTGTCCCAGTGTGTAGCAAAAATCCCATGCTTCACCTCCAGACTGCTTGCTCGAATTCTAAAATTTGTGTTCTACTAAACTCCAAATAGAAGAGTGTTCATGCTTATGTGTACAGCATACATTATTGGCTTTTTTTATCTTGGGAGAATAAATGGTCAATTTCAAGCTTACCCATAATCCCCCTACGTCACCTACAAGGCTCAGAGTGAGTATCTTACCCTGGATATATTTAATTTTGTTCTGAAGCTAGGAAAGCTTTTTAGAAACTAGGTACTTCCTCTACAGACCATTTCTTATTCTTTGGGAAGCTAACATTAGTATATCATATTGACCTTGTGACTTGCTACAATGTTACAATATTGTGTTCTGTTTGGGAGGAGAGTGAGGAAATGCTTCCTCCTACCTAAAGCAGACTGATGACAAAGTCAGTAGATTGGAGCTCAAGGACTACTTTTTGATGGAAAGTAAATTCTTTTTTTTTAAAGGGTTATACAGTTACTGCATATTGTAAAATGTGAAGAATGTATTTGTGTTGGCTTGGAAATTTATTAGTAAGGTCACTTAAAGTTTTCGATTTAAATTATACTATGAAAATATTACATATTTAAAAAGTAGGCAAACTAAATGATGTTCCAGTATCATCACAGCATAATTCTGTGCATCTGTGTTCAGGCAGTCCCATTCATATCTACTGGGACACAATGGCTGCATGGACACAGGTGTTGCTCCCAAATTGACATCCATGCGGGTGTGTGCAGTTGCATGTCCCCAAACTCACACTGTCTGTGTTCATGAACAAGCACATGCATATAACTGCACACACACAGATGTCAAATTAGGAGCAGTGGCTGTGTTCATGCAGCTGCTGCGTCCAGATAGACATGAATGGGTCTGCCTGCAAGTGGATGCACGGAACACCTGTACATCTCATGGAGTCAGACACAACCCTTCTCACAGATGTACACTTAAAAGATTCACCAAACTCACCTGATAAAAAATGATCAATAAATGGTGTATTATAAGCTGTTCACTCAGTCACCATGACTGCCAACTTCCCCAAACTACGAACCTTGATAGAAGGCATAAATTGGGATAAAATCTTAGGAACAAAGAACACGGAGGAGAGATGGGTTTACTTAAAGAGTATATTGAATAAGGGCATTAGCCAATGCATCCCAAGAGCGAACAAAAGTCCTGGATGGCTTAACTCCAGTGTAAAAATGCATAAAAAGGAAAAGAAAAAGGCCTTCAAAAACTACAAGGTTGAGGGCTCATCATCAGCATTCAGACTTTATAAAGAATGCAACAAGAAATGTAAGGGTACAATAAGGACGGCTAAGAGAGAACATGAGACACATAGCGGAGGAGAGCAAAAAAAATTCCAAGAAATTCTTTAAGTATGTAAACAGTAAAAAAGGGAGGGCAGACCATATTGGCCCCATAAAGAATGAGGAAGGACATCTGGTTACAAAGGATGGGGAGATGGCGAAGGTATTGAATTTATTCTTCTCCTCAGTCTTCACGAGGGAATCGGTATTCAGGAGATTCAGTAACCAAAACTGCAGTGTTTATCCTCATGACACATCACAGGAAGCACCACCATGGTTAACAGAGAACAGAAATAAAATTAGACTGAGGAAACTCAACATTAATAAATCACCAAAACCGGATGGCTTGCACCCAGGAGTACTTAGGGAACTCAGTCAAGTAATTGCTAGACTGTTGTTCCTAATTCTTACTGACAGTCTACTGACTGGAATGGTACCAGCTGATAGGAGAAAAGCCAATGTAGCACCAATATTTAAAAAGGGCCCAAAATACATACCTGGGAATTACAGACCAGTTAGCCTAACATCAATAGTATGTAAACTCTTGGAGGGGATGATAAGGGACTATATACAAGATTTTGGTAATGAGAATGGTATCATTAGCAGTAATCAGCATGTATTCATGAAGAATCGTTCTTGCCAAACCAATCTATTAACCTTCTATGAGGAGGTGAGTTGCCATCTAGATAAAGGAAGGCCTGTAGACATGGTGTATCTGGATTTTGCAAAAGCATTTGACACAGTTCCCCATAAACGTTTACTGTACAAAATAGGGTCCGTTGGCATCGACCATGTGGGGAGTACATGGATTGAAAACTGGCTACAAGGGCAAGTTCAGAGGGTAGTGATAAATAGGGAGTACTCGGAATGGTCAGGGGTGGGTAGTGGGGTCTCCCAGGGTTCTGTGCTGGGACCAATCCTGTGTAATTTGTTCATAAACGACCTGGAGGATGAGGTAAACAGTTCAATCTCTGTATCTGCGGACAATACTAAAACGATAACTCTCCCACTCTACAAGACTCTGGTCTGGCCGCACCTAGAGTATGCTGTCCAGTTCTGGGCACCAGTCCTCAGGAAGGATGTACTGGAAATGGAGTGAGTACAAAGAAGGGCAACAAAGCTAATAAAGGGTCTGGAGGATATTAGCTATGAGGAAAGGTTGGGAGCACTGAATTTATTCTCTCTGGAGAAGAGACACTTGAGAAGAGATATGATTTCAATTTACAAATACCGTACTGGTGACCCCACAATAGGGATAAAACTTTTTCGCAGGAAGGGAGTTTAACAAGACTCGTGGCCACTCATTAAAATTAGAAGAAAAGAGGTTTAACCTTAAACTACGTAGAGGGTTCTTTACTGTAAGAGCGGCAAGGATGTGGAGTTCCCTTCCACAGGCGGTGGTCTCAGCGGGGAGCATCGATAGTTTCAAGAAACTATTAGATAAGCACCTGAACGATCACAACATACAGGGATATACAATGTAATACTGACATATAATCACACACATAGGTTGGACTTGATGGACTTTTTTTTCAAACTCACCTACTATGTAACTATATGTAACTATGACATTCAATTTCTGTAATCTGTAAAGAAACTGATTGATCCTGCTGCTCTCTATCGCCACTTTCTGTTCATATCCCCAATTCAGCTAGGGATCTTGCAGCTGTGGTGGCAACTCTACACATGCTCAGTTTTCGGTGAGTCACACATGTGAGTGTATACAAGGTGGTAAATGACAGCGCACTCCCTCCCGTCTCCTTAATGCCCACTAACCAGATAAACACAATCGGGGCAGGATATTACATGTAGATTAATGGAGGCTTCACCTCCCTCTTATTTTAGGATGCAGGCTGGAGAGGCATGACAAAACCTGTGACTGGCAGAAATCCACCTACACCATGTTATTTCCACAAAATAATAAAGATTTCATTTCAAATATACATTTGTATGGCAATTTAAAGGGGTTGTAAAGGTTCGTGTTTTTTCCCCTCTTATTGGAAGCGCTTCTCCGAGAGGGTTATCAGATGTGGGGGAGGAGCCGAGAGAGCCGGCGGGGGACCCCAGAAAACCAGGTTTGGGGCCACTCTGTGCACAACGAGCTGTACAGTGGAGGCAAGTATGATATGTTTGTTTTTTTTTTTTTTACCTTTACAATCACTTTAAAACAGTTTATTGATAATAATTAATTATTTTTACTCTGTATTCCAAAGACTGTGACCAGCAGCAGTGGACTAGAAGCTCCTCCTGCTTATGTTTCTCAGCGGACAGGCTGGGTCATGTGATCTAGGTCATGTGACAGCTGTATATCTATTAGGGAAAGGGTACTTAGAGGTACTTACCATATATACTCGAGTATAAGTCGATTTTTCAGCCCTTTTTTTTGGGCTGAAAGTGCCCCCCTCGACTTATACTCGAGTCACCGCCATCTGTCTGCATGATCAGTGTGTCATGCAGGCAGACGGCGGCCGGCGTGTGATAATACCGTTCGGAGCCTATTTCAGCTTTCAGTCTCCTGCTCGTCTGTTATAGGCTGAACACTCCATTTCCCAGCAGTCAGTGTACAGCCTATCACGGACATTCTCTCATTCTCGTCCGTGGTATGAGAATGAGAGAATGTCCGTGATAGGCTGACCGCTAACTGCTGAGTGTTCTGCCTATCACAGACGAGGAGGAGGCGTGGCTTTTGAACAGTGGAATGGCCGCCAAAGTGTATTATCACACGCTGATCGGAGGATGGAGATCGACACAGGGAGGATGGAGATCGACACAGGGAGGATGGAGATCGACACAGGGAGGATGGAGATCGCCACAGGGAGGTTGCACAGGACACAGGTAGGCTGCACAGGGACACAGGACACATGCACACAGGACACATACACATGTACAGGACACATGCACAGGACACAGGGACACAGGACACATGCACAGGACATAGGGACACATACACATGTACAGGACACAGGGACACATACACATGTACAGGACACAGGGACACATACACATGTAGAGGACACAGGACACATGCAGGGTACAGGTAGGCTGCACAGGACACAGGGAGGCAGGCAGCTGCAGATGGGCATTGTTGACCCTCTTTTTCCACTTACAGTAGCGGCTGCTCGTTTTATACTCGGGTGAATACGTTTTTCCCAGTTTTTTGTAGTAAATTAGGGGCCTCGACTTATACTCGGATCGACTTATACTCAAGTATATACGGTAGATCTTTTTTTGAATTAAAATAATTACAGTGCCATCATCCACATACAGAAATAGAAGGGACAGTGTAAATTAAATAGTGTGTGTTTAGTATCACTTTAACCGGACCGCACACCGTCGTTATACGTCGGCTGTTCGAAGAGGAATATCGTTGTTACGGCAGCAGCTAGCTGCCATAACCCCGGTATCCTCTTCTTCAGTGAGCCGTCCAGTTTAAGATAGGATTCGCTTTTATCGGCGGCGGGAAAGGGTCCCCCCTCCTGCCACAATCTGGTGCCCTCCGCCGCTTACCGGAGGCGTCGGTAGCGGCTGAGGCAATTAGATCCTTCCTGTGGCCTGACATGGAGAGGAGTGAGGGGAAGATGGCCCCCACCCGTCTCCATATCATTGCAGGGCGGAAGTGACGTCCTTTTTTTTTTTTATTGCATTTTAGTGTAAATATGAGATCTGAGGTCTTTTTGACCCCAGATCTCGTATTTAAGAGGTCCTGTCATGCTTTTTTTTCTATTAAAAGGGATGTTTACATTCCTTGTAATAGCAATAAAAGTGACACATTTTTATTTTTTTTTAAAGTGTAAAAATAAAAAATAAAAGGTAAAATAAATAAGAATAAAAAAAAATCTTTTAAACGTGCCCTGTCCCGACGAGCTCACATGCAGAAGCGAATGCATACGCGAGTAGCGCCCGCATATGAAAATGGTGTTCAAACCACACATTTGAGGCATCGCCGCGATCGGTAGAGCAAGAGCAATAATTCTAGCCCTAGACCTCCTCTGTAACTTAAAACATGCCACCTGTAGAATTTTATAAATGTCGCCTTTGGAGATTTTTAAGGGTAAAGGTTTGTTGCCATTCCAGCGGGTGCAAATTTGAAGCGTGAGATGTTGGGTATCAATTTATTCGACGTAACATTATCTTTCACAATATAAAAAAAATTGGGCTAACTTTACTGTTGTCTTATTTTTTAATTCAAAAAAGTGTATTTTTTCCAAAAAAAATGCGCTTGTAAGACCGTTGCGCAAATACGGTGTGACAGAAAGTATTGCAAGGACCTCCATTTTATTCTCTAGGGTGTTAGAAAAAAAATATATAATGTTTGGGGGTTCTAAGTCATTTTCTAGCAAAAAAAAAAACAGTTTTTAACTTGTAAACAACTAATCTCAGAAAGAGGCTTGGTCCTTAAGTGGTTAACCTCCCTGGCGATTTTCCCGAGTGTGGCTCGGGGTTAAATTTCAGCACCATTAGCGGTAACCCCGAGCCACACTCGGGATTACATCTCAGGATCCTGGTTCGGTATACTTACCTTGTCCCCAGGATCCTGCGATGTCCCCCCGCTGTGCCTGCGGGCTCTGTCCTCCGCCCGATGCCTCCCTGTGTCGGGCTCCGTTCCCTGCGAGCGCCGCGAAGCACGGGGGCGGAGCCTGGTGGCAAATTCAAAAAAGTGAAAATTCATGACACATACAGTACACTGTAATCTTACAGATTATAGTACTGTATGAAATCATTTCACATCCCTTTTGTCCCCAGTGCTTTGTCCAGTGCCCTGCATGCAGTTTTATATGATATATTTTGTTCTTTCTGCCTGGAAACTGGAGATTGTCCATAGCAACCAAAAAGTGTCCCTTTACATCAAAAAGTGGTCTTAGACCAACTAGAAAACAGCGATAGTAAATTAGAACACTTGCAGAATTGAGCGATAGTGAATCATGGGGAAATTTATTTTATTATTATTATATTATTATTTTTTATAATTATTTATATTTATTTATTATATTATTATTTATGATTTTGTGTTTCAAACTTCATCATACCCGGGATATCTACTAGACTCTTGGTGGACAGATTTAAGTGTGTTATTGCTAAGAATTACAGGCCTACAATATAAAACTCCAAATTTCTATGCAAAATAATTGTACCGCTTTGAGACGCAAAATAATCCATACCGCCAGGGAGGTTAAGGATGGCCATGAGAACGAGGCCTTAGGAAATTAGGGAAACATGCAGCTACTGTAGTGGAGGTGTGAAAATGGATGTACAATATAAAAGAAAATCTCACAGCCAAAGCTCTGCTAAATTAGAAATATATTTATATTTAGGATGAAGGCAGCAATTTCTGAACAGGACACACGGAGAGCTTAGTAGAAGATCTAAGGCACAATGCACTGAGTGTCAGGATCTAGCAATACTTCTGTTGAGAATGACATCTTGAGCCTTGTCCAGCCTTGAAGTTTTGCAGCGTATTACTTTCCATTACAACCATGTAAAAATACAAATTGCATCCTTGCCTCCTTCACGCTTGCATTATATATTGGTGCAGGCCTGGTCAAATTTCTACAGGGAAGTGTAATTATGTTAATCTAACTACAACACACATTCCCATACAAAACAACATACAATACATAATGGCCTTTCCTTTGGAGAAAAAATGAACTGGTGCCACTGGTCTTGCATACCAACAGTGTTGCAAAAATGCTAATGAACCCCTACAATCACTTGCATCATGTATTGGTGACTTGACTTTGCAGCAGACATGCAAGGTGCCTGTAATCTTTTTCATAATTATATGTGTAGACATTTTCTAAAGGGAAGTATCATTATGCTTCTTATGACCATGACATATCTCACTGCTCCCGTGTGTTTGAGAAAACCACACCTGCATGGGTTTCCTTTTCTTACATTTTATTTAATACATTACACATGGGCAACAGCATGCATAAAAAAAAAAATATATATCTATATAACATAGATCTGCAGATAATAGTCATAATAGAATAAAACATTTCTATGGTCTACAAATGTTTTTATTGTCGTTCTTGGAGCATCTTCGGTGCTTAGCAATATTGTTTACAATATTGTTATTTTTGTATTTCTGACTATGCGCAGTCTTGGTAAAACTTTTTTTCCCCCGATAAATCCTGTACTGATATAAGTGGTTGTAAAGGCAGAAGGGTTTTTTTATCTTAATGCATTCTATGTCTTCTGTGTAGGAGGCCCCCTCAGCCCCCCCAATACTTACTGAAGCCCCATCTCTAGCCAGCGATGTCCACGAGTCCCTCGGCCCTCTGGGACTCTCCCTCCTGATTGGCTGGGACACAGCAGCGGCGCCATTGGTGCCGGCTGCTGTCAATCAAAGTCAGTTAGTCAATCAGGAGAGAGAGGGAAAGGGGCCTAATGGCAACTCCATGTCTGAATGAATACACAGAATTGCAGCTCGGCTCGGGTGCCTCCATAGCAAGTTGCTGCCCTGTGCAAAACTACATAGAGGAGGTAAGTATAACATGTTTAAAAAATAAAAACAGACTTTACAATCACTTTTAATCCCTTGAGCTCCGGAAGGTTTTACCCACTTCCTGACCAGGCTACTTTTTGCGATATGGCACTGCGTCAATTTAACTGACAATTGTGCGGTCATGCGATGCTTTACCCAAATAAAATTTATGTCCTTTTATTCCCATAAATAGAGCTTTCTTTTGGTGGTATTTATTCGCCTCTGCGCTTTTTATTTTTTGCGCTATAAACAAAAAAAGACTGTCAATTTTAAATAAAAAACAATATTTTTTATTTTCTGCTATAAAACATTCCCAATAAAAAAAATAAAAAATCTAATAATCTAATAAATCTCATAAATTTAGGCCAATATGTAATCTGCTACATATTTTTTGTAAAATCCCAATAAGCGTATATTGATTGGTTTGCGCAAAAGTTATAGCGTCTACAAAATAGGGGATAGATTTAGGGACTTTTTATTCTTTTTACTAGTAATGGTGACGATCTGCGATTTTTAGCGGGACTGCGACATTGCGGAGGCCAAATCCGACACTGAGTGACATTTTTGGGGGACCAGTGACACCAATACAGTGATCAGTGCTATAAAAATGCACTGCTTACTGTATAAATGACACTGACAAAAGGTTAAATGTTCCCTAGGGAGGTGTTTACTAACTGTGTGGGACAGTGTCACACTGAAGGAAAAGAGAGATCCGCAATTCAGCTAGCTGAATCACAAGATCTCTCTTTCTCTGACAGATCCACTGTTTGCCTTATTTACACAGGCAAACGGCTGATCCGTCTCTCCTGTGAATGATCGGCGGGTCGTGGTGGCCATTGCACCCAAAACCACGTGCACGAAATCATGTACCTGTACGTGATTTTGCGCAGCTGGGCTGCCCTGCTGCAGTAAGCAGTCCGGAAGTTGTTAACCGCTTGCCGACTGGCTCATGCTGATATATGTCGGCAGAATGGAACGTACAGGCAGAATCACGTACGTGTACGTTTCCCTTTAAGAAGAGGTTAAGAAGAGGTTTGCGGGCGCGTGCGCCCACCGCAAGCTCTGTGAGTGTGATCGCGGGTCCCACGGACTCGATGTCTGCGGGGATACCCGCGATCGTCTCACGGAGAGGGAGAACGGGGAAATGCTGATGTAAACAAGTATTTCCCCGTTCTGCCTAGAGACACTGACACTGATCACAGCTCCCTGTAATCGGGAGCGGTGATCATTGTCGTGCTACACATAGCCCCTCCCCCCCACAGTTAGAATCACTCCCTAGGACACAGTTAACCCCTACAGCGCCCCCTCCTGGTTAACCCCTTCACTGCCAGTCACATTTACACAGTAATCAATGCATTTTTAATCGCACTGATCGCTGTATAAATGTGAATGGTCCCAAAATAGCGCCAAAAGTGTCCGATCTGTCCACCATAATGTCACAGTCACAATAAAAATTGTTGATCGCTGCCATTACTAGTAAAAAAAAAAATTATTAATAAAAATGATTGTAAGCTCTTCTGAGCAGGGCCCTCCTAATCCTATTGTATTGTATTATAACTGTATTGTCTCCCTTTTATATTGTAAAGCGCTGCGTAAACTGTTGGCGCTATATAAATCCTGAATAATAATAATAATAATAATAAAACTATCCCCTATTCTGTAGACGCTATAACTATTGCACAAACCAATCAATAAACGCTTATTGTGATTTTTTTTACCAAAAATATGTAGAAGAATACGTATCGGCCTAAACTGAGGAAAAACATTTTTTTAATATATATTTTTTGGGGATATTTATTATAGCAAAAAGTAAATAATAATGCGTTTTTTTTCAAAATTGTTGCTATTTTTTTGTTTATAGCTCAAAAAATAAAAACCGCAGAGGTGATCAAATACCACCAAAAGAAAGCTCTATTTGTGGGGAAAAAATGAACGTCAATTTTATTTGCACGACCGCGCAATTGTCAGTTAAAGCGACGCAGTGGCGAATCGCAAAAAGTGCTCTGGTCTTTGGCCAGCCAAATGGTCCGGGGCTTATGTGGTTAATGGATATCGTTTGTTCAGCAATTGTATAGCAAAAATTTTAGTGGATAACCCTTTGGATAATTTCGCAAGACCTGTCCTGATCGGCTCTCGAAAGCTGTGTACTAACGATCAGATTATGGTACGATTGCATTGAAAGCAGTATTTTTCATAAAATGTTCCCATCGTGTGTACTAGGCTTGAGTGTGCTGGGGCATTGGAACTCATTGGAATCTGGATAGGGCTGCACTCTTAGGTATTCTGGTGACACTACACAGTGATTAGTACATAGGGAGTGGGTAGAACCCACCACAAGCCAGGCGTGTACAGTTATCAATGTGTCTGTGCTCATTTCTTCGCTGGCTACAGGGTGAAGAAATATCAGAAAGGTAGAGAGCAGTATTTATCTTGGAATGACTGAAGCCTGAGATCAGGAACTACAAAAGAAAATCACATGTGGTCTGTTCCCACAAACACTGAGAAATGATTAGTCTCACTGAGACAGCAGGGATAGACTAATGTCAGAGCCGGATTGAATCATACTTTAGCCACGTGTTTTTTCCACAAAGCAAACTTTCAAATCCCTGCAGGACTGCCAAGTTGGCCTCTTTTTCACAATGTGATCCTCCTGTTTAAACTAAACTGCACACTAAGCTTATATATTACGCAAAATAGCATGACGATCATGCACAGTCAGTGTCTGACTGGTCAGTACACCTAGCGCAGTCCTTCTGAGTTCTCCTGAACTTGCTTGAAACAAGGGAATCAGAGAGAATTCTAGCTGGAATATTTTATCTTTCAGGAATAATATTTTGGATCTTGTTGATGGACCTATAACAGCATACAGTGGGGCTGGTGGGTTTTTTTTTTGGGGGGGGGGGTTCTGTCAGGTAGGCTATAGGGGGCCCCAAGATTTATAACAGCTGCCCTGCTGGATCCACCTGGTTTGCTTTTTTGCTGGTTTTGCTGAAAACCTTTCATCATGGCTATTACATTATTACTACGTTTCATATTACCCAATTACAAGTTGGGTAGGATGATTATCATAGATAGTAAGCATATGTGTACAGTAATTATGCTTACTATCCCCAGCAGCCAGTATTGGGAGCATTGATTTGTAAAAGGGCTTTAAGGCAGTCATTTCTAGTAGTCTCATTTAATATCCCACAAGTCCGTAACAGTCTTCAGCAGCATATTTCCAGCCTTTAACTACAAGTTGCCAGTCTCTAACCATCTCTAGTAATGCATCAGCAGTATCCGACAATCCTTACTACCTAATATGATTTTAGGGGCCACGGTAGTTGACCAATTCTGGGTTAGAGTCTCTGTCAAGTTTTTAAAGCCATTGGTGTCCCTATTGAGACGAAGAACACAAAAAACAAGACACATTTTAACTAGAAAAAGAGGAAGGGTTAGAACATATGATAATGCTTTTATTGCTGCCCATGCCTTCCTGTCTCTATTACATTTGTAACTGCCATTTCTTGTATGGTCGTCATATGGAAAATGAAAGGAATAATAATAACAACAACATTTAAAATAATAATAAAATAGATGGAAATAGCTGAAGTTAGGACTTATTATTAACCACTTAGGGATTTAAACATAAGAAATACGTCTTAAAAAACTTTTAAGGACATCTCCCTAATGTCCAGCACCTCTCTCCACTTCCTTCACTATTATTACCAGCAATTAGCAGATATCAGTTGGTAACTATTTTATATTACATAACAGGAGCAGCTCTCAAAATGCAGCCACTCCTCATGTGACTCTGGCAGCCATCTTGGGTCAGGCAGAGCTTATTTAAGGCCCTGGCTCCTAGGCTTGGCGCACATTTGCAAGTTGGCAAAGTAGGTACAGGTACTTCACCTGATAGGGACAAAACTATCGGCAGGGAAAGGTTCCTGACAAGGAGGGAAAACCTAGGCCTCACGACTTCTTTGGACACCTGCCTGTTGGGCACAAGATGGCCAGGCCGCATTCTTTCCCTCCCGACAGTTGCTGACAGTTCATCTGCATTCTGCTTTCTATAAGCTTCTGAAACTGAGTGTTCCTGGTTGGGCTGCCTTCCCTGGTTCGTGAAATCTGCAGGCAGCCACGGCCTCCTGGGACGAAACTCAGTACAGATCTCTTACTAGAGCAGCTGGACATTCCTTTTGAAAGATCTTTCCCTAACCCAACAGAGACTACTTCATCAGCTGCTGGAAGAACACCTGCTGGTGTTTGCAACCAGTCCAGAGCAATACGGTTTCACCAAAGACATCGACCGCCCCATACACATGGGGACGCACTGCCCATCCGGGAGCGGTATTGTCGCATTCCCCTAGCATTGTGCCAAAAGGTTAAGTAGTTTTTCCACAATATGCTTTAGAGTGGGGTGATCAAAAGAAAGCTGTAGTCCATGGGTCGCTCCTGTAGTCCTGGTAAGAAAGAAGGATGGGAGCCTATGGCTCTGTGTGGACTACTGTAAGCCCATCCACCAGGACCCCTACCCATTCCCTCGGCACCCCCCATCTTTTTTTTTTTTTTCATCAAATTTGTCCTACCCCTTTTCAGACCAGCCTAAATGTTGTGCATAATGACCTAAAGAAAATAAGTAATTAATTTAGAAAGATTTACTTGACAAATTTGGTAAACTGATTCCACATTCATTTAACAAATCATGATGGTCATAGTTTGCCTTTTGTACAAGCAATAACAAGTGTGACATAAAATACTGGCCAAAAAGTTGTAGAACATCAGTTCAAGGGAGGAAACTGGAGAGGTTAAAGGTCATTTCAGATTAGGAAATGAATAAGCATTCACAAATATGTGACAGAACAAATCTCTGAATCTCTGAGCACATTAGATATTTTGTATAATCATTAAAATGACCCAAGAAAATGTTGAATAAAATTAACTAAATGACGTCACAGCATTTGGCTACACATTAACAGATTTTCCTTGATGGAGGGCAAACTGTGGGTTCTGGTGAGAAGAGGGCAGAGTTTGTGTCTGTTCATAATGCCAGTCTTGTTCTGAACATAGTACAAGTCTGTTGCATTCATATACAATGGGAACATGTGTAAATGAAAGTCACTTTAAAGGATCACATGAAAACTCTATGACATGACATAGCAATTTGTACGCCAGTTAATTTATACTGTTAAAACACCATCCGCTTAGTTTGTATGAAGACAACAATTCTAAATTGAGCAAGAAAAAAATTAGTAGAGCCAAGTAAGCTGGTAGAAGGGGCATGCAGAGGGAAAGACGGTGAGGGTTGAATTCACACATGTTGAATGGTCATGTTCTATTTTATTTACAGGCATGGTCTACATTAGTCTGACCTAATTAAACTGCTTTTGAATTACGATATGCCATTTTCTTGCTTCTTGACTTCTTCTAACCACTGCGGTTAATAGCAGGCTAATACACGTTGTACCTAAATAATTCAAATTTAATCCACTGTCTGAAACACCCCATGGAAATGGATATTATTGGTAGAAGACCTCTTCTGGAGTGTTTAAAGCACTTTAAAGCTGAATAAGAAAATATAGTTGAAATTTTAATAATTTGCAACCACTGTAAATAAATCTTTATAGGCCAGACCACTCAATCCTAACAAATGTCTGTGCACCATAAAGTACACACATATCCTTATCTCTGCTTAACAGAAATGCATTATCTTTAGGTTTTGCCTGTGCTGCTAAAGTCACAACTGGCCAAATGAACTGTAAAAATACAACTGTTTGCAATCAACTCTTTCATGTTCAATTAACATTGTGGTTTTCCTTTTCTGCAAATTGTAGACAATGTATATTTGGCTATTCTACTGGACAGTTTGATGTTGAAGACCCCTGGTTTCTCAGGCAGATTCAATGATAATCTGATCAGATACCAGCAGACACTTCCAATGGATTGCCATCTGGGGAACAAATGTTTAAATAGGTTAAAAACCTAGATAACAATCAATGCTGCACTGCCTCCTAACTGCTTATACTGTGATGGTTCCTTGGTAATGGTGGTATGGTGTAAGTTCAATGCAAGAGAGTTACAGCATACCAGACTTCAATTTAAAAAAAAATACTGAAGTGCCATGCAAAAGGGGTCTTCAAAAAGTTTCCGCACTTTTATATTTTATTTGGAAACGGTGAGGGCGGACGGAGTAGTTTTTGGTTGTGTCTGAGAGTGTCATGTAACTAGTCTGTCTCCTTGCAGTTAAGTATAAGAGTTGTCACACTGTGGTGAAGATAGATAAAAAAAATGTTGAAACTTTTTGAAGAACCCTTGTATTTCCTTGGTTAGAAAACCTGTCCTGATGAAGCAGGAAGCATTACAGTATTTCTCCTTGTTCCCTTTTCTATTTCCTCCCTTCTGAAGTTACATAAACTTGTATTCTCAACAGATCCAAGCATGCATGACTAAGCGACGTGACTACCCTCAGGCTAAAGTCTATAGCCAACTTGAGAACTGCCATTTCAAACCCAAATTGAGCATGATATTTGTAACAATTTAGTCACTGCCTACACCAGGGGTAGGCAACCTTTTGAGCACAGTGTGAAGAAAAATATTTTACAAAGAAATCGAGAGTGCCGATTTTATAACAAAAAAATGTCAACTTCACACTCTCAATGACAAAAAGGATTTTTTATAAAGTAAATGCTGTAAACTACTTGAGTAGTAGTGAGAAATTAACATCCTGCACTCACGCCTCAGATCAGCCCCAATTCCTTCAACTACACACTTCAGATCAGCTCCAATTCATGCATCTTCACACCTCAGATCACTGTCCCCCCTGAAAATCAGTTTCACCACTGTATCCCCCTGATAATCTGCCCCACCATTGTACCACCCTGCACATCTGCCCCACCTCTGTACCCCCTGCTCTTCTGTCCCACCACTGTAACCCCCTGCTCATCTGCCCCACTACTGTGCCACCCTGCTCTTCTGTCCCACCACTGTAACCCCCTGCTTATCTGCCCCACCACTGTACCACCCTGCTCTTCTGCCCCACCACTGTACCTCCCTGCACATCTGCTCCACCGCCGTACCCCCATGCTCTTCTGTCTCACCACTGAACCATCTTCTCATCTGTCCTAACGCTAAACTTATCTGCTCATCTGCCCCACCACTGTAACCCCCTTTCTCATCTGCCCCACCAATGTACCCCCTGCACATCTGCCCCACCACTGAACCTCCTGCACATCTGTCCCACCTCTGTTCAACCTGCTCATCTGTCCCACCAATGTACCTCCTTTCTCCTCTGCCCCGCCACTGTACCCCCCTGTACATCTGCCCCACCTCTGTACCCCCTGCTCTTCTGCCCAATCACTTTAACCCCTGCTCATCTGTCCCACCAATGCACCTCCTTGCTCTTCTGTCCCACCGCTGAACCCCCTTCTCATCTGCCCCAACACTGAACCCCCCCTGCTCATCTGTCCTACCACTGAACCCCCTTCTCATCTGCCCCAACACTGAACCCACCCTGCTCATCTGTCCCACCACTGTAACCCCCTGCTCATCTGCTCCATCACTGTACCCCCCTGCTTTTCTGTCCCACCACTGAACCCCCTTCTGATCCCTCTCACTACTGTACCTCGTGCACATCTGCCCCACCACAGTACCCCCTTGCTCTTCTGTCCCACCACTGTAACCCGCTTTCTCATCTGCCCCACCAATGTACCTCCTGCACATCTATCTCACCTCTGTACACCCTGCTCTTCTGCCCCACCTCTGTTCCCGCTGCTCATCTGTCTCACCAATACACCTCCTTTCACATCTTCCCCACTGCTCTACCCTCCCTGCTTTTCTGCCCCACCACTGAACTCCCTTCTCATCTGCCCCAACACTGAACCCAGTAAAGTGATAGCAAAAGAGGCTTCAAGTGTCGCTTACGGCACCAGTGCTGGGTGTTGCCTACCCCTGGCCTACACTTAGGCTGCATTCACACCTGAGTGTAGCATTTTCAGGCAGAAAGTTGCGCGATTTTACAGCGATTTTTACTGTGTCTTTCCCGTGATTTTGACGTATTTTTGCCGCAATTTTGTACAGGTCAAAAGGTCACCAATGTAAAAAGCAGAAAAACGCCCAAATCTGCCTTAAAAAAAGTTCCAGAACTTGTTTGAACTTCAAGCGTCAACCATCTCCATAGAGAATAATTGATTTTTTTCCCCTCCAGCGTTTTGTAGCTTCAGGCTGCAAGCTACAAAACGCTCAGGTGTGAATGAGGCCTAACTGCAATGACAGCTGAGAACAATTGTGGCAATAAAGCTGTAACTATGCCTACCATAGTTGCCAACATTGCAAAAAAAAATGTGGGACACTTTTTTGTCTGTAGGCGGAGCCGTAAAATAATTATGGGGCGGGACATGCGTTTGTGGGCGTGGCTTAGCAATAAAAAACAAAACTGCGGTGCGCGAAGCGTGCCGCAGTGAAAAATGGGCACGGTTTACGGGAAATTGTGGGCGTGGCTTAAATGGGCGTGGCTCAAAGGGGGTGTGGTTAGAGTCTGAGATGAATAAGGGATGGAGAGGGAAAGGGGGAGAGAGGAATGAAGGGACAGCAGCCCCAGATCCTACACAACAATAGAATTATGTGTATTTTAGAAAGTTTAACAATCAGCAGATAAAGATACTCCAAACACCTGGTGTTAGCTCTTCAATCATCCCAGCACCATGATTGTTATGGTGTCAGGATGATTGAAGCGCATTATTCCTATTATTACATTGTAATATAAAAATAAATCATTCAACTCACCATAATGCAGAATCAGTGGGATCCCTGTGCGTGTCACCTGCCACGTCGCCTGCCACCAGCAGAGTCCATCCTTGCATCAGGTGCCACCAGCAGAGTCCGTTCTTGCATCAGGTGTCCCCATCAGAGTCTGTCCACGTATCAGGTGCCCCCGGCAGAGTTCCTCCTTGCATCAGGTGTCCCCAGCAGAGTCAGTATAGACCCCCTCAGTGCAGACCCCCCTCAGTGCAGACCCCCCTCCATCAGTGCAGACCCCCCGCCATTAGTGCAGACCCCCTCAGAGCAGACCCCCCTCCATCAGTGCAGACCCCCTCAGAGCAGACCCCCGTCCATCAGTGCAAACCCCCTCAGCAGACCCCCCTCCATCAGTGCAGACCCCCCTCCATCAGTGCAGACCCCCTCAGAGCAGACCCCCCTCCATCAGTGCAGACCCCCTCAGAGCAGACCACCCTCCATCAGTGCAGACCCCCTCAGAGCAGACCCCCCTTCATCAGTGCAGACCCCCCTCCATCAATGCAGTCGCCCTCAGCAGACCCCCCTCCATCAGTGCAGACCCCCTCCATCAGTGCAGACCCCCTTAGAGCAGAACCCCCTCAGTGAAGACCCCCCCTCCATCAGTGCAGACCCCCTCAGAGCAGAACCCCCTCAGTGCAGACCCCCTCAATCAGTGCAGACGCCCTCAGCAGACCCCCCTCCATCAGTGCAGACGCCCTCAGAGCAGAACCCCATCAGTGCAGACCCCCTCAGCAGAACCCCCTCCATCAGTGCAGACCCCCTCAGCAGAACCCCCTCCATCAGTGCAGACTCCCTCAGCAGACCCTCCCCTCCCATAACGCCCCCCAGGCCCCAGCAGTGAGCGGTGTAGCATCCGGCGCTGTGTGTTCAGTGGAGAGGGGAGGGGCCGATCCGTGTGAGAGGAGAAGCCGATTCATTGGCTGCACGGATTGAGCCCCCTTCCCCTCTCTACTGAACACAAGGGGGAGCGATCAAGCGGCGGCAGCGGGACCGGCCCCCATTCTACTGAAGCCCGCTTCCCAAAAATGCAAATTGCAAACATTCCCGATTTTCCCTGGGCAAATCCCGATTCAGGACAGCTTCCGATCGGGACGAGGGTCCCAAAATCGGGATTGTCCCGGGAAATTCGGGAATGTTGGCAACTATGTGTCTACAATCTGCTTAACAAATTGCATGCATTATTGTTTAACAAGGGTTAGTAGAGGGGATTTTTTTTTTCAATTTTGAGGAATTAAGAAATCTAATTGTTGAGACCTGGAACAAATATGCAACTCAGGAGATCTGACTTTGTTGTATCTTTCTGATCTGCATGCTTGTTCCAAGTTAAAAGGCATAATCCAGGAACAAGTAGACAACTAAAATTCCTAGGAGTTCATCAATGGCAGTCCCCACACTTTTTCTTTAATATTTAATCAGATCACTACTATTTGTTACACTAGACAATGACTGATATGAAATGATCAAATGACATCTCATTCTTCCATAGTCATTGATTGTATAGGTAATTTAACCTCCTTTGTATATCTGTTGCTGCTCCACTTTCCAGGGGACCTCAGACATTTTATTTATTCATAATGTAGTTGTAAGTCTGTTTGTGTAAAGGAAAAAAGTGCAGATGGCGCACACAGAAAGGTGAGGTATTAGAACCATTATTACAGTTCACAACGGCAAAAAATCCTTCAGCTAAAAAAAAGGCTACCAACTGTATTATACATTTTTTGCCAGTAGCCCATGATTTCTATAAATCAGGCCAAGTTGATATAGTGTCATGATTTAAAACACAAGTATACTCTTATGCCCCGTACACACGGTTGGATTTTCCGATGGAAAATGTGTGATCGGACCTTGTTGTCGGAAATTCCGACCGTGTGTAGGCTCCATCACACATTTTCTATCGGATTTTCCAATACACAAAGTTTGAGAGCAGGATATAACATTTTCCGACAACAAAATCCGTTGTCGGAATTTCCCATCGTGTGTACACAAAGTGCCACGCATGCTCAGAATAAATAAAGAGATGAAAGCTATTGGCTACTGCCCCGTTTATAGTCCCGACGTAAGTGTTTTACGTCACCGCGTTCAGAATGATCGGATTTTCCGACAACTTTGTGTGACCGTGTGTATGCAAGACAAGTTTGAGCCAACATCCGTCGGTAAAAATCCTAGGATTTTGTTGTCGGAATGTCCGATCAATGTCCAACCGTGTGTACAGGGCATTAGACCCCATACACACTATACAACTTTTGTTGTATAATTTCCTTTAGATATACCAAAACCATGTAGTACAAGGGCCTGCCTGATTGCATACAAATTGAAACTCCTAAGGTTTGACCTCATATTATATGGTTTTGGTAAATCTGAAGGAAAAAATCTACATATAATTGTATAGTGTGTATCCAGCTTTATAGGGCGTACACACAGTCGGACTTTGTTCGGACATTCCGACAACAAAATCCTAGGATTTTTTCCGACGGATGTTGGCTCAAACTTGTCTTGCATACACACGGTCACACAAAGTTGTCGGAAAATCCGATCATTCTGAACGCGGTGACGTAAAACACGTACGTTGGGACTATAAACGGGGCAGTGGCCAATAGCTTTCATCTCTTTATTTATTCTGAGCATGCGTGGCACTTTGTCCGTCGGATTTGTGTACACACGATCGGAATTTCCGACAACGGATTTTGTTGTCAGAAAATTTTATCTCCCGCTCTCCAACTTTGTGTGTCGGAAAATCCGATGGAAAATGTCCGATGGAGCCCACACACGGTCGGAATTTCCGACAACACGCTCCGATCGGACATTTTCCATCGGAAAATCCGACCGTGTGTACGGGGCATTAGAGTGCAAGTACATACGGTATGTGCACATGGATGAAATAAACCACCTTTGCGTACAGTTATACACAGATTGCACAGACATAGGATCATTGAGTGGTTATTGTCTCATGTCTCTATGTATCTTAAACCTTTGCCCAGATTGTATAATCATCTGCAATCATGCTTTCCTTCTTCTGAAATCCAGCTTTTATTCCCCTAATCTTTAGAAAAGAACATTGAGTTTTGTAATGTTTTCAGATTATTCTGATCAGATATACCCGCCATTTCTTGGTATCATCATTCAAGAAATTGTTTTGATATTTCTGTTCTGTATGGCTGTGTCTGTCCTGTCTTATTCTCAGCCTTACCAAGGACAACCTCTGCACATCTGACCTTGTGCTGATCTAGATGAGAGTTAAAAGTTAAACAAATTTTCAGAAAATCACTGTAATACATCAGACCTATTGAAATTGACAAAAATTAACTCTTGGTTGACTTTTTATATGTAACACAGTGGTAAAAATATTAATTTAGATACTAACTGTAGTTTGATTTTGTATATAAGGTCATAGTGGTTGTCTGATGGAATGACTCTCTTGGTGGCATTATGGTGTACATTATATTTACCATTTAAATGGGAAACTGGAAAATAAGAATCAGTGGCGTGATGGACTAAGATGTATTAAAGTGTTTGTTACCCCAACATTTCATATTTCTGATATGTGCCTGCTGTCCCAAGCACTTTTATGATAAAGTATCATGCTCTCTTTATATTGGTTCCTTTGTGTGAAATCCCTGATGTTCCTACCAGTCCCTCTGCTTTCCTATTACAAACTGACCATACTAAGCAGGAGGGCCTGGTCAGTTCTCTAGCTGTGCTGGGAATTGAGCCTGTTCTTCACCAATGATCAGACTTGTCCTTACACGCCCCCCCCCCCCTTGCACAGCCTTTCACTGGGAAGATCAGTGTGCTGTTGCTTCTCCTGCCCTCAGCTCTTATGCAGCAAAGAACAGAGGGTATGTGATCCCTTATAGGGGAAAAAAAAGGTATTTATAATGTTTTTTTTTTAATATATCTATTTATTTATTGTTTTACAATGCGATCGTTTACAATCACTTTAATTCTCCTTACCTCCACGACAGTGTTCTATTATTTCCACCCTGCTTCTTCTAATTACTGCTTACCTAATGTCCTAAAGTATAAAGCCAACATATTTTCAGTCTTGGATAGAGTATGGAATGTTGAAGGCCTCGTTCACACAAGTGGTAGTCTCTACGTCCCTCTGAAAGGGAATTCTTTATGGATCGTTTTGACAGGTCAGTAGAGCAGCACCTGCCAGTTATGAGGCGATACTGCTGCTTCCTGAATGCCTGTTTTTATCTTTGACAGCCAAACTGAGATTTTCTTTTTAAATATTTTGCCTCAACCATGATCCAAGCATTTGGCTTGTGGTTGCGGCCCCAATCACTTGAATGTATCGCATTTGGTTGTACTCCCCGCTAACACAACATAGTGTAAAATATTTGCTTTGGCCATGAAGCAAGGCATCACAGCCCCAGCATTATCTTTTAGGTGGGCTTTTGGGGCAGTAAAACCGTGGCTTAGCCACCTGTTTTTGCGGCCCCCCTGGGAGTGGATCCGGTGAGTAGGGACCCTGGAGGGGAGCAAAAAGTCTCGAGAGGATTGTTTGAAAAACACCTAAAGTCACCATTTGAGTGAAGATTCAATTATAGTATATGGACTATTATTTGCACATTTATTTATGAACAATTTCTTATATACATTCACCAAGTTTCTCCGCAAACACCTAAGTCACCATGTGTGTGCTATTTATTTTTGAGTGAAGATTCAACTATACTATGGACTATTATCTGTATACTCACTTATAGACACTATTTACATATTAACCACGTCAGTGGAATCACGGTATTGGAGCGGGTTTGCTCAGCGGTCACTTCAATCACAGCAGACAACTATGTTTATGTATGCTTTTTTGCTTCTGTGGTTATTCTTGATCTCCTGATTGGGGTATTTTTTGATTTCTTGACTGGTATAATACTACTAAGCACTGTTTATGTACCTGGAGCTTATTTGATCACTTTATTCATTTGTGGTGTGATACTAGTCTGCACATATATTATCATTTAGTCAATATTTTTTGGTATACCACACATTTTTAGGCACACACCATCAATTGGTCACTTATATGCAATCTAAGGAGCGCCACTATCCCCTTTTACTACACTCTTGCACCTAAAGACCCCCTCGGGGAGCTATATTAGGGGAGGCTGCATACCTAGTGGGTATCCTAAGTGCAGACACCTACTATTCATTTCTTCACATGAACATAAACCCCCGCCTCCTGGCATCTGAAACCTTGGCGCAAAGGGGTTGCGGGCGCATGCCCGATGCGCACCGCGGGAGCGTGTGCGCTGGTCCAGCGGACTCGACGTCCACCGGTCACCTGTGATCACTGCACAGAGAGGCAGAACGGGGATCTGCCTATGTAAACAAGGCAGATCTCTGTTCTGACAGGGGACAACATGGAGATCTGCTGTTCATAGTGATCAGGAACAGCAATGTCTGTTTTGTCCCAGTGAGCCCATCCCCAACACAGTTAGAACACACCCAGGGAACACAGTTAACCCCTTGATCGCCCCCTAGTTTTAACCTCTTTCCTGCCAGTGTCATTTATACATTGATCAGTGCATATGTTTAACACTGATCACTGTAATTATGTCACTGGTCCACAAAAAGTGTAGATTGGGGTCAGATTTGTCCGCCCCAATGTCGCAGTCCCGCTAAAAATCGCAGATCGCTTTTCGTTATGATGATTACATCTCCTGATTTTTACAGACTGTATGCCTACTCAGTTGTACCAGGTAATGCCTTGTGTTCTGTTCAATAAAACATTCTTAGATTGTAAGCTCTAAGGAGCAGGGCCCTCTGATTCCTACTGTATCAAATTGTATTGTATTTGTACTGTCTACCCTCAAGTTGTAAAGCGCTACGTAAACTGTTGGCGCTATATAAATACTGTATAATAATAATAATAAAACGGTTTTGTTGATTTAAAGAAAAAAAAAAAAAAAAAGCAGATCGTGCCAATTACTAGTAAAAACATAAAAAATAAATAAAATAAAAGTCCATAAATCTATTTTGTAGATGCTATAACTTTTGCCCAAACCAATCAATATACGCTTATTGCTATTTTTTTTACCAAAAATATGTAGCAGAATACATATTGGCCTAAACTGATGAATACATTAGTTTTTTTAATATATTTTTTTGGATATGTATTATAGCAGAAAGTATAAAATATTGGGGTTTTTTTTCTCAAAACCGCAGAGGTGATCAAATACCACCAAAAGAAAGCTCTATTTGTGGGAAAAAAGGACATCAATTTTGTTTGGGTACATCATCGCACGACTAGCGCAATTGTCAGCTAAAGCGGCCCAGTGCCGTATCGCAAACAAATGGCCTGGTCATCAAGGGGGTAAATCCTTCCAGGGGCTGAAATGGTTTATGCGTCTTAGAACTGCATGATTTTGGAAAAGTTTTCTGCACTACTTTGGTGTAATTCTGGAGTGATTTTGGATCATAGACTTTATTGGAAGGGAAAAGAAAAAGCATGCCCATACAATCTGATGCAATTCTGATGTGACTTTAAAGCGATTTCAGTGTTTTTTAAACCCTCAACTCTCCACCCAGGCAAATTCTTGCTCCTTCAACTCTCTTCCCAGACATATCCTTACTCCTTCCAGCTACATGTGCTTGTCACAGTGCAGAAAAGATGGAGACACTAGGCAGGAGAGATGTGCTTTACAAGGAGGATCATATGCCTTGCTCATGATTGGCCATTGATTTATGATACCAGAGACCCAGACCCCGACTACAAGAATCACATTAAGCAGGACAGAGCCAGGCTGGAGATTTCCCGCATATACTTTGAGGAAATACAATACAGGCAAACCAGGAAGTAAAAAAGAAAAGGATTTATGTCACAGTAGATATGTATCATTGGCTAAGGGTCAGCTCACACCATAGAAATGCAGTCCGGATGCGTTCCAGGTGCTTTTCTGCATGCACGTTTTTGATGCGTTCCAGTGCTTTTTTGATGCGTTTTTGATGCAGTCCAGTGCTTTTTCCCCCTTCTTTTTTCTTAACCTTAAATAAGGACAAGTGTGTTGCAGTGCGTTTTTGGTGCATTTAGGTGTGTTCCAGTGCGTTTTTGATGCGTTTTACAGCGTTGCAGTACAGTCCAGTGCAGAAAAAATGCAGCATGTTCTACTTTTATTTCTGGAACTGGCACTCACTGGAACTGCAAGCACTAGTGTGAACTATGCCATTGAAAACCATATAACCTACTTTCCATGCATTTTTGATGCAGAAAAAAAACGCACTGGACTGCATGTGGTGTGAACTGGCTCTTAAACAAAAAATGTGAAGGCATTAAGTTGCATCAAATCGCCAACAAGTCACACCAGAAATTGCATCAGAATTGCATTGCACTAGTGTGAAGCAGGCCTTAGGGCCAGTTCACACCACATGCAGTCCAGTGCATTTTTTTCTGCATCAAAAACGCATGGAAAGTAGGTTATATGGTTTTCAATGGCATAGTTCACACCAGTGCTTGTAGTTCCAGTGCGTTCCGGTTCCAGAAAAAAAAGTAGAACATGCTGCATTTTTTCTGCACTGGACTGTACTGGATAGCTGTAAAACATCAAAAACACACTGGAATGCACCTAAATGCACCAAAAATGCACTGCAACACACTTGTCCTTATTTAAGGTTAAGAAAAAAGAGGGGGGAAAAAAAGCACTGGACTGCATCAAAAACGCACCATAAAACGCATCAAAAACGCGCATGCAGAAAAGCACCTGGAGCTCATCCGGACTGCGTTTCTATGGTGTGAACTGGCCCTAAAAGTATGACAAAAGGTAAAACTTTTTCTTAGTTTTGGACAGAATTGAGATGGATTAGAACACCTGTCAGTTTTGAATCCCAAATTTTGGGTTGTCCCTAGAAAAGGAATAGAGGGGACATCCAATAGGCACCTGACCTGCAGGTCCCCCAGGGATTCCCTTAATTAGAAGGGAGTTCCTCTCACTTCCCGTTTTGGTTATGGGACAGGAAGTGAAAGAAAATCTTCCCAATAGGACACAGGTGGCAAAAAACAAATTGAAAGGGGTAAGGAGGGTCCTTTACTCTATCCAAAATGGGGATTTTTTTTCCTATAATGCTAATTTAAACATGCCTCCTTGCAGCTTTATTTATTGTATTATAAATAAATGCATATGCATGCTACATAATTGCACAGGTCACCCACTGATGTTGACAAATAATTGTTAGAGTTTCCAACTAATATTTCTATATTAGCATGGTCTAGAGGTTTCTTTTGCTTTAGGCCTTGCAAGTACAGAAAGATACAGTTTAAATCTTTTAATTTTTTTTAGCTATCGCTTTGTATGTTTGTAAGTCAGAGATAACAGTGGGCTGGAATTGATTAGAGTTCTCTGTATTCTCTATGCCCTTTTGCTCTGGACAGCACAGCCAAAAGTTTGTAACCTGCCGAGAAATGGAATAATGGACCCCAGTGAGCTCTCTGCTAGGCTGATGTAATATACAGTATGTACTATCAAGGTTTTTCTGATATTGTCCTGTGCATTAAACGGCCTGGAAACACACATGTACAAATGTATACAAATGACAGATTATCCAGTGGGTAGTACTGGTAATATAATTTAAACGTTCTCAGTGCACATACATTTGTAAAGCAAAAAAGTTATGGATGTCTGCACCCTTTCCTTTGCATTCATATCAGCCAGAGACAGCTGCAGACTGTGGGGCAAAGTAAGAGCCTCATTTCTTCCAGCCCCATACACACTATTAGATTTTCTGCAGATTTTTTTCTTCAGATTTACCAAAACCATATAATATGAGGTCAAATCTTAAGAGTTTCAATTTGTATGAAATCAGGCAGGCCCTTGCATTACATGGTTTTGGTAAAGAGACTATTTTGTCATCCTTTACAACTAAAGAGACCCTCAGAGGTGGACCTATTTGCTTCAAGGAGCAACGCAAAGACCCCATGTTTCTTCTCACTAAACAGATGGGAAAACGCTCTAGGGGTAGATGCGCTAACACAGAGCTGGCACTTCAAGACTTTCTACGCCTTCCCACCTCCGGTTCTACTTCCGGCTGTACTAAGAAAATTTCAGTTAGAAAACACCTCTCTAATCTAAAGCCCCATACACACTATCAGATTTTCTACTGATTTTTTCTTTCAGATTTACCAAAACCATATAATATGAGGTCAAACCATAGGAGTTTCAATTTGTATGCAACCAGGCAGGCTCTTGCACTACATGGTTTTGGTAAATCCGAAGACAAAAATCAGCATAAAATCTGATAGTGTGTATGGGGCTTTAGTGGCCCCACACTGGCCCAAAAGGGCTTGGTTTTCGATCCTCAGGCAGTTGGCAATGGAACCCCCCTGGATCCTTCCACTTCGAAAGGGTCTCCTCTCACAGGGCCCAGTTCTCTGTCCCCAGGTAAACCGCTGGAACTTAGAGGTCTGGCTTCTGAAGAGGAAATAATAAAAACCAAGGGTTTTTCTGAACAACTGGTAGCCACCCTCCTCAATAGTAAGAAGGAGGAGACGCGTCGAATCTATCAAAAGGTTTGGGGGCGCTTTAGGGAGTGGTGTTTACAGAACTCCTTTAAGGTGCAGAGCCCTATAGCAGTCTTGGAGTTTTTGCAATGCGGGGCAGATAAGGGGCTAGCCACCAGTACCCTCAAAGGCCAAGTCTCAGCGCATATTTGGAGAAATCCCTGGCCACCAACCCCTGGGTGGTCAGATTTTTCAAAGCTCTAGCAAGACAGAGACCAGTGCAGGGTCCACCCTTCCCTACGTGGGACCTATCCCTGGTCTTACAGGCCCTAACGGAGCCTCCTTTTGAGCCTTTAGAAGATTGTGCTCTAAAGGACCTAACTTTTAAAACCGATTTTTGGTGGCAGTGACTACTGCTAGGAGGGTCAGCGAGATAGAGGCTCTTTCTGTTAGACCCCCCTTTTGTGTTATTTTTTCGGATCGGGTCGTTTTTAAAACAGATCTGGCTTTTTTACCGAAGGTGGCTTTAAAATACCATAGAAGCCAGGAGGAATTTTGCCAACTTTTTGCCCTAATCCCTCAAGTGAAAGGGAAATTAGGTTTCATACCTTAGATGTAAGGAGATGTATCCTACAGTATTTAGAGCTGACAAAGACTTTTAGGAAGTCAGACTCTGTTTTGTTTGGTGGAGCAAGGAAAGGGCAGAGGGCGTCTCGACGCACCATTGCCAGATGGCTCAAGGTAGCCATTAGCCAGGCCTATAAACTGGCAGGGAAAGAGGCCCCTTTGGGAATTAAAGCACACTGTACTAGGGCTATGGCAGCTTCGCAGGTGGAAAGAGCTGGAGCAACGCCAGAGCAAATTTGCAAGGCAGCAGTGTGGTCCAGTTTCACCACCTTTGTGAAACATTACAGAGTGGACTTGGTATCGGCAAATGAGCAGGCCTTTGGGCGAAAGGTTCTGCAAGCCATTGTCCTGCCCTAAGTAGTAAGTGCTCGCCTATCCACTCATTGTGGCTGTCCTGAAAGACGGGGGGGGAGGGAAATTAGAGTTACACTTACCAGTAACGTCTTTTCTGGTAGTCTTTCAGGACAGCACTAGTTACCCACACAAATGTTTTTTTGGGGGGGTTCTTGAGGAAGACCTAAACGCAGGCACAATAGTAGTGTGTGATGGTATGTTATTAATGTGTTCTTGTGTCTCCCCAGCTGACCGGAGGTGCTCTTGAAAAAACTGAGGCTGGCAGGGGGAGGTGAAAATTTATGGGGGCTGGCGCAGTGTTTCCAAAGGAAGAGGAGGAGCCAATCTCTTTCATTGTGGCTGTCCTGAAAGACTACCGGAAAAAAAGTTACGGGTAAGCGTAACTCTAATTTTTCGTTCAACCCTCTGGGTTGAACCAATCTGACAGTGAAATTTGATTGGATGCTGTAGGTTCCTGCACTTTGCATATTTTTTTTCACTGTGGATTGCTTTAGCAACTCAGCTAGCAAATGTTTAAAGTGGAAGAGGTGGTGAGGTGGGACAGATGACATCACAATCTCCACCTTGTCCAATCAGAGTATGTCTTGTATTGTATTCAATTAAAAAAATACAATTGTGGCTGTGCCAAGAGAACAGCCCATTGTGATCAGTGGGCGAGGGGAAACCGCTGAGGGGAAACTACTGAAGCAGCGCTTCGATGATCATGGCTATCACTGTATGCAGAGTGATTTCCATCATCCCCAGTGGCACTCTGGATTACAGATATGGACCACTGTAAGTTTGAACAACAGATAATTCCTGGAATTCAGCTTTAAACTGTCTTTTGTTAATACCAAGGAAAGCTCCTCTGGGACAGGGACTACATGCATGGTATACTTCCCTTTGTAAACTGCAAAGAAATATATTGGCCCTAGATTTATTTTGTTTATAAATTCTCATTTACTATTATTATTATACAGGATTTATATAGCGCCAACAGTTTGCACAGCGCTTTACAACATGAGGGCAGACAGTACAGTTACAAAACAATTCAATACAGGAGGAATCAGAGGGCCCTGCTAGTTAGAGCTTACTGTAAAATATTCTATTATTGTAACAGAGGTTAGAATTTTAAGAAATAGGGAAAAAAAACCTATAAAAAAAATTTGTTACATGCAACTAAATGAAAAGCTGTATGTAAATAAGTTAGCTGATCTGCATAATTGATTAATGAGTTCCTGTGACCAAGCTGAAGGTCTGGAGGTCTGGAATTTTTCTCAGCAGTGAGTATGGAATCCACTGAAATTTGTACCAGGATGGCCAGACACTTTGGCACTGGCAGATTGTAGCTGAGATCTCTGGCTGCATTAAAAAGTATCAGATAACAAAGAAGAGGGTGGGAAAATGCACGGAACTACTGAGACAGATTTTACTTTCTGGGATTGCTGGGACTTGCAGTTCCATATTGGCTGTGATGTCACTGCCCTGGGGACTATTTCTTCCTGCTGTGCCTCTACTTCCCTCACAACTGCTACCTGCGTAGTCCCGCAGCCAGGACACCCAGCCCTTTGAGGACCCACCATCATACTATGAAGGGCCTCTGCCCTATGTGCTAGACACTTAACCCTTGCTGTGACCTAGTTTTGCCCAGAGGATCCTTGTTGTGCCTACTGTTGCCCTGTGCCCCTGGAATTAACATTTGCTGCACTAGATTGTGGCCTGCTACTCACTGTGTATGGACTGTTGTTTTGTGACTCTGGACCAAGACTCTGCTGTACTAGATTGCTGCCCTGTGCCCCTGGACTTAACCTTGGCTGTACCAGATTTAGGCCTGCTAATCACTGTGCATGGACTGTTGTCCTGTGACTATGGACTAAGACCGGCCATTGTAGTTAAGAAATTTGCTTGATTCCCCCATCAACACAGACAGTGTTGATGTGAGAATCCCTCCTGCCGGACCATTGACTTCTCCCGGCAAGGGGGGTGGGAGCGGGTGGGGGGAAGCTGTCTCTGCTGGTAGAAGACAGTGATTATCGCAAGAGAATCCGGCAGGCTGGTTGTACGCAAGTTGATTGATCGATCAACTTGGTACATTCAGCCTGCCCTTTAACAGTTCGAATCTAGACCGGTTCCTGCTGAACCGACCAAGATTTGAGCAGTGTATGACCGGCCTAAGTCCCTGCTGTACTAGATTGCTGCTCTGTGCCTCTGGCCTTATCCCTTGAGGTGCCCTATTTCCACCCTCTTAGAGTTCTGCATGTCCCTTGCGGTGCTGGAATTATTGCCCTGTGGCATTCCCCTTATCTGATACCCTGTTTTTTCAGCCCCCCCCCCGCCCCCTAAAACAAAGAACCCCTTTTACCAGGGGCCCTAAAATCCCTCTTGATCTTGATCTGATATAAAAAAATATTTGAATAGGCTGGAAATTACAGCATAAAATTGCAACTTCACAATAATATATGAGAACAATAATGCTGAAATGTAGGAAAAAAAGGAAAGAAGGCACGAAATTATGTAGAGTAAAAGCTACTTTTTTCATGAGGTTGACATCATGAGGTGTGCACCATGCCATTTCTGTATAGCTGAGCACATCTAGATATCATAGTCCATACAGCTTGATAAACCTCCATCTCCCCTTGCACGAATGACAGCAATTAGGGTCAAATACTAAAAGGACTTTTAACTCTAAAGCCTCGTATACATGATCGGATTTTCCGACGGGAAATGTGTGATGACAGGCTTTTGGCGGAAAATCCGACCATGTGTGCTATTGGACAATTGTTGTCAGATTTTCCATGGACAAATGTTGGATGGCAGGTTTTAAAATTTTCCGGACAAATGTCTGTTGTCGTATTTCCTGAGCGTGTGTACACAAGTCTGTCGGACAAAAGTCCAAAGTACAAACACGCATGCTCGGAAGCAAGGACGAGCCAGAAGCGGTCGGTCTTGTAAACTAGCGCTCATAATGGAGAATTAACATTCGTGACGTGGCAAATTATGAAATCTCGAAATGCAGCGCACAATCTCTTCTTCTATAATGGGATAATAATGAAGCTGCTTTGCTGGTGATACTGATGGAGTTATTGCAAACAAAATTTCAAGGGCTTTTTTTTTCTAGTGATATCAAGAATAATATTATTATGCTTTTATTCTTTTTTTTTTTTGGGCAAGTTACCACAACACCATTATCCCATAGTTTATAAGATCAAAGATACAACTATGTTGATGTCCCTTGTCAATTTTACATTGTATTTTTTTAAATGTAACTGCCTACTCCCAAACTGTCATTTGAAGTAAAACACATAGCCAAGTATTATTCTCCACAATTTTTTTATTGTGCATTAAAAAAAGAAAACAAATAAAATTAGACATGCTATCTGCCAATAGAACTTAACCAAAAAGTGCATTCTATGCATCCAAAAATATAGAAAATATACCAAATCAAATCATTATTATTCAACCAAAAAAATAATGTCAAAGCAATAACTCCAAGGCCAATAATAAATAACATGTTATCTCCTCTGATTCCGCAACATGTCTGGTTGACAAACGGCCAATCACAAACTAACTGAAAAGCGCAAAATGAAAAGCGCAAAATGTCTGTCTCTGTAGGTTCCCAGAGGGAAAATCAATACTAAATTCAGTTTACTTCTTAGAAGGTGCCAAGTTTAACCTTTGTTAGATTGCACTGAGTACACAGTGTGTTTCTGAACATGGATAAAAATAAACCTTCGAGGGAAGAAGTCTGTTGATTTAGCTAATTATTGGCCCCGTCCTTCAGAAAAGTGTAATATGGACGATTACGTTCTTAAGCATGAAATACTCACCAACCTGTATACAGAGAAAATGTACAGCTCTGAAAATGTGCTGACTCGGCGCTGGTGAATGGTTACCTTTAATCCCTGACTTATACAAAATTCTAAACATCAATTGGGTTCATTGGTTTCAGAAATTACTGCTGGAATCCTGCGTATGGCACAGCAATTATTAACAATTTTATGTCTATATTAAAGACTGCAACTGTTTTTCTCTCTATATAATTACTATGGCTGATTGGGTGTTAGAACTATAAGAACCCTTACCAAGCTAGTGATAAACATCAGCTGTATCATTGTTATTAGATCTCATATGGGTCATTTCATGAAGCGGAAAGGTAAGTGCGGAAGCAGCAAAGCATAATATAAAAAATTGTGTTTATTTTATATCTGTTTTGTCAGGACAACTATGAGCACTTGTGGATTGGTCCAAAGCTGAGAAGAGTCAGAAGACTCTTCGCAGCTCAGGTAACCTGTACTACAAGTACTGTAAATGACTGTTTTAAAAAGGGCCATGCACATTATCTGGCTCAACTAATTTCAAACATAAATGGAAAGCATCATTTAAAATGAACTATGCATTAAATAAGTGGTCTCCAAACTGTGGCCCAGGGGCCAGATGTGGCCTTTTGCTTGCCTTTATCTGGCCCTTGATACACTATTTCACCAACTGACACTAATGATGGAGCACCATTCCCCCTATTGACACCATCAATGAGGCACTATTCTTTTCATTGATATCACCAATGGGGCTCTATTTCTCCAATTGAAACCAATTACGGGGCACTGATGCTGGGGCATTTTCTACTCCCACTGGCCACAGTCCATCCCCCCTAAAGCCTGAAGGGCAGTAAACTGGTCCTTTGCTTAGAAAGTTTGGAGACACCTGCATTAAATGATGAATTCCTATGCATAGCAAAGAGTGTGTGTATGCATGGACTACATCGAGGGAAGCCTGATTTATTGTTAAATACGTACAGAATACCAGAATGCCTTGCCAGCCAATAACTGGCAGACCATAATCTGTTTTATGGATTTATAACACATGGAAGTACAGGTTGTTCATGGTAGACATGCTAGGTTGGCCATAGGCATGAGAGGTTCCTGATCCAGCCTAAAATGGTAACAATCAAATGTTTACTGTGGTAGGGGTGGACACTATGTTCTTTTTTTAAAGTATAGATTATATTCAGGAATCAAATATTTTGAGTCATTATACATAAAATGACTTTTGACATGACTTTTACATTTTTACAAGCTTGTTCTTCCAAAGTTATGTAATCATAACAAATAATGAGATTTGTAGAGTGGGCTTTCGGTGGCTTAAGAAATGAGCCACATAAGTAGAACATTGTTTTCAATGCTGCCCTACCCAAAAAAAAAAAAATCCTGCCCACCAAAAGGCCCCCACATCCATTATTTTATATCATGACAATTAAAACTAAAATTAAATTTATCAGGAAGTTAAATTTACATGCAACAGCACCTTGTCTATATGCAAAATGATATGACATACCACTATGTTCAATTCCAAGGGGCGGGCTGGGGCAGTATAATGGCGGACTAGAGCAATATAGGGACAGGCTAGGGCAGTATATAGACAGGCCTGGGTAGTATATAGACAGGCTAGGGTAGTATATGGACAGGCTAGGGTAGTATATGGACAGGCTATGGTAGTATATGGACAGGCTAGGGTAGTATATGGACAGGATAGGGTAGTAAATGGACAAGCTACGGTAGTAAATGGACAGGCTAAGGCAGTATAGGGGCATGCTAGGGTAGTATATAGACAGGCTAGGGTAGTATAGGGTCAGGCTGGGGTAGTATATACACAGGCTAGGGTAGTATATAGACAGATTAGGGCAGTAAAGGGGCGGGCTAGGGTAGTATAGGGGCAGGCGGAGTGGCCAGGGGCAGTTGTCATCTTGGCACACAAAACTGCTGGAAAAAAAATCTTGGTCTTCAATTTGCTAGGAAGAGAAGGAGAGGTGGTTATGGTTCAATTTGCTGCCTCTCTCAAAGTGCTGCCTGGGTCCAATGGACCCACTGGTACCCATGGTATTGGTACCCCTGACAGCAAAACAAGAGGCAGATTCTGCATATGTAATGAGCCAATCTGGCTACCCCATGTATATAAACTATTAGAAACAGGGTTGTAGAACAACACATATTGATTGACATAAAAGTGACCTCTCACATGTTTAGCTTAAAAAAAAAGTTTAAAGACTGTTGCCTTTAAATCGTAAGTACAAGATTTGCTCAATGTTGCTTAATCTCATGTTCTCATATTCTGCAGGTACTGTTAAAAGGCTGGTTTTTGGGAGCGTTTAATGTTATAGACATCCAATAGGTGTTTTCCTGAGCAGCTGGTGATACGGAGAGGTCTTTCTACTGGAAAACCTGTGCAGAGAAAGTGATTTGGGATTTATCTAGGGATTTATCTAGGATTTTTTCTGCCTTCCTCTTTTATTTCTTCCTCAGCTGTTTTTGATAGTTATTGAGCATTAGTAGTATTTATACCTATTTCCCCAGAAATGCTATGGTAGCTAAGTGAGCTTAAAGTGAACCTGAGCCCAGACAACGCTCACTAAAGAATTTTCGTATTCTGAACATGCACATGGCTGCAGAGGGTCATACATCGTGAGTAGGAGATAGGGTTGCCACCTCATCTGTAAACTGGTAAGCGCACTTCCGAGCATTTAGATGCATACAGGGATGGATGTGCGGTCTTTGACGCTCTTGGACGTAGACAGTTTACGTCTTGGGGTGCACATTTGCTCCCGTATGTAAACAATTGGATGTGCAGTTATCAGCATACAGCTGCAGCTCTTCGTTGGGTTCAACAGGCGGCTGTATACAAACAAACAAAACCAGAGAAAATTCCCAGCCTTACTTAGGAGTAGAGCTACTAGAGTTGTGGGCTCCCTTCAGGCTCACCTGCTCTTTGCCTATCCATTATAATGCATGTTCTTCCACTGTGGAGGCTCTCAAAATTTCGAGTTAGGACTGCAGATAATATTGGGGTGAGGGGAAGAGGCTCTGCAACATGTATTTGCAAACATGTACAAACAAAACCCCTGTTTTTAACGCATACTGTTAGACAGGATAATTCAATTGGTTGCAAACTGGTTGGTAAGTTGAGCTGGGAATTTTCTCTGGTTTTGTTTTACATACAGCGCCCTTCCATGCGCTCCTTGCTGCAAAGGCTAGTTATAGGTGGGGATAGTGGCCATTTGTTTGCACTGTTGGAATACTGGCGAGGGGTTGCAGTGGACACCTTCACTGCAATTGTGCTATATGCTGGGTGTCCAGTGCACCCCTGTGCCTTTAAAGTGGTAGTAAACTCTGTTACACCACGTGTACCTACAGGTAAGCCTATAATAAGGCTTACATTGCCTTGAAAAAGTATTCATACCCCTTGAAATTTTCCACATTTTGTGATTTTAAAACCAAAAACTTCAATATATTTTATTGGGATTTTATGTGCTAGAACAACTAATTGTGAGGTGGAAGGAAAATGATAAATGGTTTCAATTTATTTTACAAATATCTGAAAAGTGTGACATGCATTTGTATTCAGCCCCCTTTACTCTGATACCCCTAACTTAAATCTAGTGTAACCAATTGCCTTCAGAAGCACCTAATTAATACATAGAGTCCACCTGTGTGTAATTTAATCTTGGTATAAATACAACTGTTCTGTGAAGCCCTCAGAGGTTTGTTAGAGAACCTTAGTGAACAAACAGCATCATGAAAGCCAAGGAACATGCCAGACAGGTCAGGGATAAACTTGTGGAGCAGTTTAAAGCAGGGTTAAGTTATAAAAAAACATCCCAAGCTTTGAACATCTCATGGAGCACTGTTCAATCCATCATCCAAAAATGGAAAGAGTATGGCACAACTGCAAACCTACCAAGACATGGCCGTCCACCTAAACTGACAGGCTGGGTAAGGAGAGCATTATTCAGAGAAGCAGCCAAGAGGCCCATGGTAACTCTGGAGGAGCTGCAGAGATCCACAGCTCAGGTGGGTGAATCTGTCCACAGCACAACTATTAGTTGTGCACTCCACACATCTGGTCTTTATAGAAGAGTGGCAAGAAGAAAGCCATTGTTGAAGAAAGCCATAAGAAGTCCCATTTGCAGTAAGCCATGAGGGGGACACAGTAAACGTGTGGAAGGAGGGTGCTCTGGTCAGATGAGATCAAAATGTAACTTTTTGGCCTAAAAGCAAAAAGGTATGTGAGGTGGAAAACTAACACTGCACATCATCATGAACACACCATCCCCACCATGAAACATGGTGGTGGCAGTATCATGTTGTGCCGATGCGTTTCTTCAGCAGGGACAGGGAAGCTGGTCAGATTAGATAGGAAGATGGATGGAGCCAAATACATGGCAATCTTAGAAGAAAACCTGTTAGAGTCTGCAAAAGACTTGGGACTGGGGTAGAGGTTCACCTTCTAGCAGGTTAACGACCCTAAAAATATAGCCAGAGCTTCAATGGAATGGATTAGATCAAAGCATATTGACATGTTAGAATGGCCCAGTCAAAGTCCAGACCTAAATCTAATTGAGAATCTGTGGCAGGACTTGAAAAATGCTGTTCACAGACATTCGCCATCCAATCATGACAGAGCTTGAGCTATTTTGCAAAGAAGAATGAGCAAAAATGTCACTCTCTCTAGATGTGCGAAGCTGGTAGAGACATAACCAAAAAGACTTGTAGCTGTAATTGCAGTGAAAGGTGGTTCTACAAAGTATTGACTCAGGGGGGCTGAATACAAATGCACTCCGCACTTTTCAGATATTTATTTGCAAAAAAATGTTGAAAACCATTTATCATTTTCCTTCGGCTTCATGATTATGTGCCACTTTGTGTTGGTCAATCACATAAAATCCCAATAAAATACATTTACGTTTTTGGTTGTAACATCACAAAACGTGGAAAATGTCAAGGGGTATGAATAGTTTTTGAAGGCACTGTACCTCTCCGTACTGTGAATATCTCCTAAACTTGCACAATTTAGGAGATATTCAATGTGAATGCAGCAGATGACATCAGTGCATGCGCTCTGAAGGTCCAGCATCACTGCTCTGGCCATGCACAGCGCCGGAGGCCGTGAACTCGGAAGAAACATTGGGGGAACATGTCAGCCGTCACATCGGTGAGCGGGCACCGCTGGAAGGGCTTCGTTCTAAGGTAAGTATTTCATAATGTGCTAGTATCCGATGCATACTAAGGTATTTCATAATGTGTTAGTATCCGATGCATACTAGCACATTATGCTGTTGTCTTACAGGGTTTTTTTTTTTTTCTTCAGTGGTTTACAACCGCTTTAAGGAGAGGTGGGCTCCCCTCAGACTCACCTACCCTCTGCCTATTCATTATAATGCATGTGCTTCCACTGTGGAGGCTCTCAAAGTTTAGCGTTAGGACCCCTGTTTTTAACGCATACTGTTAGACAGGTTAATTCAGTTGGTTGAAGTTGGGAATTTTCTTTGGTTTTGTTTGACATGTGTCTCCCTTCCATGTGCTCCTTGCTGCAAGGGCCAGTTATAGGTGAGGGTAGTGGCCATTTGTTTGGGCTGTATACAAACACCCCTGTACTCCTGAGTGCAGAAATAAATACTTTTATTAACAGTGTATGGCCCCCTGCAGCAGTGTGAATGAAGCCTTATGGCTCGTACACACAATCCGAAAATCTGACAATAGGTCATCCGTTCTTTTTTTGCATGCTAGTGGCATATCAAAAATAGAGAGTTTACTAAAGCTACAAAAATTCTTGTACGACAGAATAAAAAAAAATCGGAAGTGATGTCATGTGTTGTAATGTATTTGTATTGAGTTTTCGGACGACAACTGTACTGATTACAATAAAATCGTACGATCTGGTATCATACGAGAAAAATGTTCATGCTTGTCCCATCGGATAATATCGGATGATCTGTCGTGATCGGCTCTCGAAAGCTCTGTACTAATGATCCGATTATCGTGCGGTCGTGTCGAAAGCGGTATTTTTCGTCTGATTTTCGGATTGTGTGTATGGGCCATAAGTCAAGTCTTCATTCACCTCTGTAGCTGCAGTGTAGGCATTGTGGGAAACTTTTCTCTTTAAATTTCACAACAGAGGCACTGAATCCCAGATCCTTTCTCTTTATTTTCGGTAGGTAGCAGAACCTTGGCAAACTGCCAATCCTGTAAGGTGGTATAAACTGTTGCAAACCAACTGACACCTGACTTGTGATCTGAGGATATTTGAGAATGAATTTTTTGAATGAACATGCAACTAAAGAGGTTAGAAATGGCTTGTAGTGTCTATAGTCTGGGCAGAGGCACTTTCAATAAACTAGGGAGATATAATATAAGCTCCATATAAGCTGGAGAAGTTAGAAATGGCTTGCCTATAGTCTGGGCAGAGGTGCACTTTAAATAGGTCAGGGCCAGCACTTCAATATCGTATTTCAAAAATATCCAAAATCACCTGCAACCACCAGAAAAACAGCATGCCTTCTCTCCATCCCAACGTTGCCACATTAACTCGGCCTCAATACATTTACGATTTAATGCAAGCAATATAATGAGTACAAGAAGTTCAGTAGGATTAATCTCCTATTTCTGTATGTGGCAAGTTTCTGTCAATACTTATAACACTTTGCCTGGCACTAGTTACCTAAAAATAGTCATTTCCAGTTCTATTTTGGCAACATATACTTATGTACAATACTGTATGTACAAACAAATGTCTGGAATACTGTACATGTATACTGTTTCAATATATAAATATAGCGTTCAGTCTAAGAACGATCCACTTACCAGAAGTCTCACTGCTGGAGATGACGAGGGCTGCCGGTCATATATTTTAATTGACCAACAGGACTGAGAGAGTCAGAGCAGGGAAAGCTAATATACACAAGAGGATGTGGCTACATACAGCAAATCACCATGCCGGACATATACAGTAAACATGTTTACTCATTGACCTCACGTGCTTTTAAAGGCCTACACTGTGCTGTTTAATAAAAGTGAAAATGTTTGAATATAAAGAATATGGATTCTTTTTGTTGTATGGCATCTATTTTTATTTTTTTTTAATTTTTTTTTACTGTATAATGGCTACAGAAGTAATGCTTGTACTGGCTACAGTAAGAACTGCTGCATTTAAATGGCATCAGAGATGCTTTTATATCAGCACAGGGTAGTGTTCTGTCCTAAAGGAGTTCTATGGTCACAGTGCACACTTTAAATTAATAACATCAGCATTCTAATAGTAATATAAACAATAGTTACTGTATTTATCGGCGTATAACACGCGCCGGCATATAACACGCACCCCAAGTTTAGGAGGGAATTTGAAGGAAAAAAACTTTTAGGAGGAAAGTTTAAGGAAAAAGAACTTACCGTATATACTCGAGTATAAGTCGTCTCGAGTATAAGTCGAGGCCCCTAATTTACCACAAAAAACTGGGAAAAATTTATTGACCCGAGTATAAGAGGAGGGTGAGAAATGCAGAGGGTCAACAATGCCCATCTGCAGCTGCATGCCTCCCTGTGTCCTGTGCAACCTACCTATACCCTGTACATGTATGTGTGTCCTGTACATGTATGTGTGTCCTGTACATGTGTGTCCTGTACATGTGTGTCCTGTGTCCTGTACATGTCCTGTGTGCATGTGTCCTGTGTGCATGTGTCCTGTGTGCATGTGCAGCCTACCTGTGTCCCGTGCAGCCTCCCTGTGGCGATCTCCATCCTCCCTGTGGCGATCTCCATCCTCAAACGGCGGCCGGCGTGTGATGATAGTGTTCGGCGGCCATTCCACAGTTCAAAAGCCGCGCCTCCTCCTTGTCTGTGATAGGCTGACCGCTGACTGTCTATCACGGACATTCTTTCATTCTCATACCACGGACGAGGATGAGAGAATGTCCGTGATAGGCTGTACACTGACAGCTGTTCAGCCTATCATAGACGAGCAGGAGGCGCGGCTTTTGAAAGCTGCAATAGCCGCCGAACGCTATCATCACACACCGGCCGCCGTCTGCCTGCATGACACGCTGATCATGCAGACAGACGGTGGTGACTCGAGTATAAGTCGAAGGGACACTTTCAGCCCAAAAAAAAGGGCTGAAAAATTCTCGAGTATATACGGTACATTTAAATGCCCATCAATGCAGCCTTATCAGTGTCAATCTGCAGCCTTGTCAGTGTCATTGCAGCCTTGTCAGTGCAGCCTTGTCATTGCAGCCTTGTCAGTGTAGCCTTGTCAGTGCAGCCTTGTCAGTGCAGCCTTGTCAGTGCAGCCTTGTCAGTGCAGCCTTGTCAGGTTAGCCTTGCCCCCAGTGTCCATTGCAGCCTTGTCCAGATTTAAATATGGCGCCGCCGAGATCGCAGGGACTGAGCGGAGCCGAGATACACATAGCCGACTGTACTCGGCTCTTCTCGACTCCACTCACAGTCACGCCCAGTCCCGCCCTATGATGGACATAACACAGGTCCAATGGCGGGACTGGGCGTGACTGTGAGCGGAGCCGAGAAGAGCCGAGTACACTCGGGTATGTGTATCTCGGCGCGATCGCTCCGCTCTGCTCACAATTAGCGGGGATCGGCGTTTAACACGCACCCATGAGTTTCCCCTGATTTTAAGGGGAAAAAAAGTGTGTTATACGCCGATAAATACGGTATATTTGACATCCAATGTAAGCTTACTTAACAATCTCCCTTTATGTTGTGAGATTTGCCCGTCTGGTGGCCATCTCTTTCCACAACTTCCTGGATTCCTTGCATGCTTTGCAGTTTTTCCTCTGTTGTTTACTTTATATTTCTAAGGACTACATATCCCATGGTACCTTGTTGCCTGCAAGCAGTGATTCCTGTATTGACTTCCCTGGAAGTAGTTCAGAAGGCAGGTGTTCCATCAGATTAGGCAATCCTATCAAAACTTGTAACGGAAATGATGTTCCGTCACGGCCATCTTGGTACACCCCGCACTCGGCCGCAGTAAGCTTGCAGTCTGAAGTCGCTGAGCGGACATCTTTTTACACCCACCGAAGTCTTGCATTTCACACTTATTTTTACCAATAAACTGAGCTTATATCGTCAAATACGGTATTTAGAAGTCTGTGACACTGTTTTGATGTTGAATTTTAAAAGCAGCGGTGTTCTGTCACATTAGCAAACACGTGAGATCAGCAGGCTTGCCGCTGCTTTTAAAATTCAACATCAAAACAGTGTCACAAACTTCTAAATATTGTATTTGACGATATAAGCTCAGTTTAGTGGTAAAAATAAGTGTGAAATGCAAGATTTCGGTGGGTGTAAAAAAAATGTCCACTTAGCGGCTTCAGACTGTAGGCTTTGTGTGGGCGAGTGCGGGGTGTACCAAGATGGCCGTGACGGAGCGTCACTTCCGTTGTGAAATCTGATGGGTTGCCTAATATAACAGGACACAGGCTCTGTGAAAAGTCTGACACAGCAGTGCCTACTCACAGGTCATAATGCCGAGTCCCCCTACTGCCCGGTCTTCCACCGTGTTGCTCCTTAGTGATGTTGGCTTCCCTCCTCTTCTCTCCTCTCCCCTTGGCTGCTGCAGAGGGATGTTTTAGCATGAAGAGTGGAGGGAAAGGGTTTGTCAATATGTCATTTACCGGACCCTTCCTTTTCTAAATGAACACACTTACTCAATATTTTCATTCATAACTGAAACATAGTAACCTGTGTTTACTATGCTTCCGTTTGTGAATGAACAGGAAGCCCCTCAACACAGAGCATTTCTCAATCATTCACTGTCCAGTGCAGCTGATGCTGCAGGAAAAGGCATGTGCGTTTGAGCTGTGGGGCGAACACCCTAATGCAATAGGCTGCGCACACCTATGGCGCTTACTGTCATTAAACTATATCCAGAGTAGCACCTGTTTAAAATCTGAATACTAAAGATGAACAGAAATATTTGTACACAGAAAAAAAAACGGGCTTCCAGATATATTAAAAATAAAAGTGCTTCAAACCAATAAAATGTGATTTGGATCATTCACATTTATTTGGTCTGAAGCACTTTTATGTTTTATATATCTGGAAGCACATGCATTTCTGTGTATATACATAGTGAATACATGTCATAGAATTCAAGGAAGTAAATGTGTGGGGATCCTCACAAAGTAACTTTACAAACTTCAAGATTGATCAGATTAATAGAAGTAAGCTAGCAATAATTGAAATTCAATGTGGAAATGAATATACTGTGTTTTCCCGAAAATAAGCCCGGGTCTTATATTAATTTTGGCAACAAAGACACCGTAGGGCTTATTTTCGGGGTAGGTCTCAACATGTCATGTGCTGTCTTCTCTCCCCCTCTCCCTCCCTGAACTGCAGAGGGGAGGAGGGGTAGCGAGAACTTGTAGCTGGCAATGCAGATTCCACGCAGCCAGGCACACAGGCTCATCCACATATTTCTCCAATGACCAGTCTAGTGCTGTTGTTTTTGTTGTTCTTATTTTTGGAGAACTTGAATAGGGTTGAGGGAATTAAGTGGCATACTCTAAAAACAGACATTATGTAAAAGTTGCTGATTAAGTATTCTTTCTGAAAAGCTGTAATAAAGTCTGTGCTTGCAACAAACAGTGGACTTTAGCTTTGAAGTAGTAGTAGTAGTAGTAACTTCAAACTCCTTCCTTTAGAGCCACAAGAGCAGAGTCACATTTACAGAGAACTAGGTAGAATAAGCTCTTCAGAGCACCAGCTGGTGCCCCTTTAAACAGGCCCACAGCTGACTCTCTAGCACCAGAGAGGTGGCAGCAGCACAAAGGTCCACAAGATCTCTCATCTGTCTGTACTCACACAAGGCCCGAGGACAGCTGGTTCCCTCCTTCCAAGCGACACCTTACTCTGGTGATACCAGAACAGATCTTCAGTGGACAGTCCCCTCTCAGGCAGCCCTCTCTCTCTAGCTTCAGGGTTTCAGCATCCAGGCCCTCAGGTCACCGATGTGAGGCCTCACAACAGCAGACATGCGGCAGCAAGCCCCTCCAGGCTGGACTAATCCTCTCCAGGAACAGACCCTAAGCTCAGTATGCTCACAGAATATATACAGTCTCTCAGAGCCTGCCTCTCTGGGATTGGCCAGGGCTGTATCAATATTAATTCTGCCATTTGCATAGAGCCACACCTATATCCATAAAAATAATCAAGCTATCTGGAGACAGAGGGAGCTATTAAGATGGCAACAGCTGAGCACATCGAACAGACTTAACTAGTAGAATGCAGCTGCACTGATTACAGTGAGCAAGCTAAATCTATCAAAACAGAGCTCCACAAAAATGCAGTGAGCCAAAACTAATTCCATATCTATCTATCTAATCCTAGCACCTACCTAGGAGACTTCTAAACTTTAAAAACCTGGAAAAGTGCCCTCAGTACTAGATTTAATTGTGTGCAGTAAAACTGCATTGGATTCAAATTCTGTGTCTTTTTGAAGGGTTAAACTGTCTGTGGCTGGTATCAAATCAGCAGATGAACATACTCTCTGGACAGACTGGGTCTGTGGTGGTATGCCGTTGAATAAAGCAGCATTTGAAACAGAACAAGGGCTGTATGATTTAGAACAATTTATTTCTCCCCTCTACCTATGTTTCCCTGTGTGCTCACTGTGTGCACAAGATGACTATCCATTTATTTGGGTATAGCGGTGCCCTGAGGGCTGCTGTGTGTTGTAGTCCATCTGTCACCCTGCCCAGCAAGGCACACAGTTCTCATTCACCCTCAGGCAGAAAACCAGTCCTCTCCTAGAGACTTTGCCTGGCAGTGCTCTCCCGCTGTCCTCTTTTGCTCCTGTGCCACCTGTCCAGGACACCTCCGTGTGTCATATGAAGGGTCCTCTCCACACCCGAGCCCCAGGCCCAAGGTCACCCCCCCAGACTGGGGAGCTCTCTCCAAGGCCCGACAGCCTAGCACTCTATCTCCAGCTTTCCACCTGAACAACTCCTCCCCCGCTGGGCTGACACTGAGTATTTAGAGAGGCCTGCCTCCTGCCAATCCAAGTTGGGAATTTGTCAGGGCCCTCCTAAACACTCCAAGCATCTCCACCTCCCCTCTCCTCCTTTCATTCTAGCATATTCTAGAAAGCTCTGGAAAGAAGTGGGAGGTCTTGGTGCTGCTGCTTGTGAGTCACCAGCTTTACAATGAGTCACTCCCAACCCAGATCAAAACACGCCCAGGCTTGGTGGCAGCCAAGCCTGGAAATGTATCTACTCTAAAAAAAAAAAAAAAACTATCACTATCTTTTTAGTACACTAGAGGGTGCTACATGAGGTATCGTAGCTATCTATATAAGCTTATCATTTGAATTCACACTAGCTTGCGTCATAAAATGCTCTGCGATGGAAACCTAAATCTCAGCATCAGACACTTTTTTAACAAGGGACAGCATGTCTCGGAAAGCTTTATGATTCCTTTCCTCACCATCCTACTAATAGCTATTCTATAGAATCATAGATAGAATTGTCATCTGTACATTAAGAATCACAGTTCCACTTCCCACATTGGAAATGTATACACTTACAGTATTTCTCAGTATGTAAATATCCTAGTTTGCTTTGGTGATAAAGTAGTGTGTCTTGTCACATATGGCTGAGCTTGGCCTAATTGGTAAACAGATCTGCTCAATTATAGGTGTGTTTGCTCTGTTCAATTACCCAAGCAATGTGTTTGCTCTCCAACCCTGCAAAAAGCAACTTCTCTATGTATTACTTCTCACACATCAGTCCAAAAGCCAGCTCCCAAATCGTGTCCATATTTTAACATTTTAAAACAAGATACTCACTGCTGGCTATTTTAAACTGCTTACCAAACACCCAACATACCTGCAACTGCATAAGAGAGAATTTAGTTTCCCAGGTATTGGTAAGTGGTTAGTAAGTGTTGTACCAGTGTTCAGGACACCTATTAGACGCTAAGTGCCGGTTCACACTGATGCGAGTTCATAACGAATGTGATGCGTCAAAAACATTCTAAATTCGCATGTCATCCCTAAAGTCATTGTTTTCAATGACCGTCGTTCACATATATGCGTTGCGATTCCCCTACGAATGCGATGCGATAAAAAAAAGGGTCTTGTGCGAGTTTACTGCGTTGCGTTGCGAATTTAGCCTCCATAGACATCAATGTAAATCGTTCTGGAATCGCATTGTTGGTTCAGATATGTGCGAATTCCACCACACTACTCTCCACAAAAACCAGGAAATACACAGGAAGTTAACACCTTTTTTCTTTTTCCATTATGATTCTATTGGCTAGAACATCAATCGCAGCTATGACCAACTCCTGAAATTCGCGTTAAAATCGCGGTAAATTCGCGGTAAAATCGCACCTCACACAGGACAAAAAAAACGGAACAAATTCGCAGCGCAGCAGTGTGAACCGGCACTTACATTTACCTGGAGTTAATGTGAGGGAAAATCCAAAAGTTGAATATCTCTTCAAGCACTTGTTTACAAATTTGCATTGTAAGCCAGCTTGCAGTACGCAGTACAAGGTAGAACTGCAGCCTCAGCAAATTCTATATACAGCTGTTTTTAACTATGTCATTATCATACTGCAGACAAGGCTGGTAGAGCTGATATTAACCTTCAGCAAATGTGTTGTACAGTCGTCAGCCTGGAAATTATTGTAGCAGGTACAGCAGTAAGGCTGGATTCACACCTATGCATTTTTAGTGCTTTTTGCAGATTTGCACTGCAGAACGTGTTCCATAGGAAACCATGGTAAATGGACTGTAATACAAATCTGCAAAATGCAAAAAGCACTAAAAATGCCTAGGTGTGAATCCAGCCTAAGGAAGACATTATGTAGACCAGCCTTTTTTTGACCTTTTAAACGTAGAGGAATCCGTAAAAATGTTTTCATGTTTTAGGGAACCTTTACTAAAACAATCATTGAGTATCAGTGGGAAAATGTTGCTCACATTGGTGGTCAGTGGAAATATTACCACTCTTACAGACAGCTAAAAAGATGATTGGTGTCATGCTGCTGGCTTTGCCAAGCGGCATTGACCCTGGAACTACACAAGCATCATTAGGTGGGAGGTCAACCCTAGTTGAGAAAAATAGTGGTTGTAGACAGATTAGCATTAACCCACATACATAACAATGTTCTCCAGACATGAATATTTTACATTTTAGCTGGCTTAGACAGTGGATTGTACTGCTCCAATACTAAATGACTAATTTTGCTAATCATCTTGTGTTACTGGCTTCTGGTAGAACTTCAGCAAATTTTTCTTACTAGTTTTAAGTAGAGTGGCGATGGGTTTTGTTGCCATCTTTATTTCTGTTAGGGAAAGTCTTGGCTTATGACTTCTGCATAAATGTTACATTTTTCAAATGTCAGCGATCAAGACAATGTGTCTGACTAACAGCTGTCAAATATGGAATTTACCTTCTATTTGTGGAGAGGTCCTTTAATTATCTGTTTTACCAAGTGTGGAGGAAGACAGCAAAATATAGTTGACACAGGTTCTAACCCTTCCCTACTACTAAACTATTGAGTTTTGATTGGAATTTTTTTCAGAATTACTAATTATGATAACTTAAATAAAGAGATGCAGGCCAGCATGTCCTAGTGGTGTGCACGTATACCAGCCTATACAAAGCTGCATTGTTCTGCATATTTTGGTTTTCTAAATTTGTCCAGAGAAAATATTGATTGGCTAAATAAATATATATGGTGATGGATCACTTTGCTGTCCTATACAGTATCAATAATTTTTGTCAGAAGACAAAAGTAAAGATGTAAGAATGGAACTGAAGCTTTGGGGTATGATAAGGCTATTAGTAGTCTCACCTACCATCTGGTCTGTGTTCCTGGAAGGACTGATGCTGTGTGCTCTAGCCACTATGAATAGTGGGAATGGTGCTAAATGTAGACAATGTGTCCCCTTCTCCTATAACTGATCAGAGTGAAACTACTTTGCCATAAATATTCTGCCATGTTGTGCATGAAGACATACTGTGGTTGATTTACTAAAACTGGAGAGGTCAACTACCCCTATCAATGAAGGCGAAGTTGCTAAAACTGGAACAGAGAGACTCTGGTGCAGCTGTGCATGGTAGCCAATAGGCTCCTAACTTCAGCTTGTTCAATTAAGCTTTGACAACCCCCCCTCCCCAAAAAACCCCCCCCAAAAAACTGGAAGCTCCTGTTTTAGTAAATAAACCCACTGTATTAACAATGTGATAGCAAGACTGTGGTTTTCAAGCCTATTTCATTTCCTGTGCCATGTTCCAGTAAGTGGTAGCCATTGTACAGTTCATAGGTGTATCTAAGCCTCCACACACATACCTTAAGTCCTGTTTCACACCTGAGCCTTCTGTAGGCTAATGTCAGATGGCAGATTTCAGGGACATGTCTGACAATTAAAATATGCTGTTGAAAGTTTTCAACTTTGAGCTGTGAGCAACATCAAATGAATTGGCACACTTCCAGCCCATTTGAGAGCACCATGTGAAAGTTAGCGTTTTTATTCCCATAGCTGTGAGAAGCCTCCTGGTAAGGCACTGTATATGCACCTTTTTCAGAGAGTGCTTTGCTGGCATGCTTATTTGGTGGGTTCATGGCAGATGTATTCTATAACAATACCTGACTTCAGTTGAAGGCCTGACCTCACATTTTTTTAAAGTATCCAAACCCAAGAAAAAAATGTTATATGTGAAAACTTACCAGTCCTATAGGCAGGGGCGTTGCTAGGTCTGCAAAAGATCTGGGGCTAGAGCCCATAGCAGCGGTCACCAACCTTTTTGCAGGCCCGCGGGGGGGGGGGGGGTCACACCAGTGGTAAGCAAGTTGTTCAACTCACAATAATGCAGAATCAGTGGGAGCCCTGGGCGTGTCACTTGCCACCGTCGCCTGTCACCAGGTGCAGTGTGTCACTTGCCACCATCGCCTGTCACCAGATGCGGCTTGTTACTTGCCACCGTTACCTGCCATTAGATGTGGATTGTCACTTGCCATGTTGCCTGCCACCAGATGTGGATTATCACTTGCCACGTCCCCTGCCACCATTTGCAGGTTGTCACTTGCCATGTCACCTACCACCATTTGCAGATTGTCACTTGCCACGTCTCCTGCCACCATTTGCAGATTGTCACGTCACCTGCCACCATTTTCAGATTGTCACTTGCTACTTCACCTGCCACTAGATGTGGGTTGTCACTTGCCACATCACCTGGCACCAGATGTGGATTGTCACTTGCCAACTGATGTGGATTGTAACTGGCCATGTCACCTACCACCATATGCAGATTGTCACTTGCCACGTCTCCTGCCACCATTTGCAGATTGCCATGTCACCTGCCACCATTTTCAGATTATCACTTGCTATGTCACCTGCCCAGGGGCGTAACTAGAAATAGCAGAGCCCCATAGCAAAATGTTGTATGGGGCCCCCCTGCAAACAGCCCCCCCCCACAGCTGCCCTAGTGTTAATGCAGCGTGACCTGTGCCCAATACAGCATGACTTGTGCCCAATACAGCCTGGTCTGCCTGTGCCCCATACAGCCCCACCTATGCAGAGGAAGAGGCAAGCCACTCAGATCAGCAGAGAGCGGGATTGCCCGCTGTAATAGCTTTCATTTGAATTTCCCGTCTTCTCGGGGCTCATCGTCACATAGCCCCACCTCTTGGCCCGATGCCTTTGATGATGTCACATGTCCCGCATTGGATCGGCGTTCTGTCTATCAAAGGCACTGGGCCAAAAGTTGGAGCTATGTGACGTGAGCTCCGGGAACACTGGAAGTTCTAATGAAAGCTCTTACATCGGGCAATTCAGCTCTCTGCTGCTGATACGGACAGCTCGCCTCTTCCTTTCCTCTCTCTTCCCCTGGCTGAGAGACTGTGCCAGCGGTGCTCTTATCCTCACTGGGCCCCACTCAGCTGCAGGCCCCATAGCGCCCGCATGGGTCGCTATGGTGGTAGTTACGCCCCTGCACCTGCCACTAGATGTGGGTTGTCACTTGCCACATCACCCGGCACCAGATGTGGATTAAGTATATAAAAAAGCTCAAGCGCTGACGTGGTTGCAATTTTACTACTATGAGAACCAAATGGTTAATATGAGATGACCAAATAATATAGCTGCAACTAAGTGAGTAATAAGATCAATAAATAGTAAAAATGGTCAGTTGTGCTCATATTATCCTCATATTCCCATAAAAAAATGAAGGGTAAAAATGCTTCTAATAGTAACACTAAATTCCCATAAAAATGGTAAAAATAAGAATGGAAAAAATAAAAGGTAAAATTCCACTTCTAATAATAACAGTGAATATTCATTAATAAATTAAATTCAACTAAACTAATCCCACCATAATACATAAATGTGCTCATAAAAAAACGCACAGTAAGAGCCCTTTCAAACTGGGGCGGTTTGCAGGCGCTATTGCGCTAATAATAGCGCCTGCAAACCGACCCGAAAGTGCCGCTGCTTGCATTCCAGTGTGAAAGCCCCGAGGGAGCGATGCGCTGGCAGGATGGTAAAAAAAGTCCTGCCAGCAGCATCTTCGGAGCGGTGAAGGAGCAATGTGTATACCGCTCCTTTACCGCTCCTGCCCATTGAAATCAATGGGACAGCGCGGCTATACCGCCGGAAAAGTGCCTCTGCAGAAGCGCTTTGCAGTGGTATTTAACCCTTTCTCGGCAGCTAGCGGGGGGTAAAACCGCCCCGCTAGCGGCCGCATACCGACGGTAAAACGCTGCTAATAATACGCCGTCCCCCGCCCCAGTGTGAAAGGGCTCTACTAAACCTTGCTGTGTATGCGCTTTAAAACAGCTATATGCTCCTTACAAATAAATATATTAAGTGAAATCTAATTAAATAAAGCAAGTAAAATCTGATTATATATATCGTGCTTCCTTGAGATTTCTCCAAAATTATAAATACAAATGTGCAAATGTTATATATACAAAAATCCTCCTTTTCCTACAAATCCTTCATGTGAAGTGTGGATAATTCATCAAGTGTTATATAAATAAACGAAACAGTGTCAATTAGCTTGTGACAATGTTGAAACCAAAAGTTGAAATGAAAGTGAAAAAAGTGTTGATGTGGATTGTAACTTGCCATGCCAGCACCACCAAATGTGCATTGTCGCTGCAATGGTGGCAGGCTGGCAGCACTGGTCAATTTAGTGAGGGCAGGAGAGCGGTGATGTGGGGCAGGCAGTGAGAGATGATGTCATCTCCCTGCTCCCCCACCCCTGACATTTAAGCAAGGGGGGTCTGGCTGCAGGGTGGAGCTCCACCGATGACAGGAAGCACGTGACCTCCACTCCACCATGCTGTGAGGGCAGAAGAGCACTGATGTGTGGCGGGCAGTGAGAGTTGAAATCATCTCTCTGCACCTCGCTCCCACATTGAAGAGGCCCAGCTGTGAAGAGCACTGATGTGGAGCGGTCGGAGAGAGATGATGTCATCTCTGCTCGTCTGCCCGCTCGCTTCTCTCCTCTCCTCCACCTCTCTCATGCAGCCAGCCTGCCTGCCGCAGATTAGGCAGGGACCCTGCGGCAAGAGACTCGGGGCTATGGGCCCCAGATTCGGGGCTATAGCCCCAATAGCCACCCCCTAGCAACGCCTCTGCCTATAGGCAGGGCTTTTTTTCAGCGGGAACTCGGGGGAACGCAGTTCCGGCACCTCCAGTACTGATGGTGGTGCTGGGGTGTTGGAGGGTCTATTGTTGCCAACTGCTGGGGAATCTATTATTTCTGGGGGATCATTTGTTCCTCAGGAGGTCTATTTATGTTGGTGGGGGATTTTTGCTGGGAGGATCTTATGTTGGTAGGGGGTCAATTATTGCTGGTGGGGATCTACTTTTGAAGGAGGGGGTCTATTGTTCCTGGCTGTCAGGAGATCCACTGTATTGTTATTGGTAGGGGTTTATTGTTGCTAGGGAGAGCTATTGTTGCTGGGAGGGATTTACTGTTGAGGGAAGAGTCTGTTGATGCTGGCTGCTAGAGGGTTTGTTGGGAGATCTACTCTATTGTTATATCGGGGGTGTTTAGTTGTAGGAGGTCTATTTTTTCTGGGGTGATTGTTGCTGGCTACACAAAATTGTACTCAGATGTGGATAGGGAAAAGAAACAATGGGTGACTCAGAAGGAAGAGTACCTGCACCTATTCTCTGAGAAAAAAAGCCCTGCCTATAGGTAAGGTGGCTACATTTGTTTTCCTTTCTCAGGCGTTTTCTGCTGCTTAATTTTTGTCTGGTGGTCTTGCCAGCCATGCCCTTCTTGTCCTAGTATAACAAGACACTTAACAGACCAACAGGGAGCAAATAAGCAAAGTAAATTTTTAGGGTTTACTTCAGGCAGACCTGTCAATAACATAGAATTACAGAATTTATGATAGCAACAGGTAGCTTTCAGCACATTAAGGGGGATAACTTTAAATCAGGAGGCTGAAAGATGTCCTGGGGTGAGATTTTTTTGCAATACAATTTTTTTTAACAGTAAAAAAAAAGTTATTACAAGTTTTAAAAATACAAAACAGCAATAGCTATCCGTAGAAAATAACACAAATCAAGTATCATACAAACATTAGTGCAACAGAAGCAGGAAAGTATAATCCATATGAGTTTTACAAAAAGTATAATTCAGTGACAAAAATCAGTGAATAAGAAAGTGCTAATGCATACTATCTTAACGAAAAGTTCTTAAAGGCACATAAAAGAAAAAAGGTGAAAAGAGGGGATGGGGTTGGGGGAGAAAAAGGTGGAGGTCAAGCCGAATCCAACCATGCAGACCAGATTTGATCATATTTTTGGCTGAGCAGCCGCTGCTCATATACTCTATGTCAGTTGGTATAAGGGGAGTGCCGATCTAATAGTCAAGCACCAATCAATGTAGGATGGAGAGTTTCCCATTTAACGAGAATTTTCCTTCTGGCATAGTAGGAGATGTGGAACTGCAGCAGTTTATTGTGTTTTAAAATAGAGAGAGAACCATAAATGCCTTGCAGCAAAACAGTGGGATCTGGAACCAGTGACAGTTTCAGTGCCCTGGCCAACCGGGATGTAACTTGCTTTCAATAATCGGCATACAGGGAGCACTTCCACACCATATGATAGAAGGTGCCAGTGTCATTTAAACTTGTTACAGAGTGAAAAAGGGTGGGATTAATGCAATGAAACTTCTAATATATCCTATGTAAAGATATCAATTAATTTATCCCTAGAAGATACTATCAGTTTAGTATATTGAGCTACCACATCCTCCCATTCCTCCTCACAGTCGGCGGGGGTGTCAGTTTTCCACTTCTGGAATAATAGAGAGGGCCTGGCCCCATGATGAGTTATAAGGAATGCATAAGAAAGGGGCTTATCAAGATCAGGGACCTTTAAAAGAGACACCAAGGAGTGTTGTTGAAAGATAGTTGATAAGGGGAACTGGGTCCTAATAGCATGCCATAGTTATAAGTAGTTGAAAAAATACCAGTTGGGAAGGGCAAATTTTTTTTTCCAGTGAGTTGTAGGATATGAATTCCCTGGTTGGGAAGACATGCCCCAGCTCATGTATACCCACTCTTGTCCAAATCTGGGGGTCTGGGATGGTGGAAAGATGTGGTAGGTTGGGATTGTCCCAAAAGAGTATTAAGGGATCAAATCCCCGGAGAAGAGGGCCATTTAAGTATGGTAGTCCAAACCTAGGGGACATGGGTCCCCTGTGTATCAAAGATTGAAGCAGTTGCGAGGAACTAACTCTAGCTGCCTCCCAGGCTGGGTTCCCATCAGGGATGGCAAGCCACCAATGTAGAGTAACTAAAAGAGAAGACGTAGTGTAAATACAGATTAGGCAGTGCTAGGCCAGCATTTGCAATACTATGTACATATGGACAGGTAATTTTCCTCAGTTACCTTTCTTCTGCTGTTATATGCTTTGCAATGATCTTCTACCCACGGGTCCAGTTTGGGGTGATTCATCCTTTCCCAATAAGATGAGGCAGGAGTGGGATTTGGAAAAACACCCTACTGGCAATGACAGAGATTGTTGTTTTTTCACCTTCATGTGCACTTATGCTATTGCTTTCTAGACAAACTCTAAAGAAGATACTGTATCTACAGTATATACAGTACTATGTGATGAATTGTTTCAAAGAGATTGTTGATGTTATGCCATTATCTTGAATTACTATGATTATGTTCACGGCATAATCAAAATTATGCTCAAAATTATCATCTCAATGCAACATGGTGGTCCTCGGGAAAAAGCCAGCATAGAGCCTTTATATACATATAAAAATGCACAAAAACTCCTGCAGAAATATTCAGCACACCTTCCAGGTATTAGCGGTCTTGATGTTTGGATTGTTTGCTCATAATGTCTGCTGCTGATCTCTCTGTTTGAGAACCTTAGACCTCTAGGAAGTACATGTGCAGGCGCCCCCCTCCCCTCCTCACATTATAAAGGGTCAAAGGTAGAAAGCAAGGGATAGATTGTGTAGCAGCTGCCTGTAGCTCTAAAAACTATGACACTGTCCAAAGGACCTTCAGCAGTAGGCATACCTGCAGGGATACAGGCAATGTGCTCTTCTATGGTAAGACTATATTTAATGACTAAAGCCTCTGACTTTATAATGGACATAGGAATGTATGTGCATAAAGCTGATATGTGCTTTAATATATAGGCAAAACTGTCAATTCATATACAATATTAAGCAGCTCAGCTAGCAGTCATTTTATCTCTATGGGTTTTTCAAGTCATTTCACAAAATAGTGTGCAAATGAACTAAGTCAGTAACTTTAAATATTTTAAAGAGAAAGTGTCAAAGTGTACATATTGGCCTGGGGTAACACCAGGGTTTTTCTTTTTTTTTGAGCCAGCACAATGTATTGCCCAATTTTATCATTTTATGCCTGTTTGTAATATATGTTGTAGTCACATTACATACATTTTACTTGCTATGTAACATATATAGATATGTTTTAAGGAAGAAATAATAGGCTCATCTAACAAAGTAATATGCACATCAAACATCTACTGGTGAAATGTGATTTTATGGATATGTATCTAACTTTTTAAACCATATTTTATGTCTGGAGTTCAGAAGTACAGTAATAATTAGTAATTATGATATGGCAGACTATTCACCACTGTACATTCAATATGTGTGTGGATTGGTGCAAATGAAAATCTGATTTGGTGCACAAAAAAGCAGCCCACATGACCACTTCCATTGAAAGCAATGAGGTCTCCTTGTAAATTGTAGACATGTAGATGAATGCATTTTAATGGTGTGTATATTTGCATTTAGGCAGGCAAGCTTTACCTCCTTCTGTGCACTCGGGCTTAAGTAGACTGTATGATTACTAGTAATAGTAAAAAAAGGTAGTAAAAAAAATAAGAACTAGCAACAAAGAGCTTGTCATGAGTACCAGACACTTCCCAGACTACTGGAAAACGTACGACTTATTAAGGATCAATCTTTTTTTTCTACGGGAAAAAGGAAGTGGTTCTTTTACCATCTTTGCATCGCAAATTAAATGTTGACCTGGAAGCAAAACTTACAGTAAATCTAGCCTTATAGCTATGGTCATGAGGATGAACAGATCCATCCTCTCACATGAATATTGATAGGAAATCTATCCACCTGTTAGCTATTGTGACCAATGCGACCATAAGATACTGATTGGTTTCAGGTAACCTGTGTTGTAAAATATAGTGGCTTCTACTTTTTCTTGTTTTTTTTAAGATTTGCTTTATACTTATTGGCTTTTATATTTATTTAATGAGTACACTTATTTGTTATGTTGCCTAATTAGGATGTTTGTCATCAGATCTGACCAATTTTGGCTATATTATATGACAGTCTCACACCTAAGGGCATATTGGACATCCTTGAGAAATCATCTTTGGGAAAAAAAGATCAATTTGAAACAATTGATTTTTTTCCCCCATTGATAAGAGCCTTCCTCCTCTCTCTTTCTCTCACTCTCCCTCTCTCTCGCTAATCTTGCATACTCCTGTGGTGTCACAGCTACATCCTTCACTGTTCCTCTGTCTGCACCAATAGATTATGCTAGCATTTCCTAATTTTTTTTCTGAACTACCACCAACAGGGCAAGTATTTAAAGGGTAACTCCACTTTCGTAGGGAAAAAAATAGCTAATAGAAAAAAAATAATATAGCAAATACAATTGTAACTTATAATCATATTGTATTGCTATTAAAAATGACCTTTCCTTTTCAATCTGCAGCTCTGTAATTTTCTGTAAAGTGCAATGCAATATGGCTACCTGGGGGTGTACTTTACACAGAATGTGTACAGAACACTACCCAGAAACATAATTTCCTGTTTGTGTGATTGGCACACTGTTTTTCCCAGAAGCCTACACTAAGATTCAAGTCAGATTTCAGGAATTCCCTGCAACAACGATGTCATTTTTGGTGAGATACTCCCAATAGGAAATCACATCTAAAGGGATGCAGACCCTGCAAGTTTCCTCATTAGTGCCCTGCAGGTGCAGCAGCTGGTTGATAATTATGAAACCACTCCCATTAGATTCACTTACAACATGGACACAGACAAACATACAGGGTTCATAATAACAAAAGGAAGGAATCTGCAACAAAGTTTGATAGAATCCTTGTAATGTACATTGATCACCCAGAGGGGAGTGTTTTTTTCTCAACAAAAGTGGAGTTACTCTTTAAGATGTCGAAATAGGTGCAGAAATTGGTTGATAGGTAACTTTCTAAAGGAAGCAATCTACTTTACTCATGCATTAAGAGAGCTGAAAAGCATTCAGTGCTAAGTGTGTGAAGGTTCTCATTAATCCAGGTCAAGGTATAGCTAGTAGTAGTTAGTTTGCTGCTTATCCAAATGATGCTCCATGGATAAGCAGCAAAATGCCCTCAATGTCACAGAACAAGTCCAGTTGAATGTGACTACTACTACCGTAGCTGTGAAGTGTTAGGGCTACTATAGCTGCTGCTTTACAATTGTACCCTTGTGTATAATGTTTTGAATTGTGAAATTTAATCAGAATACATCTATTTCTATTGTTACTCTTACAGATGGTAAATAAAAACTTCCATAAAAAAGTGATCTCCGTGGAACGTTCCGCATGTCGCTGGAAATCTTTTTGTATTTGGATATAATCTTATGTGTACAAAGCCCCTGTACAAAATATATTACCTGCCTCAGGTAGCACCTGTAGACTGAAGAACAGACTGAGGATGGCAGCCATGATGAAGAAGAAGAGTTTGCACACAGCACCGCCTGATGGTGGCTGGGGGTGGATGATTGTGATTGGCTGCTTTCTTGTCACAGTTTGCACGAGAGCCGTTACACGGTATGTCAGTTTCTCTTTCCTAAAAGAAACACCCCAACACCCATAACTCATATTGAGCAGAATGTGATGACCTGTTCATTGCCTATTACTTATATTTTTAGGTGTATCTCAATATTCTTTGTTGAATTCCAATTATATTTTGGTCAAGATTACTCAAGAACGGCTTGGATACATTCCATTGTTGATTGTGCCACTATGTTATGTGGTAGGTAACCTAATGCAAAGACCTTGTTATCCTAAATGTAATTAGAATAATACATATTTGAATAATTAACTCATAGATTTTTTATAGTAAATTGAGAAGGGATCTGATATTATAATAACATGTGCAGGGGTGTAACTAGAAATAGCAGGGCCCCATAGGAAAATGTTGTATGGGGCCCCCCTGCAAACAGCCCCCCCCACAGCTGCCCTAGTGTCAATGCAGCGTGACCTGTGCCCAATACAGCGTAACCTGTGCCCCATACAGCGTGACCTGTGCCCCATACAGCGTGACCTGTGCCCCATACAGCCTGGTCTGCCTGTGCCCCATACAGCCCCACTTATGCAGAGGAAGAGGCAAGCCACCCGGATCAGCAGAGAGCGGGATTGCCTGCTGTAATAGCTTTCATTTGAATTTCCTGTCTTCCCGGGGCTCATCGTCACATAGCCCCACCTCTTGGCCCGACGCCTTTGATGACGTCACATGTCCCGCATTGGATCGGCGTTCTATCAAAGGCACCCGGCAAAAAGGTGGAGCTATGTGACGTGAGCCCCGGGAACACTGGAAGTTCTAATGAAAGCTCTTACATCAGGCAATTCAGCTCTCTGCTGATACGGACAGCTCGCCTCTTCCTTTCCTCTCTCTTCCCCTGACTGGGAGACTGTGCCGGCGGTGATCTTATCCTCACTGGGCCCCACTTGGCTGCTGTCGCTATGGTGGTAGTTACGCCCCTGAACATGTGCGCATCTAGTAGTGAAGATAGCCAACTGATGTTCTTCCCATTCATAAGTATGTTGCTTTAAAGGAAAGTCCTATGACCATTTAAACCGGTAAATCGCTGCTGCTCTTGGTAACCTCTGAGATACTGTAAATTTATCTTACAAACCATATAATGATCTATTCTGCTTTTTGCAGCCCCTCTTGGAAGTTATGTGAGCAACCATGTCTCTTGTCAAGTGGGCATCATACTCGGTGGACTTCTTGCATCCACAGGACTTGTCCTGAGTTCCTTTGCGACAAGCCTAGAGTATCTCTACCTCACGCTAGGAGTTATTACAGGTGATCCTCACTATAGTTTCATATATGTATCTGATTCAAAATAAAAGGGATCTTAAGTAATATATAATGTGAAGACTTTTAAAATTGGAGAAGACTTTTTAAAATGTTCATAAGTTGCAAAAAAACATCCTCAGGTTCTGTCCATTGGAACACTGTACAACCTGAAATGGCCAGCACCCAAACACCTACTGTGGGCAGTCATTGGTCCTCTAATTTTCTCTACCACTAGTGTCTTACCCCTTGAATTATAAGCTCTGTTACTAGATGTGCATCTAGACATGCAGTGCTTAAGCAGAAGGACCCTGTTGGTCCTTGAGTCGATCAATATTCTGCTTTATAATATCTTTATTGGCTTATTGCATCATCTTTGGTTGTTACCCTGTCCTTTCTTAGCTCCTAATGTTTATCTGCCTGCCACATACCTCAGTATACTCTATTATACTGTAGTTTAAATTCTACTTGCCCATTAAATATCTGTACTATGCTTTGGTTGCTGTCAACAATGGAAAAAATGTGAGAACTGCAAATTATATGTGATATACAGTGAAAACCAAACTGCAGGGGGGCCTAGGCATATTTTAGGCTAAAAATTATAATAATTATTAAAACAAAAATACACCAGGGAGATAAGTGAACCTGGTATTATTCGGCTGTCCATAGTCCTCAAATTACTGTAGGGACTCCTCTTGAGAACCTGTCCATGCTCTGTGGATATGCGGGCATCATTGAAGTTCATTGAATGAAAACAAGAGATCATGAAAATGCAACCAATAGAATGATGAGCATAATTCATAGGTGACTGCATATAATACATTTGTATTATAGTGATTGCATCTTCTTCTTCTTCTTCTTCTTCTTATTATTATTATTACACAGGATTTATATATCTTGTGCAGCGCTTTACAACAGACAGTGCAGTTACAATAAAATTTAATACAGGAGGAATCAGAGGGCCCTGCTCGTTAGAGCTTATAACGTAGTATACTATAGTGATTGCGACCTATTATAGTCATTACATTATATTATAGTAAAAGCAAAGTACACACAGAAATAGAAAATGTGGTAGTTTTAGCCCATGTGCCAGTGACTGTTGGCTATTTCACTAGTTAAATGGAGACAGGAATACTAACAACCGTTATTAGCTTTGAGTAGCTGTGGTATTAAAAGCTTAGTATGCAGTCTCCTAGAGGATAGTATTAATAATCTGGCATTACTATTGTTTTTGCATGGAAATCTGCCAGGCATTTACAAAGGAAGAATGTGCATCACAAAGGCACCTGCATCAACACACCAGTGGCTGTTTGCTTTGAATGTTTTTATTTCTTGTGAAACATTTTTAATATGATGAGTAATAATTAAAAAAATGTCTAATCTATTACATAATGAGCACTGCTGGCAATGTGGCCTGAAATGTACATGAGTGCATAATAACTATAAAAGACAGCAGGGAACAAACAATTGGGGATGAAAAAGGGCTGAGGGGTTACCGATGCATTCAACAAAACAGATAATGCAAATACTTCCCTTCAATGTAGTTGTTACATTGAAAATTTTAATTGACTTATTTGCACAATTTTAAAATAGCAAATTGCATTTTGGATTTGTTAATGTGTATGGAAGTTGTAGACTGGGGGTTAAAGTGTTACTAAACCCAGGACCCTGCATTCACTATAACTGGTCTCCCACAGTATGGAACATGGAAATACAATTATTTTAGTAAATTTAAACTGCTAAATACCTTTTCTCATCAGCAGTATATTGCAGTCTTATGACTTCTATGAGTATCTGGTTAAAGCTTGTAGGAGGAGTTTTCATTCTACTTTGACTGTCCTATGAGGTTGCAGGACCTCTGACCTTCTATCTGGACAGTGCTGAGTGGCCCCGTGCAATCCCATTCCACGTCCTAAGAAAAAAAAACACAACTCTCTAGCAATACACACCAAACTGAGCATGTGCAGAGCGCTCCCAAGGCTCTGTTTAACCAGGAGATAGATTGGGGACAGTGGAAGAAGGGGAGGATCAGAGAAGACAGGATCAAACAGCCTTTTTACACAATGCAGAGGATTAACCCCTTAGGATCCACAGTGAGTATAACACGCATGCTTTACAGCATATACAGACTGATTTTACTGTTGTGGGTTTAATAACACTTTAAGCATCAAGTTCAACTAAAGCTAACTTGTTTTTTGCTTCATTTCACAGCTGTACGTACTTACCTGTCCTTTGTTCCCTGCAGTAAATAGAGCCATACTGTGAGGGGATCATCTATAACAAATAGCAGATATTGCTAAACTCAGCAAGGTTACTCAATACTGTGGCATGTAGGGAGTTTTAGGTTAGGGGATGATGGAGCATAAAGCTGAAGTATGTAGCTTGGTGGGGGGACTTGGTTAGAGTAGGTGGTTTTAGGTTAGACAATGAGGGAGTGTGGACTTATATAGCTTTTACTAAAAGTGAATTATCTCTTTTAAAAATAAAATAATAATGGAAGCATCAGTATTTCTGTCCTCATGGGTGTTAGGGCCTGCTCACACCAGCCCGCTCGTGTTATGCTCTGTATAACTAATGCTAGCTGATGCTAGCTGATGTTTGTTGTGTGGGGGCATTGCAATACAAAGCATCACTACTGTGTGTGGGGGCATTGCAATACAAAGCATCACTACTGTGTGTGGGGCATTGCAATACAAAGCATCACACTGTTTACTTTTTTTTAACTTTATTGAAATGTTGCAAATGTGTTTACATGTGGTAATGTGTGTTGTACTGTGGAAAAATGTAAGGATGTTAAAGGCCACTGCACATGTATGGGGGAAACAGGGCACGCAGAGAACAATTGTTTTCTTTGTGCCCTTTGTATTGAGTATGCGTTGATTAATGCTAACATACCTGGTGTGAACAAGCCCTTAAAATATTCTAAGATGTATTATTTTGTTTGCTTCCAAAAATAAATTGTATTATTTATTTATTTATTTTTTTTAGGCTTGGGATTTGCACTTTGCTATAGCCCTGCAATTGCCATGGTGGGAAAGTACTTTGACAAGAGAAAAGCCTTGGCTTATGGAATTGCCATGTCAGGCAGTGGCATTGGCACCTTTATCTTAGCTCCGGTGGTTCAGATGCTAATTGAACAATTTTCCTGGAGAGGGGCTCTCCTCATCCTTGGTGGTTTTGTGGCCAATCTTTGCGTCTGTGGTGCTTTAATGAGACCGATACACTTAAGAGAGGACTTTGCACACTCTTCACTAAAGCAGGAGCACAGTCCAAATGAATCAAATAACAGTATAAACCCATCCACCAAATGCTCACCTCTGAGCCAGGACTGCAGTCACAAGAACCTCTGTTACTGCTCCCAAAAGGAATACAGCTTTCTCCTAAAGCCTAACTTCATTGTACTGGCTGTGTCCTTCCTCTTCTTGGCATATGGATGCAGCCCTCCGTTTGTCTACCTTGTGCCTTATGCCCTAAGTGTTGGAGTTAGCCACCAACAAGCGGCCTTCCTAATGTCAATACTTGGCATCATAGACATTGTTGGGAACATTACTTTTGGATGGCTGACAGACAGAAGGTAAATTGAGTTAATTCCTAACTATACAATGTAACGATGAACATACTTTGGTTATTTTGTTATTAATTAAAGTAGTGGTTTAACATGATTTGATGTAGGATGATTCTAAGATACACTGGATTCTGTGGAGACAGGCTTTGAGCGCAATGAGATGGTATGAAGTGGATGGGTATAATGGCTCGTGGCTTCCAAAGCAGTAGACCATAGATGCCATAAGGCAATATTCACAAAGCTTTAACAAAGGATAAGCAATGCAACTCTAATTTCCAGATTTCATTCAACTCGGTTGATAATAGCTGTCACTCTTTGTCTTTAATAAAGACTCTAATCCTGGTATGTTAGCTTTGTGAATTGAACCTACAGTGTTATATGTTGAACATACAAGGGCTAGTGTGTCTAGGGTAAATGGCTTTAATGGCTGTATCTGTGTGTTAGCTTTTCAGGATGTCAAGGACATTGAGGCCTGGAAAAGATCAACATATTTGGCCCTTAAAGAGAATTTACAGTCTTTTTTTTTTTTTAGAGTGTTTGTATTTTAGATATGTGAATGCAGTCACCTTAAGGTTTATTTAAATTTTTTTGTATTTTTGGATAGAGCAAAACCTCTGTCAGGTTTTAATCACTATCTAGGTCCATACTGGGAAGATTCACACTGTCTACTCCCCCTGGTAACCACTGTAACTGGGATACAAGCTGGCCATACATCTAAAGACTTCTTTAATTCAGCCCACTGGCTAAACAAGAGAAATCCTTAAATTCCCGCACCCATAAATAGCGTAGATAGACAAATTTCCCGCTGTTGGGATTGTTTTCTGACAGCTGGCACCCACGTCTATCAAATTCCCAGAACAATAACTGTAGCTGACTTTTTTCCAACAGAACTTTGCGGAGCTCGGTGGTGTTGCAAACACAGCTCGCATTTTCTGCCCATTCACAGGAATCGACTGCAATGCGAGCCATACAGTATATAGCCACCTTTATAGTGAGAAAAATCAAAAATTTTTAGATCACCAGTACCGGAACAAAGGGGAAATCTTTAAATGGGGATACCTTTCTGGTAACTGCTGTCTAAAATGGGAGCTCCTCTCTCTTTGGAGAGATGTCCTTCTACTTGCCATTGTGTATACAGGATAGGAAGTGTAGGGAAATCTCCCCAATGGGCTACAGACAAGAAAAATCATGTTGGGGGTTCTAATCATTGGCTATTATACGCGAACCCAAGAGCAAAGTTTTGACTTTAGACATACTTAAATGTAAATAATATTCTCTATGTGTGTGAAAGTTTTAAAAACCTTGACATTTTTTATTGTTTAATTATATATGAAGCTTTTTACGTTCGCAAGATGTGTGTTTTGCTTAGATGAGCTCCATACTGATATCAGGAGCATTTACTGTACTACTACCCAGATAGCAAGGATAACTTGCCACACATTTGTGGCAGCATTGAATTGTAAATCTGTTAACTTGCTGCATATTTTCATTGGCAAGTTGTACATTTGCAGAGCACTTGAAGCACAAGTTCTAGTTGACACTTTTCCAATTTGTAGCAAATTTGCGTGGCAAGTCTCTAGCAAGACCAAAGTTGCAGTGTTGAGTCTACAGCAAGAGCTCTGTAAGTCTACAGCATGAAAATTCTGCCACAGTGACCCCTGTGGTGGGATGACTATTGCACAACATACCTGAACCAGAACTTGCAGCAGACTTGCAGAATATTTGCAAATAAAGTTGATCTGGAATCATGCAATGCAGACTTGCTGCAATTGTGCAACAAACTTGTGAAGCCTGGCAAGTCTAGCAATAGCTTAGCAAGTCATTTTCAAACTTGCAGCTCAATTGCTTGGTATCTGGGTAGTGTACTCTTCTGGTAAGAACAGTACATTCCCTTGACAGCTTATCCTGTTATCTTTGCAGGCACTGAGAAAGGTGCTACTGCACAGTCTGACATATAGATAATACAAAGAGAACTAATAAATCTGTGAATGGAATATAACAATAGAAGAAAACAGTCATATGGAAATGTAAAATAATCAAAAATTTATTTTAAGTTAACATTATTATAACTCTAATATTCTAATATTCAATGATTTGCATTTTAATATTGATTAAACCCATTCACATTTTAAATTGTGATGAAAGCATTGATATGTAATTAACTTCCGATTAGGGGCGTAACTAGAAATAGTAGGGCCCCATAGCAAAATGTTGTATGGGGCCCCCCTGCAAACAGCCCCCCCCCCACAGCTGACCTAGTGTCAATGCAGCGTGAGCTGTGCCACATACAGCATAACCTGTGCACAATGCAGCGTGACCTGTGCACAATGCAGCGTGACCTGTGCCCCATGCAGCGGGACCTGTGCCCCATGCAGCGGGACCTGTGCCCCATGCAGCGGGACCTGTGCCCAATACAGCATGACCTGTGCCCCATACAGCGTGACCTGTGCCCAATACAGCGTGACCTGTGCCCCATGCAGCGTGACCTGTGCCCCATGCAGCGTGACCTGTGCCCTAAGCAGCGTGACCTGTGCCCCATGCAGCGTGACCTGTGCCCCATGCAACATGACCTTTGCCCAATGCAGCGTGACCTGTGCCCTATACATCGTGACCTGTGCCCCATACAGCCTGGTCTGCCTGTACCCCATACAGCATGACCTGTGCCCCATACAGCGTGACCTGTGCCCCATACAGCGTGACCTGTGCCCCATACAGCCTGGTCTGCCTCTGCCCCATACAGCCTCACCTATGCAGAGGAAGAGGCAAGCCACCCGGATCAGCAGAGAGCGGGATTGCCCGCTGTAATAGCTTTCATTTGAATTTCCCGTCTTCCCGGGGCTCATCGTCACATAGCCCCACCTCTGGACTCGGCGCCTTTGATGACGTCACATCTCCCGCATTGGATGGGTGTTCTGTCTATCAAAGGCGCCAGGCCAAGAGGTGGCGCTATGTGACGTGAGCCCTGGGAACACTGGAAGTTCTAATGAAAGCTATAACATTGGGCAATTCAGCTCTCTGCTGATACGGACAGCTCGCCTCTTTCTCTCCTCTCTCTTCCCCTGGCTGGGAGACTGTGCCGGCGGTGCTCTCATCCTCACTGGGCCCCGCTCGGCAGCGGGCCCCGTAGCGCCCGCATGGGTCGCTATGGTGGTAGTTACGCCCCTGCTTCCGATTAGCCTACACATGTTACTGATGTATGTAATATAAGCATATGATGGAAATATGCATAAGCAAAGGTTAATTCAGTGGAAAATCCCATGTCAACATGATCAGTAGAGATCTATAGGCAGCTGACATTAAATTCAGATCTTAACTTCTGCAAATGTTGAGCTAAGTCAAGCCCCACCTTGCCTTCTATTCATTTCGAAAATCGGACTACCCACTATATTAAAGGATCAATGTGGGGGTAAATAAGATGATGGTAGTGGTGCCAGGGTTGACCTCTTCTGGAACCGATGTCTTTGATGCAGTTTTTACTGAAGGTTTATGTATATTTTCACACTAAAATTGACTTCATCAGGTTCTTGACAGAATTTCTTAAAGCTGAACTCCAGGTATAAATTTTACCGCATAGTTACATAGTAACATTGGTCCAGATTACATTGGTCCACCAATGTAAGTGTGTATATGTCACACCTGTAAAATAGCTGTGGAAGCAGAGAATTACTGTAGTAATTGCCACTACAGAGTCTTCTGGGTTCTGTGCTAATACAATGTGCTCTCTGATTGGATGTGGTGGAGATTGTGATGTCAATTCCCTGCCCCTTCCAATCAAAACAGTTTGCAGACATTGAGAAAGATGCAAGGGATTTTCTGATTGGAACCCGTGCTGAGCAAGCAACCTGGAAGACAGCAATTGTCACTGAAGTAGTGGTGACTACTTCATTGATTACAGCGGTCCCACAACTATGTGATGTACATACATAGATTGGTCCAACATGCACCTGGAGCTCAGCTTAGAAAAAAAAAGGAATGCTTTTTTTCACATATTTTGGTGGGCATAACCTATATAACGGATTACATTGAATCTGGAGCAGTTGGGTATGGCTGCCAATCAGCTTCTAGTTTAATTTTCAAAGCTTAATTGAACAAGCTGCAACAAGAAGCTCATTGGTTACTATGTACAGCTGCCCCAGTGTCTCTCTGTTCCAGTTTTAGCAAATTCCCCTTCATTGACAGGGGCAGTCGACCTCCCTCTGACTTGCTTCAAGTGGGTTTGGCATTCCAATAGACATATATAAGAATTTGAAACCTTGAAATAAACGAAAGTCCAAAGACACAAGCCCTCTTTAAAGCATTCTGAATTGTAAAATATAACTGACTGCACTTGTTTCAGTGAATAAATGCCATTGAACAAGAAAACATCACCTGGTATGCATATATTGGCAATTAACTTTAAGAATTAATACTTAAAAAAAATGCTAACTAATGTTATTAGTCATCATTATACCTAATGGATGCAATTTGAAGGCCCATTCACACTATGTGCAGTTACCTGTGTTATTCTGCATGATAACTGCAACGTCACACAGAAAACAATATTTAATGTTTGCATAATATTGCATTGCTCTGCTCAGCTCTGCATGTCATTGCACAGAAGCACAACACATCGCGTTTCTGTACAGTAGTATGAATTAAGTATCACAATGCACACTTCAAAAAAAAAGTTTGTTAAAAAAAGAAACAACCCATCACACTACTCCTAAACTATGCAGCATCTGCTTGGGCTGCAGATCAGTGTGAACAGGTCCTTAGAAAAACTGATAAGAAGCTACTGCCCTCATGTGTTAGACTTTAAGCTTTGAGCATTAAATGAATCTGCAGTCATTATTGCAATCTTAGATTATTTTAGGAATTTTCTGCGTGTGTGTGTGCAGGAAAGTAAGCTTGTATTCATAACTGGGCAGAGTGTATTTCTGGTGATTTTGAAGCATTTTCTTCAGGCATTTTTGCACTTGTATCAGGCTTCAGGAGTTTGTTTCCTGGGTTTAGCAAGGGGAGGAAGAGAAGAGTTCTTTAAGGATGCAAAATGTGCAAAAAGACACAAAAATGTATGTATTGGGAGTTACAGGCAATTCCATTAAGGTCTACTGGTACTAACAAGGCCTGAATATGTTAAAAAAAAGTTTTTTTTAAAAAAAAGCACTTTTTTTTAGCATAGTCCATAGAGTGTAGGGTGACTGTACGAATAAGTGTGGACAGGGACAATTAGGAAAAAATTGAATTTTGCATGTTGACTGTAGTCAGGCCTAGGGAAATGAGCAGAAAAACATTCAAGTGTGAATCAGAACTAAAGCCTAGTACACGCCATTTTTTTTTTTGTTCAAACCAGCGGGTTGAAAAAAAAAAACTGACAGCTGCGGTCTAGTGTGTTCTGACAAGGGGGTGGCCCCCCACCAGAACACTACTACTGTCAGCGCTTTCAGCCGTTGGCTGAGAGCACTGATTGGGAGCCGGTCGGCTGCTGGTTTTCCAGCATACACGGCCGGCTTCTGTCTGATCGGCTGCCATACACATGGGCAAAATTCAATAAAAAATGTCACCTGGCTTTCAGCCCGTTATGCACTTGGGGGCTAAGAAAATGCATGCATCATACATAATAGGGGGTTACAACTGGGGGAATCCGTGGTGGAGAAGGATCTGGGGGTTTTGGTAGATCACAAGCTCAATAATAGCATGCAATGCCAAGCTGTGGTTTCCAAAGTGAGCAAAGTCCTTTCTTGTATTAAGAGAGGTATGGACTCCAAAGAGATAGAGATATCATTTTGCCCCTGTACAAATCATTAGTAAGGCCTCATCTGGAATATGCAGTTAAAAAGGATAACGGGGAACTGGAGAAGGTGCAGAGAAGGGTAACCAAACTGATAAGAGGAATGGAGGAGCTCAGCTATGAGGAAGGATTAAAGGAAATGAATTTATTCACTCTTGAGAAGAGGAGAATAAGGGGGGATATGATCAACATGTATAAATATATAAGGGGTCCATATAGTGAACTTGGTGTTATTCACTTTACGGTCAACACTGAGGACAAGGGGGCACTCTTTACGTCTAGAGGAAAAGAGATTTCATCTCTAAATATGGAAAGGTTTCTTCACAGTAAGAGCTGTGAAAATGTGGAATAGACTCCCTCCAAAGGTGGTTCTGGCCAGCTCAGTAGATTGCTTTAAGAAAGGCCTGGATTATTTCCTAAATGTACATAATATAACTGGGTACTAACATTTATAGGTAAAGCTGATCCAGGGAAAATCTGATTGCCTTGGAATTTTTTCCCCTGCTGTAGCAAATTGGATCCTGCTTTTTCTGAGGATTTTTTCGCCTTCCTCTGGATCAACTGTGGGTATAGGATTGGGTATATGTGATTGTATAATATATATATTTTTTTTTTATGGTTGAACTAGATGGACTTGTGTCTTTTTTTCAACCTGACTGACTATGTAACGCGTGTAAATGTGCTAGGCTCAAAAAGAAGCTCCAGGCTTCTTCAGAAAAAAGTCAGCAGCTACAAATGCTGATTTTTTAAACGGCTCTCGGATGTTGCCGCCGCCATCTCAGCTAAGAGAATAGCCGGTTCCCTATTGCACATGCATGAAGCGCGCTGCGCTTTGTGAATGGCCTGGTAGAGGCAGAAGGAGGAGGACTGACAGAAATACAAATACATGTAAATTTGTGAACAGCTATGTGATTATGGTTTATGGTTTCAGGAATAAAATGTATTTGTGTGTATGAATTCTGTCAGAATCACATAAAAATCTGCCAGCATGCCTTTTTTTGCTTTAGTGATATTCAAATCTGGGTCACCTTGTTCAAAACACTGACCAGACAAGAATAAGTAATGGACCAGCATTTCCCCTGTAGCTACACCATGGCCTATTATTACTTCCAGTTATGATAGGTCATCTGGGTAGGTCATTGATAATTATTCTGTGGGATATTTTCTTTGCTCTAGAAGGCAGCTGGTTAACCACATGCCAACCAGCCGCCGCAGTTGTACTGCGGTAGAATGGCACGGCTGGGCGTAACGACGTTATGGCCACTAGGGGGCCCGTGTGCGTCGCCAGAAGCGCGCGCACATGCCCCCCGAGCCGATGCGAGTGCTCCCGCGATCGCTCGGGGCACACGGAGAACCAGGATCTGTGTGTGTAAACACACAGTTTCCAATTCTCTGAGGGGAGAACTGACAGATCCTCTCATACAGAGTATGAACAGAGGATCTGTTAGTTTCCCTGCACAGTCCACATCCCCCTTCAGTTAGAACACTCCCTAGGACACACATTAAGCCCTTCACTGCCCCCTAGTGTTAACCCCTTCACTGCCAGTGACATTTTTACAGTAATCAGTGCATTTTTAATCGCACTGATCGCTGTATTAATGCCAATGGTCCCAAAAATCGCTGATCGCCGCCATTACTAGTAAAAAAAAAATTATTAATAAAAATGCCATAAAACTATCCCCTATTTTGTGGATGCTATAACTTTTGCGCAAACAAATCAATATACGCTTATTGCGATTTTGTTTTAACAAAAATATGTAGAAGAATATATATCGGACTAAACTGAGGAAAAAAAATGTTTTTTTATATAATTTTGTGGGATATTTATTATAGCAAAATAATGCATTTTTTTCAAAATTGTCGCTCTTTTTTTATTTATAGCGCAAAAAGTAAAAACCGCAGAGATGATCAAATACTACCAAAAGAAAGCTCTATTTGTGGAAAAAAAAAGGATGTTGATTTAGTTTGGGAGGCACGTCACACCACCGCGCAACTGTCAGTTAAAACAATGTAGTGCCGAATCGCAAAAAGTGCTCTGGTCTTTGGCCAGCCAAATGGTCCAGGGCTGAAGCGGTTAAAGTAGATTTTTTTGCCTTTTTCAAAAATAGTTTAGCTTTCTCCTTTATTTGGCCATAGTCTACAAACATGTAAGATATAAACACATTTTAAAGTATCTACCTGTATGTCAATCATGTGCCCTAATTGCGTATGCATGGTCAACTGCACATTGAGAATTCAGGCTTGGTGACACATACAGTAAGTAAAACCTATATGTTTTACAGGTGTGCATACTCTACTTGGTCAGTATTCTCTTTGTTATTGATTATTTTTATACAGGATTTATAGAGCACGAACAATTTGCGCAGCGCTTTACAATAGAAAGGGAGACAGTACAATTACAATACAAATCAATACAGGAGGGTTTGAAGGGCCCTGCTTATAAGAGCTTACACTTTTCAGATCTCTATATATGCACAGAATCCAGGGAGCCTCAGGGCTACATAAAAAAGGGTACCTAGGATAACAGCAACTCTGGTTAATTTGATGTCTTTTTAAACTATTAAAAGTATTAAAATGCATCTTATTATATTATGCGTTTGTTTTGCAGGGTCCTGAAAAAACACAGATATTCCTGCTATATCATAGCTGTGGCACTGGATGGTCTTAGCTGTCTCTTTCTACCAATTCTTAATTCCTTCCAGTTGCTTGTGCCATTCTCTGTTACATTTGGTTATTTTGATGGTGCCTATGTGGCTCTGATTCCTGTGGTGACTGGAGATGTAGTTGGAACAGCTCACTTATCGTCTGCTCTTGGAGTAGTGTTCTTTCTCCATGCAGTGCCTTATTTAGTGAGCCCTCCTATATCAGGTAAGTCTACATCAGTATGTAATGAGGAACCACAGTAAGTGTATTAATGCCTTTCTAAACCAGGGTTCTGTGAAACCCCAGGGTTCCTCCAGAGATTGCTAGGGGTTCCTTCAGCTGCAGCTGGTTGACTGCCTATCTTTGGTGTCTCCTTGGTTCTGGGTGTTTTAGACCCCTCTCACACTGGGACGGTTTTCAGGGCTTTAGCGCTGGAAATAGCCTCTGCTAAGTGCCCGAAAACTGCCTCCCATTCATTCCAGTGTGACTTTTCACACTCGGGCGATGCGCTTGCGGGACGTTCGGAAAAGTCCTGCAAGCAGAATCTTTGGGGCGGGTTTGGAGCTCCGTATTTAGTGCTCCCAAAACTGCCCCATAAAATGCATTAAGATAAAAAACCTTCTGCCTTTACAACCACTTTAAGCCTGAATTAGGGCACTTTCACACTGCCAGCGCTCAGGCGTCTGCGGTAAAGCGCTGCTATTTTTAGCGGCGCTTTACTGTAGTTTTAGCGGTGCTATTTGGCCGCTAGCGGGGCGGTTTTAACCCCCGCTAGTGGCTGAAAAAGGGTTCGGCGGCGCTGCCTATTGGTTTCAATGGGCAGGGGCGCTTTAGGAGCGGTGTATTCACCGCTCCTACAGCGCTGCAAAGAAGCTGCTTGCAGGACTTTTTGTGATGCCCTGCCAGCACAGCGCCCCAATGTGAAAGCCCTCGGGCTTTCACACTTGGATTGCAGCTGAGGCTTTTTTTCAGGCGCTTTACAGACGCTATATTTAGCGCTAAAGCGCCTGAAAAACGCCTCCAGTGTGAAAGGGGTCTAAGGGTGAACCATGTCAGACAGGTGAAGAGTGTTTTTTCTGAAATAGTTTTAGGAGAGGACTGACTTTACTGAAGTACATTCATCCATTTTTGTTGAGAAATAAAACCTCTGTGATTGAGTTCAAGGGCCTGTTACCTGCTTTGGTCATTGCAAGGGAACTACAATCCCCCTTTCAGTTGTTTTAATTATATCATAATATGTGGAAGTTAGCAGGAGTGGAAGTTAGCAGAAGTAAGAAAACTACAAGGTGGGTGGAAATACCCAAAACTTCAATGAAGTTAGGGACAGCAGAAGAACTATGGCGGACAGAGCTCACCACTGGAATCCTCAAGAGATATGGGAAGCCAGTTGGACATTTGCTGAACAGTATTTAATCCTAAAACATTCGATTTCATGAGACATGCCACACAAAAGACTGAAGCTGGAAGATCATTCAATTAAAAAAAAAGTATTAGTGATTTATCTCCTTTCTTTGCTAGACTTGAATTCAGGAGGAGATGAATTGCTCAACAGTTTGTAGAACTTTCCCAGTCAAAGTATAGTCATGCAAGATTAAAGGAAATGCATGCTGAAATAACTTTGCAGGGTGAAATTGTTGACCTCTATTTCTAAAAATGCTGGCTGCCTGATTGATATTCTGACTGGCTCCAAAAGGAAATTTGCACTTAAACTCTCATTACATGTGATGGCTAGATGAATGTTGTTCAGAAGTACTTCAAAATTTCACTTGCTTTTAACATTACATTTTGGGAGGAATGGACTTTACAAAAAAAAAAAAAACATACGCTGTTAGAAATTTGTTTGAGGAAAATTTTCCATCCTATTTCTTTGAATTTTCTTGTAACTGCGGTTGAAAATGAAATATTCTTAAAATGAAAAATTTCTAATGAAATTCCACTAGTAGTGTATAGTCAGCTTTGCTGCTTCATCTCTTTGCCATAGCCTGCAGGCACATAACAGCTCCCTCCCAATCTCCTACTCCCACAACTGAGTATAAAGATTTTCAAAATAGTGGAATGCATGTACCATGTATTCATTGCCGTGTATTGCTGGCTGAATTAGGGAGCACAAATTTAGCTGGAGTGGGAGAAAAAGGCATATATAAAGACATTTTTTTACCTCGGTTAGAGTAGGGAATGGTTAAAACCCTTTTTTTTTGCCATCTATGTTACATTGAGAAGATTTGCTTTCATTTCCATTAAACACAATAGGAAGTAGGAGAAAACATCTCTAAAGTTGAGAAAACCAGAACATGTAGAAAGTAGGGATGAGCCAGACGTTCGAGTCGAACGTAAGTTCGACTCGAACATTGGGTGTTTGCCTAACAGCGAACATTATGCAGTGTTCAAAAACACCATTAAAGTCTATGGGACACTAACATGAAAAACCAAAAGTGCTAATTTTAAAGGCTTATATGCAAGTTATTGTCATAAAAAGTGTTTGGGGACCTGGGTCCTGCCCCAGGGGACATGTATCAATGCAAAAAAAAGTTTTAAAAACTGCTGTTTTTTTCAGGAGCAGTGATTTTAATAATGCCAAAAGTGAAACAATAAAACTGAAATATTCCTTTAAATATCGTGCCTGGGGGGTGTCTAAAATATGCCTGTAAATTGGAACAGTTTTCCCGTGTTTAGAACAGTACCACAGCAAAATGACATTTCTAAAGGAAAAAAAGTAATTTAAAACTGATTGCGGCTGTAATAAATTGTCGGGTCACGGCAATATAGATAAAACTCATTGAAAAAAATGGCATGGGTTCCCCCCCCAGTCCATTACCAGGCCCTTTGGGTCTGGTATGAATATTAAGGGGAACCCCGAACCAAAATTAAAAAAAAAACTTCTGTGGGGGTCCCTCCAAAATCCATACCAGACCTTTATTCGAGCATGCAACCTGGCAGGCCGCAGGAAAAGGGGGGGACGAGAGAGCGCCCCCCCTCTTCTGAACCATACCAGGCCACATGCCCTCAACATGGGGAGGATGCTTTGCGGTCCCCCTCAAAGCATCTTGTCCCCATATTGATGGGGACAAGGGCCTCTTCCCCACAACCCTTGCCCCGGTGGTTGTGGGGGTCTGCGGGCGGGGGGGCTTATCGGAATCTGGAAGCCCCCTTTAACAAGGGGACCCCCAGATCCCACCCCCCTATCTGAATTTGTAACGGGTACATTGTACCCCTACCATAAAAAGTGTCAAAAATAGTAAAATAGACTGGAGACACTTTGGGACAAGTCCTTTATTAAAAATAAAAAAATAAAAATTACATCCTGGGACTTTTTATTTTTTAATTTTTTAATAAAGGAATTGTCCCAAAGTGTCTCTTGTCTTTTTTACTATTTTTGACACTTTTCTTTGTGAAATGGTAGGGGTACAATGTACTCGTTACCAATTCACATGGGGGGGCGGGATCTGGGTGCCCCCTTGTTAAAGGGGGATTCCAGATTCCGAAAAGCCCCCCGCCCGCAGACCCCCACAACCACCAGGCAAGGGTTGTAGGGATGAGGCCCTTGGGGACCCCAAAGCACCCCCCCATGTTGAGGGCATGTTACCTGGTACGGTTCAGGAGGGGGGGGCGCTCACTTGTCCACCTGTTTTCCTGCGACCTGCAAGGTTGCGTGCTCAGATAAGGGTCTGGTATGGATTTTGGGGGGGGCACCATTTTTTTAAACATTTTGGCGTAGGGTTCCCCTTAAAATCCATACCAGACCTGAAGGGCCTGGTATGGATTTTGGGGGGAACCCCATGCAATTTTTAAAAAAAAATTTGTTTCGGAGTTCCCCTTAATATTTATACCAGATCCAAAGGTCCTGTTAATGGACTGGGCGGGGGGGACCCATGCCATTTTTTTTCAATGAGTTTTATCTATATTGCCTAAACCCGACAATTCATTACAGCCGCGATCAGTTTTAAATTACTTTTTTTCCTTTAGAAATGTCATTTTGCTGTGGTACTGTTCTAAACATGGGAAAACTGCGCCACTTTACAGGCATACTAAGGGGGTCCTCCAGGCACGATATTTAAAGGAATATTTCATTTTTATTGTTTCACTTTAAGCATTATTAAAATCACTGCTCCCAAAAACATGGCAGTTCTTAAAACATTTTTTGCATTGATACAAGTCCCCTGGGGCAGGACCAGGGTCCCCAAACACTTTTTATGACAATAACTTGCATATAAGCCTTCAAATTAGCACTTGATTTTTCATGCTCGTGTCCCATAGACTTTAACGGTGACCGTGTGTTCGTCCAAATTTTTTGCCTGTTCGCAAGTTCTGGTGTGAACCGAACCAGGGGGTGTTTGGCTCATCCTTGGTAGAAAGGATTAATCTACCTAATGGGAACACAGACAGCAATAAAACCTTACAAGCTTCTACCCTTCCCTACTCTATTCAAAACTTTAAAAAAAATGGGGTTTAGAAATGTTCTAATCAAGTGATGAGAGACCTTTAAATGTATGTTTTCTAGAAAGGAAAACAAGTAACATACTTGTAAAGAAAGCAAAGTTTGTTAATTTAGTTCACCTAATACTGGAATCAATTTTAAATATGTATTTCTTCCTAAACAGGCTGGTTGGTAGACACCACAGGAAACTATACAGCAGCATTCCTTATAAGTGGATTTTCTATGATATTTTGTGCTGTTTTATTAGTTTTTGTCAAACTAATAAAGAAGATAAAATCCCGAAGACTTACACAATCAGTGCCAACCTCTGAAACCAAGCAAGAAATCTGCACTAATGGAGACCTAGTATCTTGTCCAGCCACAGAGGAGCATAAAGAGGTGTAGATGAGTCTTTAAAGTGTCCATCTGAAAGCAATATACAGAGTGGAGTCTTCAGAATGGGCTACCCTAAACTATCCGAACCTGTTTTATTCAGGGTGGCCATACAGCACATCGGACCATAGGAACAACATTTGGAATTTTGAAAGCAAAGACTTTTTCAGTTTACTACAATAAGCTGGATAGACAATGTGACAATGGCAGATGTCCTACTTGCATAATAAATGCAGCAACCCTGCACTTTATAAGGAATTTTGTGAAAAAGTCGATAAGCTTTTTAGACGTTGACAATTTTTAAAAGGACTAAATATTTTATACAATGATGAACAGTCCTTTGTGGATGTAAGACTGGATTCAATGCAATGCATTGAAGAAGATAAACCATGAACTGTTTAGTAATGGAAACATTGATGTTGTATTTGTTGCATAATACATCTAAAGCAATAGAACTTTGCCAAAATTATGTTCGAAACCAGAACTTTTTGTGCCTTGGAGCATGTTGAGTGCAGGGAAATGTAGAGGTTTATTGTTGGTTTTGGAAAGCTGAATGAGCTTATTCAATAAGGTAAAGAGTAAGGTGCTTTAAGCAGTAATTCTGAACAGCCAATTAAACTTTGTAATTTGGTTGCTAAGGGTTGCTGTACCTTCCACAGTATTAAAGCTCTGCTTGATTGAATAAGCCAATTCATGGTTTAATTCCTGGTGGTTTTGTAATCTGGAATTGTCAAAATCTTTAGCCAATTGTGAGTTATTTTGACTTTTGAAACATTTATACCTTTAAAGTTTTATGAATAAATCTGATGTCACAGGAATTAACTTTACCTAATTACATGGTGCCTTTGTCATGTGTCCTTGGCAGAGGAACATATGTTCTACTCAGTAATATCACCAGCATTTCACAACTCAGTTTTTTGTATGCTTGGACATTCTGGGGTTGATTTACTAAAGGCAAATAGACTGGGCAGTTGCTCCAGAGCTTAGTAAATGAGCAGAAGATCTGCTGACTTCCATCATCCAATCACGTGCAAACAAAAATGCTGTTTTTTTTTCTTTGCACGTGATTGGGAATTCGTTGCAAAGTGAAGCTTTGCCTCATTTACTAAGCTCTGGAGCAACTGCACTTTTCAATGTGCACAGTTTGTCTTTAGTAGATCAACCCCTCTGTGTCTTCTTCTTGGCACTATCATAGGGATTATCATTGTGCCAGAAAGTCCCAATGGATAGATCCATTCATGGCATTGTGAGAAGCTTTCTATACTGAAATGTTCATAATGTAGAAGAGGAGGTCTGATCTCAAAGAGTAATCTACTGTAACTGACTAAGGCACATGAAAGAAAATACAACTAGCAGGAGTAGGAGTGAGTTCCAGCATCGTTAAAGCCCAAATGAAATTTCAGCTTAAATCAGCTAAATATATTCAAGGTTAGTAAGATGACCACGCCCATGTGGGGGTGCAAGAAATATTTCTGCACCTGGACGTCTGTGACCCTAGAATCGGCCCTGTCCAGGTGCATCAAAACAAAAGGTGTATAAAGTTCTAGAGTTTTTTTCCCTTAAAAAGCAGCCCCGGTTTGAGTAGAAACACCTGTCCTTTGCTAACATACTGTAAAAAAAGATCATTGCCATACATGCTTGGTATGTAGTCTAATGCCTCGTACACATGATCAGAAAATCCGACAACACACATTTGTTGGTGGAAAGTCCGACAACAATTGTCCGATGGAGCATACACACGGTCGGATTTTCCGTCAACAGCCTGACATCGAACATTTCCCGTCGGAAAATCATATCGTGTGTAGGGATGAGCTGAACACCACCCGGTTCGGTTCGCACCAGAACCTGCGAACGGACCGAAAGTTTGCGCGAATTTTAGAACCCCATTAAAGTCTATAGGACTTGAATGTTCGAAATCAAAAGTGCTAATTTTAAAGGCTAATATGCATGGTATTGTCCTAAAAAGGGTTTGGGGACCCGGGTCCTGCCCCAGGGGACATGTATCAATGCAAAAAAAAGTTTTAAAAACGGCGTTTTTTTTGGGAGCAGTGAATTTAATGATGTTTAAAGTGAAAAAAAAGTGAAATATTCCGTTAAATATCATACCTTGGCGGTGTCTATAGTATGCCTGTAAAGTGGCGCGTGTTTCCCGTGCTTAGAACAGTCCCTGCACAAAATGACATTTTTAAAGGAATAAAAGTCATTTAAAACTGCTTGCGGCTTTAATGTAATGTCGGGTCCCGGCAATATGGATGAAAATCAGTGAGACAAAAGGCATGGGTATCCCCCCCCCAGTCCATTACAAGGCCCTTTGGGTCTTGTATGGATATTAAGGGGTACCCCGCACCCAAATTCAAAAAAGGAAAGGCGTGGGGCCCCCAGGCCCTATATACTCTGAACAGCAGTATACAGGCGGTGCAAACAAGACAGGGACTGTAGATTTGTTGTTAGGTAGAATCTGTTTGTAATTTTGAACTGGTACATTTTTAAAGTGTAGCTCCAGTCAAAAAATCAATTTTTAAGCTTTTTGGAAAACATAGGGAAGGGTTATCACCCCTGTAACATTTGTTTTGCTGTCTGTGCACCTCTTCAGAAGATTTCACCTCACTTTCTGTCCGAATGACAAATGTTTTTTGAAAATTTGGGGTTATTAGTGAAACAAGGATTGGTGATAAAGCATCAGTGGAGAGGAGACACGTTTTTTACAATATTAACTCTTACAGGAGAGAATTTCCCTTCCTAGGGGTAGATTTCATCTCACTTCCTGTTGTCTCCTTCCGTTTGCAAGTAGGAGTCGTTTGTAAGTTGGATGTTTGAAAGTAGGGGCCTGCCCTATATACTCTGCAGAAATTGGGGCCTTAGGTGTTGGTGTTGCCACAACACTGTAACCCTCACAGTTACTCTTGGTGGGCGCAGGAACGGGTCCTGCTGTGAAATATTAGATCAAGAATTGTAATTACTGTATTTATTGGCGTATAACACTCACTTTTTCACCATGAAAATCGGGTGCAAATAGCGTGTGCGTGTTATATGCCAATACTTCAATTTCAGCTGCCTCGGAGGCACCTGGGGGGGGGGGGGGACGAGTGCCGTCAGATTACATGCAGTGAGAATCTCCTGTTTACTTGGCGGCCTCTGTAATAGGAAGTGAATAGATGGCAATGGCGAGGCTGCTGCATTGATGGCAATAGTGAGGCTGCATTGATGTGGACTAATAAGGCTGCATTGATGGCACTTGTGAGGCTGCAGGTGGGCATTGATCAAGCTGCATTGATGGCAATGGTGAGGCTGCAGATGGGCACTGACCCTTATTTTGCTTCAAAGTTCCTTATTTAAAATTTAAGTATTTTTCCTGAAACTTCCCTCTTAAAATGAATGTGCGTGTTATACGCCTGTGCGTGTTATATGCCGATAAATACGGTACATGCCATTGTTGAACAGGGGCTGAAAAATTGGGCCTTTGGTGGTGGTGGTGGTGTTGCCACAACACTGTAAGCCCTCACAGTTAGTCTTGGTGGGTGCAGGAATGGGCACTGCTGTAAAATATTAGATCAAGAATTGTAATTACATGCACCTGTTGAACAGGGGCAGAAAAACTGGGCCTTTGGTGGTGGTGTTGCCACAACACTGTAAGCCCGCACAGTTACTCTTGGTGGGCTCAGGAATGGGCCCTGCTGTGAAATATTAGATCAAAAATTGTAATTACATGTCCCTGTTGAACAGGGGCAGAAAAATTGGGCCTTAGGCACTGGTGCCACAACACTGCAACCCCTCACAGATGCTATAGTTGGAGCACAGGAATGAGCCCCGCTGCAAAGTATTGCATCAAAAATTGTAATTACACGCCCCTGTTAAACAGGGGCTGAAAAATTGGGCCTTAGGCACTGGTGCCCCAACACTGAAACTCCTCACAGATACTCTAGCTGGAGCACAGGAACAAGCCCTGCTGCAAAGTATTGCATCAAAAATTGTAATCACATGCCTCTGTTAAACAGGGGCTGAAAAATTGGGCCTTAGGCACTGGTGCTGGTGCCACAACACTGCAATCCCTCACAGATACTCTAGTTGAGCGCAGCAACCAACCCTCATGCAAAATATTGCATCAAAAATTGTAATTACACGCCCCTGTTAAACAGGGGCTGAAAAATTGAGCCTTAACCACTTCAGGAGGAAGAGGATATTCACTCAGCATAACAGGATAGTCACTCAGCATCAGCATAGGAAGTCTTGAAGGGATCTGACATTTCACAAAAAATTATTTGGTTACATCAGCATCAGGTGCTTGGTAGCTGGTGGTGATCCAAGACTGATTCATTTTTATGAAGGTCAGTCGATCGACTGAGTCGTGGACAGGCGCACCCTGTGATCGGTTACAAAGTCTCCAACAGCACTGAATGTGCTTTCCGAACGCTGGATGCAGGACAGGCCAGCTCAATTGCATACTGTGCAAGCTCTGGCCAGTGATCCATCCACAAGACCCAGTAACCCAGAGGATTTTCGGTGGGAAAGGTGTCCAAGTCAAATCTTGCCCCTAGGTATTCCTGCACCATGTAAAACAGACGCTGGCAATGGTTGCTGGAACCGATCATACCTTGGGGCTGCGGACTAAAAAATTTTCTGAGCGCATCGGTCAGATGGCCACCTTCTCCACCGCTCCTTCTTTGACTGACCGAAGCCTCAGCAACACGTTGTCCAGGAACAGGAGTTTGTAATCTCCCAGTCTCTGGGACCGCGTTGCACAGACCTTTCTGCAAGGCCTCCCGAAGATGTTTCATCCTCTGCTCCATTAAGCGATGGCAAGATAAGGTCTGCAACCTTACCCTTGTAACGTGTTCAAGGAGGGTTGCCAGCCAGTATTGATCCCTCTCCTTGATACCACGAATACGAGGATCTTTACTCAGGATTTGCAGGATCAGGAAGGGAATGCAGCGTAGGTTTGCTGAGGCATTCGGTCCGGAGTCCTCTGGGTCACTAAGGATGACATGATCTGCAGCCACCTCATCCCAGCCACATACAAGTCCATGGGTTTCTTCGGACTGTAAATGATCCCTTGAAGACTGCTGCTGATGCTGAGTGCCAGGCTCCACCTCCATGCTGACACAATCCTCCTCCTCCTTGTCCTCTTCCTGTGTGATCGGCGGGCACGCAGGAACACTGTCTGGATAAAGGGGGCCTTGAGAGGTAAGGAAGTCCTCCTCTTCCTCTCTCTGTTCTGCCTCAAGTGCCCTGTCCATTATTCCACGCAGCATGTGCTCCAACAGGTGAACAAGAGGTACAGTGTCACTGAGGAACTGCACATTCCACAAACTCGCAGAAGGGGGCAGAGTCTACCAACTGAAAAGGCAGCAGTTGAAGTGCTAGCAATTTAGCCAAGCTAGCATTCAACCGCTGGGCATGTGGATGGCTGGGAGAGAACTTCTTTCGGCGGTGCAGCAGCTGGGGCAGGGAAATTTGCCTGGTACAATCTGACGTTGGTGTACGAATAGCAGATTGCCCGGAAGTACTTGGCTGTGACACACCTAATTCTACACCTTCATTCCTCTCAGTGCAGGTTTCAGAGAGGACCGAAGGTATAGTGGGGTTGGAGATCCCAGCTGAGGAGCAAGGAGAGGTCCTCTTTGTTCTTTGGTGTGGGTCTTTTAGGTACGCTTTCCAACGAACTGCATGGTAGGTCGACATATGTCTGGTCAAGCATGTGGTGCCCAAGCGGGTGATGTTTTGGCCACACGAGATACGCTTGAGACATATGTTGCAAATAGCAGCGGTGGGATCTGATGCACTCGTCTCAAAAAAGGCCCACACCAAAGAACTTTTAGAATAACGCGCAGAGACAGCAGCGCCCTGCACATGCGGAGCTCTGCAGTGTGATGCAGTCTGTGTGCTGCCCTTAAGCTGGCCCCTGGAGGGCATCCTGCCTCGTTGGTGATGTGCCTCTTTCTCCTCCTCTCTCCTATTAGGCACCCACGTGGAGTCAGTGACCTCATCATCCCCTCCCTCCTCATCACTGGAGCAAACCTGGCAGTATGCTGCAGCTGGGAGAACATGACTGTCAGATTGCTGTCTTTCTTGGGCACCCCCTCTCTCTGGGATCACGTTACTGCCTTCCTCTAGCTGGGTACCATCATCGGAGCCTTCAAAACACTGGGCATCCTCCTGGAGCATGTACCCAACACTGTGGTCAAACAGTTCGGGGGACTCCTCAGGAGGACATGGAGGTGCTAGGGAAGGAGTGACTGATGACATTAAGCCTAGGAAAGAGGCCACGTTGGCAGCTGCTTTGCCAGACAAAGTACCCTGAGCCTGGGTGAGAGAGGATGAGGAGGATGAGGACGGCTTGGTCATCCACTCTACCAAGTCTTCTGCATGTTGCGGCTCAACACGGCCAGCTGCCGAAAAAAACGACAAGCGTGTCCCACGGCCACGTGCTGATGAGGATGCACTGTCTTCACGACCAGCACTGTTGCCTCTAGACACAGAGCCTGCTTGGCCTCTTTTATTGGCTTGTGACTGTCTGCCTCTCCTTGTTGGCCTTCCAGACATACTAATGGCCTGCAGTGAGATGCAGCTGCGCAAAGCTGGGATGTATATATATACTGATACTGCAGCTAGCAGAATCAACTGCCTGCCTGTAGTATTATTAGTATGAGAACACCAGCAATTGTCTTCAGGTAGCTTTAGGTGCACACTGTGCAGAGGACGCAGTACACTAACTGTAAATACTGTAGCTGCCTGCCTGTGGTATTAATAGGAGCTGAACAACAGCAATTGTCTTCAGGTAGCTTTAGGTGCACACCGTGCAGAGGACACAGTACACTAACTGTAAATACTGTAGCTGCCTGCCTGTGGTATTAATAGGAGCAGAAGAACACCAACAATTGTCTTCAAGTAGCTTTAGGTGCACACTGTGCAGAGGACACAGTACACTAACTGTAAATACTGTAGCTGCCTGCCTGTGGTATTAATAGGACCAGAACAACAGCAATTGTCTTCAGGTAGCTTTAGGTGCACACTGTGCAGAGGACACAGTACACTAACTGTAAATACTGTAGCCGCCTGCTTGTGGTATTAATAGGATCAGAAGAACACCAACAATTTTATTCAGGTAACTTTAGGTGCACACTGTGCAGAGGACACAGTACACTAACTGTAAATACTGTAGCTGCCTGTGGTATTACTAGGATCAGAAGAACACCACCAATTTTCTTCAGGTAGCTTTAGGTGCACACTGTACAGAGGACACAGTACACTAACTGTAAATACTGTAGCTGCCTGCCTGTGATATTAATAGGATCAGAAGAACACCACCAATTTTCTTCAGGTAGCTTTAGGTGCACACTGTGCACCTAAATTTCCTCATCAGACCTTAGATCAGAGCAGCAGTGCAGAGCAAAGAGAACTCTAATGCCCACACGATCGGACTTTCTGACAACAAAACCGTGGAATTTTGTTCGAAGGTTGTTGGCTCCAACTTGTCTTGTATACACACGCTCACACAAATGTTGGCCAACAATTACGAACGTAGTGACTTACAAGATGTACGACGGCTGATAAAAAGGAAGTTCAATAGTCATGATATCTCTATTACGAACGCTAGTTTTACAAGACCAAGCGCTTCCGGCTCGTACTTGATTCCAAGCATGCGTGAACTTTTGTGCGACGGACTTGTGTACACACAATCGGAAAGTTCCGACAACAAAGTTTTGTTGGCTGAAAATTTGAGAACCTGCTGGCCAACATTTGTTGGCGGAAAGTCAGACAACAAATGTTCGATGGAGCATACACACGGTCGGACTTTCAGCCAACAAGCTCCCGTCGGAAAGTCCGATCATGTGTACGCCGCATTAGGCTTAATGTACACGGTACATTTTTACAACCTCTCCTGAATGATTTAACTTGACAGATAGTAACCCACATTTAAAACGTTTGTTTTGCCGCGTTTACATGCTGCGTTTAGCTGCGTTTGCGTTTAGAAGCATTTGAAAATGTATTTATCTATATTTTTTTTTAATAGCCAAAGATGAAAAACGCCTGTAAACGAAACGTGGCTAAATGCGAGTTACTGCGTTTAGAAGCGTTTGACGCTTGAAATGCCTCTAAACTCAGCATCTGAACTAATTTTTTTGCTTTCCAAAAAAGGCCTCTAAGCTCAACTGCCTAGAAACGACTATAAACGACCCTGTGTACATGTACTGATAAGATAACATAGAGGAGAGTTCAGGAGCAGTTGAAAAAAATGCCCAACTGCTCCTAAACGACCATTTAGCAGCAGCAGTGTACATGAGGCCTTAAAGTGGTGTTCCGGCCGAAATTATACTTTTTAAATAAAAATACCCTTATAATATACAAGCTTAATGTATTCTAGTAAAGTTAGTCTGTAAATTAAGGTCTGTTTTGTTAGTTTATAGCAGTAGTTTGTTATTTTATAAACTTGCAGCAGGTCGTGGCCATCTTAAGTGTGGGCATCTGAAGCCAGACTGTATTTCTTCCTGGATCTTATCCTTGCAGATCTCGCACATGCTCAGTGCAGCACAAGCAGTGTAATAGGTTTCAGGTCAGGTTTCCATAGCAACGGCAGTTTCAGAGGAAGTTGCCGCCCCACATGCTCAGTGCAGCACAAGCAGTGTAATAGGTTTCAGGTCAGGTTTCCATAGCAATGGCAGTTTCAGAGGAAGTTGCCGCGCCTTCCCAGAAGGCATTGCAAACAGGAAATGATGCGATGGGCCGCGGCCAGGGAGGAGGAAGTGAAAAATAAACACAGCAGATATACAGTAGGTGCTGAGAAAAAAAATAAAAAAATATCCAATTTGTTTACAGTGCAGTTTAGTGAGGGATGCTGAAGAGTTGTAAAAGTGGGTGGAACTCCACTTTAAGCTCCTCCTTGGATCTGACATGTCATATCACACAGCTGTGGACACTTACCTTGCTCTGTGTGGGCACTGCTCTGCATAAGGTCTGGTGAGTGTTTGGTAGGGTGAAGCTGGACACATAGAGATCTTGCGCTAGAGGGTGATTTTAGTGCTGCGGAGGGAGAATTTTGGTGCTGTCGAGTGGGGATTTTAGTGTTGTGGATTGGGGATTTTTGTTTGGGAGAGGGGAAATTTTTTGCTCGGTAAAGATTTGTGCTTGCAAAGTGGGTAATTTTTTGCACAGGGGGAAAGATATTTTCTTCTGACTGGGTCAGGAAGGGATTTCTTGGGGATTGTTTTTTTGTTTTATTTGCTGGTGTGGGTTTCTTGCGGGGTGGGGTTGTTAAAGGGTCTGGGATCTGTAAGTAAAAGAGAGGGAGGTACTTACTTTTAAATCCTACACTCTGACCACTGGTCTCCATATGGTACATACTACTGCACTTTGTGCATACATACTCCTGACCCCCTAGACTGTATACTTTAAATAATACTAACCCTGTGCATTACATGCTAATGACCCCTGCACAATGTGAATTGCATACTTCTCACCTCTACACTCTTTCTTTAAATATTACTGATCCTGCACTTATCCATTACGTACTACTGACCCTGCACTCTGTGCATTACATACAACTGAATACTACTAGGTTGCATACTCCTAACCTCTGCATTCTGTGCGTTACATACTACTGACCCAGTCACTCTCGTGCTACATATTACTGACTTCTGCACTCTGTGTATTACTGGATGCTGTGCATTACATACAATTCTGTAATGTGGCATCTGATTAACAATGAATATGGCAAAAAGCACTGTCTAACATTACATGTATGTAACGCAGCCTTGTCATGTGACCTCAATAACCTGAGCATCACTCACTTTCTCACTGTGCTAGTCTTCCGAATAAGTATAATAATCTCCACAAATCTCTCTTAGACTGCCATGCATCTTCCAGGAACTCACTATGAGTTCTATCTCTTGGACTACCTTACTTTGACTATGCACAAGCCATGAAACCATAACATTTCACCTCATCCCAGTACTCGTACTTAAAGTCAGCTCGCAGTAAAATGTACTGTGCTTGTCTTCCTTGCTGTAGAGTACACTCCAGAGCACACTTGCAGGTCATGTTGTTTTCCGCTATTGCAAAATATGCCCACTTCTATGTATACACCTCACAGTGTCTTTGTTTTTGGGTTGAAAACTTATCAATTCAAAGGGTTATTATTTTTTCCATGATTTATACCTTCCAAAGTAAATTTTAAACTGATGCAACAAGTCAGTGCTAGATGCCACTGCTAAAATAGATAATGATAACCTGGAACTAACAACACAGATGAGAGTTTTTCAATGAGGAAAGCAGCAGTATTCCATTAAGGGATTGTCTGAAGTTCAAATGGAGTCAGTCAGGATGGTCACCTGGGATGAAATTCTCACTTTTGCCCATTGTAGAAGCAGCTCTGAGCTGCATACACTCACTGGTGATAATTTGTGAAAATATATGTTCTTTCTATTCCTCTTATCTCCATAGTACAGGCACCTTGTGGAGGTTTACCTTAAAGTCTGGGCCCTTTGGTCCTCCATATTGGGCCATGCAGGCTTCCATACTATTTGTGTTTGGCAAGGCTTCCAGTAACTCTTGTCATGAACAGTGGTAAGGTGGCCTCTCTACTCACATAAATTAAATACTGAAGCCATGATTTAAAATGGCTCTGTAACCTATCATTCTGTCTCCTAAAAACCTCAATAGTTCTGCATTATTGATAAGGCGAATTCAAATATGACATATCCTCTGCAGTTCAATATGTTCTGCCCTACATTCAGTGCTAAATACTGTGGTCTCCAATGCTTCATAATAAATGAATTAAGACAAGCAAATTTCCACTTATTGTATACAGCTTTAAATTTGATTTGCATATGATTTTACTTTTTACATGGAATCTCATCAAATACATTGAATACTTGTATATGTATACCAAGAGAAGTTATGTCCTCACAAATTTATTTAACACAATATAACATAATCAGACCTATTTCACCAAGGAATTTCGCCACCATTCCAAGAAAAAAACTTTCCAGTTTGTTCAATGCTTAGGCCATCAATAATTTTCATGAGATAGTTCACAGAGAGCTCTTGAGAAAACAGCTTCTCTTTGGGCACGTTCTTATGGTAAGGTCTTGACAAGTCTGTGTCCACTGTGCCTGGGTGAAGAGAAACACAAATCACTTTCTTACTTCCCCTCTTTAGTTCAATGGAAAGGTTTTTGGTGGCCATATTCAGAGCGGCTTTAGACATCCGGTAGCTGTACCATCCACCTAAGCCTAAAAGAAGAGAATTGCAGATCAAATAAAAGAAAACCCATACTTTATAAACTGATGGTAAAATTAGACCTTTGCAAACTAATATTTGCATCTGAACTGGCCATATAAATTAGCCTCAAAACTATTTTAGAAAAGAGCAAATAAACTACTAATGTTGTAAGGGCTCATTCACATGGGAGTCCAGGGAACAATAAATGTAGTTTTACTGCCCTCCAACTGCCCACCAGAACAAAGAGATGCAGCAGCTCAGAGCTGTATACATGCTGTGGCAAAAATTAAATGGCACGTCACGTTTGGCAAATCACGAAGTGGAGAGCTGAAGTTAAATACTGCAGAGCTCAGTGAGGAGAGCTCTGAGAGCTGATTGGAGGGAAGGGACACGCCCCCTTCACGCAACACATAAGAACAGAGCTGAGGCTGTCAATCACAGGCTGTATGCTGGAAGTCCCTCCCCGTCACCTTTTTTCCCTTTGTGTCAGGAAAACTTGTCAGAAGTGATTCTTGCAGATAGCAGAGGAACGAGGCAGGGGTAAAATTAGACCTTTGCAAACTAATATTTGCATCTGAACTGGCCATATAAATTAGCCTCAAAACTATTTTAGAAAAGAGCAAATAAACTACCAATGTTGTAACGGCTCATTCACATGGGAGTCCAGGGAACATTAAATGCAGTTTTACTGCCCTCCAACTGCCCACCAGAACAAGGGGATGCAGCAGCTCAGAGCTGTATACATGCTGTGGCAAAAATTAAATGGCACGTCACGTTTGGCAAATCACGAAGTGGAGAGCAGAAGTTAAATACTGCAGAGCTCAGTGAGGAGAGCTCTGAGAGCTGATTGGAGGGAAGGGACACGCCCCCTTCACGCAACACACAAGAACAGAGCTGAGGCTGTCGATCACAGGCTGTATGCTGGAAGTCCCTCCCCGTCACCTTTTTTCCCTTTGTGTCAGGAAAACTTGTCAGAAGTGATTCTTGCAGATAGCAGAGGAACGAGGCAGCAGACAGATATGACACTTAGTGCTCCTAATTGAGACAAGTACATACTATAGAGGGATATGTTTTGTTCATATTTCATTTAACCGCTTCCCGACCTCCAACAGTACATAAAAAAAAAATTAAAAAAAATGAATTTCCTAATTTTCCAAAAAATTGTGACAAAAAATGACAACCTCAATAAACTCACCATGCTTCTTACTAAATACCTTGGACTGTCTACTTTCCAAAAAGGGGTCATTTGAGGGATATTTGTACTGTCCTGGCATTTTAGGGCCTCAAGAAATGAGATAGGCAGTCAGTACATCGGTCAAGCAGAAAACTCTGCGCTTAGGACCAACAGAAGGTATGCAGCCTCCCATGATAGGCCCCCTAAGGGGCTAGTGCATATTTAGAATCAATAAAGTAGGGTAAGTGGTGCTCCCTAGTTGGGGGGTGAGAAAATCCCTAATTAGACACCATCAGTGCTCTCATAGTGAAAATAGCAAAAAGCACAGAAAGTGGTGAAAAAATATAAATATAAGTAAATACATAAAAATATATCAGAAGTAATAGTCTACTATTAATAGTCCCTATATTGCATGACTATAAATAATCAAGAAATAAAGTGTCAATGTCAGTGACTATTCATATCCATAAATAGTGTTACGATAATCATTAGGTGTTGAATCATATAAAGTAAAAAGCAGTAGTAAATCACTCTAGAATAGTAATTGCATAAGTGCAACTTTGCACCAATCATATATCAATGTGTGTACACCATATCAAGTCCAAAATATATCTACTATATGTGCATCATAACAAGTCCAACTGGAAAAAAATCCAAAAAAATCATCCAGATATTAATGAAAACAAGAAAAAAGAATTAAACAACCCTACAGGGGTGGTACGTATATACAGATTAATGTGAATGGTCTCTCTTGGTAGCTCCATCACTGGCCCATGCTTCCACCTGCTAGCCTCAACACAAGGTACCTGGGACGATCATCCGCTCAGCGCAACCTCCGCCACCATATCCAAAGGTAATACAACCTTTGTATTACCTATTCTAGAGTGATTTACGACTGCTTTTTACTTTATATGATTCAACACCTAATGATTATCGTAAACAAGTAACAAGGCGCAATATGCAGATATCTTACAGTATAGTACCTAATAGTCCAGGAATGTGGAAGTACAGATGTGTACACTGGCAGTATAAAACCGCAGTCTCAGTCAGGGCAGCCACCAAGAAACCAAAAGCGAGTTCCAATAGCTAAGAAAAGACAAGGAATAGGGGCGCCTCTGAGAAATTATCATAAACACTTTATTTTAAATAAAATATCCACTCACATGAAAGTAGAAGGCATGTACAGGAGCGAGGTGAAGCGTTTATATTAAACCCCTCCATGTATTGTGTATCCATGCTTGAAAAAGGAATGCGGCTATTCCATCCATCTATAGCTAGCAATTTCAGAAACGCGTCACATGTTGATGACGTCACGGCTCGGCGCCGGCCTGTGTCTGCTCTCCAAGCCTCGCTTCTATCTCATACACACGGCCGTGTCTCTCCCCTCATCATACAGGGACAGTACGATCGCTGTGGAGATACAGCGCAGCCCTGCCATCCAGCCAGACCTTTTTCTCCTCCTTTCCACAGACATTCATGCCATTATTGGACTGATTCCTTCCTCTTCTACTGGACTACAGACACCATCCTCCAGGGACATTGCACTACACCGGTGTGTGTATGTGCTCAGTCATCTGCACTCCTGCTTGCCTGGATTGGATTGTGCTCCAGCTACACTGACACAGTTTCTACCTACAGCCCTGTGTTTTTCAGCTCTCCAGCCTTCACCACGCTCCTGTACATGCCTTCTCCTACTTTCATGTGAGTGGATATTTTATTTAAAATAAAGTGTTTATGATAATTTCTCAGAGGCGCCCCTATTCCTTGTCTAATGATTATCGTAACACTATCTATGGATGTGAATAGACACTGACATTTCACTTTATTTCTTGATTATTTATAGTCATGCAATATAGGGGGCTATTAATAGTAGACTATTACTTACTGATATATTTTTATGTATTTATATTTTTTCACCACTTTCTGTGCTTTTTGCTATTTTCACTATGCGAGTACTGATGGTGTCTAATTAGGGATTTTCTCACCCCCAACTAGGGAGCGCCACTTACCCTACTGATTCTAAATAGTCAGTACATCAGGATTGATCAATTTATAATTTGTAGACTATATCACTTTCTCACAGACTAAATAATATATATACTGATTTGGGTTATGTTTAACCAAGAAATGTAGGAGACTAACATTTTGGCCTAAATTTATAATGCAAGATTATCTGTGTGCAAAATTTTAAAACAGAAATGAAAAGAAATGTGTGTTTTTTTTTTACATTTTGATTATTTTTCGTTTATATAGCAAAAAATAAAAACCCAGTGGTGATTAAATACTACCAAAAGAAAGCTCTATTTTAAAAAAATGAAATACATCTTATTTGTGCTGCATGACCACGCAATTGCCAGTTAAAGTAGCACAGTGCATAATAGCAAAAAATGCCCTGGCCATGAAGGGGGTAAAACCTTCCGGAGGTCAAGTGATTAAATAGTGTACTACATTTAACAACAATATGTGTATATATGTACGTGAATTAAAGAGGAGGTCCACTTAAACAAAAAATATTAAAAGCCAGCAGCTACAAATACTGCAGCTGCTGACTTTTAATAAATGGACACTTACCTGTCCCAGGGTCCAGCGATGTCGGCAGCCGAAGCCGATCGATCGCTTGTCCCTCGGCTGCCCCCACCTCCATCCTCATGTCAGGGAATCAGGAAGTGAAGCGTTGCGGATTCACTGCCCTACTTCCCTACTGCGGTTCCCTACTGTGAGTCGCGCTGCGCGTCTACACTGGTCCCCGTTGTGTTATGGGAACTGTGTATTTCCCAGAACACAACGGGGGTGGGTGGGCATATGCGGCTAGCTGCGGCTAGCTGCGGCTAGCTATTTCCAGAAGTGGGTGCAGATACCTGTATTATACAGGTATCTGCACCCCCCTCCCCCCTGAAAGGTGCCAATTGAGGCACCAGAGGGGGGGAGGAATCCGATGAGCGGAAGTTCCACTTTAGGGTGGAACTCCGCTTTAATATTTCTTATAATAAGCATGAATACAAATTTTTCCAATTTTGGGTTCAAAATATAAGGAAAATACAGTTGGAACAACTATGACCTGTTCTGCTGGAGGATAGAGCTATCTCCTACTACAGAAGTATCACAATATAAAATGCCAAAAGCATACAGCAGGTTACATATCCTATATAGTTAACAAGGTTGAAAAAAGACAGATGTCCATCAAGTTCATACCACAAGCTTCACTCACCACGTTCCTTGCCGTAATCAGCTTGGTGCCATTGCAGCAAAGGAGTAAATGTGGTTCCCATAGAACCAGATATAACACAGTCTTTACCCAAAAAACTGGCATGGATTAGAGAAGAGTGCATTCTCACAGATTTGGGATATCCAATGCCAGACAGCTTTTATATTCAGGCGCTGTGATTGTGGTGTGAAATGGGTTCAGACTGTGCTGTATTTACAAAAGACAGTCTTATATTATTGGTTCTTACCATTGTCAGTTATGGAGCCCACTTTGGCACTCATGTTTATTAAAATGGCGCTGTGCTGTTTGGACTTGTCAGTTGACTGAGCTCCAATCGTCCCAGTTCCCTTCAGCAGAAGTGGTGCAAAATGTTTAGCCATCAACAGGGGACCTATGGTGTTTGTGGAAAGTGCCAACGATAGACCCTAAAGAAAAGAAAAGAAAGTATTCTCAATATCTAATGTAATATGAAGACAGAGACATGCCATATTGGATATATACAGACACCAAGTGGAAGATTTATAAGGGCTTTGAAGACCTCAGTTTGCCCAAAACCAACGCGGGGACATATTATCTAGGAAGCCCAGCTCCACCCTTAAAACCTAAGCTCAGGAAAAAATCTTTTTGAAAAAGCACAAGGGTCATTACTTACATTAAAGTGTTTGTAAACCTCAGACATGAAATATGAGCAAAGCATATTCCTCTGTAGTGTGTATTTGTCTCAGTCCAGAGAGTGTCATTTCAGCCCTCTGTCTCATTCCTCTGCTATAAGCATGAGTGACTTCTGATGAATTTTCCTGACACCAAGAGAAAAAAAGGTGACAGGGGATGGACCTCCAAAGGATTGACAGCCTCAGCTCTGTTACTGTGTGCTATGTGAAGGCAGGGTGTACCTTCCCTCCAATCAGCTCTCAGAGCTCTCCACACTGATGTAACTTTAGGTCTTCGCCCACTTCTTTTCAGAGCTGAGAGATCCTGTGTAAATTCTGCACTTTGAATGGATGTAGGGGAAAGACGCCTATAGATAAACAGGTACAACCTATGTATGAAGATTTGTTTAATCTCTGAGTATCCCCTGAGGCCAGTTACTTTACTGGGTATATGTAAGGGTTTACAACCACTTTAAGTGTCTCTTGTGCTGTGCTGGCAGTAATAGTGAAAATCCAATATCCTCTGCCCACTTTCCATAACCCCAGCCGTAATCTTCTGGTGCTGCAAGTCCATCGCTGGACCTGTGACAGGCACTCATCAAGAATGCCAACTATGCCTGCGCTATAAACATGAAAAGAGCAATAATTTTGAAAAAAAATAAATATATTTTTACTTTCTGCTATAAAACATATCTAGTATAAATATGTAAAAAAATCAAATTTCTTCAAAAATTTAGACCATATGTATTCTGCTTCATATTTTTGGTAAAAAAAAATCGCAATTAACATATATTGATTGGTTTGCGCAAAAATTATTATATCTACAAACTATGGGATATATTTATGGCATTTTTATTTTTACTGGTTATGGCGGCAATCAGCGATTTTTAGCAAGACTGCGACATTGCGGCGGACGAATCGGACACCAAGTGACACTTTTTGGGGATCAGTGACACCAATACAGTGATCAGTGCTAAAAAAATGAACTGATACTGTATAAATGACACTGGCAGGGAAGGGGTTAACATCAGGGGCGATCAAAGGGTTAAGTGTGCTCCTGGGGAATGCTTTCTAACTGTGTGGGGTGTGGACTGACTGGAGGAAGAGAGACATCTGTTTTCCTGATTAGCAGGAATCACAGATCTCTCTCTTCCTCTGTGACAGAATGACGGTCTACCTTGTTCATATAGGCAGACCACCGTTCTGCCTCTCCTACGAATGGTCGCGGGTGGCCAGTGCACTGATTGGCTCCCGCTATGTCCAACTTATGCTTTAACTCAAACTCATAGTTTTGTTTCTGTATCCCCCTATACAGGAATAGAGCAATACATACAGGGCAGTTGGGTAGAAGGAACAACCAGAGATCCAGGCTGTGAGCTTACTGTATGTCTGCATCCTTGACCCATGAAAAAAAAGGCTTCTCTATTGCATTATACCCTTTCCCTGTTTTGCTGTCTGTCCATAAGACCCCTTTCACACTGGGGCGCTTTGCAGGCGCTACATCGCTAAAAATAGCGCCTGCAAAGCGCACTGAAACAGCTGCTGCAGTCTCTCCAGTGTAAAAGCCCTGAGGGCTTTCACACTGGAGCGGTGCGCTGGCAGGATGCTAAAAAAAGTCCTGCTAGCAGCATCTTTGGAGTGGTGAAGGAGCGGTGTATACACCGCTCCTAAACTGCTCCTGCCCATTGAAATCAATGGGGCAGTGTGGCTATCGTCAGCATAGCGATGCTATAGCAGCGCTTTGCGGTGGTTTTAACCCTTTTGCGGCTGGTTTTTGACCCTTTCTCAGCCGCTAGTGGGGGTTAAAACCGCCCCGCTAGCGGCCGAATAGCGCCACTAAAACGACGGTAAAGCGATAGCAGCCGAATAGCGCCGCTTTATCGCTGGCGCCCGGGCGCCAGCAGTGTGAAGGGGGCCTAAGTGGTCTGATGCAATTCGATGTATCAACGTGATCTAATTATTGTAAGATCGTTCTTGCAAAAGATCTTTAAAAAAACACACACACACACACTGGTCTTGGCCTCCCAAATGTGCACATTGGCATACCTCCCAACTTTTGAACTTCAGAATGAGGGACACTTGAGGAAGGAAGTAACCTTGCATAGCGTGCTGCGGCAAATGTGGGCGTGGTCAAACTTTTGACAGTGGGAGGAGCTTAATGGGCATCATTAAACAAAACTTGGGCTTCCTTGTATCTATAAAATATGCTTTATTATTGTTCCACAAGCAAGAGTCTCACGGATACATACATACCCCAGCACATTCATTTAAAAAAAAGGATAAAAGAATGCAGTGTTTGGAGTGCATTACGTACAAAGTGCAGGTTTGTAGGATGAGCTATATACAGAGTGCAGGGTTCTGGCATGAGTTGTATACAGAGTGCAGGGTTGTAGGATGAGCTATGTACAGAGTGCAGGGTTCTGGCATGAGCTGTGTACAGAGTGCAGGGTTCTGGCATGAGCTGTGTACAGAGTGCAGGGTTCTGGCATGAGCTGTGTACAGAGTGCAGGGTTCTTGCATGAGCTGTGTACAGAGTGCAGGGTTCTAGTATGAGCTTTGTGTGTACAGAGTGCAGGGTTCTGGCATGAGCTGTGTACAGAGTGCAGGGTTCTGGCATGAGCTGTGTACAGAGTGCAGGGTTCTGGCATGAGCTGTGTACAGATTGCAGGGTTCTGGCATGAGCTGTGTACAGAGTGCAGGGTTCTGGGGTGAGCTGCATTCAGAGTGCAGGGTTCTGGAGTGAGCTGCATGCAGAGTGCAGGGTTCTGGGTTGAGCTATGTACAGAGTGCAGGGTTCTGGGATGAGCTATGTACAGAGAGCAGGGTTCTGGGGTGAGCTATGTACAGAGTGCAGGGTTCTGAGATGAGCTATGTACAGAGTGCAGGGTTCTGAGATGAGCTATGCACAGAGTGCAGGGTTCTGGGATGAGCTATGTACAGAGTGCAGGGTTCTGGGATGAGCTATGTAAAGAGTGCAGGGTTCTGGGATGAGCTATGTAAAGAGTGCAGGGTTCTGGAATGAGCTATGTAAACAGTGCAGGGTTCTGGAATGAGCTATGTGCAGAGTGCAGGGTTCTGGGATGCGCTATGTGCAGAGTGCAGGGTTCTGGAATGAGCAATGTGCAGAGTGCAGGGTTCTGGAATGAGCTATGTGCAGAGTGCAGGGTTCTGGAATGAGCTATGTGCAGAGTGCAGGGTTCTGGGATGAGCTATGTGCAGAGTGCAGGGTTCTGGGATGAGCTATGTGCAGAGTGCAGGGTTCTGAGATAAGCATATATACAGGGTGCATGGTTCTGGGATGAGCTATATACAGGGTCCAGGGATCTGAGATGAGCTATATACAGGGTTCTGGGATGAGATATATACAGGGTGTAGGGTTCTGGGATGAGATATATACAGGGTGCAGGGTTCTTGGATGAGCTATATACAAGGTGCAGGGTGCTGGGATGAGCTATATACAGGGTGCGGGGTACTGGATGAGCTATATACAGGGTGCAGCAGAGGCGTAATTAGAACCTTCAGGGGCCCTGGTGCAAGAAACCATGAAGGGCCCCCCGACCTCCAGCCTGGGCCATTCCCTTCGAGCCCAGAGCCCTTCCCACTGATCCCATCAGCCTTCATGTTCCCACAGCAGATTGGGCCCAGCCATGGTGGCAGAAGGCCAGGGCCTAGTTTCAAGTGCAAGCTTTGCTGGTAGTTCCGCCAGTGGTGTCAGTGTGGACTGTGAATGGTGTCAGTCAGTAGGGCAGTGGACATGGTCAGTAGAGCAGTGGAAGTGGTCAGTATGGCAGAGAAAGTGGTCAGTATGGCAGAGAAAGTGGTCAGTAAGGTAGTGGACATGGTCAGTAGGGCAGTGGACATGATCAGTAGGGCAGTGGACATGGTCAGTAGAGCAGTGGATGTGGTCAGTAGGGCAGTGGACATGGTCAGTAGGGCAGTGGACATGGTCAGTAGAGCAGTGGACGTGGTCAGTAGGGCAGTAGACATAATCAGTAGGGCAGTGGACAGGATCAGTATTTTTTTTTTATTGTTGTTATTTTATTTTTGTTATTATTTTTTACCATTATATTTTATCCATTTTATTTTTTAGAGTCTTTTTTACAGTTTTTGATGGGAGTTGGTGGCAGTGGAGGGCAGTATGATGGGGTGGAGGGCAGTATGATGGGAGGGGGTGTCAGTGGAGGGCAGTATGATGGGAGGGGTGGCAGTGGAAGGCAGTATGTTGGGGGCAGAGGCAGTGGAAGGCATTATGATGGGAGGGGAGGCAGCGGAGGGCAGTATGATGGGGTGGAGGGCAGTATGATGGGAGAGGAGGTAGTGGAGGGCAGTATGATGGGAGGAGGCGGTAGTGGAGGGCAGTATCATGGGAGGGGGGGTTAGTGCAGGGCAGTATGATGGGAGGGATGGTAGTGGAGGGCAATATAATGGGAGGTTTAGTGGAGGGCAGTATTATGGGAGGGGTGGTAGTGGAGGGCAGTGTGATGGGAGGGAGAGCAGTATGATGGGAAGGGTGGTAGTGGAGGGCAGTATGATGGGAGGGGTGGTAGTGGAGGGCAGTATAATGAGAGGGGGGTTAGTGGAGGGCAGTATAATAGGAGGGGTGGCAATGGAGGGCAGTATAATTGGAGGGGGGCAGTATGATGGGTGGGGGTGGCAGTGAAAGGCAGTATAATGGGGGGGTTAGTGGAGGGCAGTATAATAGGAGGGGTGGCAGTGGAGGGCAGTATAATAGGAGGGGTGGCAGTGGAGGGCAGTATAATAGGAGGGGGGGCAGTATGATGGGATTGGGGCAGTATGATGGGAGGGGTGGTAGTGGAGGGCAATATAATGGGAGGGGGTTTAGTGGAGGGCAGTATTATGGGAGGGGTGGTAGTGGAGGGCAGTATGATGGGAGGGAGAGCAGTATGATGGGAAGGGTGGTAGTGGAGGGCAGTATGATGGGAGGGAGAGCAGTATGATGGGAAGGGTGGTAGTGGAGGGCAGTATGATGGGTGGGGGTGGCAGTGAAAGGCAGTATAATGGGGGGGTTAGTGGAGGGCAGTATAATAGGAGGGGTGGCAGTGGAGGGCAGTATAATAGGAGGGGGGGGCAGTATGATGGGAGGGGTGGTAGTAGAGGGCAGTATATTGGAGGGGGTAGTGGAGGGCAGTAAAATGGGAGGGGGCAGTATATTGGGGGGGTAGTGGAGGGCAGTATGGGGGGACTGTACAGCATGACTGGAGAGGGGCAGTGTATGGGAGGGAGCAGAGTGACCATGAGTGTACTCAGAGTCAGGGCAGTGTAGGGAGCATTTCTCCTACCTTTATTCCAGCGCAGGAACAGCCTTCGGGGAAGACCCGGAGTCGGGGGCGGAGTCAGGGGCGGAGCCGGGGGCGGAGCTTAGGCACGAAGAGGAATCCTCCTTTGGCTAAATGCTGGGGCCCCACTCAGGGAAGACCCGGAGTCGGGGGCGGAGTCAGGGGCGGAGCCGGGGGCGGAGCTTATGAGCGAAGAGGACTCCTCCTTTGGCAAAATGCTGGGGCTCCACTCTCCTCCTTGTCGTGACGTCACTGGTTGTTAGACGCCAGGCGGGCCATGCCTAGCAACCAGTTGTTTTGGCAGTGAGCCAGGCAGCGTCTGGGGGTGAAATGAAGCGGTCTCGGCCAAAACTAGTACAGCGGGCAGTGAGGGACAGCGGCAATGCGGCGGCAATTTTTAGGGGGGCATCAGATCGGCCAGTGGGGCAATTCCGGGACATTGCATTGTCCCGGAATGAAGGTGCCCGGGACACGGGACAGACCTCCCACAGCGGGACTTTCACGGGCAATCCGGGACGGTTGGGAGGTATGCATTGGTGCTTACAGAAGAAATTTGGGAAGGAGCAGTAATTGGCTAAGAAAATCCAGCCTGATCCATTGAGTCTCTCCCCAGAACAGTCAGCCAGAAGGGAGTCTGGAGAAGCCCCAGTGTGACCACACACATAAAATCATATCCTTATAAGACCAGAACTGACCACATCAGGTGGAGATAGTATTATGTCTATGGGCACCTTTAAGATGTCCATTTAGATGTCTTTTTACAATTGTGCTCAATGTTTTTTTAAAGGTACTATTTACAACAGAACATATACTCATACTGCATATACCATCCTGACACTTTGGTGTATAGAGGTTTCCCCAGATGTCATAGCTGACTGACCACCTTGGGGATGTTACCTAAACAGTAAACTGTCCTTGGAAATCTTTTTAAAATGCTGGCAACTGCATAAATATGACATGTACATTAGTGAGCACCAGCTTCATCTAAATATTCCAAACTATTCCCTACTTTATATTCAAGCAGTGTTAATTTTGGCAGCAAATTTAGATTTAGTTTTAGTCTTAGGATTAAAATGGCATTTTAGTTTTAGTCCCATTTTAGTCTTCTGCAATTGTTTTAGTTTTAGTCGTATTTAGTCGACTAAATATCCAGTACATTTTAGTGGACTAAAACTCATTTTAGTTGTCTAAAATATAATGGGTGTAATTCAATTTTATAGCATTAGTTAACAATTCTCTACAGTTTGCAAACTCATTTTATACTGCTGTAGTGAAAAATATCATATGTTATTTAATATTACATTGAGGTTATGAACATGCACTACAGACCAGTGTTAATTTTGAAGTCAAATTTCAATGTAGTTTTGGTCTTATGGGGCGTACACACGGTCGGACTTTGTTCGGACATTCCGACAACAAAATCCTAGGATTTTTTCCGACGGATGTTGGCTCAAACTTATTTTGTCTACACACGGTCGCACAAAGTTGTCGGAATTTCCGATCGCCAACCACGCGGTCACGTACACCACGTACGACGAGACTAGAAAAGGCCGGTTCAGAACCAAGCGCGGCACCCTTTGGGCTCCTTTTGCTAATCTCGTGTTAGTAAAAGTTTGGTGAGAGACGATTAGCGCTTTTTCAGACTCGTGGCTTTCAGATCGGTTTCTGCCGTTCAGTTTGTGCTTGTGGGTTTGTATCTGCTCTTCAGTGCGTGCAGCAAGTTCCGCGTGACATTAGGTAGTCATTGTATTCTTGTTAGTTCGTTACTGGTTTTCAGGTCGCTCTTCACAGGCCTTGCTGTTCTTCAGTGCGTCTTGTTACTTCGTTCTGAGCAGCCGACCGTTTTCTAGCCATGTTTCGTATGCGTACTCCTCGTAGAGTTCATGCTGTGCGGGGGCTTGGTGTTGGGGTCCTGACCTTGACACAAATCCAGTCCATGAACAGGGTGGGGAGGAGTTCATGGACCAAGAATTGGTTGCTTCAGCGTGACCAGTTCTCTCATATGCCTTTGCTCCGTGAGATCCGTGAGAATAATCCTGATGATTTCAGGAACTTTCTCAGGATGACGGACCCCGTGTTTCACCATCTGTTGGCTTCGCTGACCCCTTATATTAGCAGGCAGGATACCTGCATGAGGCAAGCCATCACTCCGGAGCAGAGGTTGGTCGCTACCCTGCGGTATTTGGTGACAGGGAGAAGTCTGCAGGACTTGAAGTTCTCGACAGGCATCTCCCCCCAGGATCTGGGGATCATTATCCCAGAGACCTGTTCTGCCATCATCCAGGTCCTGCAGAAGGAGTATATGAAGGTAAGATTTTTATCCTTTTATATCACATTTTATTGTATTGAATGTTTGATAATATCTTGTATTTCTTTCCTCATTCCCTAATTACCATGATTGTAATATGCTGTGAATGTCCCCTTTGTCCTCATGCATGCTGGATTTTTATGTAATTATTATTTTAGGTCCTTCATACATATTTGCCCTTCACTAACCTCCCTAGCATGGTGTCTCCTGGCCCTATATTCACCTCATGTAGTCACTTAACAATGTATTTTATCAGCTCCATAGTAGTGCTTTACCCCAAACACCCCCTAAAATGTTTGGAAATGTTATTTTTGATTTAAATTCAGGCAGAGTGGCAGAGGCTTTTTTTTGTGGTGTCCCCAAATAATTTTTAGTAACCCTCCCTCCCCCAACTGCTAAGTCAGCTTATCCCAATTCTCTATCTATCCTCAATCATCTATCTGCTGACTTTGCCAAACCCATACACACACTATACCCACCTCTTTACTGGTCAGATTTATGGATGAATTCCCCAAAGCATGTAGTGCAAGGGCCTGCCTGTATACTTTCAAATGGTACTGTTTAAAGTTTTTGTATCCTATTATTATCTTGACAGGTAATAGCAGAATGTCCAAATGTCCTCAAATGTGTACAGTGTGTATTTATATCTTTGTATTATGACACTTCTTACCTGTCCAGTGGGCTGACAATAGTGTAACTAAGGAGGGGCTGTTCCAAGTAATACCCATTATTTAGGCATTCATCTCTCAATGAAGTGAAGAGGGTTACCTGTCCAAGAATTCCACACACCCCCTATAATGTTAGAAATGGCTCATGAGAGTGGGGGGAGGGGGAATATGATAGGTGTACCTTATACTTTGGCCTTGTTAAATTCCCCTTACTAAATGCTATCTGGAGGTTGCCCCATAATGTTTGTGTATAATCTGCTTGCCATGTTTCTGTGAAAAAATAGTAATGTTTATTGTTTTTTCCTCAACAGTTTCCTTCAACGCCACAGGAATGGCAGACTGTGGCCTCCCACTTTGCCCAGCGGTGGGACTTTCCTAACTGTGGAGGGGCAATTGATGGGAAACACGTCCACATCATCCCACCACCCAACTCGGGGTCGTACTATTATAATTACAAGGGGTTCAATAGTATAGTGATGTTGGCGGTGGTGTCGGCTAATTACGACTTCTTGTATGTGGACGTGGGGAAGAATGGCCGGATGTCCGATGGTGGAGTCATTGCCCAGACGGAGTTCTACAGGCATCTCCAGAATGGCAGCTTGGACTTGCCAGCTCCAGAGGACAATGTTGAAGGACTCCCATTTGTGTTCGTTGCTGATGAAGCGTTTGCGCTGGGGGACCACCTGATGCGGCCATTCCCAATGAGGACCCTCACCCCGGAACAGAGGGTTTTTAATTACCGGCTGGCCAGAGCCCGAAGAGTGGTGGAGAACACATTTGGAATCCTGGCCAGCCGGTTCCGCCTATTTATGACACCCATCCATATGGCGGAGTATAAACTGAACCATATTATACTTGCGTGCTGTGTTCTCCATAACTTTTTAAGGAAACATTCGGCCAACTATGCTGGCTCAGTTGGGCCTGAGGCCGGAATCCTACATCAAACCACACTGACGGCGCTTGAAAGTGGCTGTCCTGGCTTGCCCTCCCTGAGTGCCCGTGATGTCCGGTTACGCTACCTGGAGTTCTTTGCGGGTAGGGGGGCTATCAATATGCCAGACAATCTGTGAAGCCTTTTTATAATAAAAAAAACAAAAACATTCTTTGTGGACATTTACTGCTTGTGTTTGTTATAGCTGACCCTGACAGAAATGTTTTGAGTGCAGAAAATGGCGTGATTGTGTAACCTTATACAAAGCACTGTTGGCTGTTATTTACTAAATGCAAAAACACATTTCACTACAAGTGCACTTGCAACTGCACTGAAACTGCACTTGTAGTGCAAAGTGGATTTGCCCTTAGGAAATAACCCCCATTTTCTCATAAAACAACAATTAAATCACCCCAAAAGTGTTGTAGTGTTGAGACAATAATCCACACATTCTTGATTAACAATCTTTTTAATACCTGCACAATCACATGTGCATTTACCAAAGGTATTTCAAACAAACCAACATGTTTGTTGTATAACAATTTTTGTGGTGGCATTATCCAAAATCAAAATGTCCATTTTATAGAAAACAGGCCTGTGTAAAACCAAGAAGAAAAGACACAAATCTTGAACTTACAAACGTCACATTTGGTCGAATTTGAAGGCAATATCAGACATGAGTATTTAGGAACTATGTTTGATATTTCGTTCAGATGGGGGGAAATCACCCCTGGAAAAGCCAAATTTGGAAGATGCACACAAATTTCCCAATGTCAACATGTGCGACCTGCCATCACGGGGGATCAAGGGATGTGTTTTGGGGGAGAAACCCCTTCCTCACCGCTACTTTATTATTGAGGAAGGGGCTGCACCCCCAAAACGCGTCTATTGATCTCCCGTGATGGCAGATAGCACATGTTGACACACTGTGTGCATCCTCCAAATTTGGCTTTGTGAAAAATCACAAAAACATTTAGCACATTGTAGCACACAAAAGAAGAAAGTGATTTGGAGGGGTTTTAAACTTGCCCCAAAACATCAATGATGTTTTTATATTTTGGAATAACATCATTGATGTTTTGCTTGATGATTTCCAATTGTAAATTACACCCCATGATCTCCCCGATCAGGATCTGGGCACTTTCGGATGTGAAAGGATCTGGATCCACAACATCACGATCACCTAAAAAGAGAGGAACCCCAAAATAAATTTGGTTTAAAAAAATGCCGCCATCCATCTCTTATCTGAGCCTGTGGTTGCAGACACTCACCTGTTGTGGTGACTAGTTCCACCACATCTTCTTCCTCCTGCTCAGCTTGTGTTGGGGGGATTTCCCCTTCTTCCAGAGGGGGGGGGGGGGCTCTGGTCTCCTCAGATGAGGGGTGTCCTCCGAGTCTTTTATCCCCTATATAAAACAAAAATGGTATACTTAGCACACAGATATTTAATGTCAGAACTATAAATAGGAAACATTGCTTGGAAGTGAGGTACAATTGTCAATTTTAGCAGAGTTCCAAGATGTAGCTTTTTTAGTGTCCTTTGTCAAGCTGCAATACTTTACCGGTTTAGTACAAGCTTCACAGATGTAGCCCCCCCTATAGTATACACTGGAGCACCTGTGTGGCCCCCCTAATAAAAATGGTGTTCTTGTGTCCCACACTAGTGCTCCAGTGTCCAGATGTGAAAACAGCTGCTCAGTGTCCTCTCCTTACACAGAATCTAGTTTGCATTTCATTCTAGTAACAAAGCCATCTACACAACCCAATTCTTTGAAGACAAGTATAGGGCGTCAAAATGGTGGCCAAATGCATATGGGCTAAACAATGGTATTTTATAGTTGGAACAAAAAATGTTTGATCCAAACGAATAATGTGCCCATGAACATGAAAGTTGCCATTTTAAATGGTACAACAGTTCCTAAAAGCACATGGAGCAGCACGAACGTAATAAACACAAAAAGAATAGGAACACAGCACAACTACTTACTTTTTTGCAGCACTCTCCGGATCTTTATGTACTGCTCATGTTCTCGTAATTTCAGGTCCGACCACCGCTTCCTGAGCTGATCTTTCGATCGTCGTACCCCGAAATTCCGGTGCAGACTCCTGACCACTTTTGCTGATGATCTTGGCCTTTCGGACATTGGGGTTGGGGTAAGGCCCATACTTTCCATCATAGTTGGCCTTCTTCAGGATGTCCACCATCTCCAACATCTCCCCAAAGGACATATTTGAGTCCTTAAATCTCCTTCTGGATCGGGACGTTTCAGGCTCCGGCCTTTCCTCCTCCTCGTTGCTACAATTAGCACGCACCTGCTGTCTATCCGCCATGTGCTCTTCCCCCACTGCGCTGAACGAAAAGGGGCGGGGAATAGACTAGAAAGAACGTCAGGGGTGGGTGGAGTTATACGCATGCGCAGTGTGTATAAAGCGTAACACACGTGCGTATTACGTACGATCTGTGAGCGGAGGAAGGAGCATCGGAGACGCCAATCGTGATAACGAAGGTAAGATCTAAACTTGCGCCTATACTACCTCGAAATGGAAGCCTATATTGTAACAAGATTAGGGGAGTTTTGCCTGACATTAGGGTTTGTCTTGTGTTGTGTCTTGCAGAGAAAATGGATGGGTTCAACGACCACAATTTCCTGCCCCTGTTCATAGACAAGTACAGGGAGCTGCCCTGTTTGTGGCAAGTGAGACACCCCCACTATAATCACAAACAGAAGAGGCAGGCAGCGCTGGAGAAACTGCTGGAGTTGGTGATGCCGGTGGTCCCCACAGCAACCATCCCTTATTTAAAAGCCAAAATTGGTGGCCTGAGGAGCACTTATCTTAGGGAGCGCAAGAAGGTCACAGATTCCCAGAGATCCGGAGCTGCAGCAGATGACGTTTATGTCCCCAGGCTGTGGTACTACGAGAGACTGCGATTTCTGTCAGACCACACTGAAGTCAGGGAATCCCTCTCCACTCTTCCTTCCACGCTTCCTTCCACCCCAGCTGAGGCTTCCGATGTCCAACCTGGGCCTTCCAGCCAGGAAGAAGTGGAGGAGCCCAGCTGGAGTCAGGTATAGCATTCTTCTACAGATTTCTGGTCAATAAATAAATGATGTTTACTAGATGTTATTATTGATCACTAATTGCTGATTAAAAAAAGTGTTTTACATATCAATAGACAGTAGTGGGCACCCAAAATTGGGACAAGAATGAAAAATGCTGGGCTCAGAAGGATAGTCTGTTATATTTGTTAACATTCAATTTGCAGCAGTCAGGAGGTGAAAATTGTGTGTGATTGATTGAAAAAATACTAAAACTATGTCCCTTTTTCATACACAGGAAGACCTCAGCCAGGAGGAGGTTGTGGAATGTGGCAGTCAGGAGGAGGCGGGGATTAGTGGCAGCCAGGAGGAGGCGGGGCTAGGTGTCAGCCAAGAGAAGCCTGGGACCAGTCGCAGCCTGACTGAGTCTCAGGTCCCTCCCCTCCGCCTGCCATATAAACGAGCCAGGAAGGCCACTCCGAGTCCCGTGCAGGATTCAGCGTTCAGGCTGATCCAGGAGGCTTCGACGTCCCTCAGAGCCTTACCAACTTCTGAAGAGGCCTTTGCCTGCATGGCTGCCACCAAATTGCAGGGCATGCAGGAGGGTCAACGCAGGCTCTGTGAGGACCTGCTTTATAAAGTCCTACGTAAGGGGGTGAGTGGGGAACTAACACCCAAGACCGACGTGGTTGAGTTGGACCATCCTCCTCCTCCTCCTCCTCCTCCTGCTGCCACAACTCCACCACCACAGCCACCGCGTGGAAGGAGGCATGGAAAAAGACCAGAGAGTGATGACCCTGGGTTCAGTCTGGTCTGACAGAAGATGCAGTCTCTCGTATGACCACAGCCTGGGGACACAGATGTCATCTGCTGCTTTCCGGATCTCTGGGACTTCTGGAACAGACTGCCCTCCCTTAGATATGGACTCCTCAGGCCACCAATTTTGCTTAAAAAAAGTTGATGTGTGCCCTGGGGGTCCAAGGCTTCACCCACTTCTGCAGTTTCTCCAGCGTTGCCTCCCTCTTTGTTTAGCTGTGAGCCCTTAATAAAATTTTTTAGGTAAATTCTACTCTCCTGTGTGTGTTTTCATCCAAAAAGGACAGTTTGTTGGTGAGGATTCAGGTACATTTCTAACATAAAATGTGAAATTAACAAGGGACAACAACACCAAACAATCTCCTACAGATTAAATAGAACAACATATCAATGGTGTTGTGGGAACTTGTCACAAAAAACACACACAAACATTTTCGGGAGTACAAATCAAAATCGCAAAAAAAATAAAAATAAAATACAAACACAAAAAAAGAATCTACATTAAAGCCAAAAAATATATAAAAAATATACAAAAATATGTTGTCAGATGTGAGAAATCAAAATATATTGAGGGAATCACGATAAATAGTAACGAAATAAGTTTGTGAGAAGTGTGTGTGAATATGAGCAGCAAAACTACTTAATTCTTGTCACATTATAAAGAAAAAGAGAGTGCGCTGTATTAAACCATTTTTAACATTGCAGCGTGACGAAAGTGCTGTATCCATTGCGAACGCTAAGTTTACCAGAACGAGCTGTTCCGTCTTGGAATTTCTTCTGAGCATGCGTGGCACTTTGTGCGTCGGAACAGGTCACACACGGTCGGAATTGACGCGATCGGATTTTGTTGTCGGAAAATTTTATCTCCTGCTCTCCAAATTTGTGTGTCGGAAAATCCGATGGAAAATGTCCGATGGAGCCCACACACGGTCGGAATTTCCGACAACACACTCCGATCGGACATTTTCCATCGGAAAATCCGACCGTGTGTACGGGGCATTAGTCTTTTCACTAAAATGGCACTTTAATTTTAGTCCCAGATTAGTCTTTTGACTAAAATGCCATTTTAGTTTTAGTCGTATTTTAGTCATTTCAGTTGTTTTAGTCGTATTTCAGTCGACTAAAATTATATTCATTTAGTCGACTAAAATGTTTTAGTCGACGAAATAACACTGTATTCAAGGGTCTAACTATAAATTATAGGGCCCCCCTGGAAAATTTTGATGGGGCCCTTTAATCTCTGTAGCTCCTTAGGCTTCATGTACACGGGACGTTTTTACAACCTCTCCTGAACGATTTACCTTGACAGATAGTAACCCACGTTTGAAACGACAGTTTTTCGTTTACGTGCCGCGTCTTGCCGCGTTTGGGTTTTGAAGCGTTTTAAAAACAAAAAAAAAGTTTGTTTTTTTTTCAAAATAGCCAAAAATGAAAAACGCCTGTAAACGAAACAGTGGCTAAACGTGAGTTATCACGTTTAGCCATGCTTAGAAGTGTTTGGAGTTTGAATGCTTCTAAACCCATGTTTTTGTGTTCCAAAAAAAAGCCTCTAAACTCAACTGCCTAAACAACCCTGTGTACATGTACTGATAAGATAACATAGAGGAGAGATCAGGAGCAGTTGAAAAAAATGCCCAACTACAAATGTCCGTTTACCAGCAGCAGTGTACATGAGGCCTAAAAAAGTTTGAGAGCTGGTTCTCAAATTTTCCAACAACAAAATCCGTTGTCATAAATTCTGATCGTGTGTACACAATTCCGATGCACAAAGTTCCACGCATGCTCGGAATCAAGCCGAAGAGCCGCACTGGCTATTGAACTTCATTTTTCTCGGCTCGTTGTACGTGTTGTATGTCACCGCGTTCTTGATGTTCGGAATTTCCGACAAGATTTGTGTGACCGTGTGTATGCAAGATAAGTTTGAGCCAACATGCGTCGGAAAAAATCCATGGATTTTGTTGTCGGAAAATCCTATCCTATCGTATGTACAGGGCACTACAATGTCACTTGTGACAATACATATCCTTGATCTTAAGATAAAGTATGTCCACATCAAGGCCAAGTAGCAGAAGAGCAGGGGCAGTTGCTTTGGATAGGAGTTAATGTTGTAATAGTAATAATAACTACCTATAATGATTTTAGCTGTCTTATAAGGTTTTAGCTTTTTTTTTTAGCTAAGGTTTTTGGGTTCTATTGGCCTTTTCTTGAGCCTTTTTTTTTTTTACTTGTAGCCGAAAGGAAGCTAGTTAGACAAAAAACTGCCCAAAAGAGGCTCATTTACTTTTTCAAGTGGCAAGCTTCAAATGACACTAAGCTCAGATGTGAAGGACAGCACTGAATATAATGAAAATCCTACCCCATGCGTTAAAGTGCTTCTGGTGAAGCTTCAAATGACAGATCACTCAGGTGTGAATGGGGTCTAAATGAAAACCAAGATACAAAGTAACTCTCCTGCGCTCAGGTATTATGCTCAAGGAAAGGAAATATATTTCCCTTAATACTTTTTATCCACACTTATGCCCCGTACACAAGGTCGGATTTTCCGATGGAAAATGTGTGATAGGACCTTGTTGTCGGAAATTCCGACCGTGTGTGGGCTCCATCACACATTTTCCATCAGATTTTCCAACACACAATGTTTGAGAGCAGGCTATAAAATTTTCCTACAACAAAATCCGTTGTCGGAATTTCCGATCGTGTGTATACAAATCGGACGCACAAAGTGCCACGCATGCTCAGAATAAATAAAGAGATGAAAGCTATTGGCCACTGCCCCGTTTTTAGTCCCGACGTACGTGTTTTACGTCACCGCGTTCAGAACGGATTTTCCGACAACTTTGTGTGTCCGTGTGTATGCAAGACAAGTTTGAGGCAACATCCATCAGAAAAAATCCTAGGATTTTGTTGTCGGAATGTCCAATCAATGTCCGACCGTGTGTACAGGGCATTAGAGTCTTGCTGCCCTCTCAGGACTATGGATATCCAAAACTACTAGAAGACAATGAAAAACAAGAGAAGGGGCGCACCGACCTAGTGCAATTTGATTATAAACATTTATTAAAGATTAAAAATTGACACAAAACATACTCACAAAAGTAGGGGGTATATATACGCATGCCCTGGGGCTCTGAGGAAGAGGGTTCTCCCTGGAAATGCGCCAGCCTAGCCATCACGGACACGTTCTGGTCTCCTTGTGCTTTGACATGCGTATATACCACCTACGTTTGTGAGTGTGTTTTGTGCCACTTTTTACTCTTTAATAAATGTTTTTAATGGAATTGCACTAGGTCGTGCGCCCTTCTCTTGTTTTTCGTTGCGAATGGGGTCTAGGTTATACACGTTAAAGCTGGTCAAAGCTGGTTTGAATCTCGGCTGGCTAAACAGGAATCAGCTGAGTTTCAAACCATCTATGGGCAGGCTCATTGTACCTATGTTGATCCATTGATTGACTTGTGTACAACCAGCATGTTGGATTCTTCATGTGATTATTGCCATCGACTATAGCCGTGTGTTCTCCCAGCAGGGAGGGCTCCCTGTGGCCTGCCCGCTGTGAGAACACAATAGCTCTGCGGTAGAGATTACCCCATCAACACTGGCTTTTTTTTTTCAACAAAAGAGGGGTTATTCTTTAAAGTTGATCTCCTGGAATGATCTTTACGGCATACTTACATAGGTCCAGAGGGGCTGCTGGAGAAGCTGAAAATCACTGTTGTAGCCTGTAGTAGGCAGCGCTAGCCGCGATCTTCTTGGTTCTGCCGGGGTTCTACATAAATGGCATTCCCTCTGCTCTGCACACTGACCACACAGGGGGTTGTTCATTTGCCACTGCCGCCATTCATAGAACACCATTTTTTCAATGAATACAAGATGATCTTTGATTGAAGAAGTGGGAGGAGTGGTTGTGACATCATAATCTTCAACTCATCTACAGAATGTCCTGTATTCATTGAAAATAATAAAAGGCGTTCCCCTGTGGTTCATGAGGTATAAGATATGCATACTTATAATGAGCCAAACTGCACCAATATAAGTATTCCATTCCGATCAATCCTGGAGTTAGTTGTAACAGTTTAGTTTTCCTTAATAACCCTTAAAGGGGTCCCTTCCTACCCCAGGCCGAGTAGCAGCCTCATGGACTGCTATGTCTATTGTTACACCACTGTTTATACTACACACTAGTACTGCATTATATGGGAAGACACTGGCAAGTGACGCTTTCTAACAGAAAGCCCATACAGATATACAAACAGAAAGACATGCACGGAGCATAGGAGGAACGGAATAGGCGTAGTGCATACATGACAGGTTGAGAAGGGGAACCGGTCATAAAGGGGTTAAAAGATTTAATGTAACATGTTAGGACTGGCAATTACCTCATTGGCTCAGAGTGGGGTGGGGCCAGTAGCCAGTTACCTGGAGGGGAAGGTCCCGGGACACTTGCTGTGGGATAATCGTCAGAAGAGCATCCTGCTGTCCTGGTTCCTGCGATACAGACAGAAAAAAGTAGAAATGAGCGATTTGGAGCATCTGATGGCTCAGCTTAGGGCTGCTGCTGATATTCATGGCTCAGACTGGGTTCAGAGCCAGGTTGTAGCCACCCTGCGTGGGGTCCACCAGAGCCCCCCGCAAGAAGGCCTCGGAGGTCTCGGCCTCTGGAGCGCTTTAGCCCAGATCAGACCCCCAGGGCTCAGTGCTGGCTAGGGAGCCCACAAGTGGACCCTCCAGGCCCCCACGCCAGCTTCTGCAAGGGGTAGTCCTGGGAGGAATCCCCATCTCAGGCGAAGCCCACGGGGAGGTGACACTCACCGCCAAAGGGCCACGGTCACCTCCTCCATCGTCCGGATCCAGGAGCGTGCGGCTGCATCCACTGACAGGCGAGGTACCAGTCGGTGGAGCGGCCCGGCGTGGGGGGGCTAAATCTGCGGGCGACGGCCTGTCCCCAGGCGCGCCCAGCGGCCCTCATTGTGGAAGAGACATGCGGCGGGGAAGTCAGGCACGTCTGCCCTTGGTGCCAGGAAGTCGCTGATTACCTCCGGGTCCCGGCCGGGTCCGGGGAGAGAGGATGGAGCAGCGAGCAGTGATGCTGGCGGGAGGCGGAGCTCCAGCACGGCTCGGGGATGCCTCGGAGCCATGGCAGATGTCACAGCAGGAATCGCCTGCTGCTGTGGACGGGAGGAGCCGAACGGAGGCCGGGAGAGGCTGCAGCCTTGACGATCGGCGCTCTGAAGGGGAAGTGAGCAGTGAGGAGGACGGAGAGATGGAGAAGGAGAGCCGTGCTGCATCCAGGGATCCTGGATCTGCGGCTGGAGGGCCCCTCGGTCCTGTGCAGCCTGGTGAGTACCCTTCTGCTGTTTTGTCTGCTCTTTGTCCTTCTGTCTTGGTGGGGTCAGGAGGCAGAGGTTAGGGGTCGGGGGGGCCGAGTACTTTGGGGGTGAGTGGTAGTGAGTTGTTGGCATGTTTGTGGGACTTGCTAGGCAGGTTGGAGGGCTTGGTTAGGGACGGGGCTCCGGTGATGGCGTGGGACCCACCAGGGGGACAAGGGAAGGCAGCACAGGGGACGTCCCTCACGCCAGTGGTGCAGGTTAGGTCGGCTGCTGGCACGCAGACGGAGGGTGCCGAGCTTGGCCCAATAGCGGCGGCAGGGAAGGAGAAGGAGGCGGACAAGCCGGCGGATCAGGTGAGGTTGGCGGATTCGGCGAAGTGTGAGGTGTACGTTTACTTCGAGGGACCACTAGGTGCTAATCTTAAACAGGAGGTGCGTGACAGAATCTGGAAAGGGGAGTATGTGGAAATTTTTTCCCTTCTCCCCTTAGAAAAATGTAATTTGGATCGGGTTAAACCGGACGAAAGCAAAAAGGAGGAGGAAGAGCGGCGGAGATATCGGCTTATCCCGCGTATGTTTGCCAATTGGTTACAGACGTTTGCCATTTTGGCCAGCGTAATTGGGGAAAAGGGGCCTGATAATTGTTCGGCACTTTTTTGTTATTTGGATGTGATTGGTGAGGCGTATAGAGTGTAAGGCGGTAGAGCATGGCTTCGTTATGAAGAGCAATTCCGCCAGCGAAAAACCATCAGGTCATCTATTCGTTGGGATCATAAGGATATAGGCCTATGGATGAAGTTGATGACTTCTGCCAGGGCGGGTACTTCATTTTTTCCAGGAGGTGCTGGTGGGATTTCCTCCTCTGGTACGCCGGCCGCTAGAAAGAAGGGGTTGTGCTGGCAGTTTAACGACAGTTCCTGCCGTTTTGGCAGCTCCTGTCGTTTTAAGCACGAATGCTCTGGATGTGGGGGCAGTCATTGGCTCTCATGTTGTTTTAAGCAAGGAAAAGGAAACACTGGGGACTCCTCTGGAAAGAGGGTCGACTCCGGTGAGGGTGGAAAGGATGGTTCCTTTTCTAAATAGGTACCCTGATCGGGAGGCAGCTCGACTCCTGGAGGCGGGTTTCAGGGCGGGTTTTTACATCTCATGCAGTTTAAATGCTGTTCCACCATTGGCGAAGAACTTACGTTCGGCAATGCTTCACCCGGAAGTGGTCTCGGAGAAACTTTTTAAAGTGGTGGCTCTGGGGCGCATGAGCGGCCCCTTTTCATCTCTGCCATTTCTGGGTTTGGTTCTCTCTCCTTTGGCGGTGGTCCCGAAGAAAGACCCCGGGAAATTCAGGATGATCCATCACCTTTCTTATCCTAAGGGAGCCTCTGTCAACGATGGTATTGATCCGCTTGCGTGTGCGGTTACATATACATCGTTCGATGCGGCTATTTCTTGGGTACGTCGATATGGCCGTGGTTCCCTCTTAGCCAAGACGGATGTGGAAGCAGCTTTCTGGCTGCTTCCGGTTCATCCTGACAGTATACATTTGTTGAGCTGTCACTGGCAGGGATCGTACTTTGTTGATCATTGTTTACCAATGGGTTGTTCAATTTCATGTGCCCTGTTTGAGACTTTCAGCTCTTTTGTTGAGTGGGTGGTGTGGGATGTGTCAGGTGTGAACTCTGTCATCCATTTTCTGGATGACTTCCTTTGCATTGGGCCTTCAGATTCTCGGATTTGTGCGATTCTTTTGGGGACCTTGCAGCATATATCACAACGTTTCGGTATTCCGTTAGCCCCAGACAAGACAGAGGGTCCCACAATGGAACTGTTTTTTCTTGGCATTACGATTGATTCGTTGGCTATGGAATGCCGGTTGCCGTTTGATAAATTCGTAGCGTTAAGGAGGGAAGTCAAGGAGGCCTTTGGTCGACGGAAATTGCAGTTGCGGGAGTTGCAGTTGTTACTGGGTAAACTGAATTTTGCTTGTCGGATCATTCCGATGGGCAGGATTTTCAGTCGCCAGCTGGCAGCAGCGACTTCAGGTGCTAGTGCACCACGGCATTATATACGGTTGACCGGAGAGCTCCGGGCTGACCTTCAAATTTGGGATCTATTTTAAGAGTCTTATAATGGACGCTCCCTCTGGATGGCTGGTCCAGTGAGCAACGCAGACTTGGTTTTGTTTACCGATGTGGCAGGTTCAGCTGGGTATGGAGCGTTTTTCCAGGGGAAATGGAGTGTGAAAGGGTGGCCTGAGGAATGGCAATCGGCTGGCTTTGTCTAAAATCTGGTACTGTTGGAGCTATTTCCTTTTGTCCTGGCGGTTGAGATATGGGGGGAGGCTTTTCGCAATAAAAAAGTTCGCTTTCACTGTGACAATATGGGAGTGGTGTCAGCGATTAATTCTACATCTGCTTCTTCTGCGCCAGTGGTGCGCCTCTTGCGTCATTTGGTTTTGCTCTGTCTTCGCCTAAATACTTTCATTTATGCTGTACATATTCCGGGAGTTTGCAACAAAGTAGCAGATGCTTTATCTCAATTTCAGTGGGACGAGTTTCGCGTGTTGGCACCGGAAGCGGAGCAGCATGGGATGCCTTGTCCCCGGGGGCTTTGGAGGATCGCTTTGGAGTCGCCGCTGGATTGATTCGGGATTCGTTAAGTACTGCAACCTGGGAGGATTAAGGGCATGGAAGGCATTGATTTCCTTGTTGGAGGAGGTAGGCACTGGCGGGGTGGACGTTTCTTGGTTGGTCCTTTATTTTGTGAGTCGCAATTTTGGGAGGGGTCTATCGGCTTCTGCGGTGGACCGGAAATTGGCCGGCCTGGCATTTTGTTTCAAATTGCTGGGTGTACAGGATTGTAGGAAAGCATTTGTGGTACGACAGGCCATGAGAGGGTATTGTAAGGGTCGCCGAGCGATCGATTTGCGGCGCCCTGTGTCTTTTTCTGTTTTAGATGCTATATTGGGTCAGTTACGAACGGTCTGTTCATCCGCTTATGAACAGACATTGTTTCAGGCGGCCTTTTTTGGGGCTCTTTGCATTAGTGAGCTGGTCAGTCCTTCAAAATGGGTAGCTGGGGGATTGATGGTAGAGGACGTTGCTTGTTCCACTTCCTCAGTTAGGATTTGGATCCGGCGATCCAAGACTGACCAGAGTGGCAAAGGCTTAATGGTAAGGCTTTTTGGGGGTAATGGTCCCCCTTTTTGCCCGGTGCTTGCCTTGGAACAATTTTTGCGGGTTCGACCGCAGACCGGTGTTGCCATGTTTATACATGCAGATGGCTCGTGTTTATCTAAATTTCAATTTGTAGCTGTCTTTCGTGTGTGCCTGGCAGCAGCTGGGTTTCGTCCTCTTGAATATGCTTCTCACTCCTTTCGTATTGGGGCGGCCACTGAGGCATTCCGGTGGGGATTGGATGAGAAAATTGTTAGGCGCATTGGTAGATGGGAGTTCAACCGATTCCGCTTGTATGTTAGGCCGCATTTGTTTTATGCGGATGGGGTTTTCTTCATTCTTCTGTACTGCTGTTTTATGTTGTTGTGTCTAGTTCCTGTTGTGGTGCACTGTGTTTGTTTTTTTTTTGTTTTTTCTTTTCAGGTGCCCAGAGATGCCTCGTTTGGATATTAGGACATTCTTTTGTGTTTTGGGGGGCTAGGAGGGCAGAGGTTAGACACAATGGCAGACAGTTAGGTCTTCCTCGTTCTTTGGGTAATGTACGTTGGATCGGGTCCCAGGCATGCTATGGGGCCGGGTAGTCCCAGAGGTTTCTCATTTTGCCAGGTTGGACAGGGCCCCCAATATTTTGATTCTTCATGTGGGGGGTAACGATTTAGCCCTCCGCTCCGGTAGAGAGCTTATCAGGGATGTGAAGTTTGATTTTCTTCGACTTCGAACTGGGTTCCCTGGTATGCTTATTCTCTGGTCTGATGTCGTAGCTCGTACATCTTGGTGGATGGCCAGATCGGTAGAAAAAATCAATAAGGCAAGGATTAAGGTGAACAAAGAAGTAGGGAGGTTTATTGTTCGGAATGGGGGTTTAGTTATTTGCCACTTGGATTTGGAGACGGACACCTGGCAGTTTCTTAGGGGTGATGGCGTCCACCTTAATGCAGTAGGGACTGATCTGCGGCTGTTAGATTTGGAGGATGGGCTACAACGAGCTGTTCAGGTGTGGAGGGGCGCCCGAGTGTAAGGCTTTACTCTTGGGGCGCTGTGGCAGTTAGGGTCCTTGACAGAGGTCTATTCATGGTTATTGGAAAAACCGTGGGGATCCATCTGAGGTATGGAGTCCTCGAGTGGGTACGGTACAACGCATATCAGTGTTAAGACCGGTGGGTGTCTGAGGTCAGCTGGTTTAGGCTCCAAGCCGATATTTGCGGCTGGGGTCGCAGCCCAGCTATCTGGTGCCTCAGACACAAAATAAATTGGGCAAGGTGGCACCGTCTTAATAGCTGGATAAGTCAGTTATGGTTAGGTTATGTTTATAAGAAAGTGTATATTTAATAAATAGACCATGTTCGGCCATTTTAACTCCATTTATGTCTTGCGTGGTCATTAATGTTAAATTAATTGGGGCAGGGGGGTAAGTTGGTATTACAGAGGTGGTATAGTAGCAGGTGAGCTCTTACCTACCCTAGTCAAGGTGCAGCGCTCTAAACAGTGGAATACCAACAGGCAGGGCGGAGTCCACAGGTGGGTGCTCAGGCTGAGGTGTCCTCTAAACAACACCCAAAAAGGTAGACAAAATAGAAAAATATCCGGCAACTCCAATCCATAAGAATAATGTATTGACACATGTAGAAAAACGAAAAAGCAGATGCTTTTTGGCTGGAGAGCCTTGGTCACTGCATAAAATGACGGAGAAACACATTCTATAAATAATATATGGGGATCTCCATCCACCCAATCAGCATCAGGCTAATCAAGCAAATCGAAGAGTTGTTGGGTTGGTGGGCAAGTATACCACTATGACAGTGGTTCTCAACTCCTGTCCTCAGGACCCACCAACAGGCCAGGTTTGCAAGATAACTGAAATACATCACAGGTGATATCACTTGCTGCTCAGTGATTGCAGTATTCTAGTCTGCAACTCCCCAAGGTAATACTTAAAATCTGACCTGTTGGTGGGTCCCGAGGACTGGAGTTGAGAACCACTGCACTATGAAGAAACCTCAGGAGCTGGACATACTATTGGTTAATGACCTATGCACATAAGCAGACAGAAAAGTAATTGAACACCAAGTGTGAAAATACTCATGACACAAGTGAGATAGGAAAAACTAAAAACGGAAGAGAAAGAGCAAGAATAGAAAAACAAAAAAATGTTATTATACAAAAGGGAAAACCGGAAAAGGGAAAAAGGAATAGTAGGGGACACAGGAAGAGAAAAATATATATATATGTATGTATATATATATATATATATATATATATATATATATATATATATATATATATATATATAAATATATATAAAAGGGAAAAACAGAAAAAGGGAGAAAAGGAATAATAGGGGACACAGGAAGAAAAAAAAAAAGCCCATACAGAGGTCTGGAAAGAAAGCTGGAGTGAGGGCTGATTCACACCAGGATCACACAGGAATGCACGTTCCCATGTGGTGCGCATTGACAGCACGCTCATTTGAATAGGCTGCAAAATGCACTGGACTATGAAAAACATAGTGTTTGCACTCCTTTTAAAAACGCACTGCATCAAACTGCATGGTACTCCGGTACCATTTGATTTGGTGCCCACAAATGCACTGCTTTGGGGTGCCATTTACAATACATTGCCATCAGCATACAAATTGCAGGGCAACGCCTTTCCCGCACTGCGTTTTGGTGTGATTGGTACACACTGATCAAAAGGCAGCCTGCGAGATTCTGAGCTATCAAGGCAAACCTGGGTGCCTGCTTGGTCCGCAGACAACTGGGTACATTTGAAGAAAAAAAAAATGTGTGGCACATCCAAAGATAAAGGTATTCCTCTATTCGGTATCCATTCAAAAATTACATGAAGACATGCACATAGCCCGCAAAAGATCAGTGGATGCGTTTCACACTCATTGTGAGTAAGGATGAGCTCCGGCGTGTTCGCACACACCCCACGTGCAGAGCCCGCCAGGAAGTCGGCACTGCGCTGATCACAAGCAGTGAGACATTGTCCCGATGCGCGGCTGCAGAGATCGGGACAATGTCTCACTGCCTGTGATTAGCGCAGCGCCGACTTCCTGGAGGGCTCTGCACGTGGGGTGTGCGAACACGCCTGAGCTCATCCTTACTCACAATGAGTGTGAAATGCGTCCACTGATCGGTTGTGGGCTATGTGCATGTCTTCATGTAATTTTTGAATGGATATTGAATAGAGGAATACTTTTATCTGTGGATGTGTCGCACACTTTTCTTTCTTGGTGTGAACCAGCCTTGACGCTGAGCCCTGGTGCGAACCAGCCTGGCATTGTGCCCGTGATCCACTGATTGTGGATGCCTTTCTTTGCAGGCTCTTGGGGTGGAAAAATAAGAAATGCACATTTTTTTCTGCAAAAATATGTGCATTTATTTTTTTTACTACAATTTTCTGGTACAATTTTCCTTTAGATTTACCAAAACCATATAATACGAGGTCAAATCTAAACACTTTCAATTCGTATCGAATCAGACAGGCCATTGCAGGACATAGTTGAAGTTAAATCTAAAAAAAAAATAGAACAATAAAAATTGCATAATGTGTAGCCAGCTTTAGCCTTTGAGTTTGGACTAAACCTGTCCTTATCCCTACTAGAAGGTATTCCTGGTACTCTCACCTCTGCAGACACTTCCCTAAGGCTTGTCTCTCCTCTGCCGCTAGGGTGCAGCATTGCTGAGCAATTGATGAGTAGATCCAGGCTGCCGAAAGTCAGCGCCACCTGCTGGGCACATTGCTGTATGGCAAGCTGGCTGCTTACATCGAGTCTCTCAATGGTGAGAAGATCTGGGTGGAGCTGCTTCAGTTCTTGCAAAGCGTCAGCAGACTGCGGCTCCCTGCACGTAGCAATGACTTGGCTGCACTTGCTGGACTGGACTAGGAACTTGCAGAACTGGAGACCGAGGCCCCGGCTTGCTCCCTGAATCAGTGCGACTCCTCCGGACATTCTTCCCGTCTCAGCTTGTGATTACCAGACGGTAACATGACTTTACATAATGTACAGGGCGATGCTGCCACCTGGTGGAATCTACGTTCACCTGCAGCCGAGTCATCGCTGGACAGATCTCATTCTGTGACAAATCAAATGAGAAAATAAAATACACAAATAATCATTTATTTCATATTTATTAACCACTTGAAGATTTACCCCCCTTCAAGACCAGACCATTTTTTGCATAAAGGCACTGCGTTACTTTAACTGACAATTGCGCGGTTGTGCGACCCTGTACTCAAATAAAATTGATGTCATTTGTTCCCACAAATAGAGCTTCCTTTTGATGGTATTTGATCACCTCTGCGTTTTTTATTTTTAGTGCTATAAACAAAAAAAGCGACAATTCTGAAAAAAAAACCCAATATTTTTTACTTTCTGCTATAAAACATACTCAACAAAAAATCAAAAAAATCTAATTTCTTCATCAGTTTAGGCCAATATATATTCTGCTACATAATTTTGGTTAAAAAAAAAACCCAATAAGCGTATATTGATTGGTTTGCACAAAAGTTATAGCGTCTACAAATTTTGGGATATTTTTAATTATTATTTATTCATTACTGGTAATGGCAGTGATCAGAGACTTATAGCAGGACTGCGATGTTGCGGTGGACACTCTGACACTAACTGTCACTTTTTTGGGGACCAGTGACACTAATACAGTGATCAGTGCTAAAAATATGCACTGTCACTGTACTAATGACACTGGCTGGGAAGGGGTTAACATCAGGGGTGATCAAAGGGTTAACTGTGAGCCTAGCCTGTGTTTTACTGTACTTTGTGTGCTGCTTCTATTAGGGGAAGACGTGGAATTTATTCCCTGCTTTGCAGGAACACAAACTCCATCCCTTCTCCTCTGTCAAAACAGCAATCTGCCTTGTTCATGTAGGCAGATCGCCTTTCGGTCTCTCTGCCTGACAGTCTGCGGGAGACGGAGGACATTAAGTACCCGGCACCCGCCCATTGGCTTCTGCTGTGTGTAATCATAGTGGAAGCAAGCCACCGCCGGATCAAGCGCCCCCTACCCAGAAATGTCGGAACACGTATACAGGTGCATCTCAAAAAATTAGAATATCATCAAAAAGTTCATTTATTTCAGTAATTCAATTCAAAAAGTGAAACTCCTATATTATATAGATTATGATATATTTTAGGCATTTCTTTCTTTTAATTTTTATGATTATGGCTTACAGCTAGTGAAAACCCCAAATTCAGTATTTTAGCAAATGGGAATATTACATAAGACCAATAAAAAAAAAAAAAAAGGATTTTTAATACAGAAATGTTGGCTTACTGAAAAGTACAAGCACAGTGATACCATGATCATTAAACCAGGTATTGGTACTTTTGGCAGTGTGGGCAAGTGCCAAGTCCTGCTGGAAAATGAAATCGGCATCTCCATAAAGCTAATTAGCAGAGGGAAGCATGAAGTGCTCTAGATCTCCCTGGTAGAGGGCTGCGCTGACTTTGGACTTGATAAACACCAGCAGATGACATGGCTCCCCAAATCATCACTGGCTGTGGAAACTTCACACTGGACCTCATGCAACTTGGATTCTGTGCATTCTGTTCCTCTACTTTTATCCAAAAAGAGGACTTTGGACCACTGAGCAACAGTCCAGTCCTTTTTCTCTTTAGCCCAGGTAAGACACTTCTGACATTGTCTCTGGTTCAGGAGCGGCTTGACACAAGGAATACGACAGTTGTAGCCCATGTCCTGGATACGTCTGTGTGTGGTGTCTTTTGAAGCACTGACACCAGCCGTAGTCCACTGTGAATTTCCCCCAAATTCTTGAATGGCCTTTGCTTCACAATCTTCTCAAGGTTGCGATTATCCCTGTTGCTTGTGCACCTCTTTCTACCAAACTTTTTTCTTCAACTCAACTTTCCATTAATATGCTTGGATACAGCACTCTGTATGAACGCAGCCTTACCATTGCCATCAGTGCAGCCTTGCCATTGCCATGAATGCAGTCTTACCATTGCCATCAGTGCAGCCTTACCATTGCCATGATGAATGCAGCCTTACCATTGCCATGAATGCAGCCTCACCATTGCCATCAGTGCAGCCTGATCGATGCCCATCTGCACCTTCGGAGGGGACAGGGGACAGGGGGGGCAGAAGGAGCGCCAACAGATTACATACAGGAGAATCTCCTGTTTACTTGGCGGCCTCTTTAATACAAAGTCCCATCTCCTATGATGACACCACATACAGACGTAGTTGTCCAATGGCAGCCCAGGAGACGGGACTTCCTATTACAGATGCTGCCGAGTAAACAGGAGATTCTCCTGTATGTAATCTGATGGCACTCTTCCCGCCCCCCTCCCTGTCCCCCCCAAGGCATAAATAAATATGGTATATATCCCAGGGCCACAAAAGATATATATATCCAAATCACCAGGGGGGCCGTATTAAACCGGAAAATGGGCCTCAAATGGCCTTTGGACATGCTTGCTGTATATTGTCTCAATCCAGAGTACTAAGTGTCATTTTTGTCTGCTGCCTTGTTCTTCTGCTATCTGTATGAGTCACTTCTGACAAGTTTTCACGATAACAAGAGAAAACAAGTGAGGGGAGGGATGTCCAGCACACAGACTGTGATTGACTGACAGCCTCAGGTCTGTTCTTGTGTGCTGTGTGAAGGGGTGTGTGTTCCATCCCTTCAATCAGCTTTCAGCTCTCCTCAATAAACTTTGCCGAGTGTAACTTCAGCTCCCTGCCCCGTTTTCTGACAGCTCAAACAAGCTTTATAAATTCTGGACTTTGAACAGTTGTAGAGAAGAGAAAACTGCAGATAAACAGGTACAACTTATGTAGCAGGATTTGTTTCATCTCTGTGTATCACCTGAGGCCAGTGACTTCACTGGGTATATGTATACATAAGGGTTTACAACCACTTTAATGGTTAACCACTTGATCATTGGAAGGTTTGACCCCCTTCATGACCAGGGCATGTTTTGCTGTTCAGCACTGTGCTACTTTAACTAGAAATTGCACAGTCATGCCCAACTGTACCCAAATAAAATGTATATCCCCTATTTCATAAAAATAGAGCTGTCTTTTGGTGGTATTTAATCATCACTGGATTTTTCATTTTTTGCTTAAAAAAAACAAAAAAAACGAACATTTTGAAAAAAAAACATGTTTTTCTTAGTTTGCAAGCAAATAATCTTTCTTCATATACTTAAGCCAAAATGTATTCTGCTACATTACTTTGGTAAAAATAATACAAATCAGATTACATTATTTAGTCTGTGTGGAAGTTATAGAGTCTATAAACTATGGGATATACAGTATATTTGAAAATTGATTAATTATCACTATTTTTAAAGAAAATACTGTTACCAGTGCAGTACAACGTCATCATATGACTGGTGTGGTGGTAAAATTAACCCAAATCCGTGTATATTATTTACAGTGCCTTAAAAAAAGTATTCACACCCCTTGAAATTTTCCACATTTTTTCATATTACCACCAAAAACGTAAATGTATTTTATTGGGATTTTATGTGATAGACCAAAACAAAGTGGCACATAATTGTGAAGTGGAAGGAAAATAATAAATGATTTTCAACATTTTTTACAAATAAATATGTGAAAAGTGTGGCGTGCATTTGTATTCAACCCCCCTGAGTCAATACTTTGTAGAACCACCTAGGTCTGGACTTTGACTGGGCCATTCTAACACATGTATATGCTTTGAAACCATTCCATTGTAGCTCTGGCTGTATGTTTACGGTCGTTGTCCTGTTGGAAGGTGAACATCCGCCCCAGTCTTAAGTCTTTTTGCAGACTCTAACATATATTCTTCTAAGAGTGCTCTGTATTTGGCTCCATCCATCTTCCCATCAAATCTGACCAACTTCTCTGTATCTGCTGAAGAAAAGCATCCCCCCAACATGATGCTTCCATCACCATTTTTCACAGTGGGGATGTTGTGTTCAGGGTAATTTGAAGTGTTGGTTTTTCACATAGCATTTTGCTTTTAGGTCAAAGAGTTCCGTTTTGGTCTCATCTGACCAGAGCACCTTCTTTCACATGTTTGCTGTGTCCCCCACATGGCTTCTCAAAAACTGCAAATGGGACTTCTTATGGCTTTCTTTCAACAATGGCTTTCTTCTTACCACTCTTCCATAAAGGCTAGATTTGTGGAGTGCACAACTAATAGTTGTCCTGTGGACAGATTCTCCCACCTGAGCTGTGGATCTCTGCAGCTCCTCCAGAGTTACCATGGGTCTCTTGGCTGCTTCTCTGATTAATGCTCTCCTTGCCCGGCCTGTCAGTTTAGGTGGACGGCCATGTCTTGGTAGGTTTGCAGTTGTGCCATACTCTTTCAATTTTCGGATGATGTATTAAACAGTGCTATGTGAGGTGTTCAAAGCTTGGGATATTTTTCTATAACCTAACCCTGCTTTAAACTTCTCCACAACTTTATCCCTGACCTGTCTGGTGTGTTCCTTTGCCTTGATGATGCTGTTTGTTCACTAAGGTTCTCTAACAAACCTCTGAGGGCTTCACGGAACAGCTGTATTTATACTGAGATTAAATTACACACAGTTGGACTCTATTTACTAATTAGGTGACTTCTGAAGGCAATTGGTTCCACTTGAATTTAGTTAGGGGTATCAGAGTAAAGGGGACCAAATACAAAAGCACGCCACACTTTTTAAATATTTATTTGTAGAAAATCTTGAAAACCATGTATTATTTTCCTTCCACTTCACAATTATGTACCACTTTGTGTTAAACTATCACATAAAATCCCAATAAAATACATTTGCGTTTTTGGTTGTAACATGACAAAATGTGGAAATTTTCAAGTGGTGTGAATACTTTTTCAAGGAACTGTAGTCTGTGTGAACATTATAGAGTTTACAAACTATGGGATATATATTTGAAAATTGATTAATTCTCTAGATATCCACTCTATGTTTACCCCTACCAGGATTATCCCATTCGCAGCATTGCGGTCCTCCCACGATATTCCCCTTAGGGAGCACTACAGCTACATGCAGATTCGGCATTTCCTACAACAGCTCATTAAATCTCAACCATCTCCCTATACATTGACCCCTTTCGAAAGCTTATGCAGATCACGTCCCCAATCCTCAGGTCTGATCTCTTTAATATGCGCAGCCATAATAGGCTCCAAGAAACCACCCCTGAGACCATATCATCTCCAGTGGGAGGCAGAATTGGGGAAAAAACTAGATCCAGAAGACTGGCAGGCCATGACTGCTGCTATATCCAAATGCTCCAAGAATGTGTTATATCTAGAAAACGCTTACAAAATACTCTATCGATGGTATTATACCCCAGCTAGACTTGCGAGCTTTATTCCATCCTATTCCCCCTTATGCTTTCGTGGGTGTACCCAGGAGGGAACAATGGCACATATCTGGTGGAAATGTCCCAAGGTTTGCAGACTGTGGGTCAGAATCTATGCTCTTCTCCGTAACCTCTTCAATACAAACATAAGAAGGGACCCCTATGAAGCTCTCTTGGGGAAACCAATCATAGAATTATTGAGACCGGAACGCCAACTGGCGTCACATATTTTTACTGCAACTAAATTGACCATAGCAAAGGCTTGGAAAACCCCAGTTCTCAGCTTTGAAGCAGTTAAAAATCGTGTAAATGATATTATGATTAATGAAAAATTGACAGCTGTCCTATCTGACACACATGATAAATTCCTTCGGACATGGCAGCCTTGGGTGTCTCAAGTCCACCCTTCTAGATTTGATCCTGTGCTACTCTCGCTTTGAGATGCCTCCGTCCTCCAGCCCCGGGGACCCCCTCTCCCCCCTCTCCCTCCATCCTCTTCTTCTTCTCTCTCCTCTGCTACACTATTTTCTTTCCTCTTTCCTTGGCCTTTCCTCTTTCGAATCTCCCTTCTTATATTCTATTTCGCGATTTCTCTGATTTACAGACCAACCTCTGTCAGGTTGGACAACTGATGAGCAACCGTTCTGAAGACATGAAAAAGGATAGTACAAATACCCCTTACAGTGTCATCATATGTCTGGTATGGCAGTAATCAGGGATACTGACTGGTGACAGTATATAAAAAATAAAACAAATATTTTTTTATACGATTAAAAAAAATAAAAATTCTTAAAGAGATGTTACAGCCTGGGGAAAAAAACTAAAAGTCAGCAGCTACAAATACTGTACTATATACTATATGGACACTTACCTGTCCAGAGAGCCCACAATGTCGGCACCCCAATTGATCTTTGGATCGGCTGTCGGGTGCTGCCGCCGCCATCTCCACTAAGGGAGACCGGCAATGAAGCCTTTCAGCTTCACAGACAGTTCCCTTCTGTGCATGCGCAAAGCGCGCTGTGCTTTCTAATTGGCCCAGCGGCGGAGGAATGAGGAGGGTTGCCAAACTTCCGAGGGACAGCGCCACGGTGCCGTCTCCGGAAATGGGGAAGGGGGCCTGTCAAAAACAGGTCCCTGTTCCCCCCTCCCCCCTGAAAGGTACCAAATGTGGCAATGGAGGGGGGGGGGAGGAAGCAAATAAGCGAAAGTTCCACTTTTGGGTGGAACTCCGCTTTAACATTTATTTTCTTTACTTTTTTTACACTGTGATTGCTTGTTGAGATGATCACTGTAACAGCAATCTTTTGAACTGTCATAAATGGCTTTCATTCATGACTCATTGTTTACTATTGTGATGCTGTGATTGGCCAACAGCTATCACATGTTACAAGGTACTGTGATTGGCTCAGGTACCATGTGATTAATGGTGACCATCACAGATTACACACATTCATGACTATTGTTTACTCTGTGTCATGTGATCGCACAGCAATCATATGGTATCTGGGCTGCTCACAGCAGGCCGATACTTCACACCGCAATGGTGGACACAGCGACTGCAGAGCGTGCCGCTGTGCCCCCCATGGGAGACGCGCAGTGCGCATAAGCACCACAATGTTCAGGTATGTTGCGTTGCCTGGCGGAGCTACCCACCAACAGTAAATGTACTGCTGGTGGTCGGCAAGTGGTTAATAAAAAAGCAAACAAAACAAAATCAGCAGGAAAATAATGTAGCACCCTCTAGTGTGTGTTGTTGGTAGCGTAGATTGTTAGTGTAGGTAAAATTATTTTAGCTCAGGGCTGAGCTGTCAGGGTCTGGGTCAGGGTTCAGTGACTCAGGGCTGGATGACTCATCCTAGCAGCCTCTCTTGTACCTCCCCCTGTTTTCTGGGACATTGAAGACTATTCTGGACATAGTGGGGGGAGGCTAGGAGGAGCTGCTTAGAATATTTATGAGGACCTCAGCCAATCCTCAGTAGAGGGCTGGCAGGGGGCAGGCCACCCCATAAATAGGCGTGGTTATGCCAACAGGGGCAGTCAGGTGGAAGATTGAGATGGAGTGCTGAGGAGGCTGTCGGTGGCCCTTGAGGTGCCCCCTAGTCTGGGGGGGGGGGGGTGAACTCTGGCTCAGGTGCTGGAAGGATCCTACAAGAAACACATGGAGGAGGCATTGGAGCAAGGAGGGGGGACAGCAGGAGCAGGTCAGAACTGCCAGGAGATCTCCTGAGAGTCAGCCAGGTGGGCTGGTAAGTGTCAGTCTGAAGGACTGTGGGGAGAAGTTAGCCTGGAGGGCTAGTGAAAGGGGCAACTGCAGCCAGGTGGCTTGGCAGTGCCTGAAGAGGTGGTGCTGTAGTCGCAGGAGTGATACAAATTGGACACTGTTCTTTTTGCTACACACAAGGGGCCTCGGGTTCCTGCCTGCAATGGACCAATACTAAAAATCTGACTGAGTGACTGTCAGATCTTCACAGTGATCCAGCTGAGAAAACAGAAAATCCCCCTAATGGGGCTTTAATGCAGCCAGTAGTGTATGATAAACAGAATACACGAGAAATAGCTATGGCTATTAAGTTTAATTGATGCAGGCAAGTATTGTCAACAAAAGTAGAGACATGGGCTAAAATACAAAAAATATTCAAAATAAGAAAACAATACCAACGACAGAGGGCAGTGTGTGATACAATTACATCATGGGCAACAGTAATACAGTAACACAGAGATGTTGATTGTGTGAGATCCTGACGCGTTTCGACCCCAGTGGGTCTTCTTCAGAGGATAAATGTATGGAAAGACTGTAACAATATAAACATGTGTCAAACAATTTAAAACCTAGGAAAAAGAATATATAAGTATATAAATATTTCCATATGGTGCATCTTTACCAGTCACGATGTATTCAATGGTTACAAGTGGCCACAGTATAAGGGAGTTTCCCTCTTGTTGTATCCCCGATCTCGTAGCCGGCGGGCCAGTCACAGGGGGAGCGAGTACCACCCACACATGTCTTGCAAGGAATCACACACTAGGTATCCCCAAGAGGTAGGGGGAGAAGGGGGGGGGGGAAGTTTTCACACTGCACCTGCGATAAAATGTCACAATGTATATTATATACATACATTGTGACATTTTATCGCAGGTGCAGTGTGAAAACTTCCCCCCCCCCCTTCTCCCCCTACCTCTTGGGGATACCTAGTGTGTGATTCCTTGCAAGACATGTGTGGGTGGTACTCGCTCCCCCTGTGACTGGCCCGCCGGCTACGAGATCGGGGATACAACAAGAGGGAAACTCCCTTATACTGTGGCCACTTGTAACCATTGAATACATCGTGACTGGTAAAGATGCACCATATGGAAATATTTATATACTTATATATTCTTTTTCCTAGGTTTTAAATTGTTTGACACATGTTTATATTGTTACAGTCTTTCCATACATTTATCCTCTGAAGAAGACCCACTGGGGTCGAAACGCGTCAGGATCTCACACAATCAACATCTCTGTGTTACTGTATTACTGTTGCCCATGATGTAATTGTATCACACACTGCCCTCTGTCGTTGGTATTGTTTTCTTATTTTGAATATTTTTTGTATTTTAGCCCATGTCTCTACTTTTGTTGACAATACTTGCCTGCATCAATTAAACTTAATAGCCATAGCTATTTCTCGTGTATTCTGTTTATCATACACTACTGGCTGCATTAAAGCCCCATTAGGGGGATTTTCTGTTTTCTATTCAAATCCGGGGTGCGCAGCCTCCCTGACTGTACTCTCTAGAGTGTCTTTATTTCCGTGATCCAGCTGAGTTCTGCAGGCAAATGTGGTATATGAAAAAAAATGTATACACAAATAGTTGTGGAAGGGACTCAAAAACGGAAAATTGTATCATACTTACCGTAATTTTCCTTTCCTGGTGCCTATCCATGGCAGCATACTAGTGATAGAGCTCCGCCTCGACTCCTCCCTCAGGACCAGTGAATAGCATAAATTAAAGACGTAGTCCCTCCCCCAACATTCTCCGTAAAATAGAATACCGAGGGTGGGAGCGTATGCTGCCATGGATAGGCACCAGGAAAGGAAAATTACGGTAAGTATGATACAATTTTCCGTTTTCCTGGTGCCTCCATGGCAGCATACTAGTGATAAATAACTAGCTGACACGGGTGGGATAATGCTTAACAATAAATGTTTAATTAGAATGAGACATCGCAGCCTGAACTGCCCTTCTCCCGAACTCAACCGTTGTGAGAGCTCCTGGGTCGATACGGTAGTGTCTGAGGAAAGTATTGCGAGAAGACCAGGTGGCGGCCCTGCACACCGTCTCTAATGACACGTTAGCCCTTGCTGCCCAGGAGGTTGAGACTGCCCTTGTGGAATGAGCACTCACTCGGGATGGAGGTTCCATATTCTTTATCCTGTAGGCCTTCTGGATTAGCTTTACCACCCAAGATGCCAGAGTTCTGATGGAAGCTTCTTTGCCCCTGTATTTACCGAATGGAACAATCAAGAGTCTTTCCGAGTTCCTGAAGGATCTAGTGGCCTCTAGGTAGGCTCTGAGCACTCTGGATATGTCCAGTTCGTGACATGCTCCTGAATCTGCTTCAGCAAATACTGGCAGTGCCCAGGGCTCCAAAAGGTGGCTTGGAGTAGTGACCTTAGGTGTGAACCCCCTAAGGGGACGAAGTTCTACTCTATCGTGAAAGAAAGAGATGTGGTCATCACCTATTCCCAACGAGTGAAGTTCTGAGATCCCCCTACCAGATGTAATGGCTAACAGAAAAACCATTTTTAGAGTTATGTTCCATATTGTCAGTTGTTCCACTGGGGTAAATGGATGGTCAGAGAGGACTTCAAGGACCAGGGATAAATCCCACTTGGGAAAAGACCGTCTGGCAGGTGGCCGGATCTTCAGCACTCCTCTGAGGAAAGTGACTACTAAGGGCTCTTCCGCCCATCTTTTATTTGTTGCGGCAGAAATTGCTGCTACTTGCACTTTGAGGGAACTTAGGCCAAGGCCCAGATCAAGTCCTGATTGGAGGAAGGCAAGAACACCTGATGTAGAAGGAGAGATTGGATTAAACTCATTTGAGGCAGCAAATGACAAGAACTTGTCCCATATTCTAGAATATATAGCATTGGTTGCTGGTTTCCTGGCTCCTAGGAGGGTTGTTATGACCCCTGGGGAGCATCCTAGGGACTCGAACCTTCGCCTCTCAACCTCCAGATTCGAAGGTTCAGCTTCTGAGGGTCTGGATGAACTAAACTGCCCTGCGTCAGAAGTTGCGGGAAAGGATGGATCCTGATTGGAGCGCTCACACTGAGACGCATAGCTAGAGGAAACCAAGGTCTCTTCGGCCAATATGGGAGTATTGCCAGTACCTGGACTGTTTCTCTGAGAAGTCTCAGGAGGAACTTGAATATTAATGGCCGGGGGGGGAAGGCATATGCGGTGGTGAACCTCCAGGGGCATGACAGGGCATCTACTTCCTCCGCTTGCGTATACGGAAGGCGAGAGAAGAACCTGGTCAGTTTGGCATTCCCCGGGGTGGCAAATAGGTCTACTTGAGGGGGATCCCAGAGGCTGGCGATCTGATGGAAGACCTGGGGATGAAGAGCCCACTCGTTGTTGTCCAAAAATTTCCTCGACAACGTGTCTGCTTCCGTGTTCAACCTTCCCGGGAGATACATCGCCCTGAGGTCTAGGATGTTCTTCTCTGCCCAGAGTATAATCGGCTCCACTTCCCTGAGGAGTGATGTGCTGCGAGTGCCCCCCTGCCTCTGCAGGTATGCGACAGCTGCCCTGTTGTCCAGGCGTAGAAGTACTCTCTGGCCCCTGACCTGAGAAGCCAATGAAGTTAGTGCCAAGAATGCTGCTCTCATCTCTAGTATGTTGGATACTACTCCCTGGGTGGAGCAGGACCATCTCCCCTGTATCCTGGTTTCCCCGCAATGGGCTCCCCAGCCCTGTCCACTTGCGTCGGACGTAACTGTGATCCAGAAGAGGGAACCCAGATAGCGAGGTTTTGAAAGGTTTTCCGGCAGAGTCCACCAATGAAGGCTCCTGCGCATTGCTCCCGTCAGCAGAATTGTCTGAGAGAGTTGCTGTTTCTTCCACTGCGCCAAGAAACCCGTCTGAAAATACCTCAAATGCCAATGGGCCCAAGGAATCATCGGTATACAAGCAGACATTGTGCCAATGAGGCTCAGGCATTGCGATGCCGTTAGATACCGGCTCGCGATGGTTTTGACCATCTTCTGGATAATGATCCTCATCTTCATGGATGGTAATGACACTGTCCCCTCCCGGGTGTCGAACATCGCACCTAGATAGATCATCTGCTGTGTAGGTGCAAGCTGACTCTTCTCTGAGTTTATCAGCCATCCTAGTTCTCTCAGGGACTGGAGAAGAATGTCTCGGTGATACACCAACTGACCCGGACTGCTTGCTAGGAGGAGGATGTCGTCCAAATAGTGGTATATCCTCAAACCCCTCTCCCGCAGGGGAACCAGAGCGGATATTAGAATTTTGGTGAACACCCTGGGGGAGGTGCACAGACCGAAGGGCAGGGCTTGAAACTGCAGGTGGATCCGACCTACTGCAAATCTGAGATACTTCTGGAAGGCAGGCAGAATTGGCACGTGTAAGTACGCATCCTGCAGATCGACTGAGATCATCCAATCTGTTGGCTGTACTGCCTGAATAATTGTTTGTAGAGACTCCATCTTGAAGCTTTCTGGGTGTATGTGCCTGTTGAGTCTTTTTAGATCGATCACAGGCCTCCATCCACCCGTTCTCTTTGGAACCAGAAATAGAGTGGAATAGAAGCCTGCGAAGCGCTCCGCCAAAGGAACCGGCACAGCTGCTCCCTGAAGTTGGAGTGACGATACGAATTGTCTTAGGGCTTGAGCCTTCAGCAGAGAGGATGGAATTTCCGTTCGTGTGAATGAATTTTGAGGTGGAGGATGAGAGAAACTCCAAAAGTGTCCCCATTGGATTGTTGAGAGAACCCAGGGATCCTGGCATTTGCTGGCCCAGACTGGAAGAAAGAATTTTAGTCTGGCTCCCACCGGGAGTGTCTGGGCTAATCTGGCGTCAAAAGGACTGCTTCTGCTCATGTGGAGTCTGAGGGGCCTTCGACTTTCTGCCCAAGAAAGACACCTGAGTGCCCCTCCAGGGTCTTCTGCCGTCTCTGAACTGCCTTGCTTGTCTGAAATCTTTAGGGTTTGACTGGTGGAACCTGGAAGAACCCCCTCTGGATCTTCGCATCCTTCTGTCTTGGGGGAGCATACCTGACTTTCCTCCTGACAGCCTAGATATGGCTTTATCCATTTTGTCTCCGAATAATGCCTTCCCGTCGAACGGGATTTTGCACCAATTTTGTTTGGACGCCAAATCCGCCGTCCATGGTTTTAACCACAAGGCCCTTTTTGCCATTACTGAGTGCAGCATAGATCTTGCTGAACACCTAATCGTGTCAATAGCTGCTACTCCAACGAAGTCTGCTGACAATCTAATTTCTTCCAGAGCTTTAATTATGTCTTCCTTGGGGACATCCTGGCGTAGAGCTGTTTCAATGTTATCCGTCCAAGCTCTAATGGCATTAGATACGGAGGTGAGGGCGATCGCTGGCTTACATGCCGCTCCTGCAGCCAAATAGCTCCTCTTGAGATCTAGATCGATTCTTCTGTCAAGAGGATCCTTGAAAGAAGCGGAATCTTCCATAGGCAGGGTAATATTCTTTGCGAGTCGTACCACTGATGCGTCTACCACTGGCATGGAGTTCAGTGACTGTGTTCCCGACTCCGGTAGGGGATACAATTTATTGAAACGGCCCAATGACAGTCTTTTATCAGTTCTTGACCATTCGTTTTGAATGATTTGCGTAATTTCTCCCATCAAAGGAAAGAAAGCCTGTTTCCTTTTGAGGAATGGGAAGTAGCTTTTTGCTTCCTGAGGAGGTTCTTCAGCGTCCTCCCAAGCTATTGCGGCTCTTACTGCCTGAATGAATGGCTTTACCAATGAATGGCTGAAGCCGGAAGGATCTGACTCATCTGACGAGTCGCCCGAAAGGCCTTCAGGTGGGGAATCTCTGGCCAGTCGGCCTGATGGAGGTAGAGGCGTACTGGCTGCGGAGGGACCAGGAAGAACAAGTTCAACATCCTGCGCTTGGGACGTCTGCGGGACTGGCTGGGCAGGAACCAAGGCCGCAAGCTCAGAGAAGGAGTCCTTCATAGTTCTTTTGAGCAGGTCCACCACCTGTTGGTTTTCTAACTCGCGGCTGGACGCATAGTCCGCGAAACAATCCTTGCAGACCACTTTATTCGGTAGCGGACTAGCCCCACAGGTCCAGCACTTCTTTTTGTAGGATCTAGGAGAGGAGGACCGATCCCGTCTTCTGGATCTTGATCTATGTCGCGAAGAATGGGACTCGCGTCTTGACGAGCGGGACCGGTGGCGTGAGGAGCGAGATCTGCGACTTGGGCTGTCGTCATCGTGGTGCCTTGAGGATTTTTCGGTCCTCTTGGAGTGGGCAGGGCTATGATTTAAGAAAAATCATGTCAGGCCAGCGAGCGCACTTTTTTTTTTTTTTTTTTTTATACTCACGTATAGGTGGTCCCATACCTAACGGAGGTGTGAGGATCTTTGTTATGAGATGAGTGGCTCATTTCGGCGTTGGGCATAAGGATCAGCTGCCGAAACAAAAAGACAAAGGAAGGAAAAAGAAGGTTTTTTTTTTTTTTTTTTAAAAGGTATATAACTTCCTCTTTTTTTTTTTTTTTTAACTTACCGCAGCGTAGCTCAGAGAGACCTTTAGCAGGGCAGCCGAGGAAACTCTGACCACCCGACCCCAAGGCTGATGTTAAATAGCCCAAGGGTGGGTGGGGTAGTTCCCATAAACCCCCACACTCTCTGTCCCCTCTTTTTTTTTTTTTTTTTTTAAGAAAAGGGCAAAATTGGCCCTTTTTCCCATAACCAAGATGGCCACCGCGGCGTCGAGAGACCGCGCCCGCGCCCGCGCATGCGCAGTAGAACCGCCGCCGAGCCGCCGAGAGACGTCGGGAAGCCGAGAGCGACGGGAAGCCGAGAGCGACGGCTGTTTAGCTTCCCGGCTCGCGCATGCGCAGTACCCCGAAGAGGACGCCAAACCACGCTGCCTGCAAGGGGGAACGAACAGCCACACTGTCCCCACAGAAACAGGAAACCTTATTGTTACCTGAAAAAAGACAGGTAACCAAAGCAATATGAAACATCCTATTATCCCTAATCCTCATTCAAGGGAAGGCAAAGAATAACATAAGGGGAGGGGGGGAGAAGCGAAAATGCAACTTTCTTATACTTTTTTTTTTTTTTTTTTTAAATAGATTAAAAGAGAATGTAAAATCACAGGCCTGGCAGCTGATCCTTCTGCGACTCCTCCGCCATCATCATAGGATATGGTAGCAGACTGCGTTCCAGTAAGGAAACTCTGCAAGAAGACCCCAACAGATCCACAGAGGGGTTCCCAGTCTTATTAGCGCTGTGAGCGGCCCAAGAACAGGGACTGCGCACGGGAAAGGCTAAACCCGGCGGACGCTGCCGACTGCAGAGGTATGGACATACTGCTACTCTTCACCAGCACAAGAGGTATGAGGAAAAAAAGGAGAGTGTTGGGGGAGGGACTACGTCTTTAATTTATGCTATTCACTGGTCCTGAGGGAGGAGTCGAGGCGGAGCTCTATCACTAGTATGCTGCCATGGAGGCACCAGGAAAAGTTTTTACCCATGAGTAAAAACCAGGTGGTCTAGGATGGCTCACTGGTACTGAAACAACCATAAATACTAAAATCATCATTTCATAAACATAGCATAAAATAATTCCACTAATTCATTGGAAGATTTTTATACTATGTTTAATAAATGATGATTTTAGCCATTGCAGTTGTTTCATTACCAGTGAGCCACCCTAGAGCACCCGGTTTTGTTGCTTTCTTTTGTATATGAAAAAAACACATTTTTGTTTTAGTGCGTAAAGTAAAACTCAACCATAGCAGTATTTTTGCTTTGCACTCAAACTTTCTTTAGGGTTAAAGGTAGCCATTGGCACAGAAAATCTGTGTGAAGAAACAGTCACATTAAATACGAACGTTCATCAGTCTTAATGAACAAAGAGTGACAGTTGATCACTTGTTTCTGCTATGCTCTATTGTGCAATTGTAGGAGATATCATATCTTATGTAGCAGCTTACATTAGATGCTAATGGAAGATAAACAAAGAGATTGTTATGATGAGAAAGCAGGACTGAGCTTCCAAAATCTCCCATGTAGCCCTAGGGTAAGGAGTGGGAACACTAGCTATGGAAACTGTACCCTAAAAAAAAGAAAATGGGCTTCATTAGTTGAGGGCCTTCTCAGATGTACTAACAATGAATGATGCACACGTATGGGGTGACATTGCTCATGGATGAAGCTTCATAATATATTCTTGTGTTAGTTTGTGCGCTTAACCACTAGAGATCCAGGTTTCCCTCCTTCATGACCAGGCCAATTTTTGCTATTTAGCACTGCGCTACTTTAACTGGTAATTGCGCTGTCATGCAACGCTATACCCAAATAAAGTGCATTCAATTTTTTTCCACACAAATAGAGCTTTCTTTTTTTTATGTTTTATTATATAAATGAAAAAAGACCAAAAATGTTGAAATAAAAACAATAGTTTTTACTTTCTGCTGTAAAACATATAAAAAAAAAAAAATAAAAAAAAAAATCTAATTTCTTGATAAATTTAGGCCAAAATGTATTCTGCTACATATCTATGGTAAAAAAAAAATCCCAATAAGTGTATATTCATTAGTTTGTTTGAATGTTATAGCATCCACAAACTGTGGTATATAGCGTATACTGGAATTTGTGTTTATTAGCAATCAATGATAATACTGTCACTGTACTAATGACACTGACTGGGAAGGGGTTAACATCTTGGGGTAATCAAGGGGTTATGTGTGTGTCTAACAGTAGCGGCCAGTCCAAAAGGGGCGCAGGGGCACTGCCCCCCCCCCCCCAGAGTTCCCAAAGTTAGTTTGCATAATCATAGAACAATTTATTTTTAAATAACTGATAACATGACTAACATTTTTTAACATCTTAAAATTAACAAATGTTAGTCATATTATTATTTATTTAAAAATCAATCGTTTTATTTGTGTGCACAAACTGCACTGTGCAGGGGGGGGGACTAATAGGTTTCTATTAGACCCACACGTTTTGTACAAGCATGTGATTAGAGCCTGAGGCTCTAATTGGCTTGTTTTATGACGTCCTCAGGGCGCAGAGCACTGCGCCCCAACCCTCTCACTTGTGATTTTAGCGAATCAATATTCATCATCGCGTCACTTCCGACTCCCGGCTTCTTGTCCTGGCCAATCAGGAGGTTGAACATTTAGAACCCAGAAAGAAGACCGGGTTAACACGGAAGCTGCGGAGGAGAGTCGTATCAGGGGAGCAGTGACCATGGAAAATGTGAACCTGGAGGGGTTTGTTCCACCCCCCCCCCCCCCCAAAAAAAAATGTATAGCACCAGCCGCCACTGGTGTCTACCAACTGTTAATGTGTGTATAATTGGCTACTTTTTGCTCAAAATCTCTTTGTTCCTTCTCCCTGTGTACCTTGTACCCCAAACATGCCAGTGCGTTACAGGTACATCACTGTGCTTGCAGGAGCTGCCTGTCTGCAGTACAATTCAGGTGGGAGGTCCTAAAGAGTTCAAACTTCAAATGAAAAAAAATCTAAGAAAACAGATGTTGAAAAAAATACATTTTATTTATTTTACAATATACATAAACCATAATATAGATTAATAATTAAAATAATGTAAAGTATGTATATAGTTTCCCCCCTATAAATGTAGGATGTTTAGCAGCATTATAGGTGATTTTGCAGTGTAGATCCTATTCATATCTACAATCCTAATCTACATACACTGTGCAAGGTTAGATGTGTGTGCTTATTTTAAGTCCAAAATGTAACAGCATACATGTGTTTGATAAGCAATAGGGACACATAAGACTGTTGGTATAAGCAAACTATACTTCTAGGTTTGTCTCTGAATAATACCCAAAAAAGAAAATATTATGTTAACATTATGCAATCACAGGAAAAAAAAAAATTGTTCACAGAAAAAAACGTGTTACTGTATGTTGTGAAAAAGTAACAAGCAATTTAATCTACACACTGCACGACTTGCTCTGAAAAGGAAGGTGTGAAATAGTCCCAGTCATGAAGGGTTAAAGCGGAGCTCCACCAAAAAAGGGAAGCTTCACTTGTTTGCACCCTATGCCCCCACAACTGCCACATTTGGCACTTTTTTGGGGGAGGGAGGAGCGGGTATCTGGTTTTGACAGCTCAGCTAAGTGTCCTTATATTAAAAGTCAGCAGCTACAGTATTTGTAGCTGCTGACTTTCATTTATTTTTTTTTAAAGACTGGAGCACCGCTTTAAGCTGGCCAGCTTTTCGATCATCAGTCACACTCCATACGGACCTGACTGTGAGTGTGACAATTTAACATGTACCAAGTAAAGAGGAGTGTGGGTCATCTGGCTAGGGTGCAGTGTTCTTATGTGCTTGTGTGTGTGTGTGTGTGTGGGGGGGGTGCAGAGTGACCATCACTCACATTGTTGTTACTATCTAAACAACTAAAGCCTAGCCCAGGGCCTGTGCCCAACAAGCAGTGAGGGACAGGGAACCTTTCAGAGTGGCAGCAGTGTGATGGGACACTAGAATGAATCTGCTTTACTGTCAGTTAGAGGGATCTCCGCCATACCTCCCAACAGTCCCGGATTGCTCTGTCCCGGGTCCCGGGCACCTACATTCCGGGACAATACAGTGTCCTGGAATTGCCTCCTGGCCCTGGGCTGATCTAATGCCCCCTAAAATAGCCCTTTCATCACCGCTACCACGCACTGTGGTGGGCCCCTGGCTAGCAGAGACCCCTTCTACTTTATTCTCCGGCCCCTGGCTCACTGCCCAAACTGATTGCTAGCCGTGGCCTGCCTCGCAGCTGCAGGAGAAGGATCAGTTCTCCTATATGCTGCCCCCGCCGGCCCTCCTATCCAGCCTGGCGCTAGCTGCATCCACAGTATAGAGTCAAACAGTCATCCATACCTAGGACTGCCAGCTCCGCCCCCCAACTCCTGGTCTCGCTTGAAGGCTGTTCCTGCCCTGGAAAGGTAGGAGAAATGGTCACTCTGCTCCCTGCCATACTGGCCTCCTCCAGTCATGCTGTCCCCCCATACTGCCCTCCACTGTGGCTGCCCCCATCCCATCATACTGCCCTCCGCTACCACCCCTCCCATTATTTTGCCCTCCGCTACCACCCCTCCTATCATACTGCCCTCCGCTACCACCCCTCTTATCATACTGCCCTTCACTACCACCTCTCCCACCATTCTGCTTTCCGCTACCACCCCTCCTATCATACTGCCCTCCACTACCACCCCTCCCATCATACTGCCCTTCGCTACCACCCCTTTCATCATTCTGCTTTCCGCTACCACCCCTCCCATCATACCGCCCTCCGCTACCACCCGTCCAATCATACTGCCCTCCACTACCACCCCTCCAATCATACTGCCCTCCACTACCACCTCTCCAATCATACTGCACTCTGTTACCACCTTTCCCATTATACTGCTCTCCACTACCACCTCTCCTATCATACTTCCCTCCGCTACCACCCCTCCTATCATACTGCCCTCCGCTACCACCCCTCCCATCATACTGCCCTCCACCACCCCCCTCCCACAATACTGCCCTCCACTACCCCCCTCCCATCATAGCTTATCCCAGAACCCTGCACTCTGTACATAGCTCATACCAGAACCCTGCACTCTGTACATAGCTCATCCCAGAACCCTCACTCTGCATGCAGCTCATCCCAGAACCCTGCACTCTGTACACAGCTCATCCTAGAACAATGCACTCTGTACATAGCTCATCCCAGAACCCTGCACTCTATACATAGCTCATCCCAGAATCCTGCACTCTGCATGAAGCTCATCCCAGAACCCTGCACTCTGTACACAGATCATCCCAGAACAATGCACTCTGTACATAGCTCATCCCAGAACCCTGCACTCTGTACACAGCTCATCCCAGAACCCTGCATTCTATACATAGCTCATCCCAGAACCCTTCACCCTGTATATAGCTCATCCCAGAACCCTACACTCTGTACATAGCTGATTCCAGAACCATGCACTCTGCATGCAGCTCATCCCAGAACCATGCACTCTGCATGCAGCTCATCCCAGAACCCTGCACTCTGTACATAGCTCATCCCAGAACCCTGCACTCTGTGCATAGCTCATCCCAGAACCCTGCACCCTGTACATAGATCATCCCAGAACCCTGCTCCCTGTACATAGCTCATCCCAGAACCCTGCACTCTGTACATAGCTCATCCCAGATCCCCCCTCCCACCATATTGCCTTCACTACCCCCTCCCATCATAGCTTATCCCAGAACCCTGCACTCTGTACATAGCTCATCCCAGATCCCTGCACTCTGTACATAACCCATTCTAGAACCCTGCACTCTGCATAAAGCTTATCCCAGAACCCTGCACTCTGTACATAACTCATCCCAGAACCATGCACTCTGCATGCAGCTCATCCCAGAACCCTGCACTCTGTACATAGCTCATCCCAGAACCCTGCACCCTGTACATAGCTTATCCCAGAACCCTGAACTCTGTACATAGCTCATCCCAGAACCCTGCACTCTGTACATAGCTCATCCCAGAACCCTCACTCTGCATGCAGCTCATCCCAGAACCCTGCACTCTGTACATAGCTCATCCCAGAACCCTGCACTCTGTACATAGCTCATCCCAGAACCCTGCACTCTGTACATAGCTCATCCCAGAACCCTGCACTCTGCATGCAGCTCATCCCAGAACCCTGCATTCTGAACATAGCTCAGCCCAGAACCCTGCACTCTGTGCATAGCTCATCCCAGAACCCTGCACCTTGTACATAGCTCATCACAGAACCCTGAACTCTGTACATAGCTCATCCCAGAACCCTGCACTCTGTACATAGCTCATCCCAGAACCCTCACTCTGCATCCAGCTCATCCCAGAACCCTGCACTCTGTACATAGCTCATCCCAGAACCCTGCACTCTGTACATAGCTCATCCCAGAACCCTGCACTCTGTACATAGCTCATCCCAGAACCCTGCACTCTGCATGCAGCTCATCCCAGAACCCTGCATTCTGAACATAGCTCAGCCCAGAACCCTGCACTCTGTGCATAGCTCATCCCAGAACCATGCACCCTGTACATAGCTCATCACAGAACCCTGCACTCTGTACATAGCTCATTCCAGAACCCTGCACTCTGTACATAACTCATCCCAGATCCCTGCACTCTGTACACAGCTCATCCCAGAACTCTGCACTCTGTACACAGCTCATCCCAGAACCCTGCACTCTGTACCTAGCTCATCCCAGAACCCTGCACTCTGTACATAGCTCATCCCAGAACCCTGCACTCTGTACGTAATGCACTCCAAAACACTGCATTCTTTTATCCTCTTTTCAAAAATGAATGTGCTGGGGTGTGTATGTATCCTTGAGACTCTTGCTTGTGGAACAATAATAAAAGCATGTTTTATAAGTACAAGGAAGCCAGAGTTTTGGCTAATGATGCCCCTTAAGCTCCTCCCACTGTCAGAAGTTTGAGCACTCCACGGCACGCTATGCAAGGTTACATCCTTCCTCAAGTGTCTCTCATTCTGAAGTTCAAAAGTTGGAAGGTATGATCTCCGCCTGACAGTACAAGTCTAGTCCCGGCTTGCACGTATGATCTTCACATATCTTTTGATAGCTTCCAGACCAACCTGGAAACCTAAACATATATGTATTGCGGTTATGCTGTTTTTTATAAATTAATTTTTATAAGAAATTCAGTGATGGGGGCCCCAATACTTTTTCTCAGTACAGGGATATGTAATGTAATACTGACCAATAATCACACACATAGGTTGGACTTGATGGACTTGTGTCTTTTTTCAACCTCACCTACTATGTAACTATGTAACTATGTTTTCATTGTAAAAATATATTAGTCTGCCCCCTTCCAACAATATGGTCATTGTTTCCTTTCCATAAAGGCAGGCCTGTTTGCAATGCTAATATACAGTGTATTGGATTAAAAAGGACAACCAAGCTGAAATAAAATATGAGCATCCAATCTGTTCATGTAAGTAACTGCCATGTAATCTAAAGATCTCAGTTTTCCTGCTGTATACTTTAGCTGTCCTTTCAGATCAGCTTTGACTAATCTGAGGGTTTGCATTTTGATTATGCAACTTGTTATTCCTCATTCTCTGAATCATGTTCAAAAGGTACATCATTCATGGCAGATTTTGGTAAAATAACATCTTGTTCATGAATAAAGTCTAGCAAATCAATTCCGGTGTCATTAAACTGATTTTTTGTGAGAATTTCTTCAGCAAGACTCTTGGACTGTTTTAAAGCATATTCTCTGAATATTGTGGGGGATTTTATTGTTAAGACTTCTTTGTAATGCTTTATTGCCTCACTTTGACAGTTTGTTTTAAATTGTTCATACTGTGCCCAATTCAGGTGAAGGTCCTGTTTCTCCTCTTGTGTGAGGTTGCCCATGGTCAGAATTCGGTGGAATCTTTCATCTGCTTTCTGGTATTGCTTTGCTCTCCCATACATGCAGGCCAGGGCTATATGAGCTGTTACAAATGTTGGTTTGTTCTCAGTAGCCTTTTCCAAATGAAATATTGCACTGGAGACTGCATCAGCAATTTCCTCGGTATAGGCTCTGGTGCATTGAAAATTTAATTTTGCTTTTCGAGCAGAGTTCTTTAAGGCGGTCATCTTTTTTTTGTAGCATTGAGCCAGTTGGTGATGAAGATGGCTTGATGTAGGATTTAACCGTGTTGCTTCGTTAAGGACCAAAATGGCTTCATCAATCATCTTTTCTCTCCTGTAAAATTTTGCAACATAACGAAGCAAATATGGAAATTCTGGTGTCCCTTTCAGAGCGTCTTCTATGAGTCTTAGGCCTTCTTTGGAATTATTCAGATCTTGGTATTTCAAACCCAGAAGGACCTTTACAACTGTGTCTTTTGGGTTTATCTGTGCAGCTTGTTTCAAAAGTGGAAAGGATTCATCCAGTGGTTTCTTCAGGCAGTTGTAGCCTTCAAGTTTAAACACAGCAATGGCATAGCTAGAATTCAGCTCTGGGTTTTCTGGATCCAGGTCTAGAGCTTTCTTAAAGCAATCTTTGGCCCTTTCACTGTGTCTTCCATGGAAGGTTAATAGACAAAACCCCTTCTCGCTGTACATCTCAAATAGAAGAACATTCTGTTTTAGTGGGGACTCAAACTGTTCCCTGATTTCCTGAACCTTTTTAAGATACCTATAAACTTTTATAATATGATTTCTATGGTAGAATATCCAGGCATAATTGGCATAGAGTATGACACTTTTGGCATATGTGTCCTGGGTCTCAATCTCTTGGAGTTGTTCCTCAGCTTTGTGTAGATAAGCAGTAGCTTCCTCATAATCCTCATTCAGATAACTGGTGTAGGCCAGGATATTGTATATCCTGTATTTGAAGGAATCATCTAAAAATGCAAACTGGTCATAAAGCCTGTCTTTTACTTTATCAATGTCAGCTTCCTCATCAAGGAGGTTCCATGTGAAATGACACTGTAGCTTTGTTAAACGGCTCTTCAGGGACCTCTTTAATACGTCACTACAAGAAAACACAAATAGAAAAGCTTACTAGACATACACATTGATCATTATAATTTTAATTTAAAAAAGTATAGATATGGAGAAGGCCTAGGGGGCCTTGTAGTTTGGAACAATATAGATTTAGCCTCTAATCCTAAAGCCAGGGTTGTCATTTGTATAATTACGAAAATAGCCTTCTCCTGTTCACAAATAACCAAAACCAACCAAAAGGTTTCTGAATATTAGCCCAAATATAATGAAAAGAGAAAATCACGTAAAATGCAATGGCTCATCATCATGTTGCCAAAATGTGTTGCCTAGGTTACTGAACCTGGAGTGAACCCCTTGCATACCGGCAATGCCAGTATCTAGCTACACAGACACCGATAGTTCTAGCTCTGAGCAGGGTACCATACCATTAGTTGCAAACGTGTTATCCCCTCCCATCTGAAGGCCATGGAAGGCAGCAGGATATGTGTGAAATCTGTCTGAGACTGATAGCCAATTACGACTTCCTTGTTCTTCACTGTACAAGGATTGTTTTAATAAAGTTTTTCCTGTTGATCATAAACTAGTGCCTTGCATTGTGTCTGTGTTCGTCCATCCCAGAGTTTCCGGGATCCAAGTGCACAACATCTATTATGCAGAGTACTTTCCTACTAGAGAAAGTTCTTCCAGAGTTTTGATAGGAAGATTTTCTGTATGAAGGACTGCTATTCACAATTCCTTATATCAGGGACTGTTTATTGAAGATGGTGCACTACTTGTATGTATGTTTTCCTATATTCTGGTGACAATTAGGAAATGTTAGATTTTCCTTGACGTTTTAGCAAAAGGAACAGTACACATATAGTGCAAAAAAAGAGTAGAGTCCCCAACGATAGATTTTCCAACGCTTTTAGTCTCAGTAACAAGGGTCACGAAGAAAAGAAAGGAGCGTCTATCTTTCCATTGCGGACACAGACAGCAATGAAAATCTAACAAGGGTTCTAATCCTTTCCTTTTTCTGTATATTTAAATCTTTAGAAAAAATGTTTTGCCTATATATACACATTTTAAATATTGCAAGCTTAACCCCCATGTTATGATAATTGTATTATGTCCCAAACAACAGATTATCTGGTATTTTTAAAATTTTCATCCATGCTATTAGGCACATGCATATATCCTAAAATAACATTTCACATTATAATTTTTTTCCAGGGTAGCTTTGCAGCCCTTGTTCTCTCTGCTACCTGCCTGTGCTGCTTCTCCCCAAGTTTCTCTTGAAGAGTGGATTTGGAAAACATTTAATTAGTGTTATAAATGCCTTGTGTTACTCCTCTTACAGAACAAGTTAATTTAGGTTAACTTATGGAAAAGTAGGCAATATAAAAAGAAGCAAACTATAGTTGCATTACTCATAGCAGCCAATCAGCTGTTTTGATTTATGTTCACATTACCTGCAATGGAATTTGGTTGCTACTGGCATCACGTTTACTTCATTATTTTCCTCTTTTTAGAAATGATTACCATTGGTGTCAGGGCAACCAAGGTGAGTTTGCCAAAGCATAACCTTTCTCTGAGCTCTTTAATTTAGCGCTACAAGAACTAACACAAATTTAAGATGGTAAAAAAGAAAAAAAATCTAAGAGAGAGGAATGAAAGAGTTAATAAAATATTAAGTGTTAACGGAAATTCTAACTACAGACTTTATTCTGTGATTTGTCCTTTTTAGAAAGGCTTTTTAATGTTTCTGATACAAAGCTTTTTTTTTTTTTTTTTATTTGGCGATGCAAACACAAACAAAATTTACATACAAACAGCAAAAAAAATACTATGGGAAGAAGGAAGTAAAGGAGTTAATAAAAACTAACTAGAGTTCACTAAGGGGTGTATTTAAAAAAAAAATCTCATGTCTATTCAATGAGTGAACCTGCTGGTGCATCCTTTTTGTGAGAATGGGGCAAAATCAAATGTTCTCATTCTATTTCCTCTACTGATTATTTGGTATTTATTGATAAAAAAAAATTGAGGGTTCACAAAAAATTTATTATGACCACTAGATGGAGCTGAGGATCATAGGAAATAAAAATGGTCAGGTTATGGGCCATGCTGTACCTGCCCTTCCACAGTGCAGCGTTTGCTGCCTGAATGGCCATTTACCACTCCCAAGCCTGTAAGAATCACCTTTCAGAAAAAAAGTTAATTTCTACCTAAGATCTTTGTAAGGGCTGCAGTATGGAACAGGATGTTAGGCATAGAAGGTACAGTAATTAAAAGTTAAAGAAGAACTCCAATCAAACCATTTTAATTATTGTGCCCAACCCCCCTTTCTGTATTAAAAAATTAAAATTGCCAAGCTCTACTTATCCCCTTTAAGGGGTAGTGCTGACCCCTGTTTCCTTCTTGGCCCAGCACTGCAATATTCTTCAGACAGAACAGCAGTCAGCTTTGTTCTACCCATATCCTGTAAGCCCAACCTGTCATTGACACAACCCCTGGTGGTGCGTCTTTATGAAGGCTGGACTCAGAGTATTCTAGGACCGAGTGTTGCTCATGCATCATTAAGTTAGTGCCACGTTGTACAGAAGAAATGCCCACCTCACGATGATGCCTAGAAAGAAAAGCTAGGACCCGTAAAATCAATTTAGCAGCAACACTATATAGGGTTTACAAAAAATGAGTGGGGTAAGGGGTACAGGGAGGGAAGGGGCTAGTGAAAGACTGGGTTCACACATGCTGCGGCCATGGCTCACAGCAGAGGGTCCGGTGTTTCCCTGTTCACTGATTCAGGTGCAAATCAGGTCCGAATTTTTGCCTGAATTCAAACCTGAATCGGAAACCAAAGACACACAGGACCCTTTTCAAATGCGGGCCGCGGCCTCCCTGGAGATGTGTGAACCGGCTCCATTGAGAGCCATTCACGCTTTCCTGTCATGCGAATTCGATGCAGGGAAACCCGCATCCAATTTGCATAAGTGTGAATCCAGCCTTAAAGCGGAGTTCCACCCAAAAGTGGAACTTCTGCTCATTTTTCTCCGCTCCCCCTCCAGTGCCACAATTGGCCCCTTTCGGGGGAAGGGGGGCCAGGATACCGGTCTTTGACCGGTATCCTGTTCCCACTTCCGGGAGTCCATGCCGCGGCCCAGTCCGCTCCCTCCTCCTCCTCTTCCCCCCTCCTCCTCCCTCTGCCGCCGGGTTAGTAGGAGAGAGGAGCGGGGCCTTGCGCATGTGCAGTAGGGTTCCCGGCGTGAAGCTGTATGCAAACATCAGCTGCAGTGCTGACATCGCTGGACTCCAGGAGAGGTAAGTGACCTATTATTAAAAGCCAGCAGCTGCAGTATGTGTAGCTGCTGGGTTTTAATTTTTTTTTTTTTTGGGCGGACCTCCGCTTTAAAGACATTATCCATCTTTTACTAAACGGATCTTAAACCATTTACGATTCTACTAAATGTATCTTCAGAGAAATGAGAAATACTAAAAGAATAAGTATGAAAACCTAATGATGTAAAGTAAGAATGGCAATTCTCATGTAGCTTTGCTTAGAAACACAGAGAGTGGATCAGTGGGTCATGGCTGATGATGTGTGTATAATACGCCCCGACAACTTGTTTTCTATAAACACTGTAAACAATGACACAGTGTTTTTAGAACCCCACTGTGCATCATTTTTTTAAAATAAAATTGGCACATAAAATAACATAAATTGGGACAAACTATAACATTGACAGTGCTTCTTGCAATGGCCACCTTTTATTCACCAATTATAGAGTGATTCTGTAACTAGAAAAAAAAAACAGGCATGCATGATGCTCTCAAACATATCTCTAAGGGCCAGTTCACACCAGATGCAGTTCCGTGCTCTTCTTTTCTGCACTAAAAATGCATGCACAGAACTGTACTGGAACACATAAAAACATATAAAAAAACGCACCGGAACTGCGTGTGGTGTGAACTGTAAGCAAAAACTCATCTGGAATGTATCCGGAGTGCATTTTTGTGGTGTGAACTGGACCACACTGTACTATTACAATATACTGTATTTTCAAAGACATGAACATTAGTATTCTGTTACTTCATGCTTGTGGGGGGGTAGTCATATACTAGACTGACCATCAGTGGCGTCGCTTGGGGGGGCTGGGGCCTGAGGGTGACACCAGGCTGAGACTGGCAGTCTGGCACCGGCGCCGCGGCTCCCTCCTTCCCTTCCAGATGTCCTCAGCTGTGTGCAATGTGCGGGGAGAGTGGGGGAGGAGCCGAGGAGGAGGAAGAGGGACAGTGTGCTACAGCACCAGCCCGGGGCCAATGTATTGCAGAGGAGGGGGACATCTATGCTGCCAAGAGAGTCATTTTAGGGAGGAGAGGGGGGGTTTGAGGATATGTGCTAGGGGGTGCTTTGTTTTGAGTTAGAAATTATTTGTCCTATATATCCTCTAACCCCCCCAAAATCAAAGATCCCAGCCTAACTCCATCCACTCCCCGATCCCATCCCTGCTCTATTTATTACCCCCGATCCCATACCGGCTCCATCCACCACCCCCATCCCACCCTAGCTTCATCCATCCCCCCGATCCCATTCCAGCTTCATCCACCATCACCATCCCATCCCGGCTTCCTTCACAACCCGATTCCATCCTGGCTCTATCTATTCCCTTGATCCCATCCTGGCTCCATGCATCCCCCTGAACCTATTCCAGCACCATCTATCCCCCTGACCACATCCCGGCTCCATCCACCACCCAATCCCGGCTCCATCCATTACCCAGATTCCAATCCCGGCTCCATCCATTTCCCTAATTCCATCCCGGCTCCATCCATTTCCCAGATTCCATCCCGACTCCATCCATTTCCCTATTTCCATCCTGGCTCCATCCATTCCCCAGATTCCATCTCAACTCCATCCATTTCCCTAATTCCATCCTAGCTCCACCCACCCCCCTGATCACATCCCGGGTCCATCCACCCCCCCATCCTAGCTCCATCCATTCCCCTGATTCCATCCCGGCTCCATCCATTCCCCTGATTCCATCCCGGCTCCATCCATTCTCCAGATTCCATCCCGGCTCCATTTATTCCCCTGATTCCATCCCGGCTCCATCCATTTCCCAGATTCCATCTCGACTCCATCCATTTCCCTATTTCCATCCCGGCTCCATCCATTCCCCAGATTCCATCTCAACTCCATCCATTTCCCTAATTCTATCCTAGCTCCACCCACCCCCCTGATCACATCCCGGCTCCATCCTCCCCCCCATCCCAGCTCCATCCATTCCCCTGATTCCATCCCGGCTCCATCCATTCTCCAGATTCCATCCCGGCTCCATTCATTCCCCTGATTCCATCCCGGCTCCGTTCATTCCCCTAATTCCACCCCGACTCCATACATTCCCTGGGGGGGACACCATGTTTTACCACACCAGGTGACACCAACGCTAGTGACGCCACTGCTGACCATGTTAACTAAATCACGTTAGTCATCATTACAATACTGGTGATCCCAGCTCCAAGATCAGATTCTTTTAATACGACAGATTAAAACATTTTTTAAGTACTCTTGTTTCAAGATAGGTCTTCCCACCATAGCCTAAGACTTGTGTGTCTGGAGCATGCCTCTGAACTCACAGAAAAAAAATGAAATGATTTATTGAGTGTTCAGTAAACTGAGAGATAATATATATTGGAAAGAGCCTTGTTTTCATTGGAAAGAACAGGTAAAGTGGTCTGGGTGAAAGAGGCGCTATAAAACAAAACAGAGCTTGGTGGCGCACTTGGGGGAGAGCTTAGAAAACAGCTCAGAAGAGAGGGAGAAGTCAAAAGAGTGGAAACTAGAGTGATTTACAGGTGTTCAAAACGATTCTTGTTTTTTACTTCTGGAATTAAAAAGAATCTTCCATACAAGGGACTTAAGCTGAAAAAGCCAGCATTGTAAAGGCGATTAACATAAAGCACACATCTCCTTCCTGCAATAACAGGCCAATCTGGAAGGGCATGGCTCTGTCACCCCCTTGTGGTACCCCCGTACGTTTGGGTTGTTAAGCCTGTTCCCAGTGCTGGGGCTAACAGCTTTTGCAGTGGCATCAAGCCAAGGCTTCAATTCCAACCTACTGTTTCTCAAACACAAGTTCTTAACACTGCTTCGGCTCTAGGCCTGGTCAGAAGTCACAATTACCTTTCACAAGGCCTTAACTACTCAATAGTGCCAGGTTTAGTGTGGAGAGTCAGGGAGGGGGTTATTTGTTTAGGGTGGAGAAGCAGGGAGGGGGGTTATTGTTGAGGACAGAGAGGCAGGGAGGGGGTTTATTGTTGAGGGTGGAGAGGCAGAGAGGGGGTTATTATTTAGGGTGGAGAGGCGGGAGGGGGGTTATTGTTTAGGATAGAGAGGCAGGGAGGGGGGTTGCTGTTTAGGGTGGAGAGGCAGAGAGGGGGGTTATCGTTAAGGGTGGAGAGGCAGGGAGGGTGGTTGTTGTTGAGGGTGGAGAGGCAGATAGGGTTTTTTTTTAGGGTGCAGAAGCAGGGAGTGGGGTTATTGTTGAGGGTAGAGAGGCAGGAGGGGGTTTATTCTTGAGGGTTGAGAGGCAGGGAGGGGGTTATTATTTAGGGTGGAGAGGCAAGGAGGTGTCTACTGTTTAGGGTGGAGAGGCAGGGAGGGGGGTTGTTTAGGATGGAGAGACAGGAGGAGGGTTAGGCAGGGAGGGGTTTACTGTTTAGGGTGGAGAGGAAGGGAGGGGGGTTGTTGTTTAGGATAGAGAGGTGGGGGGAATGCAGGAAGAGAGGGGAAGGGGGGTATTTGGTGTTTGGGAATCCTACAGCTGCCAATCACTGCCCTGCACTACAACACACAGCAGACCTGCCCTCCCCCCTCCAATAAATTCTGCAGCAGATGGGACACCCTGGGAAAGTTGTTAGAGGTGGAAGAAGGGGGAGTCTGGCTCGGGCAGCAAACACTACTCACAGGGCAGAGCAGTCACCCGGCAGCTGCCGGAAGAGGAGCATGGGGAGAGGAAGCACGTCAGTGGGAAGACACACCAACTGAGTTAAGGGGGAGGAGTGGGGTTAGCACAGGATGGGGCGGGGCCAGTAGAGGGGACACTGTATGTGGAGACACTAACCTCTGCCACAGCTGGAACCCCGTGTCACCTGTCATTCTGCTGCTGGGATGCAGTAAGTGGGAGCCAGTCGGGCAGCAGAGTGGGCACCTGCAAAGCACGTAATCGGATGCTAGGATGCCGGCAGTCCTAGCAACCAATGACTGAGAAGAGGATTAAAGTAGAGGGGGAGAAGCAAGAGCGCAGACATGCAGGAATCCTCACTGGGTGCAATGGGTGAAAGTAAACATTGCATTCATTGGGGATATCCCACTGAGTGGAGCCCACTGTTGGATTGCCTACCCCCTCCAACATCCTACACATTTCTTTTGGCCAGTGAGGCAGCCCATCATAATGATGGACCATAAAGAAATGTGTGGGGGTGGGTGAAGCTGTCAAGCTCCAAAAACTACCAGTGTCAGAGCCTTGCCCTTTCAATGTGTCATTTATATTATTATTATTATTATAATAATACAAGATTTATAGAGAGCCAACAGTTTAGGCAGCAATTTACAAGGGGAAACAGTACAGTTTCAATGCAATAAATTTCAAGAGGGTTAAGAGGGTCCTGCTCATTAGTGCTTACAATCCAATAGATTCATATTTAGAAGGGCAAAGATATATTCTCTAGTTATTCATAGACACCTACGCTTGCCTGCATATTACCCCTGCTTGCAGCTTTCTTTTTAAAGTGACAGAGCCTCTTTAAAGGGTAAGTTCACCTTTACCAAAAAAAAAAACTGCCTATGCATATGAGACACCTGTAGATAAAGACAAACTGTGTGGCTCGGACTAAAGTTGAATAATGTCCTTGCTATAGGTGTAGGCCATTTATGTACCTCACGAAGTCTGACTGGAATGCTCCCAGGACGTTGCTAGGACATTACTAAGTAACGCCTAGCTGTTACTGCTCATCTCCACCATCACAGAAGCGAGTTCATAAAATGCTGAGCTCAGAGCTATTGCATCAGAGGAAAGCGCATGTGAGGGGTCAGAATCAGAAAAAAAGGTAATTCCTGTGATGGTAAAGGTAAGCAGTAAATACTAGGCCTTACTTAGCAATGTGAACTAACCCTTTCTTGCTTCTTAAAATGGTGCTACAATTGCTCTAGGGATGTTATAGTTTGTCCTAACCCCGTCATATAAATAAAGTCATATAAAACAATAAAAGGAATGAATATACTGGATACTATAATGAAATGCATTCCTTTGCCCATAGTAACTTTATTAAAGGCTTCCTTTTTTTCTGCAACTTTAATAGTAACCTGAAAATATCTGGTGATTCCCTAAGCATTCTGACCACAGCAAGCAAGGAAGCAGATCTGTGATGCCATGCCCAGTTTGTATCCTATCAGGGCTACAGGATGCATGGAGTGCCTGTACTCCTGTAATCAGCCCTCTTCCCAGTCCTGCCTGTTTTGACTGACCATGACTACTGTACAGAGTCATACTCACTAAATCAGAAGTCGGCAAACTGCTCACAAGCTTGGGGTGGAGAAATCTTTTGTGGCCCCCAATAAATCCCAGAGTGCCGCTCAGGACTAAGGATAAGCTTGGGAGTGTTATTTGGATATACCGTATTTATTGGCGTATAACACTTCATTTTAAGAGAGGAGTTTCAGGGAAAAAACCTGAAATTTTAAATAAAGAACTTTGAAGCAAAATAAGGGTCACAGTCCATCAATGCAGCCTCACCATTGCCCATTAATGCAGCTTGCATATTGCCCATCAGCAGCCTCTCCTTTGCCCATCTGCAGCCTCACCATTGCCTATTAATGCAGCCTGCACATTGCCCATCATCAGCCTCACCATTTCCAAATAATGCAGCCTCACCATTGCCAATTATTGCAGCCTGCACAGTGCCCATCAGCAGCCTCACCATTGCAAGTTAATGCAGCCTGCACATTGCCCATCAGCAGCCTCACCATTGCCAATTAATGCAGCCTGCACAGTGCCCATCAGCAGCCTGCACAGTGCCCATTAATGCAGCCTGCACAGTGCATATCAGCAGCCTCCCAATTGCCCATTAATGCAACCCCCCCATTGTAAATGAATGCAGCCTGCACATCCTTGCTCATCTGCAGCCTCGTCAGTGCCGGATTACACAGCGCCACAATCTCCTTGTGTACCCAGCGATCAGTCACACACAGTCCTGCCTGTGATAGACAGAAGAGTGGTCCAATCCTGGGCCAGGAGGCGGGACTGTGTGTGACACACCGATACACAGGAGATCGCCACTCTGTGTAATCCAGTGGAGCCCGCCCCCTCCTTACGTTTAAGGGGCCGCAGGAATTGGCATATAACAAGCACATATGATTTCCCCCTGATTTTCAGAGGGGGGGGGTGCGTGTTATACGCCAATAAATACATGTATATATCTTTTGTGCCCCCCCCAGCACTCTGGGATTCGTTAGGGGTCACAAAAGATACGGGCCGCAATTGGCCCGCGGGCTGGACTTTGGACATGCCTGGTCTAAAGGAACAGCATTTGCATAGAACAGAGAAGCTGCTAGTATTATGCCCTCTACTCTTCTCCATAGCAATGTAAAGACAACAATGGCTGTCAGGTTACTGAGAGATAAATAACATTTTAAGATATTTGTGGAATTTTTTTTGTGAGCTTTGTTATTGAAATGATGTGATAACCTGCTTCTGCTGCCTCTGCTTCACTTTGTACATATACTATTTCTGCATACAGTTATCAGAAAACAATATTTTTTCTTAATAGGGCTCATTTAAAAAAGCTATTTCATTGTTTTCTCATTTCTCTAACTGCTGAACACACATGCAGGGATTTAATTTTTTGGTAAATATAATTACCTCATGTTGAATTCTGTATGATGTCCTGCTCTGAATGCCTGCGAGCCTCTGATAAGCCTGCAGCCGAGTCTGTATTTATGTGGGCAGGTCATGTGATGGTGTTTTCAAAGAACAAGAAACGAAACTGAGCAAAAACTGGAAAGGAAAGTGCATGCATTGGGAAATGAAATGGGAAGAGGATCAGTTTGTGTATAAAAAAAAATCTATCAAGATCAATAGAATTATTGCTTATGACTTTATTTAATAAACAATTCTTGTGCTAATTTGTACATGCAGTAACCCAGAGCAACCATTATGATTTATTTTTGCTGAAATGATATTGGAACAAGGCAGATTCCAATTAATTGTCATGGGTTACTACACTTAAAGGGGTCTATTTATCAAGCAGTAAATACAACTTTCACCAAACATTCATCTACATTCAACCAATGTCATTTAACACACGTGCACCTGGAAGATTCACCTGCAGAGAATGTTTGAATGTCAGATTCATTGCTTTATAATTAGACCCTATGTCCTAAACCAGGGTTTCTCAAACCTTTTTTACCTTGAAAGTTTGACATCTCGGGTAACCCCTGAAATTATTTTCAGATCTACAGCTCACGGAATATCGGTGTGATCAGCGAGTTGTTGATATAACAACAGTTATTTTTAGGAACATTAAACAATCAACATAAAACGTACCTATTTAATGTGAAATGTGTGCTTGCTTTTTTTTTGCACAGATGCTCATTTCTGGGTTGAACTTGAGATAACTAGTGTACAGGGGGCAGTAGGGTAGGGTAGAGGTGGTCAGCAGGGCAGAGCACAGGAGGTGCTGCATGAGGGACAGCAGGGTACACTACATGGGGCCAGCAGGATACACTACATGGGGGTCAGCAGGGTACACTACATGGGGCCAGCAGCATACACTACATGGGGGTCAGCAGGATACACTACATGGGGGTCAGCAGGATACACTACATGGGGGTCAGTAGGGTACACTACATGGGGCCAGCAGGATACACTACATGGGGGTCAGCAGGGTACACTACATGGGGCCAGCAGCATACACTACATGGGGGTCAGCAGGATACACTACATGGGGGTCAGCAGGATACACTACATGGGGGTCAGCAGGATACACTACATGGGGGTCAGCAGGATACACTACATGGGGGTCAGCAGGGTACACTACATGGGGGTCAGCAGGATACACTACATGGGGGTCAGCAGGATACACTACATGGGGGTCAGCAGGATACACTACATGGGGGTCAGCAGGATACACTACATGGGGGTCAGCAGGATACACTACATGGGGGCCAGCAGCATACACTACATGGGGGTCAGCAGGGTACACTATATGGGGCCAGCAGCATACACTACATGGGGGTCAGCAGGGTACACTACATGGGGCCAGCAGGATACACTACATGGGGGTCAGCAGGGTACACTACATGGGGCCAGCAGGGTACACTACATGGGGCCAGCAGCATACACTACATGGGGGTCAGCAGGGTACACTACATGGGGTTTGTTTGTTTGTACAGGTGTGTGTTTGTGGGGGGGGGGGGGGCAGCTGAGTGTGTACAGGTGTGTGTGGGGGCATCTGAGTGTGTACAGGTGTGTGTGTGTTTGGGGGGGGGGCAGCTGAGTGTGTACAGGTGTGAGTGTGTGAGTGTGGGGGGGCAGCTGAGTGTGTACAGGTGTGTGTGTGTGTGGGGGCAGCTGAGTGTGTACAGGTGTGTGTGTGGGGGGGGCAGCTGAGTGTGTACAGGTGTGTGTGTGGGGGGGCAGCTGAGTGTGTACAGGTGTGTGTGTGTGTGTGGGGGCAGCTGAGTGTGTACAGGTGTGTGTGCGGGGGGGGCAGCTTAATGTGTACAGGTGTGTGTGTGTGGGGCCAACTGAGTGTGTACAGGTGTGTGTGGGGGCAGCTGAGTGTGTACAGGTGTGGTGTGTGCATGGGGGCAGCTGAATGTGTTCAGGTGTGGTGTGTGTGTGTGTGTGTGCATGGGGGCAGCTGAGTGTGTACAGGTGTGTGTGGGGAGGGAGGGGTAGCTGAGTGTGTACTGGTGTGTGTGTGTTGGGGGGGTAGCTGAGTGTGTACAGGTGTGTGTGTGTGGGGGCAGCTTAGTGTGTACTGGTGTGTGTGGGGGGGCAGCTGAGCGTGTACAGGTGTGGGGGGGGGGGGGCGCAGCTGAGTGTGTACAGGCAGGCCCGGATTTATTCCCTTTGCCGCCCCAAGGCCGGGTCCTTCCATGACGCCCCCCCCCCCCCCCACACACACACACACCACCATTCTCATCCTTTATCGATGACTGCTACAGATCAATTAAAAACACTGAAAATAACTGGCTTTAATTGTACAGACTGAAAATACTCTGTAATGCAGAAAATGCCTTTTAGAGATTATAGCAGTAAGAAACTCCCTACAATTTTTTAGTTCTAACTCTTCTTTTGGCAAACTCATCGATAATATCTTCGTAGGACAAAGTATTTAAAAGTTCTGACTCAATGGCAAGTAAAGCTAAACTGTTCAGTCTTTCTTGACCCAAAAATGATCGTAAATAGTTCTTTATGCAAATACATTTCATTCATTTTTATGCACCACAGCTCAGTTGCAGTGCATAGAAACAGTATGCATTTTGCACCACACTGCTCAGCAATTGTTTTCTATTACCCTTGCAGAGACCTGTGTTTTGCTAGTGCAGAAATCACAGACCCCCTTTTCACATCAGTGTCTTCAGTCCCCCCCTTCACATCACATCACATCACAGACCCCCTTTTACATCAGTGTTCTCAGTCCCCCCATTACATCACGACCCCCTTTTACATCAGTGTCCTTAGCCCCCCCTTACGTCACATCCCCCCTGCCTCATAACAAACCCCCCATTAGACTGACCCATCACAGACTGACCCATCACAGACTGACCCATCACAGACCCTCCCATCACAGACTGCCCCCCCCCCAAATCACAGACCTCTCATCACAGACTGACCCCCCATTACAGACTGACCCATCACAGACCCCCCCATCACAGACCCCCCCATCACAGACCCCCCATTACAGACTGACCCATCACAGACCAGAAAATTACAGACTGACCTATCACAGACCCCCCCATCACACACCCTCCCATCACAGACTGACCCCCCAAATCACAGACCCCTCATTACAGACTGATCCCCCATCACAGACCCCCTATTACAGACTGACCTGGCCCATAGCAGAACCCCCATCATAGACTGACCCAAACCCATCACAGACCCCCCATCACAGACTGACCCCCATCACAAACTGGTCCTGACCCATAACAGACTCTCCATCACAGACTCCCCATCACAGACCCCATCACAGACTTACCCCCCAAATCACAGACTGACCCCTCAAATCACAGACTGAACCCCCCAATCACAGACTGAGCCCCCATCACAGTCCTCTCTCAATATCTAACTCCTTTACAGCACTGCACTCCCCCCTCCCCAAAGAACCCTACCTTATTCACACAACACATGGAGCCTGGCCTCTCTGGACAACGGGCGGAACTTTTGACGTGATTTATTGCTGGTACCGCCCCGCTGCCTAGCAACCAATCACCCACTTCTTAACTTAAAAAGTCCTGCCCTTTGTCTAGAGCGGCCGCGCTTCATGTTTTGTGTGAATAAGACAGGCAGTGTGGGGAGGGGGCAGTGCAGTGATATTAAAGAAGGCACGGACCTGCCGCACCTGCCATGCTGCCAGGGCCGATCCTAGGGTCACAGATGCCTGGGTGCAGAAATATTTCTGACGCCCCCACATGAGCGTGGCCATCTCACCAACTCCTCCCCTTTACAAATGTTTCTATGGCAACAACTGGCTGAAGACATGATACAAGAGATGATCAGAGACTGCAGACATGATCCAAGAGATGGTCAGAGACTGCAGACATGATCCAAGAGATGGTCAGAGACTGCAATCATAGTAAAGGAGATGGTCAGAGACTGCAGACATGATACAGGAGATGGTCAGAAGCTGGAGACATGATCCAAGAGATGGTCAGAGGCTGAAAACATGATCCAAGAGATGGTCAGAGGCTGAAGACATGATTCAAGAGATGGTCGGAGGCTGAAGACATGATCCAAGAGATGGCCAGAGACTGCAATCATAGTACAGGAGATGGTCAGAGGCTGCAGACATGATACAGGAGATGGTCAGAGGGTGAAGACATGATACAAGAGATGGTCAGAGACTGCAGACTTGATCCAAGAGATGGTCAGAGACTGCAGACATAATCCAAGAGATGGTCAGAGACTGCAGACATGATCCAAGAGATGGTCAGAGACTGCAATCGTAGTACAGGAGATAGTCAGAGACTTCAGACATGATACATGAGATGGTCAGAGGCTGAAGACATGATACAAGAGATGGTCAGAGGCTGCAGACATAATACAGGAGATGGTCAGAGACTGCAGACATGATCCAAGAGATGGTCAGAGACTGCAATCATAGTGCAGGAGATGGTCAGAGACTGCAGACATAGTACAGGAGATGGTCAGAGGCTGCAGACATAATACAGGAGATGGTCAGAGACTGCAGACATGATACAGGAGATAGTCAGAGACTGCAGACATGATACAGGAGATGGTCAGAGACTGCACACCTGATACAGGAGATGGTCAGAGACTGCAGACATAGTACAGGAGATGGTCAGAGGCTGCAGACATAATACAGGAGATGGTCAGAGACTGCACACATAATACAGGAGATGGTCAGAGGCTGAAGACATGATACAAGAGATGGTCAGAGACTGCAGTTCCTATGGACGTTAGTAGATAATGGCCGATCGGCCCTCTCACCTGACACAGCGATACAGCAATGGTTCCTCTGATCAGGAGTCAGCTCACTCTGAGTTGCCCGTGGCGACTCTGCTGGGTAGCACCCAGATCTGTATTCCTGCAATGACTCCATTCCTTTCTCCGCCAGGGATGGCACCAGGCTGTGTGGCTTTTCTCTGGTGGCGCAGGGCAATGGGGTTCTCTCTCTGATGGTGTTCCCTCAGCACTGCCCTCTCCCTCTGGAGTCCTGGGTGCACTTCCCTGGGTGTATACCCCCCAGGACAAACCTCCCTCCCTTCATTAGTACAGACCCCCCCCAGGACAAACCCCCCTCCCTTCATTAGTACAGACCCCCCCAGGACAAACCCCCCTCCCTTCATTAGTACAGACCCCCCCAGGACAAACCCTCCTCCATTAGTACAAACCCCTCCAGGACAACCCCCCCTCCATTAGTACAGACCCCCACCAGGACAAACCACCCCTCCCTTCATTAGTACAGACCCCCCAGGACAACCCCCCCTCCATTAGTACAAACCCCCCAGGATAACCCCCCTCCATTAGTACAACCCCCCCCCCAGGACAACCCCCCTCCATTAGTACAAACCCCTCCAGGACAACCCCCCCTCCATTAGTACAGACCCCCACCAGGACAAACCATCCCTCCCTTCATTAGTACAGACCCCCCAGGACAACCCCCCTTCATTAGTACAGACCCCCCCAGGACGACCCCCCCTTCATTAGTTCAGACCCCCCAGGACAAACCCCCCTTCATTGGTACAGACCCCCCAGGACAAACCCCCCTCCATTAGTACATACCCCCCCAGGACAACCCCCCCTTCATTAGTACAGACCCCCCAGGACAACCCCCCCTTTCATTAGTACAGACCCCCCAGGACAACCCCCCCTTCATTAGTACAGACCCCCCAGGACAACCCCCCTCTATTAGTAGAGACCCCCACTCCATTAGTGTACATAAAAACAGGAGAACAGATGGAGACAGGCTTGGGCGGGGGTGAGAGACAGAGGAGAACACGTCAGGCACGGACCGCCCCCCCCCCCCCCCACACACACACACAGACCAGCTGCTCCGACCTCTGGTGGCTGCTCTCCTTCCCTGACAGGAGGAGGGAGGGGGGACGGGCTTGAGCCTCGAACAAAACAGCAGCGGCGGCGGTGACCTGCGGAGGGAGCCGCTTCAGTCTGGACACAGAGAGGAGGAGGAGGGAGAGGAGCACTCTGGCGCTTCAGCGCCCCCACCTATCTGGCGCCCGGGTGCACTGCGTGCTGCTATGTTAGTGTGAGGGGCGGCCGAGAAGTCGCTGCAGGAGTGGCGCCGCCCCTGCACCACTGCCGCCCCAAGGCCTGGCCTCAGTGGCCTTGTGGGGAATCCAGCCCTGACCGCGCAATTGTCAGTTAAAGTAATGCATTGCCATATCACAAAAAGTGGCCTTGTCAAGAGAGTCCCGGAGCTAAGGACAGGAAGGAAATGGGCACAAGGACGGCATGACAGTGCTGGACAGCACAGTTGCCCCTTTTAAGAAGGGAAAGTGGTGTTTCCCCTTTGATTGAATAAGGGGAGGGGCTGGGTGAGGGCTGCGCTCGAGTCTTGTGAGATGAAGGGAGAGGGGGAAGTGACGTCAGTTGCAGAGCGGAGGAGGAAGCGATTGGACGCCTCACCCTCACCGCTCCAAGTCCTCTTCTTTCACAGGGCAGCAAGGCGGCATGGAGGGCTTTCCTACCCAGCTAGAGCAGCGGTGCGCACTGGGAGCATACAGGCAGTGTGCCCAGACCACAGCTGGAGCGGCTGACGGCGGAACGATGACGGGGGGGTGGCGGCACCTTGTGGCAGCACAGCCGTCAGTAAGGTTTAGCCCGGCTGCAGGCCCCTGGAGGCTCACAGAGCAGGCTGCATGGAGACAGAGTAGCTATTACAGGGAGCAGAGGGGCACTCGGCAAAGAGGCAGGGATGCGGCGGGGGGGAGCCCTGTACAGCGTACGGCTCTGCTCCCCTGGCTTTTACAGGAGCACAGAGTAAGTGGCCAGCCGGCCCAGCGAGGGAATACCAAACTGCAGGATGGGGGGCCAGACAGCCAGCACGGCCCACAGTCACACGCAGCCCGGAAAAAAGTTCCACGTAGAGCGCAGGTTTGTGGGGAGAACGAAGGCTGAGGCGGGTGAGGAGGATCCGGTTCAACAGGAGGCGTAGGTGCCCGTCACGAGGGCCAACGAGCGGGTCTGGCGGGACGGGTCGGAAGATGGAGTCTGAGCAGCGCCACAGACCCACGGCAAACGGAGCGGGTCCATCGGTGATGCAGCCTACAGTCGGTCGAATGACAATGGGCGGCGACAGGCAAGAAGGTGAACGGTCCGGGTCGGAAGGTGACGATGAACAGTCGGTTGGGTCAGTTTAGTCAACCAGGGCATCAGGTTTAGGGGTAATTTGCGGGAGTCGGGGGGGGGACAGGTCCACTCCCGTGCCGCAGAAGAGTCGGTATTCAAGGCAGGATCCATGGGGGGCTAGGTGAATTAGTGGTAGGGTACTTCGAGACGGGGAAGTAGTCGGGGACAGGCATGGGCAGTGACGCATTACACACCTCTGGCAGGGGGCACCCCCAGGGTGCGGGAGATTCGGCTGCAACAGCCTCGGGGATGGCCACGGCGGTGGGTGAGTCTCTCGGTTTATCAGAATAAGCTCTGACTAGCCAGGGCAATGACAGGGGACGAAACTGCGGACTCGGTCAGGTTGGCGGATTCCGCAAAAGTGGTACACATCTGCTTCAAGGGCCCCCTGGAGCCACACATGTGCAGTCAGCAATACCACATAATGTTCAAAAGGGGAATGTGTAGCGATAGCCACGTTATGGCACTCGTAGAAGTTCAACCTGGCCAAATCGAAGCCAGAATAGAACGAAGAAGATTAGGAGCAACGTTAGGTATCGGTGGATTCCCCATACCTATGCCACTTAGATACAGGCGTTCGCCGTATGGGCGAGCGTAATAGAGGAAAACAACCCCAACCAATGTTCGGCTCGGTTGGATTAATTGCAGGCGTTGCTTAGCTCACTGGATTTATGGCGGATGAAGCGGTATGGCAGCGTCGTGGGCTCCTAATCAGTTTCAGGCTAGTAAAAATTTGGCAAACTATCGAGTATAACACATGTGTTCAGGCGAGTGGGATCCCTTTGGCGGTCCAGAGGTTTTGAGAGCGAACAAGTACATGCGTAGGTTTGGGTAGCAAGAGGGACTACGCCAGGGCGGTTTGGAAAGGAAGCTTTGTTTCCTCAGCAGCGGCTCACATGACAATTTACGGTTGGCCCTGTTCATCCAACAGTGGTTTTGAGAAAACTAGGGAAGGGGGTTAATTTTAGGGCTCATGGCCAGCCATCTGTAGCAGGCCGCTTTCAGGGAGGGTGGTCTCTCCACTGTAAGTGGTTCCCCAGAAAGAGCCCACCAAGCTCGGATTGATTCATCAACGGCCTGTCGGTAAAGTGGTCTGGTCAGTGAGTCAATTGCTCCGGAAGAGGGGGTAACGTACACTTCTTTCAATGGAGCAGTTGCGTAAGCGCGGCGGTATGGGCAAGGGTCAGTGTTGGCCCAGTCAGACATTGTATGGGCTGTTTCAAACTATTTCGGTACATCCGGCCAGCTTGCGGCTGATGAGCGGCATAGGGATAGGGGCACAGTAGGTAGATCGTTTACCGCTGATCGGTTGCTCCATTTAGTGTGCCTTCTGCAAACCGTTTAGCGCCTTATTATAAGGGGCAGTCTGGGATGTTTTGGGTATCGAATCTGAAATGCATTAGATGGATCACTTTGTTAAGGTTGGTCCAGTGGGTTACAACTCATACGCAGTCTTGTTGAAAGTTGCAAAATTTGGCAGTATGGTTCGGGGTTCCTTTAGCTCCGAGTACAACAGCGGGCCCTCACGGCAACATTACATTCCTGTGAATTGCAATTGATTCTATTGGGATGAATGCGGGCTGTCAAGGGTCAAGCAAGGGAGGATATACAGACGAGGTGCAAGGGACCTTAGAGTAGCAAGGTACAGTTACGTCAAGTACAATATTTGCGGGGTAGTTGAGCGGGCTCGCTGCAGCATAATCCCCATGGGTAAGGTTTATTTTTGCCTTCGGCTGGTGTCAGTAGCTACTGGAGTACGGGCTTCTACTCACGTTTAGCTGTAATGAGGATAACAGGGAGGACTTGCGGGTGAGGCAGGATTTCCTAGAATCATACAGCGGGCGTGCTTTTGTCGGTTAGGTCCCGTCAGCGTTTTTGACTTGGATCTAATCACGCAGGCCGCGGGCTCCAGGGGGCTGTTGCATTGTTTCAGGGGAATATGGAGCGCAGCTCGGTCGTCCCCCCCCCCAGCTGGTCGCTAGGCAGGGTTTTGCAGAACCTCTTTTCGGGTGGAATTGTTCCAATTGTAGCGGCCTTGAAAATTCACGGGGAATTCTTCAGCAACCAGAAGGTCTGAGGCAACTGGGATGATTTGGGGTGGAACAGGTGGTTTATATACGGACAACGACATACGTGGCGGTGGTCAAGTTGTTGCGACATTGGTACTGCCCTGCTTACAAGGGATGCATTATTCTACACTGTACTCTTATCAGGGTGTGATTACTTTTTGTCTGACGCTTTGTCTCGTTTCAGTGGGACAGGCTCCAGGATTTGGGGATCATTAGCAGGCATTACATGGGGTTGGTAGTAAAGGGTATCAAGCAACTTGTGACTATGGATACTTGGTATCCCGCTCAAAGGATATGGCAGGAAGGTTTTGCTTTCTTAACGGCATTGTCATGGCCCCAGAAGGTCATTACACAGCCTATGCAGTTATCTTAGTTACAAAGGTGGTATTTGACGGGGTATCTCAGCAGCTGCCTTTTACTACGGGTTGGCGGTTTTTGGCCTTTCTTTTTATGTGTCAAGGGCAACGTTACCACCCCAAAGAGTTTAAGGAAAAAACTAACGGTGTCGGGGTATAGATGGGTGCAAGTAAGGGTATGGGAGGCGCCCGGCCTCCGGTAAGATGTTACAGGTTTTGGTTGCCAGTTTAAAGAAGGTCTAAGTTTGTGTTTTTGCATGGGTTTGTTATTATGGGCAGCATTTGCATTAGCTTTCTTTGGTCAGGACATGCTGCTTGGGGTTTAGGAGTCCTTTTTAATACGTTAGGACAGGTGCGTCCTTATCACATTTCCAGAGTGTAACGGTGTCTGACGAAGTGTGTCAGCAGCCAGGTATGACCCAAAAAAGTTTCTCTGGTCAGTCTTTTGGATGGGGCAGCCATGGAGGCGTTCATGCTGGGGCTTAGACAGGAAGCGGTCTGGCGCATTGGTAGGTGTGACTCGGAGAGATGTTAAGTGGTACATTTCCCACATACAGGTGGTTGTATGTTTCACATGACTTTGGGCTGTGGTTATATTGTACTTGTGATCGATACTTTTGTGGTTGGGCTGTCATGTATTTTGTTCACAGGTCGGGAGGCGGGCCTGGTGGTTATACGTGATTATTCTTTAGTTTATTGGGGGGGCCTGACGGCCGTAGGTTCGGCCGAACAATAGGCATTTACGCAATCCCAGGCTGTGGCTCAGGTCAGGTGCATTGGTCCCAGGCATGCGGAGAACAGGGTGCTGGGGGAAGTACGCAGGTTCTCCAGTTTGTACAGTGCCCTGGATGTTTTTTGCTGCTACATGTGGAAAACAATGGTAGGGGAGCCAGATCTATGTGGGACCTTAGTCGTGATGTAAAAGGTGAGTTGTTAGGTTTGATGGAGCTGGTTTCGGTTTTTTCACCAATAAAGGGGGGTTGGGCTATACGCCACGGTGAGCTGTAGGTTGATCCATGGAGGGATCTGTGTAATTGTGGGGTACATCCTAATGATGTAGTGAAGGTTTTTTGTGGGCACTGGACCTTTCCATGAAGGTGTACAGCGAGGGCTGAGGGTGTGGGGGCGCACGCAAGGGTAAGGGGTTACCCCTTTCGTGCTGTGGCAGTATTTGGTCGATGGAGAAGGAGAAGATAGAGGTTACATTTATGGAACATGTTGTACCCATCCATGGGATGGGGGGTTGTTTCTTGTACTCATCCAGGAAAGGATGGGGGTTGTTTATGGTACCCATCCAGGAAAGGATGGGGGCTTGTTTCTGGTACCCATCCATGAAAGGATGGGGGGTTGTTTCTGGTACCCATCCATGAAAGGATGGGGGTTGTTTATGTACTTCCAGGTTACGAGGGTTAACCTGGAAGGGTTAATAAGGGTAGGCCACTGCGAAGGTTGGGCACCGCCTCCGAGTCAGGGGTTTCCGACTGGAGGCCTAAAAGTTTAAAAGAAATTGTTCGCAGTGACCAGTGGTATGTTGTTTCCCTGTATGATACTAAGAAAGTATATTAAAAGTTTAATGGTTATCTATGAAGATATTATTTTTTTAATTGTATAATTTGTTAATAAAAGGCCGTCAAGGCCATTTACTCCAAAATCTGGTCAAGTCATTTGTGAAGGGTTTGAAAGGGGGGGGGGGGAGTTTTTGGGGGATATAAGGTGTGATCAGGAGACTGGGCTTAAGTCCTACAAATGTCAAGAGAGCCCCGGAGCTAAGGACAGGAAGGAAATGGGCGCAGGGACGGCATGACAGTGCTGGACAGCACAGTTGCCCCTTTTAAGAAGGGAAAGTGGTGTTTCCCCTTTAATTGAATAAGGGGAGGGGCTGGGTGAGGGCTGCGCTCGAGTCTTGTGAGATGAAGGGAGAGGGGGAAGTGACGTCAGTTGCAGAGCGGAGGAGGAAGCGATTCCCACCCACCCGCTCTGTGTTGGTTAAAAAGGGGGGTAAGGGACAGGTCAGGATGACCGGCAGTGTTTGGTCGATGGAGAAGGAGAAGATAGAGGTTACATTTATGGAACATGTTGTACCCATCCATGGGATGGGGGGTTGTTTCGGGTACCCATCCATGAAAGGATGGGGGTTGTTTCTGGTACCCATCCATGAAAGGATGGGGGTTGTTCCTGGTACCCATCCACGGGATGGGGGTTGTTTCTTGTACCCATCCAGGAAAGGATGGGGGTTGTTTATGGTACCCATCCAGGAAAGGATGGGGGGTTGTTTCTGGTACCCATCCATGAAAGGATGGGGTAGTTGTTTCTGGTACCCATCCATGAAAGGATGGGGGTTGGACCGGGCTTAAGTCCTACAAATGTCATGAAGGGTGGTAAATCTTCTGGAGGTCAAGTGGTTAAACAAACTGGAATATCTGTCACAGTCACAGTGCTATTTATCTATCTATCTACTCTATCTATCTATCTTATTTATATGTTATATCAGGCAGAGAGTCAGAGATTCACAATGATGACCATTGTCAACAGGATAGAAAGTGAAGGGCAATACAAAATCTTATTTGTTATTGGACCAGGATGCAAAGTAAAATCTTCCAGTTTGGATATCTATTCTAGTGACAAAAGTCTAAAAGGGAATTTCCCTTCACTTTGGAGCTTGGATTATTCCCTTCCATGTTCTTTGGGTCAGGAATGAAAGAGAAATCTCCCTAACAGGACACAAAATACAAGAAAATCTGTCAGAGATTTTAACCCTATCCCAGTTTAACCAAAACAAGGAAAAACGTTTTGATTGTAGGTGTATTTTAAAGTGGTTATAAACTCTTACATATACCCACTGAAGTGACAAGCCCCAGGTAATACACAGAGATGAAACAAATCCCCCCACATAAATTGTACTTGTTTATCTGCAGTCCTCTCTTCTCTACATCCATTTAAAGTCCAGAATGAGCTCCCCACACCAGGACCAGGGTGTGGGGAACTGATGTCACACACTGTACAGCTCAGAGAGGAGAGCTGAGTGTAATATAAGACGTGAGTGATAATAAGGGTTATTCCCCCACCCCTCTATACGACTCCATAGGGAATCACACACAGCTGAGGCCGTCAATCACTAGTTGTGTGCTTGAGCCCCCCCTTTCACGTCCCACTTGATCCCTCAGAGTTGGCACATCCTGTCAGAAATGACTCATGCAAATTGCAGAGGAACGAGACTGCAGACAGAAATCACACTCAGTGCTTTCGATTGAGGCAAGTACCCACTATAGAAGGATATGCCTTGTTCATTTTTCATTTAAAATTTTTACAACCACTTTAAAGAGACACTGGGGGTTATTTACTAAAACTGAAGAGTGCAAAATCTGCATAGAAACCAATCAACTTCCAAGGTTCATTGCCAAAGCTCAATTAAACAAGCTGAAGTTAGAAGCTGATTGGCTACCATACACAGCTACAACAGATTCTAAATGCACCAGTTTTAGGCTGGGTTCACACTGGTCCGACAAACGCTCCGACATTAAGAGCTCATGTCGCATGACAAGTGAAATTCAATGTTTCCCTATGGGAGCCGTCCTAACTGGTCCGACACAAGTCGTTCCGACTTTAGAAATGCTCCCTGTACTTATTTGATCCTACTTCAGCCCATTGACTATCATTGAAGTCGGATCAAAGTCGGATCGCCGTCTCGCATGATCCGACTTCGGCATGCGACTTGTGCTCAGATGATCTTGAGGGGGAACTCCACATTTTAAATAAAAAACCGGCATGTGTTCCCCCTCCAAGAGCATACCAGGTCCTTGGGCTGCGCCCCCCACCCCAAAGCACCTTGTCCTCATGTTGATGAGGACAAGGGCCTCTTCCCGACAACCCTGGCCTTTGGTTGTCAGGGTCTGCGGGCGAGGGGCTTATCGGAATCTGGGAGCCCCCTTTAATAAGGGGGTACCCAAATCCCGGCCACCCACCCTATGTGAATGAGTACACCGTACCCCTACCCATTCACCTGGGAAAAGTGTCAAAAATAAAACACACTACACAGGTTTTTAAAGTAGTTTATTAGTCAGCTCCGGGGGTCTCTTCTGACTTTGGGGGTCTCTTCTTTCTTCTCCGCGCTCTCCCAGGCCTCTTCTCTCGCTCTCCAGTGTCTTCTGCCAGGCTCCTCCGCTATCTTCTGCTCTTTTGCACGCTCTTTTGCTAGCGGTGGCACGGTCTTGTCCGTTATCTTCTTCTCTCTGCTCTTCTTCCGATGTTGCCACAACGCTCTCTCCCGCTGTAATGCCGGGTAAGCGGTGCGCAACAACTTATATTGGCATGAGGCGTGGTCACCGGGTGATGTCATCCGGTGACCACACCCCTTATGACATCACCGTCCCATCATGCCCTGGGCAAGCGCCCCCCCGCCCCGATGCACCAACTCCCCATGTTGAGGGCATGCGGCCTGGTATGGTTGGGGGGGGGGGCGCTCGCTCGTCCACCCCCCTTTCCTGACCGTCCGGGCTGCGTGCTCGGATAAGGGTTTGGTATGGATCTTGGGGGGGACCCCCACAACGTTTTTTCGGCGAAGGGGGTTCCCCTTAAAACCCATACCAGACAGAAGGGTCTGGTATAGTCCAAGGGGGGGAACCCCATGCCAATTTTTTTTTTCATTTTGGCTGGGTTCCCCTTCTACCTCAGCACACAAGTCGCACGGCAAGTCGGATCATGATGATCCGGGGTGGAAGTCCTTCCTGTACAGCCTCTAAACGAAGCTATATGGTTGGAGCTCCATTCTGGTGGTCTGGGAGGCATATTTCAGCCTCTCCTGGGCAAAAGTCCTTCCTTTACAGCCTCTAAATGAGCTAGATGGTTGGAGCCCCATTCTGGTGGTGCAGGCTTCTCAAAGAAAGCTTTAAACAAGCTTTAACATAAGTGACAGCGTTTCCTTTTGCTTCCATATGCTTTTTACTTCTTTTCTCTGTGTTATGGGCGTTTGCCATTTCCAAGATGGCTGCAGCAGTGCAAGTACACTCTGAGCATGTGAGCATGCTCACATGAGTGGCTTCCTGCCTCTCATGTGAGCATGAGAGGCAGGAAGTGATGCGGCCTCTGTGTTTCCTGGCTAGAGCTTTTCCAGGATGGTGATCTGAACATGCTCAGGCACTGATATCATCGCTAATGGCAAATGTGAGTTTTGGGCAACAAATGGTGGAGCTCTCTACTCATGCATGCTGGATGCTTATGTGGTCATTGTTTGCAGGTATGTTTTCCCTTTTTATGGCATTCACCTGTGTTTTTCCTATCTCCTTCTCAGTGTTTCTCTAGGATCATTGTGTTCTTTATGGCCTTCACCTGGGCTCTTCCTATCCCCTTTTCTATGCTTTCTCTGGGATCACTGTGTTGGGCTCAGTTTCCACTAGTGCGACTTGTCACTGCAAAGTCGCATGACAAGCCGTACCCCATGATTTCCAATGAGTACCGTTCATATCTGTATTCATAGACCTTAAGAATACACAGGCATTGCTTCAAGTCGCATCAAATTGCAGCAAAATCTTGCGACTTTCAGGTCGCAATAGTGGAGACTTAGCTTATGCTGATTTTCATTTCAGTCTGCTGCTTTGCTTTGTTTCTATGGGAAACGCTGTCCAGTCAGACCACCCATTGCTTTTAAGGTATAGGGATTAGGTAAGTAGTGAAGATTGAGAAAAAGAGAGCCAATATCTATAGTCCTAAAAGGACTACAAGATGGAGGGAGCCTTCTGACGGTCAAGACAAAGTCACCATCTAAGAACAGACATCGAGGCAATGTTGATTAAACTCATCATCTCACCCCTCATTATCATTGCTCCCCATTTACAAACATCACAAGTTACCAACCCGAATAGTCACTGCATTTGTGGTGGAAGGTCATTTGCCTGCCAAGCTAGTATGTCAAATCTGCCTGCAACAAGCACTATACAGCCCTGCAAGGACCTCAAGGTGAAGAGACCCTGCTAAAAGCCAGAACAGTCACTGTTCAAAGCACAGACATACAGGCAACATTTATCAATGTCATGCAGCAAAGAAGGGATAGGGGGATTTTTGCGGTGCTAAGTACAGGAAAACACAGTTGACTTACTATCAATTAAAATAAAACATAATTTTATTAACATAACATAGTTAAAAGGACATGCTGTTTTAAGGCAATAAAAAAATTACAAACGTTTGGTGGTCAAAAGTATATAGGTGAATGATAAATCGCAGATGGAAATATTGCCCACTAGCCCGACATGTTTCGCTACTTTAGCTTCCTCAGGGGATGTGCAAGATTTTAATGAGACCACTGAATGAATAGAAAAAAAAAACAAGGTTGTAACTGAGGTTTGAAAAGATACAATCAAATGTGAATACAGAATATTAAATTTAAGTATGAACTTAGTTGCAAAAAGAAAACGGGGGACATATGGACACTTACCCTATACACTGATAACACCCATAAACCACCAGGCCAGACCCCAGACTACGCCCCAAAGGACCCGATCCAAGGGAATCAATTGGGCGCGGTCATAGAGGGCTGATAGGGGGACACTAGAGAATAGTAAAATTACCATAGAGTTAAAATGGTGAAAGAATGACTCAATGTAAAAAAGCAAAAAAAAGGGACACGTCTCCTAGAGTAAATACTCACATAGAATGTTTTTGTTAATCTAATTGTCTATGGAGAGGGTACACTTGAATGAATCTGAAAGGGAGCTCTATAAAGTCGACTGCAAAGGCAGGCTAGAAAAGAAAGTAAAAAAAGGTTTTTTCTTATTATGTGTGGAGCATACTTAATAATGGCGAGATATCAACAGAAGTAAAGGTGATGTGAAATGTTGTTTAGATAAAGGTACTCCAGAGAAGGTAGGGGTGACTCAGAATAGTGATCAGAAACAAACATTGCTGGTTGAACATGAGCAATGAAATGGCGAAATAGATGGGGGAGGAGAAGCATTCCACAACTGAAGACCATGTAATAGGAAAGTAGCTTGTGAGTGAAAATAGGAGAAGAGACGCCCATCCTAAAAATCCTGGGGGTGAAGGGTAAGAACACTGATGGTGAGGAAATTGAGTGGAGAACCGGTAAGCAGTTGAATAAGGAGATATAGGGTACAAAGCTAGGAATGTAGATAAACAACTAAGTGGTGTCCAGCAGGGGCATTGCTAGGTCTACAAATGATCTGGGGCTAGAGCCCATAGCAGCATAGTAAAGAAAGTCATACGCTTGGGCGGGCATAAACATGTATATACAGTAATATACGTGTGGGTGTATATATATCCCCAGAGAGCCCCCCCGCTTACATCAGGGTCCCCAGAGAGCCCCCCCTTCCATCAGGGTCCCCAGAGAGCCCCCCTTCCATCAGGGTCCCCAGAGAGCCCCCCCTTGCATCAGGGTCCCCAGAGAGCCCCCCCTTGCATCAGGGTCCCCAGAGAGCCCCCCCTTGCATCAGGGTCCCCAGAGAGCCCCCCCTTGCATCAGGGTCCCCAGAGAGCCCCCCCTTGCATCAGGGTCCCCAGAGAGCCCCCCTTGCATCAGGGTCCCCAGAGAGCCCCCCCTTGCATCAGGGTCCCCAGTGGTGTAACCCTTTAAATAAGCCCGTCTGGAAGAAGTGAAGAGACAAGGTGGTAACAGCTTTGTAAGAGCTGAAATTGGCGGCATACTCTGTGGTCTATGTTTCAGACATTAATTGATGTTTTTCAAGAGCGGTGTTTCCCGCGGTCAAGGCAAGGAGGGCATTATGGCTGAAGCCATGGTTGGTGGATCCTGCCAAAAAAAAAATGGTGCAAGACACCAGAACACAGATCCAATCTATTTGGGAGTAGACAGGATACAGCCACCTCAAGGGTGACCATTAGCAGGTCAGGGCGAATATCATCTGACAAAAAAACAGAAAATTCAAAGGTCCAGCATACAGGTGGCGACTCCCAAGTAGACACCAGGAGGCAAGATCCTACGGACCGGGAAAAATATTAGTAAATGAACCGGAGAAGTACCCAATCTTCATTATTGAAGCCTTAAAGCTCTAAGGCTCCTGTCTTAGGAGAACAGTGGAAGTACCTTTTAAGGGTGCACTAATCCAGGGGGTGCCTGTGCAAAGCTTTATGCACACACCTGGAGGGAAAACCTTCAGGATCAGTGGGCCATATCAGCTATATTGGCGTGACATTGGCGGAAGTTTAAAGGAGGTCCGTCTTTCTGGTACAATAAATTTTATTGAAAAAGTATAACATGACAAACTCACCCATGCAGAGGCATAAATCAATGAGCATACCGATCATATAACATTGACAGGTGGGAAGTCCACCTTTCAATCTCTTCCAGTCAGCCAGGCTACCAGAGTTGATGGGAAAGTAAAAAATTCTGTTCCTGTTTCTAGCTGGATAGAAAAAAAAAACAAAAAAAAAAAAAACGAGCAATCATGAAGGTTCCAGTTACCCTTGGGAGATGAGGATTCGGTTCACCTCTGTTCCTAGCAAACATAAAAAATGAAAACCAGGTAATCTGTGCCCAGTGCTAAAGTTAAAAAAAAAAAAAAAAAATTGACAAGCAGCACAATAAGTTAGAGTCGTGCAAGATGGAAAACCTCCAATCAATTATAATATTCATAAATCTGGGAGACTGGATTCTCCTGTAGGTTTATCAGACACCTACTTGTCCCAATTCATCCTCAAGGGAATTTCCATCCTCTGATAGAGAAAGCCAAAGGTACTTTGGGAGTGAAGTCTCTTCCAGCAGAACAGTGCCGAAGTATCCTTGGCTCTTCGTAACTGACCAATTATTCTCAGATGGAACTTTATCACATCAGACCCCAGCTAGAAAGGTTGGGAGACTCATTTCAAAGACCAGGCTGCTTAAGGTCATGGGATGTTAAGCTTATGAGGAATAGTATAGAATTTCTTGAACCGAGTAGTGTTCAAAGCACTTCTGTCATTCACTCCTTTTAGCAAGAGGAGCAAGATTTGTACTGTGCCTAGGCAGCAGTGGAAGGTTAGATTTCTTAGGCTGTCAGTGGAGCTTTCTGTATCAATAATTGCAAATGTACCATTTTGGCTTAGGAGGCTCTAGTGTCTCTCTCTCTCTCTCTCCTACTCTTAAGCATTGAATCACCACTGCCCCTTTCAGTGATGACGGATTCGCTCTCTCATGGACAGTTTTGCCATCCAGCTCTACTGAGACTACTTTTGACGGCATGGAAGTTGAGAGGCAGTGGCTACCAAGTGAAGTATGCTCAGTGCAGGTAGTGCCTACCTTGTGTCAAACCAGAGAGGTCTTCATGATTTAGATTTACCTAAGAATATGGGAAAATGATGCAGATCTCACACAGCAAAAGCCTGGAGTCCTTTATCACCTAAACCAGCCAAGGTTCCACAGTTCTTACAACTGGGGCTGAACTGGGGCCTAGGTTCAAATATGTTTAAAGCTCGAAGTTCACCTTTGTCTGCACTTGTAGGGGTTTAAGGAGTCCTTAACCCTAAGTGATGCAATTCTTAAAAGGCTTGCTATGTGGAACTTGCTCATGGTCCCTATTTCTATCAAAGACTCATTTCTATCCTACAGAATTGACTACACTCTGCAAACCCTAAAGACCGTATTTCTGGTTGCTACAACCTCTGTGAAGAAGGATGTCAGAACTACAGGCTTTGCACTCAAGGAGCCTCACTTAACATTATACCCGGACAGAACAGAATAGTCCTAAAACTCCAGACTGCTTTTATCCATGGGTTGTCTTTCTCCTTCTTCCAATTTAACCAGGAAGTCAATTTCCATCTTTTTTGGTTGAGTGGGAACCACATCCCCTGTAGGTTGAGCTAACGCTGGTGACCTGCTTGGCAGCTACCCTTTCATTCAGGAAAGCTGAAATACGTACTTGGTTTCAGCATGGCTTAAGGAAGGGTCAGTCAGCATCAACACGTTCAGTCACCTCCTAGATTGTTAAGACAATTAAAAGAGCCTACTCTTCAAGGCCTTCCTGTTTTGGAGGTCTTAAGAGCACATTTAACTAGGGTAGTGTCAGCTCTGTGGACAGCTCAGCGCTGAGTGTCTCCTGAGGTTATTTTCAAGTCAGCAATATGGTCCTCCCAGGAAACCTTCATTACAATTTTATAGGTGAACCCGGCTCGCAACAGTAAAATTTGGAAAAATTAATGGTGCATACTTGCGCTACTGATGATTACAAAATTTTTCTTGCACACTCCCGTATGGCGAGTTAGTCCCCATATGTATGCTGCCACGATGCACCAGGAAAACGGAAAATTGTATACTGACCTTTCCGTAATTTTCCTTTCCTGGTGCATCTTCATGGCAGCATACAGATACCCACCCAAATGGTGAGAGTTACAGAGAATGCTGTGAGCCGGGTCTGTCTTTGATTTATAGTTAACCAGTCCTATCAGGTTGTGGGGGCAGAGTCACAACCCATATGTATGCTGCCATGAAGATGCACCAGGAAAGGAAAATTACAGAAAGGTGAGTATACAATTTTCCGTTTTTGTGCTGCTGGGGAGAGAAACAATAAAATGAACTTGTTGTTTTGCCTTTCATGTACAAAGCACAGGTTCTTTTTAAATATTTTATAAGCCTATGTGCTGCTATTTATGTAAGATTAGCTACAGAAAGTAATAATAATGAAATGCATTATTTGGTTGTTGGCAGTAAAGTGCAAGATATCATCCTATAGTAGGAAATCCATCAGTTTGGAATATGTAGAACAACAAATAAAAGATATCCTTGTAATGCAATTGCAATAGTTTATATTGTTTATATTATTAACCCAGACAAATTCAGAGGAATATTTCTTTTATCTCAATGATTTGTTCAGTGCAATTTTTATGTAACAAGCTTTTTAATATATATTAAGTTACAACACAATGAAAACCAGAACAAAACAAGACAGTCAAAAGGTAACAACATGCACTAACTCATTAAAGGCAAGTTGAATAGTATTGCTCTGAGTTTTTGGTCACATGACGATTATTAGTATGTTGCTATTGGGGGAGATTTGCTAAAACTAGTGCATACAGAATCTGGTGCAATTCTGCATAGAAATCAATCAGCTTCCAGTTTTTTTGGCAAAGCTTAATTGGACAAGCTGAAGTTATAAGCTGATTGGCTACTATGCACAGCTGCACCAGCTTTTGCACACTCCAGTTTTAGAAAATCAACCCCGGTGTCTCTTTAACCACTTGCCGACCAGCTCACATACATATACGTCAGCAAAGTGGCTCGTTCCTGCAAATTGCCGTACCCATACGTCGGCTTCCTTAAGAGCTATAGCAGGCGCGCGCGCCTGCTGCATGGCAGGGGACCTGATGCATGTGGCCGGCGGGCATGATGTCCACCGGCCACCCGCCATCTCGGGCACGAGAGCCAGAACGGAGATTCGTGTGTGTTGACACACAAAACCCCGTTCTGACAGAAGTAGTGAGACAGATCTGCTGTTCGTAGTAAACAGCGATATGTCTCCTCCTCCAGTCAGTCACATCCTCCCACAGTTAGAAACACACATGAGGGAACACATTTAACCCCTATATCGCCACTAACGTTAACCCCTTCCCTACCAGTGACATTTACACAGAAATCAGTGCATTTTAATAGCACTGATCGCTGTATAAATGTCAATGGTCCCAAAAAAAGTGTCAAAAGTGTCCAATCCGTCTGCCACAATGTCGCAGTCCTGCTAAAAATCGCAGATCACCGCCATTACTAGTAATAATAAATAAATAAATAAAAATAAAATAAATCTATCCCCTATATTGTAGATGCTATGACTTTTGTACAAACCAATCAATATACGATTATTGCGATTTTTTTTTTTTTTTTTACCAAACATTTGTAGAAGAATACATATTGGCCTAAACAGATGAAGAAATTTGTTTGTTTTTTTCAAATTTGGAGATATTTAATATAGCATAACGTAAAAAATATTGTTTTTTTTAATTTAATTTCTTACATATTTAATCTAATTTACAGAAAGATTAAATCAGTATACCTTTAAAAGAGTTACATTAATATCAGTCCATTTTATAGTAACTAATTTTTAGTTAATATCACCAGATGATCTGATCGGCTCCCAGTGGGGGCTTCGGGGAGAGGAGAGACAGCTGACAACAGATGCCCCATAGCAAGCCTATGGGTGATGTCACCTCCAAGGCATTTAATTTGTTTGCGATCTCTCCTTTCCCCTGAAGTTGGCCTCTGGGGAGATCATGTGACTGGAATAGACTTTCCTATTCCCTCAGAATAGGAAAGTATAAGCATCTTCCTTTCACAGTGTAATTAGAATAGGATTTAGAAGGGGCGGGAGCAGATTTAAGCAGAGATAGACAATAGCCTGAAATTCCCCTTTAAGATCAGATCCAATAATGACTGTTATAGCTTAATGAGGTTAGTATATTCTCATCTTATTATTTTGTAGAATGTTATATTATGATATTGTGGTCTGCAAAGCAGAACACGCTTCTAAGTACTCCTGGTTGTCTGGCTCCAATAGAAGAGCTTTATTGTAGAACTTCATTGCTGCGATGCCCTGTCCTCTTTGCTGGTGGATGTACCCAAGCAAAGCATGTCCAGTGGCATCCATTGAATTTTGGACAATCATGGTCTCAGCAAGGCTTTCCAGTTTTTTTATGGCCTGTTTTCCAAACCATGTTTGACTTTGTATCTCTATCACTTCCTTAAAATGTCTTGCTGCTTCAGACTCAGATTTTCTAGAATTCAATAAATAATTTGCCCATTTGTGATGGAACTCTTGTTTCGTATCACACTTGATATTCTTTAAGGTCAGAGTTTTGCCAACTACTTCTTTTGCCCTTTGGTAATCATTAACTTTCATGTATACATTAGCCAATAAAATGTGACCTGCAACAGATGACCTATTTAGCTCAACAGCCTTTTCCGAGTAAAATATTGCATTTGCAATGACTTCAGAATTTTGCTGCATAATGTCATGGGTAGACTGACCCTCTAATGCTTTGGGCATTTTTATTAATCTTTTGTAACAAATGCCAAGTTGATAATGAGCAGCACTAGATGTAGGAGTTAAACTGAGTACTTTCTTAAACATTGCAATAGCTTTTTGCATCTGTCCTCTTCTTTTGTAAAATGTTGCCACATATCGAAGAACATATGGCGATTCTGGTTGTTCTTGTAGAGCTTGTTCTATTAACAGAGTTCCTTGATTATAGTTCTTCATTTCTAGATATTTTAAAGCAAGGAGAGCCTTCAGCACTGTATCTGTGGGATTTAATTTAACAGCTCGTTCCAAGAGTGGAAAAGATTTGCTTGTTTTTTTACTGCGGAAACTGATACCTTCCATTCTATACACAGCCATGGCAAGGCCTGAATTCAATTCTGGATCTTCTGGGTCAAGTTCTAGAGCTTTTTCAAAACACTCAGCAGCCCATTGATAGTATTCTCCTGTAAAGGATAAGTAAGTCCAGCCTTGCTCACCATATATATCTAAAAGAAGAGTGTTTTTCTTTGGAGGAGACTCATATTGCTTTAAAATGGTGTCCACCTTTTTAGCATAGGTGAAACACTTGATAAACTGGTTCTGGTGGTAGAAGACCCAAGCAAAGTTAGCATATATGACAGTTGTCTTAACATCTGCATCTTCTGTTATGCTGGACTCTTGGATCTGTGCCTCAGCTTTTTGGAGCTGGAGCAGGGCTTCCTCATGGTCACCTGTAAGATGCTTTAGGTAAGCCAGGAGGTTATACATCCTGTGTTTGAGTGTATCTGGCAAAAACACAACCTGATCATTTAGCCTTTCTTCCACATTATTAATGTCCACATCTTCTCCAAGCAGGTCCCAAGTAAAATGGCATTGAAATTTCAGTAAACGATCCATCAAGGAATTCTTTAAGATGTCACTGAAAAGTTAGAAATAAAAAAATGCATTAAAAGCAGGGCTTTTTTTCTCAAACAATAGGTGCTGGAACTCAACCACGACCCCCCAAAACCCCTCCCCCACACACACCCTCCAAATGACATCAAATAGTGGCTATGGTCATATTTCACAAACAGTAGAAGGGTCTTAAAGTGGCATTAAATATCAGGATTGCATTACATACAGAGTGCAGAGCTGTCATTTGTTAACACAGAAACAAGACTTCTGTGTTTACAAGTGACTGTGGTGAGCAGGCACCAAAGGGTCCGAGCCAGAGGTGGTGGAACAGAGTTCCACCAAGTTCCCCCTGAAAAAAAGCCCTGATTAAAAGTAGCAATGTGTCTTTGATTGAAGACATGCTCCAGGATGATAAATGAGGGGCACTTGACTGTCTAACGTACCATAATATCTAATTGGCACTATATGTCATTCAATGCAAAAATATGTTATCATTTGGGGTTACAGGGCAACATACACTAACACGCTTTTCAAAAAGGGAGTAAAAAATTGCAGAACATTTACTCTCCAGCCTACTTATCTCTTGTGCGTCTTTTCTTAATCAGGGTTTTGTGTTTTTGAATTTACTAGGGGTCAAGCAATGAACAATTTCTGTCTCTCAGTATTCACCATCAATGACCTTTATAGCTGTCTGTGAATAAGGCAGTCTTCCTACTGATCAACAATGTAATCTACAGACCGCTAAGTAAGGGGGCATACCTCCACTGAATCGCAAAATTAGGGGACACTATAATTTCCACTATTTCTTTTCTTGCCGTTTGTAATAATGATTTAATTTCATGATTACTGCTGAAAATAGTTTTGTTTTATAGAGCTGGGAATTAACAAAAATTCGATTTTTTTTCTTCATACTTACCTGTAAAATCCATTTCTTTGAGTACATCACAGGACGCAGAGCAGCCATATACATTACTACCTGGGTTATGCGCCACCTATAGGATAGGTGAATGGACACTGTTAGAATAACCAAAAAAAGGAAGTGATCCCCTATATAACCCCTCACATACAGGAAGTACTCCAGTTTTGTAGCAAGTAATGAACTCCCAAAAAGAGAGGGGAGGGACCCATGTGTCCCGTGATGTACTCAAACAAATGGATTTTACAGGTAAGTATGAAGAAAAAATCAAATTTTCTTTCTCATACATCACGGGACACAGAGCAGCCATATACATTACTACCTGGGAGCAATAGCCTTGAGGGGAGGGAGATACGCTGTATGAAAACACCATCAGATTTATACAGCAGCCCGCAAGACACTACGGCCAAAAGCCGAGTCTACTGCTGCCTTAACATCCACCTGATAAAATCTTGTGAACGTATGTACCGAAGACCAAGTAGCGACCCTGCAAATTTGCGCCACTGATGCCTGATGGCGAAAAGCCCAGGAGGTTCCAACACCCCTGGTAGAATGAGCTCTAACCCCAAAGGGAGGAGCTTTACCTTTCAGGCCATAGGCCTGAGCGATTAACTGGCGAATCCGAAGTGAAATGGACGCCTTAAAAGCCGCCTGACCCTTCTTGGGGCCTTCCAGCAAAACAAAAAACGCATGAGAACTTCTGACCACCCACACCGCATCCAAAAGGTGCAACTGCTTCTCTTCTGGTGAGCCAGGCTGAGAGAAAAAAGAAGGTAGAACAATGTCCTAATTTAAATGAAATTCAGAAACTACCTTAGGCAAAAAGGACGGAACAGGACGTAGCACCACTTTATCATGGTGCAAAATCAAATACGGCTCCTTACAGGAAAGGGCCGCCAATTCGGAGACCCTTCTAACCGAAGTAATTGCAAAAAGAAAAGCCAACTTTCGTGTCAAAAGAACTAACGGAACTTTGTGGATTGTTTCAAAAGGCTGGTCCTGTAGCAACGACAAAACCAAATTAAAATTCCAAGGGCAAAGAGGTGATTTAACGGGAGGCAATAAGTGAGTCACTGAAGAAAAGAGAGAATTCTCTCTACCAAATATCTGCGAGGATGCCAACTTCTGGCCTCACACCACGCAATGTAGGCTTTCCAAACCCTGTGATAAACCTTCCTGGTGACCGCCTTTCTGGCATTCACCAATGTAGTTACCACTGGTCATGAGATACCACGATCTCCTAGCACCCTGGCTTCAATAGCCACGCTGTCAAATTCAGGGAGCGTAAATTCGGGTGGAATATAGGCCCCTGTGACAGTAGATTAAGCCAGGGCGGAAGCATCCAAGGCTTGCCTACTGCTAATCTCACTACCTCTGGATACCAGGCCCTCCTGGTCCAGGCCGGAGCTACCAGAATGACTGATGTCATCTCCTCTCGGATCCTGCGCAAAAGATGTGGCAGAAGAGGAATCGGGAATGCATAAATCAGGTCTACATCCGGTGTACCCCACCTCTGGCAAATTTGCATAAACACCTGTGGGTGCAGAGACCATTCTCCTGGATGTATCTGTTGGCGGCTGAGATTTTCCACTTTCCAGTTCTCTACCCCCTGGAATGTGGACGGCAGACAGCACCTGCACATGCCTTTCTGCCCAGGATAACACCTGACTGACCTCCATGTGGGACAGACGACTCTTAGTGCCACCTTGATGGTTTACATAGGCCACAGCCATGGAATTGTTGGTTTGCACCCTTACTGGGTGACCCCATAACTTTTTGATGTCCAATAATTCAGCGCGAGGCGTATTACCCACAGCTCTAGCACATTGATGGGCAATCCCTGTTCCTTCAAAGTCCATTTCCGCTTGACGGAACTTTCCATGACTGTGCACCAGCCGGAAAGACTGGCATCTGTGGTCACTACCTTCCACGACAGTGGAAGAAGTGACCTTCCCTGTATCAGATTCTGGTCTACCAACCACCAGACACGACTTCCTAGAGCCTTGGGGGTTATGATCATGCAGGAATCCAAAGCCTGCATCTTCCTGCTCCATGCAGACAGAATGTTCTGCTGCAATGCCCTGAAATGGAACTGGGCATATGGAATTGTCTCGAATGAGGAAATCATCCTTCCCAGAAGACTCATACAGAGTCGGACAGATGGGCGTCTCTTTCGGCTTACCTGCTAAACCTGATCCTTTAGGGCCTTGACCCTTGGAGGCAAGAACACTCTTGCCTGGACTGTGTCCATGATAAGGCCTAAGTATTCCAGACATTGAACCGGTTTTAGGGCCGATTTTTCAGCATTTATGATCCATGCAAGATGTTCCAGGAATTGAACCGTAAAGGTCTTCTTCCTTATCAAAACTTGCAGCTATTGATCCCTGATCGTCTAAGTAGCCTGCAATCAAGATTCCCAGAAAATCTCCTTCTTGGAGAGAGGTCACGACAGAGCAGAAAGATTCCATTCTAAAGGGCCGCACTGAGAGATAAGGTTCAGTGCTCTTAGATCTTAGAATTGGTCTTAGGTTGCCCTTTGGCTTTGGAACCGTGAACAGATTTGAATAAAGCCCTGTTCCCTTTTCGGGAACTGGGACCTCCATGATCACCCCCTGCCACCTTAAACGGTCTAGTGCTTGGAGTAATAAGCCTTTTCTTAAATGGACCGTGGGAACGCTGGATCTCACAAATCTTTGAGGAGGGTAACAGTGTAATTCCAGCCTGTACCCCTGAGACACTGTGGAGATGACCCACCTGTCCTTAATTAGCCTTCCCCACAATCCCGCAAACTGCAGCAACCTTTCCCCCACCCACAGGAGTGGGGGCGTCCCTTCACAAGGAAGGTTTGGTGCCAGTATTAGCGGACTTTTGGACCCACGGCCTCTTTTGGCCCTGGTCCTGCTGTTTACCTTTGGCAGCAGATCCCTGGTGCTGTCGGAACTGCCTAAGGCCTTAAAAACCTGAGGAATTAGCGCGTGGCACCTTATAAGAGGACCGTGTAGCTACCTTTATCACAGGAAAGAGGGAACTCTTTCCTCCAGATATCTTTTGTATGTACTTATCAAGATCATCCCCTAATAAACGTTCTCCATGAAAAGGAAAACCATTGAGCATCCTCTTGCAAGGGAGCTCTGCTGACCAGCTTTTTAGCCATACAATTCTGCGCATGTGCACAGACAAAAGAGCCATGGGGGAGATCTGCTGCATGGAGTCTTTAACGGCATCCATATAGCAAAGCAAAGAGCCTGAGGCAGATCTGCTCTATCCTGAACAAAATTCGCCGCCGGCCAGCAACTAACTGTGCTTTTAGCCTTTAAAATAGCCTCCCTCAGGCCGTCAGGGCCACGTGCACAAGCTCGTGCTCGCCCCGTGGAAGAGAACACACAGAGCAGCACATCTATGCCCTCTAGTGGGCCAAAAAAGCATTGCACGCAAAACGTTTTTTTTTTTTTTTTAAAGCTTTCCACGGCTTGTGCAGCTCTGGGAAGAGACACACAGAGCAGTGAACCCATGCCCTCTAGAGGGCAAATCAAGCATAGCAAGGAAAACATTTATTTTTCTTTCAAAACATGCCAGCCTAAACATTGCACCCGAATATATAATAATTGGACCCTGGTTTTCACAGGGCCACTTACCACTCCAGCCGCAGGACAATAGCCTAAGCCAGAGGTCCAGCCTTCACCCGGGTTCTGTCACACGGACCTTCAAGGACTGGGTACCCTTTTAGCATGAGGGTCCAATCCCTTGGACCTGTACAGCACCCTACAAGAATCCCTTAACGCTGTTTTGTCCAGGATTCCACTATGCAGGGTCCAACACCTGAAGGTTGCATTACAGGAAAAAACTCGTTGTTGATCCTTTAAAGGGGTTGTAAAGGTAATTTTTTTTTAAAAAAAATAACAAACATGTTATACTTACCTTCACTGTGCAGCTCGTTCTGCACAGAGTGGCCCCGAACCTGATCTTCTGGGGTCCTGGTCTTCTGTTTCAGCTCCTCCCCGCAAGCATTAACCACCTTTAATGCGAGCTCCCTCGCATGGTGGTTAGTGCTTGCGGGCGCGCTCCCGTGATACAGCCGGCGGCTATAGCCACTCACTGTATCACTCAGCCCCGCCCCCCAGCGCGCCGCGTCATTGGATGTGATTGACAGCAGCGCGAGCCAATGGCTGCGCTGCTTCCAATCCATCCACTGTAGCCAATCAGCGGCCAGGGTGAGCGGAGGAATAGATGTCGGGAACGCGAAGCTGACTTTCGAGGCGTCAGGTAAGTAAAACGGGGGGGCTGGGGGCGGCGGTATTGTCAAAAGTTTTTTCACCTTAATGCATAGAATGCATTAAGGTGAAAAAATTTTTACCTTTTACAACCCATTTAATCTTCTTTAAGAGGCTCGGATGCCATTTATCTTAGCATAGTAGCTTTTGGAAATGGATCCGATCTAGAAATGCTGCCCCATGATTTTTAGGAACCTGAGCGGGATTACAGCATGGAAGCTCACAGAGAGCTCAAAAGTGACCATCCACCGTTTTAGACACTGGCGAAAAAACTGGCGTACTCCCTGTATGTGAGGGGTTATATAGGGGATCAATTCCTGTTTTTGGTTATTCTAAGTGTCCATTCACCTATAGGTGGCGCATAACCCAGGTAGTAATGTATATGGCTGCTCTGTGTCCTGTGATGTACGAGAAAGAAATTGATATTTTCTGGATGTCAAATACTCAAGGTATGCCACATTCATTATTGCTTTGTAGGGGTGCAACGGATCAAAAAACTCACGGTTCGGATCGTTCCTCGGATCAGGAGTCACGGTTCGGATCATTTTCGGATCAACAAAAAAAAAATCTCCCCCACTGTAATATCCACAATCTCCCTATTGGCAGGGTGTGGCAGAGTATTGGCAGAGTATTGCAGGGTATTGGCAGGGTGTTGGCGGTTATATTGGCAGGGTATTGGTGGGTATATTGACAGGGTATTGGCGGGTATATTGGCAGGGTATTGGCAGGGTATTGGCAGAGTATTGGCAGGGTATTGGCAGAGTATTGGCAGGGTATGGCAGAGTGTTGGCAAGGCATGGCAGAGTATTGTCAGGGCATGGCAGAGTATTGTCAGGGCATTGCAGAGTATTGACACTGCTGCCATCCGATCTCTCCCCTCCACTGTACAGATCAGTACACAGAGGGGAGAGAGGAACCGGCGTCATGACATGACGGAGCGATCACGTGCTAAAAGGCCGCCGGGTGTACCAAGATGCCCGCCGCTCCAGAGCTAGGCCGAAGCCGCGGCCTTTCCTATGGCCGAGGCCACAGAGCGCTCCGCAGATCGCGGGTGTCCTGTACGGACCAAGCTCCGCGGATCGGATCACGGATCGATGACGATCCGTTGCACCCCTATTGCTTTGTTATATTATTATATTTACAACTTACTGATCACACTAATTTATGTTGACTAGGGATAAGCTTAAGTTCACTTCCACCGCTGCCGCCTCTCCTGGGCTCTTCCTTCTGATGGTGGAGCCCGGGAGCGCTCCAACCGGTGGCGACAGCTGCACAGAACAGAGAGAGAGGAACTGACGTTGTTCCTCTCTGTGGCCCCAGGAACCAGAAGCAACAAGGATTTCAGGTTCCCCCTCTCTGTTTACCTGGTCATAAATGGCAAGGAAAGCAGCCGATCAGACCGATTTGTGTCTGTTGTTCATCCCTTTTGATAGCAAAAGAGTTAATACAAATCAGAAAAAATTCAAGAAACAGTGTAATAAAAAAGTTTAAGATAAAATAAATAATAAAAAATATATATATTTTTTTAAAGCACACTGCCCCCCATACTTATGCGCAAATGCGAATGCATACGTAATTCTCACGCTCATAATGTTTAGTTCTAAGTAATTTTCTAGCAAAAAAAATGTAGATTTCTACATGTAGGAGAGAAGTGTCAGAATTGGCCCAGTTGGCAAGTGGTTAATAAAGTGTGGTTTGGACATACTACATCATTAGGCTTCGTGTACACTCGCTAAACTTGAGTTTAGGAGCCTTTGGCATTTTTTTGCCAAAGCTCCTACACTCAATTCCTTAAAAGCCTATGTGTCAATGTACATATAGGGTTTCAGCAGAGTTTAGGAGCTGCTAAGTTTGGGTGAGCTTCAACTTCCCTCTCCTAAACACGGATATATCACGTTCAGGATAGGAACGTTTTGACTGACGGCCACGGGAAAGCGCGAAAAACAGCAAAACCGCAGCAATTTTGCCACGTTTTGTGGTTTCCCATGGCCACGGTAAATATAGGCTAGTGTACATGAAGCCATAGGATTCTCATTGCTCTTCTGTATAAGGCCCCTTTCACACTTGTGCGACTTTTCCTGAGACTTTGGACATCAGAGTCACATGACAAGTCATACCCCATAATTCCCAATGATAACCATTCATATCTGTGCAATTTCAAGTCGCACCGACTTCAAAGTAGTCCCTGTACTACTTGGGTCCAAATTTGATGCGAGTTGAGGTCCATAGATTTCAAGTTTACACAGGCATTCCCTGAAATTACGTTAAAATCGTTGCTGCGAAATCGCGGTAAAAATGCGACTTTCAAGTTGCAGCAGTGTGAAAGGGGCCTTAGGCCCCTTTCACACTTGTGCGACTTGTCCTGCGACTTGGAACTGCAAAGTCGTATGACAAGTCGTACTCCATGATTTCCAATGAGTACCATTCATATCTGTGCAACTTCAAGTCGCACCGACTTCAAAGTAGTCCCTGCACTACTTTGATCTGACTTTGATGCGAGTTGAGTTCCATAGAGCTCAAGTTTACATTTCCTGAAATCGCGACATTATACACTGCTGCGACTTCAAAGTCGCGCAAATTTGCTGTGATTTTCCTGCGATTTTGTGGCCGCGATTTTGGCGCGATTTCAGGGAATGCCTCTTTAAACTTGAGGTCTATGGATCTCAACTCGCATCAAAGTCGGACAAAAGCAGTACAGGGACTACTTTGAAGTCGGTGCAAATTGAAGTCGCACAGATATGAATGGTACTCATTGGAAATCATGAGGTACAACAAATGTGGAAGGTGCCTGTCAGTTTTACAGCCAGACCTGATCGGATGCTCCATGCACCTCTATGGAGCTGCGGATGTCAGCGGTGACATTTCTGCTGACATCTGCTGATTATCCAATCCTGTCCGTGAAATCCATATGGATGGAAACTCTATTTTCCATCCGTCTGGAGAATCGGATAGGATCGGATGAAAATGGACAGGCGGTCCGTTTTCATCTGATCTCCATAGAGGAGAGCGGGGCTTTGACAGGTCCATCTCCGCATAGTGAGCAGAGACGGACCTGTCATTCGCCTGCTCAGCAGGGATCAGCGGATCGATCCCTGCTGAGCAAAGCGGAGTCTATACACGGACAAGACCGTGTGAAAGGATCCTTAGCCCTGGTTCCCTCTGGAGCATTTTGACATGTGATTTGACATGTCAAATCGCATGTCAAATCGGCGACAATTGCCGTCAATGGCACCGTCCTAATCTGTGCAACGACGCATTTGTGGCGCTGCACCGATTTCAAAAAGTAGTTTTTGTACTACTCTTTGTGATTTTGGGCTGCGATTTACATTGACATCTCTCTGAAATCACAGCTGAAATCAGGACTGACACGGAAGAGTGAAATTGTGCGAGTTCAGCTGAACTCGCTCAGCTTCATTCCTGCAGCTCAGTGTGGACCTGGGCTGAGTGACTGTCGAGGTACTGTTCTGAGCTATTTATCTAAGGCCCCTTTCACACTGCTACAACTTGAAAGTCGCGCGATTTTGTGGCCGCGATTTAGATGTGATTTCAGGGAATGTCTGTGTAAACTTGAGGTCTATGGACCTCAACTCGCATCAAAGTCGGCCCAAAGTAGTACAGGGACTACTTTGAAGTCAGTGCGACTTGAAGTTGCACAGGTATGAACGGTTTTATTGGGAATCATGGGGTATGACTTGTCATGCGACTCTGATGTCCAAAGTCGCAGGACATTAGTCCCAAGTCGCAGCACATCAGTCCCTGTGTACTACTTTGATGCGAGTTGAGGTACTGTACCTAGACCTCAAATTTACACAGGCATTCCCTGAAACCGCGGCAAATTAGCGTCATAATCGTGGCAGTGAAATCATGGTAAAATTGCGTCAAAATTGCGCGACTTTCAAGTCTCAACAGTGTGAAAGAGGCCTAATGGAAACCTGAGCAGGGCAGCCTGAAAGCGTGGAGTGCTATGCCTTGGCTTAACTGCTGTTTTATCCGTTAAGCACTGTTATAGACCTCCCTGCATCTGAGGTTCCTGCATCGCACCTGAAACATCGAGATCTGAAAACTGCTGCGGGTGTCAATGTAAAGTTAACGACACCCCCAGATCAGTTTGCAAATCGCAGTGCGAACTGTCAAATGGTGCAGGAATCGGATCGCATAGGTGTGAACGCCCATGTGATCTGATTCCAGTGCGGACCAAAAAAAGGGTCCTGCACCATTTTGATGTGAATGCGTTGCGATTTCAGCCACACAGTTTATATGGCTGAAATCGCATTGCACAGACATCGCATGTGATATGCACAGAAATGTCGTGCGAATCACATGTGATGTCTGGCATCGCACTAGTGTAAACCGGGCCTTCGTTTCTAATAAGCGTCTGTGTGTATCTCTGGTGGCTGGCACACAGGGGTGGTGTTTTTCGGGAGGTATTACTGTCACTGACTGGTGGAATTTGGACTTTAACACTTGGGACTTTATACGTATTTTATAGACACATTAATATGAATAGTGTTTCATAATTTCACTCACTTTAACAGTTGGTTTTTATGATTTGTGAAGGTTTCATGTGAATCAATTGATTAATTATTAATTCTTTTTTTTTTTTTTAAACGTGAACCTATCCTTTAAACTCTCTTAAAGTTTGTAAGTATACTATTACTGACTAAATAGTATGGATCCAGATAGAGGAGGATCCAGGCTGCTCTGTGCAAAACCAACTGCACAGAGGAGGTAAATATAACATGTTTATTATTTTTAAAGAATAAAAAACAAGACTTTAGTATCGCGTTAAGCTTTGACAAAAAACCTGGAAGCTGATTGGTTTCTGTGCAGAGCTGCACCAGATTTTTCACGCTCCAGTTTTAGTAAATCAACCCCACTGTAAACTTGCCCATGCAAGTGACACTGTGGCTAAAGTGGAGTATGTTCCTTGGTAGGAACCTCTTACATAAAGTAACTAATACATAGTTGCCAACAGTCCCGATTTTCCCGGGACAATCCCGATTTTGGGACCCTTGTCCCGGATGGAGGCTGTCCCGAATCAGGATTTTCCATAAGGAAAATCGGGAATGTTGTTTTTTTTTTTTTTTTTGGAGCAGCTGGCTCCAGCAAAATGGCGGCCGGCGCCGCCGCTCGATGTTCCCCCTAGTGTTGAGGAAGTGGAGAGAGGAAGGGGGCTCGATCCGTGCAGCCAATAGCTGCACGGCCCCTCCCCTCTCCACTGAAGCAAGCAGAAGACACGGTGCCGTCGCTGTGTCTTGCCGAAAGTTCCCCAGCCCCGTACTGCGCACGCGCTGCGCCTGCGCAGTACAGGGGGTCCTTCATTGCCGAGGGGAACTTTCTCGGCAGAACACCGGCCGCTCCTGCACTGAGCGGGGGGGCTGCACTAATTGAGGGGGGTCTGCACTGCTGCACTGAGGGGGGTCTGCACTAATAGAGGGGGGTCTGCACTAATAGAGGGGGGGCTGCACTGAGGGGGGGACTGCACCAATAGAGGGGGGGCTGCACTGATGGGGTCTGCACTAATAGAGGGGGTCTGCACTAATAGAGGGGGGTCTGCACTGATGGAGGGGGTCTGCACTGATGGAGGGGGTCTGCACTGATGGAGGGGGTCTGCACTGATGGAGGGGGTCTGCACTGATGGAGGGGGTCTGCACTGATGGAGGGGATCTGCACTGATGGAGGGGGTCTGCAGTGAGGGGGTCTATACAGACTCTGCCGGGGGCACCTGATGCAAGGACAGACTCTGCCGGGGGAACCTGATGCAAGGACGGACTCTGCCGGGGGCACCTGATGCAAGAACGGACTCTGCCGGGGGCACCTGATGCAAGAACGGACTCTGCCGGGGGCACCTGATGCAAGGACGGACTCTGCCGGGGGCACCTGATGCAAGGACGGACTCTGCCGGGGGCACCTGATGCAAGGACGGACTCTGCCGGGGGCACCTGATGCAAGGACGGACTCTGCCGGGGGCACCTGATGCAAGGACGGACTCTGCCGGGGGCACCTGATGCAAGGACGGACTCTGCCGGGGGCACCTGATGCAAGGACGGACTCTGCCGGGGGCACCTGATGCAAGGACGGACTCTGCCGGGGGCACCTGATGCAAGGACGGACTCTGCCGGGGGCACCTGATGCAAGGACGGACTCTGCCGGGGGCACCTGATGCAAGGACGGACTCTGCCGGGGGCACCTGATGCAAGGACGGACTCTGCCGGGGGCACCTGATGCAAGGACGGACTCTGCCGGGGGCACCTGATGCAAGGACGGACTCTGCCGGGGGCACCTGATGCAAGGACGGACTCTGCCGGGGGCACCTGATGCAAGGACGGACTCTGCCGGTGGCACCTGATGCAAGGACGGACTCTGCCGGTGGCACCTGATGCAAGGACGGACTCTGCTGGTGGCAGGCGACGTGGCTAGAGACACGCTCAGGGATCCCACTGATTCGGCATTATGGTGAGTTGAATGATTTAATTTTATATTACAATGTAATAATAGAAATAATGCGCTTAAATCATCCTGACACCATAACAAGCATGGTGCCGGGATGATTGAAGCGCTAATGCCAGGCGTTTGGAGTATCTTTATCTGCTGATTGGAGTATCTTTAACTGCTGAGTCCGTAAACTTTCTAGAATACACATATTTCTATTGTGTAGGATCTGGGGCTGCTGTCCTGTCATTCCCCTCTCCCCCTTTCCTTCTCCCCCTTTCCTTCTCCCCCTTTCCTTCTCCCCCTTTCCTTCTCCCCCTTTCCTTCTCCCCCTTTCCCTCTCCCCCTTTCCCTCTCCATCCCTCATTCATCTCAGACTCTAACCACACCCTCTTGAGCCACGCCCACTTGTCACGTAAGCCACGCCCACTTGCCACATAAGCCACGCCCAGTTTTCGCCGCGGCGCGCCACACTTATCATTTTTACTGAGCCACGCCTACAAACGAATGCCCCCCCCCCCCTAATTATTGTACGGCTCCGCCTACAGCCAAAAAAGTGTCCCACATATTTTTTTTGCAATGTTGGCAACTATGCTAATACAACAGTAGAAAAGCAGAGCTAAATGGGCATCTGATACCTGTCCTCAGAACAACATGAAAATCTGAATCTGGGTGCAGGAAATTTCTATATAGGTGGATTCTTTATTAATGCATTTAGTAGTAGAGCGAGAACAATCCATTGTCTGATAAGGCAGGAGAATAAAAAATAAAGGAGACAGTATGCAGTGGCAATATAAAAGTAGTAGAGCTGCACGATTAATCGTTAAAAGATCACAATCTCGAGTAAACCCCCCTACCGATCCTAATCAGCTGTCTCTGCAGATTCTATGTAAACAGTGCAGAGCCGAGCTGTCAAAAAAAAAAAAAAAGCCAACAAATGTTTATCAACATACCTCAGTGCTGAGAGAGAGAGAAGAGAAGACATGCAATGGGGTTTATTTAGTAAAGGCAAATCCACTTTGCACTACAAGTGCACTGCAAGTGCAGCTTGGAAGTGCAGTCGCTGTAGATCTGAGGGGGGCATGCAAAGAAAATAAAAAATAGCATTTTTGTTTGTACATGATTGGATGATAGAAATCAGCACAGCTTCCCCTCATTTCAGATCTTCCCCTCAGATCTACAGCGACTGCACTTCTAAGTGCACTTGCAGTGCAAAGTGGATTTGCCTTTAGTAAATCAACCCCAATGTATCATTCAGTTCTTTTAGATCAAAGGAATGAACATCCGTCTGTAAATGAGGGAAGTTTAACCCCACTTAAAGACCAAACCTTTTTCTGACACTTGTTGCTTACAAGGTAAAATCTGTATTTTTGCTAGAAAATTACTTAGAAACCCCCCCCCCCCCCCAACAATAAATATATATTTTTAGCAGAGACCCTAGAGAATAAAATGGCGGACGTTGCAATATTTTATGTCACACTGTATTTGCGCAGCGGTCTTTCAAATGAAATTTTTTGGGGGAAAAATACACTTCAATGAATTAAAAAAAAGCTAAACAGTAAAGTTAGCCCAATGTTTTTGTATAATGTGAAAGATGATGTTACGCCACGAGAATTGTGATCTTTAGTCTAAGGAAAAAAATTGGGATTCTCGTTTTATCCAGAATCGTGCAGCTCTAAAAAGTAATATGCAAAATTGAAAAAAAAAATCGATATATTGTACTTAAAATTTTAAAATCAAATGAAAAAAATGTCAAGATTATACTGATATATAAAGCAGAACCATGCAAAAAAATTAAAATAAATGCATCGTTTAGCAAAGGATATCAGTATGTACATAGATATGGCTAGAATATTTAAAGCTGGAGAAAGTCTGGTCACTGTTTGAATGATAATAATTGATTTACCTCATTCTGAATGGTTTCTCTTCGGATGTTCTGTGTTTGTTGTTGTCTGGAGCTTCCTGCTGTACCTGATGGATGAGATTCTCTATATATACAGTTAGAGTCATGCCATGTGACTGCATTCTATGATAGTGAAATGAAGAATGGAAACTGAAACTTGGTGTTTTCAGAGAAAATATACAGGGCTCCAATAGCCAGAGCAGCCCATGCAGCTAATATCAAGTTCTGGGTAGAAGGGGGAATCATTAGAGGGGCCGCTGAGAAAATGTAAACATAGAAAATCTGGGTACATGAGAGAATAACACACAAATATCACTGTATTATTAAGGATTGCAGAGGTTATTAGTGATGTCCAGTTCATGAACGAATCGTTCTTTTTAAATCGATTCTTTTCAGTGAACTGAATGAATCTATTCATCTTACTGAACTGACCCGTTTGAAACAGTTCACTACGCACTCAATACATAACAGAGCAGGCCTGCTAATATGATCCTAGAGTGAGAGAGCTCGGCCCCTCCCTGCATCAGCGGCTCACAGCACACTGACACTGTTTTAACCACTTTAGGACCAGGCCTCTTTTTTAGATGTGTTTACAAGTTAAAAACAGTTTTTTGGTTTTTTTTGCTCAAAAATTACTTAGAACCCCCAAACATTATACATTTTTTTTTTCTAAGGCCTCTTTCACACGAACTGTCTTTTCAGGTCCGCCTGTCAGTTTTTTAGGCGGACCTGAAAGGACCCTCCATAGACATCTATGGAGCGTCGGATGTCAGCGGTGACATGTCCGCTGACATCCGACCCGCTCTGATCCGAAAAACCTACTTTTCCATCCGTTTTCGGATCGGATCAGGTGACAACGGACTCTACGGTCCGTCATCACCCGATCCCCCATAGGGGAGAGCGGCGCTCTGACAGGTCCGTTGCGGCACACTGTGCCCTGTCATTTTCCTGCTCAGCGGGGATCGGCGGAGCGATTCCCCGCTGAGCAAGCGGATATTCACGGGGCGGATCGTCACTGATCCGCCCCATGTGAAAGAGCCCTTACACCCTAGAGAATAAAATGGCGATCGTTGCAATACTTTCTGTCACACTGTATTTGCGCAGCGGTCTTACAAGCGTGCTTTTTTTGGAAAAAATACACTTTTTTGAATTAAAAAATAAGGCAACAGTAAAGTTAGCCCAATTTTTTTTTTATATTGTGAAAGATAATGTTACGCCGAGTAAATTGATACCCAAGATGTCACGCTTCAAAATTGCGCCCGCTCGTGAAATGGCGACAAACTTTTACCCTTAAAAATCTCCATAGGCGACGTTAAAAAAAATTCTACAGGTTGCATGTTTTAAGTTACAATGGAGGTCTAGGGATATAATTATTGCTCTTGCTCTATTGATCGCGGCATTACCTCACATATGTGGTTTGAACACTGTTTTCATATGCGGGTGCTACTCACGTATGCGTTCGCTTCTGCACACAAGCTCGTCAGGACGGGGCACGCTTAAAATTTTTTTAAAATTATTTGTATTATTTATTTTACCTTTTATTTTTACACTGTTTTTTTTTTTTTTTTTTTTAAATGTCACTTTTATTTTTATTACAAGGAATGTAAACATCCCTTGTAATAGAAAAAAGCATGACAGAACCTCTTAAATATGAGATCTGAGGTCAAAAAGACCTCAGATCTCATATTTGGACTTAAATGCAATAAAAAAAAAAAAGTCATTTTGAAAAAATGACAACAAAAAAATGTGCCTTTTAGACGTATGGGCGGAAGTGACGTTTTGATGTCGCTTCCGCCCAGCAGTTGTATGGAGATGGGCGGGGGCCCCTCACTCGCCACCGATAAAAGTGATCTTGTGGCAAATCCACCGCAGAGACCACTTTTATCTTGTAGCGGACCATCCGCTGAAAACGAGGATACCGGGCTTATGGCAGCTAGCTGCTGCCATAACAACGATATCCTCGTTCAAACAGCCGCCCTATAACGACGGCGGGCGGTCTGTAATTGGTTAAGTTTGTATCCAGTTCTTGAGTCAGGAATACCCAGTACACCGAGTCAAAGAATCATATGAGTTTTCAGAACACAGTACACTGAAAGAATCGTGAGTCACCACCAGTACTAGCAATGTTAACTGTGAAGTTGGCCCATCAGAATGCAGTTCACATGCACAAAAACCCGCTTTTCATTTAGGCTCCGTTTCCACTTGTGCAACTTGTCCTGTGACTTGGGACTGCAAAGTTGCATGACAAGTCGTACCCGATGATTTTCAATGAGTACCGTTCATAGCTGTGCGACTTCAAGTCACAGCGACTTCAAAGTAGTCCCTGCACTACTTTGGTCCCACTTTGATGCAACTTGAGGTCCATAGACCTCCAGAATACACAGGCATTGCTTTAAGTCGCATCAAAATTGCGGCCGAAACGTGCAACTTTCAGGCTGCGTTAGCCTGAAAAGCATGAAGTTCTCACGATTTTGCTGCAATTTTGTTCCGCGATTTTGCAGAACTGCATTCTGATGGGCCAACTTCAGTTAACATTGCTAGCCATCAGATTTGTGGAAACCTAGGCTCAGGGCCGGTTCACACTGCTGCGTGGTGCAAAATTGCATGTGATTTGCACCGCACTGCAGTGCAAATCACATGCGATGTACGTGCAATGCGATTTCAGCCATACAGATAGTACGGCTGAAATCGTATCGCATTCGGGCTAAACTCGCACAGGACCCTTTTTTTGGTCTGCACCAGAATTCATGTCCGAACTGACACTTGACAGTGCGACATGCGAGCTGAAATGGGGGTGTCGTTAACATTGTATGACACTCCCCAGCAGTTTGCATATGTTAGTGTGAACTGCTGTGCGAGTCAGGTGCGATGCGGGAACCCGCAGTGGAATCGCAGGGTTCCCGCATCGCACAAGTGTGAACCAAGCCTAACACAGCTGTTTGTGTGTCACCAAAATTCATGACACCGGCTAATCTGACAAATTGTGGTCTGACAACAATAGGCTTGTGCTCTGCGCCCATGAAATAAATCAAAGTAAGCGTCCCCAGGACCTGCCAACCTTCTGTGTTAATCAGTCTTCTGATTCCAATCATTTAATATGGTTGAGTCAGAGTTTTGTTTCACTTGCTCAATCGGGTCATTTCACTGAGGAGTTAGAAATGAACCGATTCACTTTAAAGATCCGGATTTCCCATCACTAGAGGTTATAGTTGACACTGACTCTGTATCCTCTGTGGCATTTCAATTAAAAAGAGCTGACATCAGACGTACCCATGGAGACTTCAGAACTGTCACTGGTCACAGATTCCCTTTGCAGGCTGTGCAGTAAAAAAAAGTGTTTAGCTGTCTTAAGCTGGCCAAAGACGGATTTAAATTTGGCTGGTTCAGCAAGGGCAAGGAGACAGAAAGTGAGGGTACATTTCTCAAATGGAACCGTGGAAAACAGTTAAACCCAACAGGAGTCCTACTCCTTCACCATGACCATTGTATAACAGATGTCCCTTTTATGCTAACAACCTTTTTTTACTCCAACCTTTCCCAGTAACCTTATTAATAAAAGCCGTACACAATTCTGGAGTAAACATAGGCCGTAGCAGCCTTAAATTTATTAAACAAATATATATACATTCCAATTAACATCAACCTGAAAACATCTGTTATGAAAACCATTAGTCCCTCCTAGCGTTGGTCTTTGCAGGATCCACCATAACCATCAGTATCAAAATATTACACTGCGGTACCTCTCAAGTGTGTTATTAGGCCTCAAGCCAACAAGCTGGCTCAGAGACAACCACTTACTGCAGTGCACCCATTACCAATTTACAGCTAACCTCCGTTAACTGGAATACCACCATCAGGACCCATTCCACCAACAGGTCCTGAACTCTTCCTTCCGCAATATCTTCCTTCACCCGCAAAGACCAAACACCAGCCACAGCACCCCAGGAAAACCACCTTACCCTTGGGTGCCCCTCCAAACCCTCAGTGCTCTCTGGGCACCATCTTGCAGCCCTAGAACCAGAGGCGGATTAATGCACAGGCTGGTCTAGGCTGCAGCCTAGGGCCTCACGTATGCAAGGGCCCCCCGATTGGCCATGATATTTTTATTAATTTATATATATATATTTATGTATATGTAGTATAAAAACCATGCCTGCATGTTATACGAATACGCCGATAAATGTTTTCTTACCAACAGGGGGCGGGGGTGCCACCCATTGGGGAGGGTGTCAGGCCAGCTGTACCACCTCTCCTGGCCCTGGGACAGCGCTGCCAGCAAACATTACTGCCAGCCCTTTCTCATGTACAGCTCCTCGTGTGTCACTCTCAATGTAAATGGAAGTCTCTTAATACCTCAATTAAAGCCTCTCTGTCTGGCTGCTCTCCTCCTCCCGCTCCATCTCCTTCTCGAGTGTAGCCTTTGATTGCAGGAGGAGAGCGGTCATGTGACCGTCAATGAAACAACAGAGGAGAGAGAGCAGTCACATGACCAAAGAACGGCGTTGATTGAGGAATTTAGAATCTTTGACTTACAATGAGTGACACAGGAGGAGCGGTGTATGAGAAAGAGCTGGCAGTGATGTTTTCTCAACTTTAGAATATTCTTTCCCAGGAGACTGGGGGTCTCCTGGGAGTGCAGGGGGGCTTTATAATGAAAGAGGCCTGTGTGATATGCAGGCAAAGGGGTCTGTGTACTATGCAAACGTCTGTGTACTGTGTAGGGAAAAGGGTTTGTGTACTGTGTAGGGGGGCTGTGTACTGTGCAGGGAAAGGGGTTTGTGTACTATGCAGATGTCTGTGTACTGTGCAGGGAAAAGGGTCTGTGTACTGTGCAGGCGGGCTGTGTACTGTGCAGGGGGGCTGTGTACTGTGCAGGGGGCTGTGGGAAGTTTTTTTTCCTGAAACTTCCCTCCTAATGTTAGGGCGCGTGTTATATGCACTCTGAAAATGAAACAAAGGCGCCACTCTAAGTGCAGTAAAAAACATAGAGTTTAATAAAACTGTAAAAAGGTACTCACAAAGGTACATAGTGAACAAGCATGTTGGTAAAAGCTGCCAGATATCCTGGGAGTGAGTCTGGTCCGTTTCCTGGATTACAGTGGTGTCAGATGGACAGGCTGCGCCGATGGATGTTGGCACTTCCTGCCGTTGGAACGTATGATTGTTCTGCTGTTGATTATTGCTTGCTTTTATGTGCTGCTGCTGCTGTTTATGGTATTTGTATGGCTTTTATTTTATTGGAATATTACACAGCGTTTCGATTGGTCTCTGTCAGCATGTTGTGATTTTTCCTCAGTTAAACAGGAGCTGCTGCAGACGTGTTTGGCCTAACTGTTGGTTTAGAAAGGTAAAATCTGTTACCAGCTTGCAGGTGTATTTTGAATGCTTTTTTTCTGTGGCATTGCTGTTTATAGTAGGCTCATGTCTGAATGTGTTTGGGCTGTAGACCTGAGAGTTGCACTTGAGGCGTGTAATATAGGTCTACCCTTTTACACATGGCACTAAATAATTTATTTTCTGGTAAAGCATGCTTAGGAGGGGGCCACACAAAAAGTAGCCTAGGGGCCCATGACCACCTTAATTCTCCACTGCCTAGAACCCACATATCAATCCCTACTTAATTAAGGTGCACTCCATCCCCCCTTAAATATCTCCATGTCTCCACCTCCAGTTCCATATGCCTTATGCCCAAACCCCCATTCCTCACCACGAACCTGCTAATATCCCTGTTTTCTACAAGCCCTATTCACCCTTCCCCAGATCTAGCCATTCTCCATGATGTCCGAGCCACCATGTCCGACCATACTATTATCATGGCAGTCATCCTCATCAACAGGCAAATCACATAAAATTCATTCTTTCGCCAACTGCAACACTCGATATGTAATTTATGCTATCACATACACTGTATGCTCTATACAGTACGTGGGTAGGACTATACGTAGATTGAAAGATCGATTATACGATCACCTCTACGATATAGAGAAGAACCACAATACTAGTGTTGCACGGCACTGGAATGACATCCACAACAAAAATACCTCTAGTTTGTCCATCCAAGATATAGATAAGATCTTGAGACCACCAAGAGGAGGCGATAAATTTATTCTATTATGCAAAAGAGAAGTTCGGTGGATCTTTATTTTAAATACTCGTCTCCCTTTTGGCCTTAATTTTGAATAGGACGTCTCCCATTTTTATCAATGAATGTTTGTTGTTTTATGAGACATACAACCTAGTTTGATCTAGTTTTGATTAGCCTTTAAATTAAGCACGTTTACTTTCCCTAAATGCTTGGAGCTTCTATGTAGTTTAATGGCGAGACATTCTATACTAGTAGCCTAAAAAAACATTTTTGGGGAAAAATATTTCCTCAAGAAAAAATGTCCTCAGTATCATTTTGATGGAATGTCATATAGTACTGCAGCCTTTAATCAAGGGTCACTTAGTGGTGCAGTTACAGTTAAGAGTAGCTTTTAAATCATTTATTCGTTTATTAATTTTTTGTTTCATTTGCAATTTCTATTGATTCTATTATAAGATACATTTTAGATACACATTAACAATCTCTATCTGTTTAGTGTCATAACAACAGTAAGCCATAGAGCTACATTGAATCCGTCTATTTGGGATGTAGTAGGATGTGGTTATATATACTCTAATAACTTTAAAGGAATCTTTTGACAGCCCATTAATAGGTGCTTTTGACATTGGTTGCGTGCCGTCCGGAAGTTAAAGGGGTTAATAGTTTTGCCCTTTAGCAAACGGAGTGAGACTCTGCTGGTGTTTGGGATACCACTCATGTCTATAGGGGGATTTAATTTTCACTATACTCCCTTGGCAGCCTAAAATGGGAATTAGTTTAATTTTTCAGGACTTAGGGTTGTATAATTTACTGTAAGTCAAAATAGGCATTTAGGGAGAGCCTCTTGTCCCGTCTTTTAGATTCTCGTTATGTGTTGTTATATGAGGTTCCCAGGATAAATCCCAATAGGTGCAATTTTGTTAAATCTGGAAGTGGGTAGTTATTGACATATGTATATTTTTTGTCATATATATAAAAGTTTTCTTGCCAATTTTGGGCTTGTTTTGGGTCCGTTTTTGGTTTAATATTTTGTTTCCTGTTCCCTGTTTTCCCTTATTAATAGAGCGGCGCATTTGCAAATCAATCGGGTGTTACTTGGATGTATATACTATACATACTCACCCACTCTATTGTTGTTACTAGGAGTGGGTTACAGTTTTCAGCAGACGGAGCGAGACTTAGTTTAATTATGGCCATATTAGTAATGCGGCGCAGTACGTTTAAAGTTAAATAATCTAGATATATTATCTAGCTTCAGCAATGTTAGCCTAAAGACTTGTTGGCCATTATAAATGGAGTAAATATTGTATATTAGTCCAGTGTTTAGGTAGTGTAACTTTTGCTGTTTTTAGTAGTCTGACGGCTACACAGTCTACCTTAATATGAATCGATACACATATCTTTTATATAATTTTATTCATACATATAAGGATTTTTGTGGATACCTCACTGTATGTTAGGTCTCACAAATTTAGATTCATATGTAGACTTTCCACCGTACGTCAGGTTCTATAAACTTACTTTCTGGTTTCAATCCTGTTCTTTTCGTTATAGAAAGTTTTTCTGCCTGACGTGCAGTGGTTTATCATTGTGTGTAATGTCAATAGTTGTAAAACACTGAACGTGGCATTTTTCCCTACATAAAGTTAAAAGTCAGAAGGCAGGACCTATTTGTTCAGTCAGTTTATCTATAGTTACAGCGCTACAATGGGAGGAGTGAGACTGCCCATGGCTTCAAATGCTAGTTTATTCCTGTTTAGTTGACTTATTTATAATCACTGTGTTATAGCAAGAGGAGTGGGTCTACCTATGGCTCATTTGCTTGTTTATTCTTCAACTCTTGTCTAAACATTGTGTAATTTAGATGCACTTTAATTAGTTGTTTAGTATTGATTATCAGCTACGTGCATGGGGTTTTTTAGCATGCAACAATGCGAATTTGGCCATTGTGTGGATCCTCTTATCTTTTGGCTGATACATTTAGTAAAGGTAATATCTTGGCTTTTCCTGGGGTAAATAACATTAGTACTCCTACATTATATATGTTTATTTCAGCATTATGGGTTGTGTTTATGTTTCAAATATGTATGTCAAGAAATATATATGTTCATGTCTTTAAAGCATGTTACATAACAATAGCTAAAGATCTGGGGCTGTGCGATTCCATACAAGTGTGTCCTTTCTTTTTAACCTATTACTGTTCATTCATTTAATTGATCAATTACCACTGTTTTTCTTATTGGTGGGTTTCTAATTGTTCTACCTATATATTTGTAACTGTGTTTATTCACACTCCAGCTATGAGTAATGCCGCGTACACACGGTCGGACTTTCTAGAAAGCTAGGTCCGACGTACTTGCCGCCAGACTTCCGGCGGACTACCGCCGGACTTTCTGAACGGCCGGACTTGCCTACACACGGCCGGACTTTCCGGAATCCGGTCTTCCCGACGGACTTCCGCCGGACTTTCAGAACGAACGGACTTTCCCACACACGGACAAGTCCGTTCATTTTGAACGTGACTTTGGTACGACGGGACTAGAAAAGGAATTCAATCTCGCCGCTTTTTTTGGCGAGATTGAAACCTTGCGAGCCCCGTCGCAGGCCCTTAGGTCTGGTATGGATTATAAAGGGGAACCCCCACGCCGAAAAAACGGCGTGGGGTCCCCCTAAAATCCATACCAGACCCCGATCCGAGCACGCAGCCTGGCCGGTCAGGAAAGGGGGTGGGGACGAGCGAGCGCCCCCCCCCTCCTGAACCGTACCAGGCCGCATGCCCTCAACATGGGGGGTGGGTGCTTTGGGGGAGGGGGGCGCCCTGCGCCCCCCCCCCAAAGCACCTTGTCCCCATGTTGATGAGGACAAGGGCCTCTTCCCGACAACCCTGGCCGTTGGTTGTCGGGGTCTGCGGGCGGGGGCTTATCGGAATCTGGGAGCCCCCTTTAATAAGGGGGCCCCCAGATCCCGGCCCCCCACCCTATGTAAATGAGTATGGGGTACATGGTACCCCTACCCATTTACCTAGATAAAAAGTGTCAGTAATAAAACACAACACAGGTTTTTAAAATAATTTATTAAACAGCTCCGGGGGGGTCTTCTTCCGTCTTCGGGGGTCCCTCCGGTTCATCTTCTCCCGGCATCCGGTTGGTTCTTCTCCGCTCTCCGGCCTCTTCTCCCGGTGTCGCAGGTCTTCGGCCGGCCCCTCCGCTATCTTCAGGTAGCTCTATTGCCAGCGGAGGTCCGGCCCCAAAGCACCCACCCCCCATGTTGAGGGCATGCGGCCTGGTACGGTTCAGGAGGGGGGGGGGGCGCTCGCTCGTCCCCACCCCCTTTCCTGACCGGCCAGGCTGCGTGCTCGGATCGGGGTCTGGTATGGATTTTAGGGGGACCCCACGCCGTTTTTTCGGCGTAGGGGTTCCCCTTTATAATCCATACCAGACCTAAGGGCCTGGTATGCCCCGCGCTCGCCGCAATAGGAAGATTTGTTTTTCCTATTGCAGCGAGCGCGAGATGCAGTAACCTGCTCCTCCGTCGCATCTGGTCCTTCGGACTAGCATACAGACGAACGGGCTTTCCGTCAGGAACTGAGTCCGGCGGAGGTACGACGTAAAGATTTGAAGCAGGCTTCAAATCTAAAGTACGTCGGATTTCCGCAAAAATCCGACCGAAACGGTCCGTCGGAAGTCCGATGGAGACCACACACGGTCGGACTTTCCGCCGGACTTTGTCCGGCGGCGTCCGTCGGACTTTTGCAGGTGAAAAGTCCGACCGTGTGTACGCGGCATAAGTATCTTTGCATGTGAAACGCGTTAGCTATTGCTATCTCCTGTCTGTGTGGAAGACTTTTGTTGTTTTTAACATGGAATAAAGATGGAATAAAGATGATCGTTTATCAGAATGCAGCAGTCCGGGATTTTCTTGTTTATACAGACTTGCACACAGTCTGCACCTGATCCTCATCAAGGGTGGATTATCTTAAACCATTGTTCGCAGAGCTTGTGGAGCGGCATTACCTTTGCAATACTATTATCATGGCAGGAAATGCCATATCAAACTTAATGTCACGCGTGACATCCAACATGGATCTCACTCCCAGGTCATTGCCACCCACATGCATTATTAAAACGTCGGGCGGCCTGTCCAGACGTACAAAACGGTGTACCTCTGAGACCATCCTGCTCCACAGCATTCCTGGAAATTCCAGCCAGCGGACACAGGCTTCCTGTCTAGAGAAACCCAATTGTCGTCCGTTTGGCCTCACATCTACCCTTCTTGCCCCCCAGCACACATAAGAATAGCCCAAAATGCATTGCCTTGAACCTGTAACAGAAGAAAACAACACACCACCATGACCTCAATAACCCAACTCAAACCAAACCACTCACAACATCCCCCTATCCTTTCGACTCTTGTCCCACCAGCAGCTGTGGGCGAATGTACAACCTAAACCTCTGAGACTCCCAACGCCCAATGCGCTTGATACATTCATCATCAATCCCACACCTGGCTGCTTCTGTTGCTGCTCCTATCCTAAAAGAATGAGAAGAAAATTCCTTTTCTTCTAAACCTAACCCCCACACACATTTTCTGAATATTGTAACAAACTGAACCGGCCTTTCCTCTAAAAATTCCCGCACTGCCCTTACCAGGCACAGCGGAGAGCACGGCAAAGAGAACAATGTTACCCTCTTGCCCTTTCCTCCTTGGTCCGTCTTCGATTTATGCAACAGCAACGATACCTCTTCCTCCCTGCATAACACGTCTTGATACCAAATAAGACTCAACCAATACATTTTTTATGAATAAAAGATGCGCTTACAAACAAATCCAATAAACGAGTGTGAAGGCAATCACGATGATACGGCGTCTCCGCAGGCTTCCCGCTGTGCACACACTTCCCATCCAGCCACACCCTACGCGTCTCATCACGATAGGACGTCGCCTGGGGGTTGGGCCAAGTCATGAATCATGAATAAATGAATCATGGCCCTAGAATTATTGCTCTCATTTCAATGTACATAGCGATTTCTCATAAACGTGCAAACGTGTGCATCCGGCGCTGCGTTCACTTTTTTTATTTAACTTTATTGCTATCACAAGGGGGCTAACAATCCCCATATGTGCTAGCATTGGGCAGGTGACAAGTACTCTTTGGAGACATCAGAGGTCTACTAGACCCCCATTGTTATCCCTGCCCTCTACTGCAGCTAATCAAGCACAGATCATGCTTGATTAGTTGCTTCCCTGGTTACAGCAGCAGGGGATTAAGAGCTCTGAAACTGGAAATTCTCAGAGCTGAGTGCTTACGGCTCCACTGACATTCCCCAATATCCCCTCACAAAATAGCCTGAGGCATAAGCCCAGGAACCACAGAGCAGGGGAAGCTGGGGGGGGGGGCAGGTGCCACACCATGTGCACTGTAAAAGTGGTCACTGAACCACTAAACAGTAGCAGTAACATGGTTTCTTTTGCAGCCAAGAGCTTATTTTAAACCCTTCACTCACTTGACATACATAATGTGTATGTATGCATATGCAGAGTGTATGTACGTTGCATATATATATATATGCGTTGTGTATTTACAGTATGTTGTATGCAGTATGTATGTATGTTGTATTTGTATACAGTGTGTAAATATGTTGCGTGTATGCAGTGCTTATGTATGTTGCATGTATGATAGATACACCTGACCCCTGCATTCTGCACCTTACTCAATCCTGACCCCCACCCTCTGTACATAACACACTTGACCCCTACATTATGCACATTACCCACCCCAGACCTCTGCACTATGTAGGTTACATACTTCTGGCTTCTGCACTCTATATGTAGGCTCACGTTTTAAGCCTCTCCCACAGTTAGCACAATTTTGCCACTCCCATCATTTGCCACTGCATGCTTTGCATGCTCATATTAGCGCCACCCCTTATTCAGCCTCCTACTCTGCCCTCATACTCGGGAAATCTGATTTTCAAAAGATTCCAGATATGTATATAGCATATGTGAATAGAAAAACATAGTAAACATATAGTGAGGTTTTCCCAAATGTAACTGCAAAAGTGGAAATAAACTTTTTCTGTTAATCGCCTGGTTCAGTAATTAATGGGCTATGCATAACAGTAATGGAAGGCCAAATAAACAGATGTCAGGGATCATCACAGGGCAGCCTTTCTCAACCTTTTTACCCCAGCAGGACCCCTAAAATAATTCTCAGGTCAAGGGGAACTCTTATTTAAAGTGTTACTAAACCCATAACAGTAAAATTAGTTTGTATATGCAGTTAAGCATGCTTGTTATACTCACTGTGAAACCTAAGGGGTTAATTCTTTGCATTGTGTAAAAAGGCTGTTTGATCCTGTCTTCGTTGATCCTCCCCTTCTTGCATCGGCCCCCAAAACATGTTCAGATAAGGCAATGCAAATGGAGTTAGACTGCACATGCTCAGTTGTGTATTGCAAGAGAGTTTTTTTTTTTTTCTTGGGTGAGTGCATGTGATCAGCACAGGGCCAATCAGCACTGTCCAGGCAGAGGGTCAGGGGTCCTGCATCCTGATAGGACAGCCAGTGCAGTATGAAAACTCCTCCTACAAGCTTTAACCAGACACTGATAGAAGTCATAAGACTGCTATACAGTGGAACCTCGGATTGCGAGTAACACGGTTAACAAGCTCTTCGCAATACAAGCACTGTATTTTTAAAAATCGTAACTCTGTTTGCGAGTGTTTTCTCGCAAAACGAGCATGATTCAGGCCAAAGCATGTGCAGTACCGCATTTGGCCTGAGGTGGGGGGGCGCCGGAGCCTCGTGCAGCCGATCGACGCCATTCGGAAATGCACGGAAAGGCCCGAGCACAGCTTGGCTGACCTCGGGAACGGAGTATTTCCGAGGTTTGTCGAGGTCAGCCGAGGTGTCCTCGGGCCTTTCCGCCCGTTTCCGAGGCTCTCCGGCGCCCCCCCACCTCTGGCCGCATGCGTTATTGCATGCCATTGAAGTCATTGCGGAACAAATTATTTTCGTTTCCATTGACTTCAATGGGTAAACTCGCTTTGATATGCAAGTACTTTGGATTACGAGCATTCTCCTGGAATTGTATACGTGCAGGAAAAGCTCTGGACAGCCGCACTCCGGAATGAGCAAATAAAATCTTCTTTATTCAAAACGTGGCATAAAATTAGTACATGACACCGCTGGAGCAATACAGCTTAGCCGCTAACGCGTTTCACGCTCTTGCGGAGCGCTTACTCATTCTCCTGGAATGGATTATGCTCGTAATCCGAGATTCCACTGTATACTGCTTATGTGAAAAGATATTTAGCAGTGTATATTTACTAAAATTATTGCATTTTTATGCTCTGTGTACTGTGGGGACCAGATATAGCCAAATAAATCAATTCATCTGGGGCAATGTGAAAAATTCCTCTTCAATTGCTAGTCAGTAGGAAGAATAAAACCCTTACAGTGGTGGTCAGAATGCTACCCTTACAGATAGCTAAAAAGATGATTGGTGTTATACTGCTGAGTATAACAAATAATTCTGCGCTAATCAAAAAGACAAGCAGCTAACACGGCCAGCAGGATATGTGCATAAAACCGATAACAAAATAAGTGTAGCGCTAATATAAAAAATCAAATAACCACATGTTATGTAGCATGAAGACCATTACGTTCCTCAAATCAGCAAATCCAAATTGAAAAAAGGGGGACATAAAAAGGTATATCCAAAAATAATAAAAGTCCTCAAAAAGTATATCATACAGAATAATGGGATAATAGTCCACAGTATATGTGTGACTTCGTACATAAAACTTGTCAGTGTGCAGAAAACATCTTGAATGGAAAAACACCACCATCAACAATAGGGAGGCTTACCAGAACGTTTGAACCCAAAAAAACCTACGTTCAATTGGGTCAAACAAGCTTGAGTGATAAACGGCTGATGGAGTTCCGTGGAAGATGAAAGAAGATCCTGGGATGATCTCCTCTGCTGAAACTTCCAGAAATGTCTTCTCTCTATTTCTCCCGACTCACCTCACAGATGTTTTCTGCACACTGACAAGTTTTATGTATGAAGTCAAACATATACTGAGCACTATTATTCCATTATTCTGTATGATATACTTTATGAGGACTTTTATTATTTTTGGATATACCTTTTTATGTCCCCCTTTTTTCAATTTGGATCTGCTGATTTGAGGAACGTAATGGTCTTCATGCTACATAACATGTGGTTATTTGATTTTTTATATTAGCGCTACACTTATTTTGTTATCTGTGTTATACTGCTGGCTTTGCCTATTGGCGTTGACCCTGGAATCAGGAAGATGCCGTCAAATGCAAGGTAAATAAGCTCAAGGAACCCCTAGCAACCTCTGGAGGAACCCTGGTTGAGTCTGGCTGTCTAAAGCCCCATACACATTATTAGATTTTCTGCAGATTTTTGTCTTCAGATTTACCAAAACCATGTAGTGCAAGGGCCTGCCTAATTGCATACAAATTGAAACGCTTAAGGTTTGACCTCATATTATATCGTTTTGGTAAATCTGAAGACAAAAATCTGCAGAAAATCTAATAGTGTGTGTATGGGGCCTTAGGGTATGCAACAGTCTGTTAAAAATGTGAATTCTGTGAAGGATATTTATTGAGCTGCACCTGGGCAGATTGCTAACTCATCCCCAAGTTTGTGATTGGCCTGAATATATTTCTATCCTGACAGGTTCACTTAAAACACCTATATAAAGCAAGGCTACATTTTATACAATTGGTGAAACCTTTTCATAGCTGACATTGTCATCAACTGCATTGACAATACAAATGATACATTGATTATGCGATCTCTATGTCATTTGTGATTACTTTCCAAGTTAGTTTCACTTTCCATTCTCCAGTTATGTTTTAGTTATGTTTCTCCGTTCTAGCTCTTGTTTCTTGCTCCACATTCCTTCCTGTGCAGCTGGTTCGTCAAAGACACGAGTGAAAGAATAAAGTAAACGTGGCGTTTATTTTTTTTTCACTATTCATTGAGTAACAGATCCTAACACTCCAGTTAAAGTGGAGTTCCACCGAAAAAAAATAAAATAAATGTCAGCAGCTACAAATACTGCTGCTGCTTTTAATATTAGGACACCCAAAATGTCCTCACCCGAAGCCGATCTGTCCCTCGGATCTGGGTGGAGGCGCTGGCATCTTCAGTAAGGTAATCAGGAAGTGAAACCTTGCGGCTTCACAGCCTGGTTCTCTACTGCGCATGCGCGAGTTGTGCCGCACGTCCTGACTGGTCCCTGCTGTCTTCTGGGACCTGTGTGTCTCCCAAAAGACAGCGGGGTGGGGGAAACGGAGGAGGGGCCGGACATGGCGTAGATCGCCGTGGAATCTGATCTATCGCTGGAAATAGGAGCAAATACCTAATATTAGACAGGTATCTGCTCCCCCCCTGAAAGGTGCCAAATGTGACACCAGTGGGGTGAGGAACCAGAAAAGCGGAAGTTCAGTTTTTGGGTGGAACTCCGCTTTAAGTTTTTCCACTTGACATTTGCAGAGCTGAAGGGGGTGTACCTATGCCAATGCAAATAGCGACTTTCAGAAAGTTGCTACTTGTGTGTTTTGTTCTGGCAGGATTCTGTCACCACAGTCTGAAAAAGAGATATCATGGTCAGGGGTACAGCGGGTACAGGGATGAGGGAAGCTGGGCAATGCAAAAGGTTTTGCCGTCCATGGCTTGTCTTTGGAAATCGACCAGCATGTAAGCAAATTAGGAAGAAATAGCTCCTGTGCACAAGTGGATGACCAGACAGGGAATGCAACAACACAGGCCTTGCTGCCCTCAAGGATGGGGAATCCTATTAGACAACGAGAAAAAAAGAAAAAAAGGGTGCACCAGCCATGTGCTTTATCTTTTGTAAAAAGGTAATGCACATGGCTGGTGCGCCCTCTTTTCTTTTTTTCTCGATGTAAGCAAATTATCATGAGAACCCAAAGTATCCCGATCTTGACACAGAAAACAACTGAAATATATGCACACACTATATTACAGGCTTTTGAGTCACCTCCCCTTGACCTAGTCAGTACACTGTACGCTCAAGCAGAATTGCGCACAGGCCTAACAATGATATTTTACAGCTGGCTTTGATCCTAAGAGAAAAATAGTTTAAGATCATTCGACCATGAGAGTTAATAAGCTAAGAACATTTGATCAGCAGAGAAAACACTGAGGGAGGCTTTTGTGCTGTGGGCAGTCTATAGAGAATCTTGTGCAAATGGTTGAATGCACTGCCAGCTACAGAGTGAAGCAAAACATTTAGCAGTGGGAATGGGATTATTATCACTGCTAAATGTGACGGCTTCCTTCTCGTTGTTAGAGAGCCTACACACACCAGCGTCCTAACAACCAGTGACTCTTCCCCACCCACCCTGCAGTAAACAAACAGTAGGGATAGTGTACAAAAAAACAGTGTGAGGTCCCTCCCAAAATTCAAACTAGGTCCTTTAGGTCTGGAATAGATGTTAAGGGGGACCCAATGAAAAAAGACATAGGGTCCCCCACAAACTCCATACCAGACACTGATATGAATTGGTATCGATTTTATAGAACCTCATGCAAAAATATAAGAAAAAAAAGCATGTGGTCCCCCCCAAATCAATACTAGACCTTCATCGTGCACTGTTAAAAAGTCAATCTGCCAATATTATGTATTTACAGTAATTATAAGGGAAGCCAAGCTTGGAGGACTGAAAAAAATGTAGCTTCTTTTGGGCCTTGGATACTCCAACAGTAAGTGCTCTCTGCCATATTCTATTCCATCTTATCAATGAGAATGTGGAGAATGTGGTATATGAAATGCAGCAATACTGCTTACTAATTTATCAATCATTTTAGGGGACACCAATTTTATATAAATGGGAATATGTGTCACTCTGTGTCATCTATCTATCTATCTATCTATCTATCTATCTATCTATCTATCTATCTATCTATCTATCTATCTATCTATCTATCTATCTATCTATCTATCTATCTATCTATCTATCTATCTATCTATCTATCTATCTATCTATCTATCTATCTATCTATCTATCTATCTATCTATCATTTTATGTATATGTTATATCAGGCAGTGCTAAAACCTCTGTCAGTTTTTTTTGCTAAGAGATTTACCACAATGACCGTTGTCAACAGGACAAAAAGTGATGGGAAATCCAAAATCTTATTAGTTACTGGACCAGGAAAAGAAGTAAAATCTTCCAGTTGGGAAATCTATTCTAGGAACAAATGTCTAAAAGAGAATTTCTTTCACTTTGGAGTTTGGATTTTTCTCTGCATATGTTTCTAGGTTGGGACAGGATATGTTTGTAACACAACTCAAAAAGCAAAAAGCCCTGACATAGATTTTAACCCTTTCCCAAAAAGTTTTGGTTTTAGGTATAATTTAAAAAGACAGTGGGCTCCATTCACAGAATGAACTCACATGAGATATTTAGTTGTCAGGACATATTTGCCTAACTATCGCATGCGATCCTGAAACTGTAAATTCACTAGATAGTTTTGGGGTATTGACCCCAAAACGCTCAAAATGCTCAGTAAGTACCCCATGAAAAGGCGTTAAACTCAATTCACAGAAGGAAATAAATAGTTAAATGCATGCCGTTATTAAGTAGTGGTCCAGGCATGTGGTATTTAAGGAATGCAAAAATATAATAGGCAATTTTGAGTAGTTTCTGCCTTTTTAGATAATTTCTCAAAACTAAAATGCATGGAAACCGAAATATGGAAATCATTGGGATTGATTTACTTAACCACTTGCCCACTGGGCACTTAAACCCCCTTTCTAACCAGGCCAATCTTCAGCTTTCAGTGCTCTCACATTTTGAATGACAATTACTCAGTCATGCAACACTGTACCCATATGAAATTTTTGTCCTTTATTTCACACAAATAGAACTTTCGTTTGGTGGTATTTAATCACCACTGATTTTTTTATTTTTGCGCTATAATTTAAAAAAGACCGAAAATTTTGTAAAAAAATGCGTTTTTCTTTGTTTCGGTTATACAATTTTGAAAATTAGTAATTTTTTCGTCAAAAAATTTGGCCAAAATTTATATTGCTACATATCTTTGGTTAAAATAACCCAAATTGCTGTATATTATTTGGTCTTTGTGAAAGTTATAGAGTCCACAACCTATGGTGCCAATTACTGAAAATTGATCACACCTGATGTACTGGTGTCATATCTCATTTCTTGAGGCCCTGAAATGTCAGGAAAGTACAAATTACCCCCAAATAACCCCTGAAGTAGACATTTCAAGGTATTTAGTAAAAGGCATGGTGAGTTTTTTGAAGTTGTAATTTTTTCCCACAATATTTTGCAAAAAGAAGATTTCTTTTTCCTTTTTTTTTTTCTCACAAAATTGTCATAATAAGAAGTTATTTCTCACAAACCGCTTATGCATACCACAAATTACACCCAAAAATACATTCTGCTACACCTCCTGAGTATGGCGATACCACATGTGTGAGATTTTTACACAGCCTGGCCACATACAGAGGCCCAACATGCAAAGAGCACCCTCAGGCGTTCTAGGGACATAAACTACACATATAATTACTAGACTACCTCCAACACTTTTGAAGGCCCTGGAGCACCAGGACAGTGGAAACGCCCAAAAAATGACCCCATTTTGGAAAGCAAATGTATATTCCAAGAGGCATAATGAGTCTTGCAAGGAGCACCATCAGGTGTTCTAGGGACATAAATTTCAAATCTAATTTGACTACATATTACACTTTCATGAGGCACTGTAGTGGCACTGATGAGCACTGAAGTGGCATGGAAGAGCACTGAAGTGGCATGGATGTGGCACGGATGAGTACTGATGTGGCACTGTTGAGTACTGATGTGGCATGGGTGTGGCACGGATGAGTACTGATGTGGCACGGATGAGTACTGATGTGGCATGGATGTGGCACAGATGAGTACTAATGTGGCATGGGTGTGGCATGGATGTGACATGGATGAGCACTGATGTGGCATGGAAATGGCAAGGATGTTAACTGATGTGGCACGGATGATCATGGATGTGGCATGGATGATCACGGATGAGTACTGATTTGGCATGGATGTGGCACAGATGAGTACTGATGTGGCACGGATGAGTACTGATGTGGCACGGATGAGTACTGATGTGGCGTGGATGTGGCACAGATGAGTACTGATGTGACACCGATGAGCACTGATGTGGCATGGATGATCACTGATGTGGTACGGATGATCACAGATGTGGTATGGATGAGCACTGATGTGGCGCGGATGAGTACTGATGTGGAATGGATGTAGCATGGAAGAGTACTGGTGTGGCATGGATGTGGCATGGATGAGTACTGATGTGGCACGGATGAGCACTAATGTGGCATGGATGTGGCACGGATGATCACTGATGTGGCACAGATGATCATGGATGTGGCACGGATGATCACAGATGTGATGTGGCACAGATGAGCACTAATGTGGCATGGATGTAGCACGGATGAGTACTGATGTAGCATGGATGTGTCACGGATGAGTACTGATGTGGCACAGATGATCACGGATGTGGCACGGATGAGCCAAGAATAAGCCATGGATAGGGATAAATGAGCCATGGATGGGGATGGATGAGCCATGGATGGAGCATAAATGGATGGATGAGCCATTATTGGGGATGGGTGAGCCATTAATAGAGCATGGATGAGCCATGGAAGGATGGATGAGCCATGGAAGGATGGATGAGACATGTATGAACACAGATTAGCGGTGTGGGCACTTCAGATCCAGCCCACAGCGTGGCTGCACCGCCTCCCTGGCATGCTGTACCAATCGTGAGAGGAGAGGGGAGGAGCTGAATCAGTCTCCATTTTGTTGACATCTGATCGCTCTATCAGCGATCACGTAATAAGGGGCGCTGTCATTACCCCAATCCGTAAAGTGCCGGGTCCTGAGGATCCGATGATCACGGGCATTCCCGGGTGTGCGCCCGCTCAGTTATCCGACCGCGCTGTAGCCGTTTTTTGGCTATGGCCTGGTCTGCAAGTGGTTAAAGAACTGCAGGAAAATGTGTTTTTTACTCTTGGATAGAGTGGAGGTGGATTAAAACACCTACCAGGCTTTTATTGCTGTCTGTGTCCCCATTAGGGAGATTCACTAAAATCTCAAATTTGGGGTTGTCCTCAAAAAAGTATGTAGCACTAGTGTGCTAGTAGTGAAGTACAGGCAAATTTATTTGTCTCATAATAAGTTGTGAGTCTGGAATATGGGTCAGGGTTTATTGCAGGTCAGACTGGATGATTATTACAGGCAGGTTCCCCTGGTTCTGGAAGTTTGGAGAAAGTTCTAGAAGTTAGTGGGCAGGGGTCAGGGGGGTTGATCTGTATACTTAGAGGAACTTGGCCCTGTCAGCCCTTAAATATTGATGAGTCATACCAGTAAGGGAGTCACGTGGAAGTTGGAGTGCTGAGGAGGCTGTTGGTGGCCTAGGAGGGGTCTCCTAGTTCTAGGGGAGACTCCAGCTCCAGGCTGGGCTCGGGCTGACTAAGGAGGATCCATTCAGCAGAGCGGTTTGACTTGGAATCTTACCTGAGAGCAGTGGGAGCAAGGAGGACAGAGTGTGTACATCAGCACACCCACTGATTTTTCAAGGGGAGATACTGCCACATGTAGCAAGCTATTTTTTTAAAAGGACAGTATTGTGGTTATCCCTTTTTATCCGGGAAGATCTTCAGAGCAGCCAGAAGGGGCTGGTAGTGCCTGCAAGCAGTGTAGCTGGGAGCAGTTCTACACAAGGAGAGGAAAAACTCCTGCATGCAATTTGCCTCATATGTTTGTGCTATATCCAAGAGGGGCTGAAAGCTCAGTCTGTAATGGACTTTTGCTACTAAATCCGCTAAGGACTGAGTGAGGAAGAAACTTAGTTCAGGTTCTTTTTGTACAGAAGTAGGAAGTTGTCTCCTGTTTTGTTGTTCTTGATTCAAGTTGGGCATTCCATAAATCCCTTCACTCCATCCAAGTTGTTACCCCTAATAAAACATCATAAACAAAGCCAAGGGACTGACTTCTTGTGTTTGGATGCAAGCAGAAAATGTGCTTTCCCTGGCTGTGCAGGAGTAGGGGTACCAGTTGCCAGCAGCCCCTGAAGGGGTAGTGCTACAAGTAATAGAGGGGACATCTTTCAATGGGGACACAGATGGCAAAAAATAAAAAATAAAAACTGACATGGGTTATAACCCTCCCTTACTTTATCCAAAATGAAAAAAAAGTGTTGCCTATAGTTCTACTTTAAGACAAATAGACTGTGCAATTTGCAAGTTGCTCCAGAGCTTAGTACATGAGGTAAAGCTTCACTTTACAAAGAATGCCCAATTGCATGCAAGGAAAAACATGCTAGAGCAACTTCACCTGCAAAGTGCTCAGTCTGTGGTTTTAGTAAATCCAACCCATTCATTTCGTAAACCCACCCCATATACAAGCATATACATAATTGGCTGCAAAAAAAACCCCCCAATCACTCCAAATATAATACAATATCCATACATATCACAATGGTCTAATCCCTTGTTAGAACATATGTCATATGTAGTGCAGATACTTTACTTTTCATAATTATTTTTAGAGATATCTTCCCATTGACAAGTTCCCACTGACGTCATTGATCTTTTTAGCTATCTATAAAGGGTAATTCTTCCCAATGACCACAAGTGAAAGGAGCATTCTTTCCACTGACCATCACACTAAAGTAGTATGAGTTGTAGATATAGCCATTTTTAGCAAGGGTTTCATGAGACTGGAAAAATATTTTTTGTTTCAAAGGTTGAGAAAGGCTGCTTGAAAGTCTAACTGTAGTCAATACTTTTTTTTTCATTTTGGATAAAGGAAGGGAGGGTTATAACCAGTGGCGGCCAGTCCACAAGGGGCGCCGGAGTGCCGCCCCCCCTATCCCGCACCATCTGTGTGGCTGTGCACTGTGTAGGGTGCTGGATCAACACTTCTCTACCAGATCTGTCATCCCCTCACAAGCACGTGACCACAACCCGAGGCCCCAATTGGCCTGTTTTATGTTGTCCTCGGGACTCAGAGCACTGCACCCGAGCCCCCCACCCTGCATTAGCAGCGAATTGGCATCGGCTTCCCACCCTGGCCAATCAGCACAGTAGGCCGAAGACCGGGTCAACACAGGGGTGCCCGGATCTGGAGGGGCCCGCCTGTGCCCTCCAAAATCCTCCAGCACCAGCCGCCACTGGTTATAACCCCTATCAGTTTTTTTTTTTTTTTTTTTTGCCATTGCCAATTTACATAGCGCTTTACATATATATTGCACCTTCACATCAGTTCCTGCTCTCTAGGAGCTTACAATCTAAGGTCCCTAACTCACATTCATACACATACTAGGGCCAATTTAGACAGGAGCCAATTAACCTACCAGCATGTCTTTGGCGTGTGGGAGGAAACTAATAGGGGCAGCAATAAAAACGTAACATGTGTTCTAAAACCTTTCCTCCTATCCAAAACTAAAAAAACAAAACAAAAAGGTTTTCCTTTAGTTATACTTTAACCGCTTGCTGACCAGCTGCCGTCATTATACTGCCGTCATTAAACTGTGGCAGGTCGGCTCATTCTTGCAAATAGGCGTAGCTGTACATCAGTCCCTATAACAGCTATAGCCCCCACTGCACGTCAGAGCAGCTGATGCACTTGGCTGGCATCCACGATGTCCGCCGGCCACCCGCAATCGCATCACAGAGAGCCAGAACGGGGATCTGTCAATGTAAACAGATACCCGTTCTGACAGGGGAGTACAGAGTGATTGTCTCTTCCTAGTGATTAGGAACAGCGATCTCTCTGTACTTCCAGTCAGTCTCCTCCCCAGTCCCCTCCCCCCCTGTTAGAAACACCTCCCAGGGAACACATTTAATCCCTTGATCACCCCTGTTGTTAACCCCTTCCCTGCCAGTGTCATTTATACAGTAATTGTTGCATTTTTAGAGCACTGATCTCTGTATAAATGTCACTGGTCACAAAAAAAGTGTCAAAAGTGTCCGATATGTCTGCCGCAATGTCGCAGTCTTGCTAAAAATCGCTGATCACCGCCATTACCAGTAAAAAATAAAAATAAAAATTCCATAAATCTATTCCCTATTTTGTAGACGCTATAACTTTTGTGCAAACCAATCAACGCTTATTTTCTATTTTCTTAACAAAAATATGTAGAATACTTATTGGCCTAAACTGATGAAGATTTTTTTTTTTCGGGGGGGGGGGGGGATATTTATTATAGCTAAAAGTAAAAAATATTTATTTTTCAAAATCGTCAGTCTTTTTTTGTTTATAGTGCAAAATATTAAAACCGCAGAGGTGACCAAATACCACCAAAAGAAAGCTCTATTTGTGGGACGTAAGCTACATCAATTTTGTTTGGGTAAAGCGTCGCAAGACCACGCAATTCTCAGTTAAAATAACGTACTGCCAAATCGCAAAAAATGGCCTGTCATTAAGGGGGTAATTCCTTCCAGTCCTTAAGTGGTTAAGTAAATACAAAATATCTTTGTACATATCAAATATTGAAAGAAAATAGTATCAACAATCATATATATATATACAACAGGGATATTATAGATCAGTTAAGGACAGGCCTACCAACACCCATGACAGGAATCAGGAGTCGCACCCTTGGGGTTTTCCCAGATCCAATCAGGGAATAAAAAGGCCAGTAGAAAACAAAGAGGAACCAGAGGGGGGAGGAGAGCAAGACACAAAAAAGATAAGGAAGTAAGCGCCGATGGTATTTTCAATCTCAGTACCCAGGTTCTAACTCAATCAGAACTGGCACTTCTTAATAAGGGTTTGAAATTTGCACCTCCAAAAAAACTAAACAAATTCCAAACATATATGGACGTCCACAAATACGTCCGAAAGATCAATATTAAAAGACATTTTGCCAATTGTTCAGAGGGTTGTAGGCTGCCTGCTGTACATGAGTACCAACACACTGGATTGGCTAATGCTTCCACCTTCAACCCTCTGGGCACTCTGGCACCGTCATTAAGGGTGTTTAGGGATGTGGTCCTTAGAGACCTAGACTCCCTGAAAGTGGCCAACCAGAAGATGACTAAGACATTAAAGGAAGGATTGGATTCCCTTTGTAATAATAAGGGGATTGTAATCCGGCCCGCAGATAAGGGTGGTGGGATAGTTATTCTCGATAGGAGTGATTACTTACGGGAAATGTCTAACATCGTGGGAGATCAGGATACCTATACCCCCTTACCTGGAAATCCGGTGATTAGATATAAAAGTGATCTTGAGAAATTAGTCACTAAGGGGTTCCAAGAAGGGATACTCAATGATAAAGAAAAATCTTTTCTAGTCCCTAGGGCCCCAAGAGTTCCGATTCTGTATTGTTTGCCGAAAATTCATAAAAGTTTGACTTGCCCCCCGGGACGGCCGATAGTTAGCGGCATCGATTCGGTCACGTCCCGGGTGGGTAAGTACATAGACTTTTTTTTGCAACCCCTGGTACAGCAAATGCCGTCCTATATAAAGGACACAAAGCATGTGATTCATTTGCTGTCCCAGTTGAAACCCAATAGTAAAACATGGTTGGTGACGGCGGATGTAACTTCGTTATACACCATAATTCCACACTATTTAGGATTCGCAGCCGTAAAACACTTTTTGAATATTCTTTCTAAAATTCCATCAAAACAGCAAGATTACATCATGGAGCTATTGGATTTTGCGGCTAATCACAATTATTTTTGGTACAATCAATGTTATTATCGACAACAAAGGGGTGTCGCTATGGGCGCCAAGTACGCCCCAAGCTTGGCTAATCTCTTCATGGCCAAGTGGGAGGAGGACGTCATCTATAAGGACCGTTGTCCACACCTGGTCTTTTGGGCTAGGTATATAGATGACGTCCTCCTCCTTTGGGAGGGATCTATTCCTGAACTGGAAATCTTCTTTTCTCAAGTCAATAACAATGAGAGGGGCATTAGATTTGTTCATGAAGCCAGTCAAGAAAAGATCAATTTCTTAGATTTAACCATCTATAAAGAAACAGACTCCTTTAAAACAATCACCTTCTTCAAGCAAACAGATCGGAATGCGTTTATACCTCTTGACAGTTGCCATAAGGACAGCTGGCTCCAGTCGGTGCCTAGGAGTCAGTTCGTTAGAATGAGACGCAATTGCTCAAACGTTGAAGATTATAGAATCCAGGCAGACATTCTAAAAAAGAGGTTTTTGGAGAAAGGTTATGACGGTGATCCACTAGATACCATCATAAAAGAAGTTGAAAGACGCAATAGATCTAAACTTCTTGACATGGCACCTATAAAAAAGAGGGATAGTCCAGTCATTCCCTTCATCACAGGTTACTCAACCCAACATTACCAGATTAAGAAAATCATTGCCAAACATTGGCACTTGTTGGGCAATGATACACTGATTAAAACTTTTCTGCCCAAGAAACCCCAGGTGATATTTAGAGGGGCTCCCTCACTAATATCATTGCTCCCAATGTAGTAGATCCTCCTGGCAAGAGATTGTCCTTCTTTCAGGGCCTTTCGGGGTATCACCAATGTCGCAGATGTCGAATTTGCACTTTGAATTACATCAAAACGAAAAAAACATTGTCATTCGTTTCAACTAGTACCTCTATAGAGCACAGAATAGAACCTTTTATCACATGTAGTTCCACGGGGGTGGTATACCTGCTTCAATGCCCGTGCGGTCTCCAATACATAGGTCGGACCAAGCGGGCCATGCAGGTACGTTTAGGGGAACACATTACGAATATCAAAACGGGTTTTAGGTTCCATTCTGTCTCCAAACACTACGATAAGGTCCATAATCGGAACCCAGCCAATACAATTTTTTTAGCCATTGACAAATATAATGCCCATTGGAGAGGTGGATCTCTGGTTAGAGAACTATCCAAGATGGAGATGGCGTGGATCCATAGGGTACGATGTTATAGCCCCTATGGCCTCAACATAGACACAGATGTCAATTCGTTTATTGATAACAGTTAGGGTGATTATATGTAAACCAGTCCTGAGTCCCCAGCAGTTTATTTGGGGGGAAGGATGGGGATGGTGCGCACACACACCTACCATTTTTCAGCCAATTTTGATTATTGGACTTTTGAGCTACCCTATAAGGTATCAATTAATGGAGACTATCTGATAACATAACACAGTGATTTGATACGTTTGCACCTATTTGTGATTCATCTAATTTTTAGATGAATTGTAGTACAACTGTCATTGAAAATTAGGGGTTTTATATAACCTGGTCCAATATGAATACATTACTTTTTATTTTGAATACTATCCTTTTTTCCTTTTCTTCTTTCTTTTTTGCCCTTCCCCTTTATAGGGAAATTTAATGAAGGATTCATGTATTAAATTTTTAGTAACAATTTTTTGCTTATTAGAAATTTTAACTGATGCATTTAGGGGACTCCACAAATGGACCATACGATTTAGGCCAGGCCATATAAATTTTGGCCACTAGATGCCGCCACTGTGGTCTGTGTGGTACGCCTATTCCTAATACAATTGATTAAATGTACAATATTTATACACATTCCTTCATATTATGGATTGTGTATATATAAACCATAACTTAACACATAGCTTAAACTAAGGGCGGACACTGATTGTTATCGGCGTCTTTCCCTGAGACTGTACTGGCGCTTGCCCCATTGCAATATGGCGGCAACAGTTTCACTTACTGCTCGGACCTCAGGACTGGGCGGCGCCTCTAGAAATTAACTGGCATATAATAGGTGGCGTTCAGCACGCCGCCCGTGCCCCTGGACGACGTCAGGTTTGACGAAACGGCGTAGGGAGAGCGGCGTGCTGACGCCACCACAACACACACACGCAGTCCCGGAAGCTACGGGTGCTTTGTAGAGAGAGCCGGCCGGCTCGTTCTTCTGTTTTTGCCTGAACGATTTCGCTTACATGTGAGTGCATTACTGTTTTATTAATAAACATTATATACGTTTTTACACTATGGAGGCTTCTTTTCTCCTTTCATGATTGGCCATTGGACAAGTTGTGTATGGGCTGTTTAGGATAATAGGAGGAGTCGATCTGACCTTATATCCATCCTTATCTGAGACTGTGGCTGGGTTATACTGTAAGCCAAAAGGCGCTATTGATCTCCTGACCAGAGATCAAGGGAGCTGGTAAGAGGCAGTTGTTTTGAAGGTGGAGGACTGTCCCATCTCTAACACTACTTTCAATGGTGAACTGAGTGTGATGTCACTAATATTGTGGATGAAGATTTATATCCCTTGGGGATTTTTTGTCGGACATTTATTGACATTATCTTCAGATGGACTCATTATTTTGATGTGCATATTTTTAATTTTTTAATTTTTAGTTCATGTAGCGCGGTTTCTTACACAATTCCAATATATATATATATATATATATATATATATATATATATATATATATATATATATATATATACACAGTCAGGTCCATAAATATTGGGACATCAACACAATTCTAATATTTTTGGCTCTATACACCACCACAATGTATTTGAAATGAAACCAACAAGATGTGCTTTAACTGCAGACTTCCACCTTTAATTTGAGGGTATTTAAAGCCAAATCAGGTGAACGGTGTAGGAATTACAACAGTTTGTATATGTGCCTCCCACTTTTTAAGGGACCAAAAGTAATGGGACAATTGGCTGCTCAGCTGTTCCTTGGCCAGGTGTGTGTTTTTATTCTCTCATTATCCCATTTACAAGGAGCAGATAAAAGGTCCAGAGTTCATTTTTAAGTGTGCTATTTGCATTTGGAATCTGTTGCTGTCAACTCTCAATATGAGATCCAAAGAGCTGTCACTATCAGTGAAGCAAGCCATCATTAGGCTGAAAAAACAAAACAAACCCATCAGAGAGATAGCAAAAACATTAGGTGTGGCCAAATCAACTGTTTGGAAAATCCTTAAAAAGAAAGAATGCACCGGTGAGCTCAGCAACACCAAAAGACCCGGAAGACCATGGAACACAACTGTGGTGGATGACCGAAGAATTCTTTCCCTGGTGAAGAAAACACTCTTCACAACAGTTGGCCAGATCAAGAACACTCTCCAGAAGGTAGGTGTATGTGTGTCAAAGTCAACAATCAAGAGAAGACTTCACCAGAGTGAATACAGAGGGTTCACCACAAGATGTAAACCATTGGTGAGGCTCAAAAACAGGAAGGCCAGATTAGTTTGCCAAACAACATCTAAAAAAGCCTTCACAGTTCTGGAACAACATCCTATGGACAGAAGAGACCATGTCAGGGAAATAGGCACATCCCTATGCATAGTCCTGCTAGGCTAGCAAACCAGCACAGGCAAGGTCACGCTAACGCGCATCAACGCACATGGGTGTGCAATGTTTCTACTAGGCGGACGCCTGGCGCCACGTTCGGACGAATGCGCGTGCGTAACAACGTTGCGATGGTACGAACGCACGAACGGAACGGTGCGCGTACGACGTGATACTGCGCCTTGTTTATTTAAACGTTCCACTGACAGTGCCACATTGCTGGATTATCATCAGCTCTTCCTGTGTTCCTGTGATTGTGATTCCTGTTGTCCTGACCTCCTGTGTACCGACCCGGCTTGTTATCTACTCCTCTGGAACTCCTGTGTACCGACCCGGCTTGTTATCTACTCTGGACCTCCTGGCTTACCCACCGGCTTGCTTCTGACTCTTTCTGCCTGCTTCCTGCATCTGACCCCGGCTTGGCTAAACGGACTCCGCATTCCTCTGTCTCCTGTACCTGGACTTGTTGCTTAGATTCTCGGACTGCTTACTGTGTTTGACTCCCTGGCCTGGCTTCTGATTTCCTATTGGACTTCCATTGGTCCCCTCCTTGGACCTTAAGCACGTTGCCTTTAGTGCCTTTGCTCTATCAAGCCACCAACACCAGCTCCTACTTCCAGGCAACCCGTGCTTCTGTGAGCACCACATCCCTGTGTCATCTTCAGGGTTGTGCTGCACTCGGCCGCAAGGGGAGCCCTCTCAGCAACTCGGTCTCCTACCAAGATCCTGACAGACCAAGATCAACTTGTACCAGAGTGATGGGAAGAGAAGACTATAGAGAAGGAAAGGAACTGCTCATGATCCAAAGCATACCACCTCATCAGTGAAGCATGGTGGTGGTAGTGTCATGGCGTGGGCATGTATGGCTGCCAATGGAACTGGTTCTCTTGTATTTATTGATGATGTGACTGCTGACAAAAGCAGCAGGATGAATTCTGAAATGTTTCGGGCAATATTATCTGCTCATATTCAGCAAAATTCCTCAGAACTCATTGGACGGCGCTTCACAGTGCAGATGGACAATGACCCGAAGCATGCCTTGAAAGCAACCAAAGAGTTTTTTTGTTTTTTTTTTAAATAGTTTTTATTCAAGTTTTGTCAGTTTACAAAGATATACACCATGCTGACATATAACAGTAGATATCGTACATCAAAATATAAACCATAGATGCTAACAGTTACTTATATCTTTATAGTCTTAATACAATTTCCTAATATATGAGGAATTAAACGAGGCAGGAGGGACTGTATGTCCCCGCCAGCCACCCCATGTGGGAGCTAACTGTGGCTCGACTGAGGCCCAGCCTCCGCATGCCTCTGTGCTAACAGCAGTATTAACCAGTTTATATCCGTTAGCGGTTTTGTAACAAAAGCGTATAGTAGAAACTAATAAAAGGAGCTAAAGTGTATATAATACAGGATCTTTTCAAAAGCCATATGGAAAGGGATGTTCATGGGGTTTTTTTTTTGTTTTTTTTTTAAAGCAAAATAAAAAGCATTAGATGTGGTGTCAATCATTTGTGATAATTATCATACCACTGTATCCAACCTTGCCAGCGTAGGAAAAATGCGTCGTATTTTCCATTGATGGATGCTAGCATCTTTTCGTAAGTGTAATGCAAAGACAATGTAGTTATCGCCTCTTCTATGTGTGGAGGGTGCAGCGATCTCCATTTCCTTAGTATTACTAGCTTGGCTGCTAGGAATAAGTGAACAGTAAATTGTCTATGTATTGGTGGGATGTCTTCTATACCTATGTTTAGGATAGCTAAGGATGAAGGATTCCGTATAGTTAAATTCGTTATTTGATGTAGGATTGTGAGGATGTGGGACCAATATGACGTCAGGTGTGGACATTCCCAAAGGATGTGATAGATAGTGCCGGTTTGCCCACAGTTTCTCCAACATGTGGAGGGTGCAGAGCAATTGAATTTGGCTAGACGATATAGTGTTAAATGCCAACGCTGTATGATTTTATGTGAGAGTTCCCATAGATTGGTACTATTGGTAGCCGAGTGGGTATATTGTATTGCTTTGTGCCATTGTTGCGAGGAAAAGGTATCCTTAAGATCTCTTTCCCATGCTAGCATGGAATTTGTTTTGATGAATATGTTTTTGTCGTGGAGATAAGTGTAAAATAACGATATACCTCCTTTTGCGGGGGACCTTGGCTGTAAGATATACGTGAATTTTCCAGAATAGCTTATAATTGGCGTTATGTTTTTTGAGGTACGTAGCAATTCTAAAATGTTGAAAACGGTCTGAAGAAGGCAGATTGTAAGCCGTTTGTAGAGTGTCAAACGAGCTGACGTTAGTGTCGGAATGTAAGTCCGAAACCCATTGTATTCCCTTCGCTGACCACCGATTCAAGGGTATGTCTGGGATCAATAAAGCCAATGTTGACAAAGGGATCGACAAAGATATAGTAGGATATGATCTGGATTTAGTTGTTATCAGCGTTTTCCATGAATTTAGTGTTGCTAGAGTCGGGAGAGAGATGTCAGAGGGTTTAGACTTTAGGTGCATAGAAGCTAACAAGTAATCATAGATGCTTCCTCCTGGTATGTTAGTTTGTTCAATAGAACACCAAAGAGGCTGTTGGGGATGGGGGAACCACCCTCTTAGTTGTGCTAGGATTGCAGCTAGATGGTAGTCTGCAAAGATTGGGAGGCCAACCCCTCCTGCTGTTTTTGTTTTACGGAGTTTGGTTAGAGCACTTCTAGCTTTTTTTCCATCCCATAAATATCTAGAAAGTATGGATTGTAAGGTATGAAAATGTTTTCGTGGGACAGGAATGGGAACTGTGCGAAATATATATAGTATTTGTGGCAGAATTTGCATTTTGAAGGCAGCCAGTCTGCCTGACCATGACAATGTGTGTTTGCTTAGGGATTGGAGACTTATTTGCAATGTACGTATTAACGGAAGGTAATTGGCGTGAAATAGTTGTGAGGGGTGGGAGGTTAGTTTAATCCCTAAGTATGTTATTGCTTGTGAGTCCCATACGTATGGGTATTTGTTTTGCAAAATTGTTTTATCTGATGTTGCTACTCCAAGATCCAATATGTAGGATTTGGTTTTGTTCACCTTGTAGTATGATACCTTACCATAGTCACATAAAAGTTGAGATACAAATTGTAGGGATAACACCGGATTAGTTAACATAAGGATCACATCGTCAGCAAAGAGACTTATGACGTGTTTACGGTTGTTGAAAGAAAAGCCTTGTATATTAGTGTTTTGTCGTATGCTGGCTGCAAGGGGCTCCATTAAGAGGTTGAAAATGAGAGGGGACAATGGACAGCCCTGGCGGGTGCCATTTGTGATCTTGAAAGGTTTAGATAGCATACCAGACGTGTATACCCTAGCCGAAGGGGAGGTATATAAGGATAGTATTGCAGACAATATGTGACCTGTAAAACCAAATTTTTCCAAAGTGGTTGAGAGATATGTCCAGTGCACTCTGTCGAACGCCTTCTCTGCATCCAAAGCAAGAAGCAGAGAAGGCGTCCCATGTTTCCTGGCTGTATGAATCACATCTATTAGTCTTCTGGTAGCATCAGATGTTTGCCTACCTTTGGTAAATCCAGATTGATCTGGGTTAATGATAGTGGGGAGGATGTCAATAAGCCTCAGTGCTATCATTTTGGCGTAAAGCTTGAGATCGGTATTCAATAAGGATATCGGTCTAAAATTTTTGAGGTACATCCGGTGTCTTCCCTGGTTTAGGCAACGTGATTATTAATGCTTCTAACATCTCAGATGGAAAGGAAGACGAAGCAGCAGCAGCCTCAAACACCTTTAGAAGGTGTGGTCCTAAATAGTGTTTAAAAGTCTTATAATATTCCCCTGTCAAACCATCTGGACCTGGAGATTTATTGAGAGGGAGAGTGTCAATTACTGTCAGTAGTTCAGATAGCGAGAAAGGGGAATTCAAGGCTTGAATTTGAGAAGTGGAGAGTTTGGGTAGATTAATATTTTCTAAAAACTCGTTTATAGCTTTTTGTGATGGCTGGACAATATGATTGTCGTGATTAAGGTTGTATAGGGACCCGTAGTATTCGCTAAATGCATTAGCAATGCCTTGGGGGTCAAATACTTTTTGTTTGGAAGTAGGGCTAATGAGGAAAGGTATTTTAGTTTTAAAGCGTTGACCCCGTAGTTTACGAGCCAGTGCTTTGCCAGCTTTGTTACTGGTCGAATAGAAAAACATTTTTAGTCGTCGTTCCTTTAGTTCAAAGGAATGAAGCAATTCTATCCTGAGAGCATGTCGCAGATCTGTCAGTTTTTTGCTAACCTGGCTTGTGGGGGGTTTTTTGTCTATATCTTCTAGAGCTTTGATATCTGCGTAAAGAGTATCAAGCCGCTGCTGCTTCTGTTTTTTAAGCTTTGTAGACAATTGAATAAATATGCCTCTAATGTATGCCTTGTGGGCATTCCAAAGTACATACGGATCATTTGTGGAAGAGGAATTGATCTGGAAGTAATCAGCCAAATGGTTTTCTAGCAATTTCTTAGTGGTTGTGGATTGTATTACTTGAGGGCTTGCGCGCCATATATATGCCCCGTTAGGATAATTGTCTCCTATCGTTAAGAGGATAGAAGCGTGATCGGACCAAGTAATATTTTTTATGTTAATATTAATCACTTTTTGAAGCAACCACTTGTCCATTAGGACCAGATCAATCCTCGAGTAAGTGCAATGTCTGTGAGAATAAAATGTGAAGTCCCGTTCGTTAGCATGTTTACAGCGCCAGCTATCGAACAGGTCATGCGATCTAAGGAAAAAATTCAGAGAAGGAGGTTTTTTTGAGTAAGTCGAGGTAGAGTCCATGCTGGGGTCAGGAGTAATGTTAAAGTCTCCACAGATTATAAGGGGACCTTGTTGGATTCTTTTCAGCTTCTTCATCAATCTGTTCAGGAAATTAATTTGTTTGGTATTGGGAACATATACATTCACAAGAGTATAGCGGGTGGAGTTGATATCACAGATAATAATAAGGTATCTGCCTGCTATATCGGATATTTCAGAATGAAGGTGAAAAGATATAGAGTCTTTGATAGCTACCATGACTCCTCTTTTTTTCGCATTCATATTGGAGAAAAAGTAGTGTTGAAAATTTCTGTGAGAGCATTTTGGTGGTGTTGCGTGATGGAAGTGTGTTTCCTGAACACACAGAATATCGCATTGGGAAGAGTCAGCGTCTTTCCAAAGAGATGCTCTCTTGGCTGGGTGATTTAAACCATGGGCATTGATGGACAGTATTTTAACTGGCATTGTGAATATAGGAGGGTATGCTGTGTGGCGAGGTGGAGTAGTACTCACGCTTGATGGGTGGTTTCTTTTCCAGGATGGCTTTGCGTCTGGAGTGACCTTCAGGATGGATAGGCAGGTCGCAGGGTTGGTATGATCCTTTCCATAAGAGCATATACGGCTCTGTAGATGGTGGTTGATCCATAAAAACTATGCAAAACAAGCAACAGAACAAACGAAAAGGAGAAAAAAGAAAAGTTACAGGGTGATAGGAGAATCCGCAGGGGGATTCGTGATCCATAAGCACTGTTCAGTAGGTTTGAGGGGTATTGGAAATATTTCCAAGTATGCCTTCGCCGGGGGATTGCGTGTGTAAGAGTTGAATGGTTCGCTTAGGAGCAATCCGGTAGTGGAGCTGGTTTTTTATCACTCTTCTTTCGTTTCACCACCTGCCAGTCTGCCTGCATATGTGAAGGAGGGTCGACTGGTATGGGGGACGGATTTGACTCTGGCAGTATTCTCCATTGTCTGAGGATGTGCAGACCTTCCTCCATAGTGGAGACCGTGGCGGTCACACCGTTATGAGTGATTGAGAGCGTTGCTGGGTACTTCCATCTGTGAAGTATGTGATGGTTGCGTAGCGCTTTAGTAATGGTAGCTAGATAGCGGCGTTTTTGAAGGGTATGTCTAGACAGATCAGGGAGTAGCTGAAGAGAGGCATATTTAGGTGGACGCTGATCAGGGTTGCGGAAGGAGGCCAATATGGCTTCTTTGGCTTTATAGAAGTGGAGCCTTAAAAGAACATCTCTGGGTACATCATCTGGTAAGAAGGATGGTTTAGGTATTCTGTGTACCCTATCTATTGTGAGCTCCAACGCTGACATTGCAGGGAGCAGTGCCGTAAATAACTCTTGGACATACTGTGGTAGTTGTAGCGCAGGGATGGATTCAGGAATGCCTCTAATTTTTAGGTTATTCCTTCTGGATCTGTCCTCGAGGTCCGATAACTTGTCTTTGATCCAAGAAACGTCATCTGACTGATTAGCATGAGCATCCACCATCGCATTGAAAGAGGATGCATGTGAATCTAGAGTAATCTCAATCTGATTTACCCTTTCACCTAGTGAGTGCACTTCTGCCTGACATTTTTGCACTGTTTGCAGCATGTCCTGATGCAGAGATGATCTCAGGGACATTAGCATCTCCTTAAGGACAGTGTCTGAGACTGGCTGTCCAGAGGTAGGAAAACCCTCTATGGGATCAGGGGTTGCTGAGGCCTGGGACTGTGAGGCAGTGTGAGCGCTTACCTCCATGTCATGCAGCGGCCTAGTATCCTGAGGAGAGGATGTCCTCTGCCTGGCTTTGGCAGGGCTTCTGGTAGTTGGTGTGGACGCCGCTGAGGACGATCCGCTGTGTAGATGTCCTGGATCGGTGCTGCTCAGACCCGGAGAACAGGCCGTGGATGCGGCCTGGTTCGATCCGCGTTTCGTCCGGGCGCCATTTTGGCTAGGTCGCGCTGAGGTGAAGTATCCCGGCAGCTTGCGGAGCTGTGGCGGCGGTTCTTTCCTTCTCCGCGGCATCTCCGGAGGTTATTTGTGCTCTAATGTGGCGGATGGAGGAGGATGATTAGTCCAGACGCTCCGATGGAGAGGGATTACCCCGGCGAGGTGGCGGAGCTCAGAAGCTAAGCGGCCATCTTCGGGCTCGGACGCCACGCCCCTCAACCAAAGAGTTTTTGAAGGGAAAGAAGTGGAATGTTATGGAATGGCCAAGTCGATCACCTGACCTGAATCCGATTGAGCATGCATTTCACTTGCTGAAGACAAAACTGAAGGGAAAATGCCCCAAGAACAAGCAGGAGCTGAAGACAGTTGTAGTAGAGGCCTGGCAGAGCATCACCAGGGATAAAACCCTGTGTCTGGGGATGTCTATGCGTTCCAGACTTCAGGCTGTAATTTACTGCAAAAGATTTGCAACCAAGTATTAAAAAGTGAAAGTTTGGTGGATGATTGTTAATCTGTCCCATTACTTTTGGTCCCTTAAAAAGTGGAAGGCACATATACAAACTGTTGTAATTCCTACACCGTTCACCTGATTTGGATGTAAATACCCTCAAATTAAAGCTGAAAGTCTGCAGTTAAACCACATCTTGTTGGTTTCATTTTAAATCCATTGTGGTGGTGTATAGAGACAAAAAGATTAGAATTGTGTTGATGTCCCAATATTTATGGACCTGACTGTGTATATATATATATATATATATATATATATATATATATATATATATATATATATATATATATATATATATATACCCTTCTTCCACCTAAAAATAAGGCAACCTTGCAAAAGAAGGGTTTTTATATACCTGTGTGTGATTTTTATACTGGTTTCTTTCAATATTTGATATTTAGAAAGATATTTAGTATTTACCTAAATAAACTTAGTTGTTTTTGATACACCACACATGTCTTGTGAAAGCAGCTTCCATTTGACTGGTATTCTAGTCTTTTTTGTTTTGTATTAATACATGGGACCGTGCTGACTTAGTGAGTTGGCATTATTCTACAGTTTAAACCTCTTTTATCTCTTTATTAGCAATAAAAACTGACAGGGGTTCTAATTCTTCTCCACTGTATCCATTCCACTGGATATCGCATGAGATAAAATTCCACGTTTCATGTGGTATTAATAAGAATGATTTTTTTCTGGGTGTCAAATTTTTTCACGATAAACTATTGCATGAACATGGATCCCACTTTTTTTTTACTTAATATCAGATTTTTTTGCCATTTAATAGAAACAAAATCTAGTTACATGCAAGTTATTAGAACTATAACACTTGATATATTTTAATTTTATATGAGCAGTGATCCTATTTTTTTTTTTAATTTAAAATCAAATAGATTTTTTTCTGTCATTCAATGGAACTAAAATTTAGTAATTTTTTTTTAGGTAAGTACATTTTTGCCATGCTGATAACTATAATTTTTGGGGGGTTTGATATTAAGTGGAACTAAACCTCCTATTCACTGAGGACAGTGTCATCTTAGCCTCTTTTTAGATCTGCAGATCTAGCGCTGCACATGTGATCAGCTATGACACCAGTTATTTGAGGGCATAAAAGATTGGCTGAGAGCTTGTTGGCAGGTATAATAACTTGCCTACCATTAGATGGCTCTGTTGCCAAGATGACATTGTAAGGGGAACGTTATAAACAGGTGTTAGCTCCCTTTTAGAAAATGCCCTCCTCTAGTGATGTGGTGGGTGGACTAAGTGCCCAAATAAATGCTAGTTGTAGGTGGGACCCAACAGTCCAGGATATGGAAACGGGAAATCCCAGAGCTGCAAAGATGTAATCCTGTACTAAGCTGATCTAAAGAGCCCTGTGCATGGCTGAATTCCCAGAAGAAAAGGCACAGATTGTGTGAGAACTAGTTGTAGTCATCTTGTCCACCCCTGACCCTCTGCATGTCCTATAGCGTGGCACATATGGCCCTGTAGGACTGGACTGAGTCTTTCGAATTTAAATGACAGTGAAACCTGGGAAATGATGCCACCAGGGACTGTGCATGGCTGGGCAAAGCACATATAGTTCTGTGTGCGTTACTGTCAATTTAACGCCATATACTGTGGTTCTGTGCGTCACTGTACGTTTGGCGCATTATATTGCAGTACAGTATAGTGTATCTGTGGAGTGTGTCTGTGTAGTGTGAGTACTAAAAATAAAGTGCACCAAACACCACTTTACATTGATTAAAGTGCATCTATGTACAGATTTCCACTTCTTCTTTACATTTATAAGCACCGCCCCCTTCCTCCCAATAATGTCTGGGAGGACAACAAGGAGAGGCAGACATTCCCTTGGCACTGTAAGGGGGCCAGTACCAAATATGTCCACAGGCAAAGGTGGACGTGGTGGTCAGTCCTCAAGCAGGGCACCATTTCCTCTGTTTAGTGAGTTTGCCCGTGCTATCCAGCCACAGCATGCAGAGGAGGTGGTGGACTGGCTTACTAAACCTTCCTCATCCTCCTCATCCTCTGTGATGCAAGCAGAGACAAGTGTGCAGTCCCCTGCAGTGAGTTGATAAACCTGCCTCCTTGTCCACATCTTTTCCTGCCATAGCCCCAACATCAGCCATGGAGGAGTCAGCTGAGTTATTTGACCACAGCATCAGCCACTTGCACCTTGATAATGCCCAGCCATTACTGGATTCAGATGTTTGTTCTGAGGTTGAGGATGACAGGAACATGAGCCTAGAGAGAGGGGAGAACACTTGTAGACAAATTGGCATTCATGTTCCCCAGCCGTAGCGTATTGCCAAATTTCCGATTGTGTGTACGGGGCATAAGAGTCGCTTCCATATAGTCCCAGGCCACCCTGTCGAACGCCTTCTCTGCATCTAGGGAAAGCAAAAAACCTTGTGTGGATGTTGTCCCTGGCCTCCCTACCAGGGACAAAGCCCACTTGATCAAGTGAGATTAATTTGGGTAGCAGAGGTAGAATGCGGTTTGCCAACACTTTGGCGTAGAGCTTTAGGTCTATGTTAGGAGTGAAATCTGGCGGTAGTTGGACACCAATGAGGGGTCCTTGCCTTGTTTGGGGATGAGAGTGACGTGTGCTTCAAGGATGTCTCTCTTCGTATTAGAGGTTGGTGATAGATTATTGAAGGCTTTGGTGAGATGGGGAATGAGGGTGTCTGGGAAGGACTTATAATAGCTAACTGTCAGGCCGTCTGGGCCTGGGCTTTTGCCCGGTTTCATCTCTTTTAATGCAGTCAGGATTTCTTCCACTGATATTAGTAGATCGAGGTCTGAGGATTCAGCTGGAGAGAGGGGGGAGGGCAGTATTGTGCAAGAAAGTCTGTGATGGCTGTCGTCCAAGGAGGCTGCAGGTGGGATCGTGGAGGGGAGATTGTATAGTTTGGAGAAGTACTGAACAAAATGGTCAGAGATGTCTTCAGTTGTGACAAGGGTTTCGCCAGATGGTGTTGCAATTTTGTGAATGGTATGGGCCGCTTTCTTAGCTTGTAGAGCTCTGGCCAAAAGTTTACCCGACTTGTTGCTGAATTCATAGAATAGTTTTTGTGTCAGGGCATAATTACGTTTCAGTGTATGATTGAGTTCCTTTAGGAGTTCTTCTCTGGTTTGAGTCAGTTCCGTCAAGGAGGAGGCTGCTAGCGATGCTTTGTTTGCTTGTTCGAGTACAAGTATGCGATCAGTCAGCTTATTAATGTGTGCTTTCCTAAGTTTGTTTCGTTGGGCCGCAAGGGAGATAAATTTCCCCCATATGACGCATTTGTGTGCTGCCCAAATGGAGATGGGAGAGGTGTCATCTGTCGTATTTACAAAGTAGTGGGTAAGGCTCGTGGTAATTTGTTGTATATGGTCCAGGTCGATCAGTAGGGAATTATCAAGTCGCCATATATTGGACCTGCCGTGGGCTGTCGGGAGGGTTAAAGTTATAGATATGGGGTTGTGGTCAGAAAGCACCATGGGGTCAATCGTGGCTTTTGAGAGGTGTGTGAGATCATTTTGGGATATGAAAAAGTGGTCTAATCTGGAGTATTAATTATGAGGTATGGAAAAAAAGGTGAAATCCTTCACGTTGGGGTGTAACGTGCGCCAAGCATCGTGAAGCAAGTTGCTGAGTTGTAATTTAATGACTCGAAGGGCTCTATAAGTTAGGGAGAATGACCCATTGGATGTGTCAAGGGAGGGGTTCAGAGCAACGTTGAAGTCGCCTCCTACTATCAAAGTACCCGATTGGAAGCTGAGAAGTTATTGGAATGTGTCTCTGAAGAAGGCCACTTGTTGAGAGTTTGGGGCGTAAACATTAGCTATTGTGATGGGCCTATGGTATAGAGTGCCTTTGATGAAATGGAATCTCCCTTGGGTGTCTCTTTGGATTCTGTAACCTGTAGGGGGCATTGTTTAGAAATTAAGATTGAGACTCCTTTGGATTTGGCCTTCGGGAATTGGTGATTATACAGTTTAGGAATGCTATCGGTTCTGAAATGCATTTCCTGTAAAAGTGCTATGTGTGTTTTTGACTGTTGTAGGGAATATAACAGTTTAGACCTTTTCTCTGAGATGTTGAGGCCTTGTATGTTGATTGAGCAGAGTTTGAGTGTCTGGAGGTGCCTGCATGGGTCGGGTGGTGAGGCCTCCTCCATAGGTACGATTGGTGGGGGGGGGACCTAGGATGTGAGTCCGGTAGGTGTGTGGCAGGTGTAAATGTATAGTTAAGGTCACTGGGAGTATACCGATGAGGTTTGGGGGTGATTTGCCCCCCCTACCTTCAAACAGTACAGTATCGGTAAAGTACAGTGCGAGCACGATGTGTGCACCCTGAGGGGTGTGACATCACCGTTAGATGCAACTGTGTGGGGGTTGGCAATCATGAAGCGGTGAAGAAAAAGTTCTAAAAGTTCTGAAGCCAACACTCAGTTCCGACACCTGAGGGCACCCATAATGTCATCAAAGATTAACCCTTCTAAATCAGGGATTTCTAGTAGTGAGTGCTGACTCATGAGCTAAGTGTTGGCCCCAGAACGTATGTGGTAATTAAACAGAAAATCATCTCTAAGGCATAAAAACATTGTTAAAACGTCAGTAGAGGAATTAAACACTTTAACCGGAATGCTATGTAAAGAAACATGTAAACCGGTCAGATAGCAGACCGTGCTCAGAGTGACATATACAAAACTAAAGAGTCTTAGTAGTACTATACTTGCGGACTGGAAGAGTCACCGTAGAGTGAGTGCGGGTGTCACCTCTCTCCTCGCCATGTGGTCTAACGTGCCAGCAAGAGCGAATGGGTGAGGTTAAAGGCCAGTAGTTTGTGGCAGCGCACTCCGCATCGTCCATCGGGTAGGTAAAGCAGCAGTTCCATGTGGAGAGTGCCTGTGTGGAGCATGTATACGAAGGGGGCTTTCCGTGTGGGCTTATCAAGAAGTGCACGAGTCATTGCGGTAAGCGGTGGAGGTGAGGAGGAGACCGTGTGAGGAGCGGCTGTGGATGTCGGCGTTGAGTGTGACGATCTTTGTGAGGAGCTGTCCGGGTAACAGTCGCGGCGGTCGTTGGATGTTCTCGAAGTATGTCCCCACTCAGGGGGCCTGTTGGCAGAAGTGACACATTGCAGTACCGCTGCCAAGCCAGGGGCAGTTACAAGCCGCAGGGTGTTGTGGGTCTTGTAGTCTTGGTCACTCCACGAGACATGTGGGTGGTGTTCCTTCCATGGGCGGGTGCCATCGCCTTCTATCTGAACATGTAATGTCCATGACAGTTGTACCCAGTAATGGGGGAATAGTGTCTATTGTGCTCGGTGTCTCTAGGAGAAAGTCGGTCACATGCACATGAACATCAGAGTAAAGGTTAACAGTCTAACAGAACTAGTTAAAGCCGAACAGGGCAAACTGGGATTGTATGGTAGCGGGTATCTGAGGCTGGCTAACGGTCTCGGCGAGCTCTCTTGAGCCTCAGCAAGTTTGTGGGGCTGCCATCCTTATAGTGAGTGCGGGGACCAGTAAGGTGTCTGGGGGCAGATGGAGACCTTCACTTACTGTACCTGGAATCCTGCGCCTCCATGGGTTCTTCTTGAGGTGCGTCTTTCCTTGTGACTGTGCGGCGAAACTCAGCATACCAGTTAGGGACCTCAACCAGAGGTATGCCCAGGGTTCCGCAGAAGTGTGGAAGATCCTCTGGTACTTTCAGGAGAACCGTGCGGCCCTGGGTGGAGGCAGAAAGGCAAAACGAGAATTTCCATTTATATTGAATGCCTTTCGTGCGAAGGGCATCCAGCAGGGGCTTCAGATCATGCCGGTGTGCCGGTGTTGCAAGGTGATGCCTGAGAGGTCCTGATAGATTTGAAGTGCTTTCCCGTCATGGAGAATTTGAGGCCTGCTTCTTACCTGCCTGATAATTTCTTCCTTTAGCTTAAAGTCTATTATGCAGCAAATGATGTCCCCCGGGGGATCCGTCTCCTTACCCATGATCCTTTCCATATCGATGGGCGTGTCAGGTGGTCTATTGAGCAGAGCATTGAAGATGCCAGTCACGGTAGGGGCAATTTGTTCTCCCTCAATGGCCTCTGGCAGGCCTCTGACTCTGAGATTGTGGCGCCGACCTCTGTTGTCGAGGTCTTCCAGATGGCGCTGCATGTCTCTCATTTGTAACGTGTGGGAGTCAATGCAATTTGCGGCTTTGCGGATATTAGCATCATGGCGTTCTGTCACTCTTTCTACTGTGAGGACTCATTGAGCGCACGAATATCGAGCCTGAGCTCCGAAATGGCAGCAGATAAGGTATCTTTAATGTCAGCTGCGATGGTCCGCAGGCCCTGCATGTTTAATTGCGGCTGGGGTGAGAGTTCGATACCGATCCTGTCTGTGTGAGGGCTCGGAGATCCCGCTGGTGGTGGTTGTCAGGGCCGACTCTGATGCCTGAGAGTGAGAGTGTCCATGGCGGGAAGGTGCCATGTTCCCTCTGTTGGTGTGGAACATCTCGGGAATATTATGGCCCCTACCCCCGGTTTGTTCACAGGGGGAATGGGATTGGGAGGCGCAGGAATTCCGCGATGCAGTCCCCATGTTCTGGAAGCGTTCAGGGGCAATATTACCTCTGATTTCAGTCAGCTTTTTCCTGTGGCGGCGGGAGCTCAGGTATCAAGCGTCCATCTTCATGCTAGGTCGGGCCACGCCCCCCTATCGGATTTATTTATGTCGGTTATGCTTATCTTATGTTTACTATCTATCCCCAATCAATTGTTATGTGTTATCTTTACTCTGTATTTGTTTTATTTTTCCTATCCTTTATTGCATGTTGGATACTATTGGTGGTGTTAGTTGCCACGATCTGGACATGTGGATTTAGTGTCCGTGGGAAGATCGAGTCCGGTGCCAGGTCTGTTTACCTCTCTGTGGTGGGCATGTGCTCTTTGAGAGGGCAGGTGGGACTTTGGGTGCATTCTCTGCCCTTGTTCCCGCCTCCCCTCTTGTGTTACAGTGGCTGGACTTTGGAATCTCTGATCCCTGCTTTGCCCTTTTTGGCAGTGCACGTGCAGACCAGGTGACGTCAGATGCCGACCTGGTATATATGTGTAGCGGGTGTCTCGTTCTATAACCTGCAATCCAGCCAAGCTGGCCGGAACAATGTACACAGGCTTTTCAGGTTGAGTTAGCAGTTCTAAGGGGGATTCTTCCCACCCCCCTCCTTCTTCCTGTTTTCACTGACTGAGTTAATGTATTATGAGCTGACAAACACAGAGCTCTGCATTCAGTGGCCTCACTTGTGCCCCCATCAGATATCCCAACCTCCAAAAATTCATTTCAGGGAGGTGGCAAACTCATTTCAGGGAGGTGACACTCTGCGCTGGCACGGACCCCCCCCAATTAAATGCAGCCTTATCACACAGAGATTGCAGACATAGAACAGGAGATGGTCAGACACTGCAGACATGGTACATGAGATGGTCAGAGACTGCAGACATACTACAGGAGATGGTCAGAGACTGCAGACATAGTACAGGAGACGGTCAGACTACAGACATGGTACAAGAGATGGTCAGAGACTGCAGACCTATTACAGGAGATGATCAGAGACTGCATTTATGGCTGAACTCAATGTAAAAGTGTATAGTATCGCAGGGCTGCACCACTCTATTTATACCAGCTCTGCAAGCTCAAGTCAGTGACAAGGCAGCAGCACATCCAATTTCCAAAATAAAAATTGTCTTACAAACAGTGAACTGGTCAGGATTAGTGGAGGACAGTAAACAGTTAATGGTCTGTGAAGCTTCTAGCCTGAATCAGCAGTAAATCCTTCGCCAAAACATCAAGCTGTGAGCTGAAATGGTTAACAACCATGTGTGACACTGCCACTGGACACAGAATGCTGGCCGGTTTCCAGAGATCATATCAGTGTGTTTAGGCAGTGTGCAGCTTAGGCAGCTATAAAAAAAAGAGTAAGGTGCGAGGGGGGGGGCTGATCGGTAACCTGCACACTCCCTGAAGGCATACATTTCTGGAAGACACCGGCCGGCCAGCATTACATGTGACTGTGCTCCCCACGATCTTGTTTCCAATCAGCCAGAGCTGTGTACTGCAGGATTCGTTTTGCTGTGGTCATACCTTCTGCTATGTCCTCGGCTTCAGGTACGGTGTATCTCCCTCCCAGCGCCCCCATTCAACCTGTGTACAGTCAAATGTGGCGGCTAGAGAGGGGGAGGGTTACACTGTCTGCTGCACGTCGCACAATAGCCACTTGCTCCTCCAGCCCTCTTCACTGCTAGACATTTCCTTAGCCAGCTCCACCTCCTGTTCACAGCAAAGCTGCCGCTTCTCTCTCAGCTGTTCTTTTTAAAAAAAAAAAAAAAAGTTTCAAAGCTCCTAGCTGACAGCTGTGGGCCAGTGTGGCACTGGCTGAGTGACAGGCTCAGCCGGGAGATCGCCCGGCGCTCGCGGGTGTCCGGGAGCCCGCAGTCAAATGCGGGAGACTCCCACAACTCGCTGAAGACTTGGGATGTCTGCCCTATTAGCCGGAAGAGGAAAAACAATTGAGGGCACAGTTACAACAACCAATGGAGGAGATTGTACTGAACTGCAGGGAGAGCTGCAATGGATTCTGGGACATGCATTTCCCACACAAAACGGCCCCATAGACTGGTATACAGGAAGAAATACAAATCCCAAGAGGCTTTGCTAGCAGGAAAGTAAAAGACTCCATTTTGTGTCTTGAGGTAAAGTTCAGTCACCCTTGAGGGAGGGAAGAGACCAAACCTGAGGGAGAGGTTGCTGTCTCTGATCTCTCTGCAAGATTCAGGCCTCCACTGCCAGTTGGGACGTCCAGCCTGAGATCCCAGGTGTATATCGAGTGCATCTTAAACGGTGAACTGTTCCAGTGTGAGGAGACCACACACTGGGTCACCGGGAAAGCCTGCCTGTTCAAGGACGTTCGCTTGGGCCCTGTTCGCAGGAATTTATGAAAGAGCATTTCTGCCCATCTGCAGGGAACAGAGACACTGCACTATAGAAGAAGTTATTTGAACACTGTATACAAACATCATTGCCAGTAGTCATCTTGCTGACACTAGTAGTACTACAGGGATAAAGGATAAGGCTATCAATTTCTGGGACATTGTATACAGACATCAGTGTCCTCACCTTGTTGAACAAAATCCTGTCTGTTTCACTTGATAATCTGGGCCTGTTATGATGTTTGCCCTGCTACCCAGGAGTTAAAGTGCACCAACGAAAGTGGCTAGCTGAAGACACCAAAGGAGATGATCCTTTGCTTTACAAAAAAGGACTGAAGCTGTTGCCATACGGATCCATACACATATTCAGGGCTCTGCATATGCATTGGGTGTGTTGGACAGTTTATCTATAAAGTTAAACCATTGTTTTTTTTTTACTTGAATAGGTGTGTAAAGTTGGGCCTGTGATGTCAGGGGACAGTAGAGAGAGGCCTGACAAAAAGGGAGTCATTCCTCTGCTCTCCTCCTGCCTGGACTCATAGAGCCAATCCGAGTAAAGGTAACCAATCTAATTTGAAGTGCCATATTGTGCTTTATTTACCATTCAAGTGTGCCTCTGCTCTTGGGGACATTCTAGTGTTTGGAATCACCCTGAAAGCAACTAGAGAGCTATATTGCTCTTAATCTGTAATTGCTCTCCAGTTGATTATTTTGAATATATATTGTTACTGTTTGTTACTCTTTTCCACAGAAATATTGCAGTAAAGACAAATTTCTGTGTTTTATTATAACCTGTGTGTTTCTCACTATTCATTGCACTTACACTATTGCCAGGTGTGCCAGATGGGCTGAGGCTGTTATTGGGGTTGAAAGGCAGAGTAATGGACTTAACTAACTTAAGCAGCTCCTGCGGGGGTATCGCTACATATATATATATCTGGTGTGAATTCCTTATTTCTTAGATACTAAGGTAGTCCGGGTTCTTTGGAGCCTATGTGCTCTTTTTTTTGTCTTTTTTCAATGTCAGTAGATAGTCCACTCCACCTCCTCAAACTTTCATACTTACCAAGTCACTCTTCCATACTGCCTCCTTGCTGCAGCATCCCAGACTGTATAATTTTGTTGTCGGAAAATACTCAGTACTTCTGGGTATACAGTGGCATGCGACTTGGTGTGCCAGTTCTGGTACTCACTGTTTGGTCTGTCACATGAGGATGGCCTTTCGTAAATTCTGACTAGTGTACCTTGGAGCTTACACTCAGTTGTCCTTACTCCCAGTAGCTGAATATAGGGGAAGGGGAGCAAAGGAAAGTTCAGTATGTGCTGCTGGGAAAAGAGACAATAAAATTAACCTGTTGCTTTGCCTTTCATGTACAAAGCACAGGTTCACTTTAAATATTTTAATAGCTAATGTGCTGCTATTTTATGTCAGACTAGCTACTGAAAATAATAACGATATGCATCATTGGTTGTTGGCAGTAAAGTGCAAGATATCATCCTATAGTAAAGCCTGGTACACACAGGGCAAATAATGGGCAGTATCAAGCGGTTCAACAAAAAACGTCCGATATTCAGTCCATGTGTACTACAGCCTGACAGAAGATGGCCAAACATCTGATCTTTTCAAATGGGCATGCTGGAAAACCAGCATCCAATTGGCAAGCGGTCAGTGCTGGCAACCAATGGCTGCCCGCGCTGACCTGTTTCTGGTGGGAGGGCAGCCCCCCTGTCAAAACACAATGGCTCAGCAGGGAGATCGCTGTACTAACAAGCAAGCTTCTGTACAGCGAGCTTCATTTTTTTTTTTTTTCTGTTCAGACTGCTGGGTTAAAAAAGACACCTATCAGTGGAATATGTAGAACAACAGAGAAAGATATCCTTGCACTGCAACTGCAGTAGTTTATATGGTTTATATTATTAACACGGATAAATTCAGAGAAATTTTCTTTTATTCAAAATATTTGTTGATTGCAGTGTTTATCAGCCTTTTTTGATCATAAGTAAATGTTAAAATGTTACAACACAGTAGAAACCAGAATAACACATAACAGTCAAAAGGTACCAAAAAGTCATTAAAGGCAAGTGTACTATTATTGCTCTAATGAGATTTTGCTTATATGATGGTTATTAGTATGTTGCTATTGTGTCCCTCATCACAGCCAGCTTTAAAATTACCAGTGTCTGTGACAAGGCAGCGGGTAAATGTTGGCAAAGAGAGTAAGTCAGGGGGCCCTTGGCAGAGACGCTGTGGCTGGTTTGCTAAAGAAGTAGAGCATGTCAACTTTACAAAGTGAATTTTTCTTTTTCAAGATTTATGCAATGGGGCTTTGTCAAAATCAATATAAATTATAGTAACCAGTGCCGACCCATAATGCAGGGCGCACAGGTGCCGCCCCCCCCTATATTTGCGTCCCTCCCCCTAATCCACATGTGGAGCACCAGACGCATGGGTTACAATCAGGTTTTTTTTTTTAAGCATGGGATTAGAGCCAGAGGCTCTAACAGGCTTCAAAAAAGGGTGGGCTCGCTATTGTCACACTAATTCTCCTCCCGGTCAATCAAGAACCGGGTCTGAGACTCGTTTGGCCAAAAAGAAAAGCATTCCAATTGGCCTAGGAGGAGGAGGGAGGAGACGCACAGGGGGTGGGGGGTGGGTGGTGTGCTGGTGACCCGACCGACAGCCGCCACTGGTAGTAACCATAGCCAGAGTTACATTTCAGTATTCAGGGCAGTTAGGATCAGATCAATTAATGTCCACTGAAGTCATTATTATTCTTTATAGAAAAGTATTATGTCTAAATAGTCCTAGTTGTCCCAGTAGTAGGGCTTTTTTTAGTACTTAATTGCTGCGATGTCCTGTCCCCTTTGCTGGTGGATGTACCCAAGCAAAGCATAGTAAACACACCATAAACCTTCTGAGGAAACAACCAAGTCACGAATGTAGAGCTACAATTTTTGGAATCTGGGACCCCCATACCTTGAAGAAATAAGATTATCAATAATTATATTGTGTTAGGTGATTACATAACTAAGGCAGTTTTTCTTGCAGGGAATATACCTATTCCAAATATGTAGGGTGCATTCATTTTATTGTTGATTTTAGGTCAGTTTGGCTATCATGGAGAATTTTATAATATTGTAATAAAGATTATTTTATTTACAATTGTTGGAGTTTATGTGCCTAAAAAAGTCCATCATTTTTCACAAACCATAATTTGCTCTGATCCTTGGAAAGTGGCACTTGTTATATTTTTATTGTATCCAAAGTACCACTATGTGCCTACAATGTATTCCATTATATGATTTCAGTTCAAAAGTTTTTGCAGTTCTTTCATGGCAATTTCCCGAAACCATGTTTGATTTTGTATCTTTATCACTTCATTAAAATGCCTTACTACTTCAGACTCAGAATTTCTAGAATGTATTAAATATTTTGCCCAGTAGAAATGGAGCTCTTGTTTCTGTTCAGGCCAGATATCATTCATGGTCAGAGTTTTTTCAAATTCTTCTTTTGCCTTTTGGTGTTCATTAGCTTTCATGTATACACTAGCCAATAAAATGTGTGCTGGCACAGATGACCTGTTTAGTTCGACAGCCTTTTCTGAGCAAAATATTGCATTTGCAATGGCTTCTTCCTTTTGCTGCGTATTGTAATGGATTTTTATAAATTGTTTGTAACACTGGCCAAGTTGATAGTAAACATTGCTGGAGGTAGGTGTTAAACGGAGTACTTTCTTCAATATTTCAATAGCTTCATATATCTGTTTACGTCTTCTGTAAAATGTTGCCACATATCGAAGAACATATGGAGATTCTGGTTGTTCTTGTAGAGCTTGTTTTATTAAAATAGCTCCTTGATCATAGGCCTTTATCTCTAGATATTTTAAAGCAAGGAGAACCTTCAGCACTGTATCCCTGGGATTTAATCTAACAGCTCGTTCCAAGAGTGGAAAAGATTTGTTTTCTTTGTTGTTGCTTAACCTGAAACCTTCTATTCTATACACAGCCATGGCATAGCCTGAATTCAATTCTGGATCTTCTGGGTCAAGTTCTAGAGCTTTTTCAAAGCACATAACAGCGAATTGATAATATTTTCCTGCAAAGGATAAGTAAGTCCAGCCTTGTTCACCATATATATCTAACAGAAGAGTGTTTTTCTTTGGAGGAGACTCATATTGCTTTAAAATGGTCTCCACCTTTTCAACATAGGTTAAACTTTTGTTTAACTGGTTCTGGTGGTAGAAAACCCAGGCAAAGTTACCATACATGACAGTTTTCTTATGATCTGTGTCTTCCTCTATACTGGATTGTTGGGTATGTGCCTCTGCTTTTTGGAGCTGGAGTATGCCTTCCTCATGATCTCCTTTGAGATGCTTTAGGTAAGCCAGGAGGTTATACATCCTGTGCTTGAGTGCATCTGGCAAAAACTCAATCTGGTCATTTAGCCTTTCTTCCACATTTTCAATATCTACACCTTCTCCAAGCAGGTTCCAAGTAAAATGGCATTGAAGTTTCAGTAGACGATCCATCAAGGAATTCTTTAAGATGTCACTGAAAAGTTAGAAACAAAGAAAAGCAAGCATTAAAAAAAGTAATGTGTCAATAACTAAAGACATGCGTCAGGATGACTAGCTAAGTTGCCATATATTGGCACTATGTAATCAGTCCACAAACACCTGTTCATAATATAACTTATGCGGATATTTAAACGAAAATCAAATAAATATTGTATTAATAAACATTCCACCTAGCATACATAAAACCACAGAATGTCTGCATCCAGTGTATTATTTCAAAAAAGGCAATCAACTAAAAAAAAAAAAAAAAAAAATAGTCCAAAAAAGAAAGAGGATTTTGTGGCGATTCAATAATGCGTGCAGATACACTCCATCCACAGAAACCTCTACTCTGCTAATAACCATTCCAAAGTGACCCTTAAAGCAGAGTTGCACCCAAAAGTGGAACTTCCGCTCATTTGTCTCACTCCCCCCTCCGGTGCCACATTTGGCACCTTTTGGGGGGGAGGGGGGAGATTGGATACCTGTCTTTGACAGGTATCCTGTCTCCACTTCCGGGAGTCTGGGCCATGGCAAATTACGCCAGCAGCTCGGCTCCCTCCTCCTTCCACCGAGTATGTGTAGCTGCTGGCTTTTAATTTTTGCAGCGGTGAGAGGACCTCCGCTTTAAGGCTCGGTTCACACTGCAGTGAATCCAGTAAGGGTTCCCGCATCGCATGTCTCCCGCAGGCAGTTAACACTGCCCTATACGAACCAATGGGAGTGTCGATACAAAGTTAATAACACCCCCAGATTGGTTCGCATATCGCAGTGCGGACTGTCAATTCGGACAGGAATTGGATTGCATGGGTGTGAACATCCATGCGATCCGATTCTGATGCGGACCAAAAAAGGGTCCTGCACGAGTTTGGTCCAAATGCGATGCAAATTCAGCCATACTATATGTATGGCTGAATTTGCATCACACAGATATCAGATGTGATTTGCCCAGCAGTGCGGTGTGAATCGCATGCAATGTCTGACATCACAGCAGTGGGAACCGGCGCTTAGAGCTGAACGGCTTACCACCCGGGTCATCCGAGAGGCATGGGAGCTGCATGACAAAGTAAACTGGAAGCGTGAGGAATGGATCCAGCTATTCCTAGCAGGGGAATCTCTGGTGATTCATATTAAACCAGGTGGAACTATACAGAACCTGAAGACTTTATACAAAAGGCGTTGTTTGATCATTTGGTCATTCCCTGTGGTGAGCGGCCAATTCACCTAATTGTGGCTGGTGGTTACCCGTTCAGCATTAAAGAATCACTTTGGCAATGTTATTAGCAGAAGAGAGGTCTCTGTGGATGGAATATCTGCACTTGTTGTTGAATCACAAAATCCTTTCTTTTTTTTTTTTGGACTTTTTTTTTTTTAGTTTGATTGTCTTTTTTGAAATAATACACTGGATGCAGACATTCTATGCATTTATGTATGATAGGCGGAATGTTTATTAATTTAACACTTATTTGATTTTTCTTTAAATATCTGCATAAGTTGTGTTATGAACAGGTGTTATACAAAAATTATAATGGTTTGAATAGGCTCACCATTTATACACAATTGATATACTGAATTTAGTGGCTGAGTTTACTTATTAATGGTTGCAGCTGTTCACTGATAGAATAGGTGAAGGCTAGTTATTTACATAGCAGTGCTATTTTTTATATAAACCCAAAAGCAAACATTTATTATATTGCTGCTTACGAATTCTTTGATATGATGGCTGCATTCATTTTCTTTTTTTTAGATTTTCTTTCTTCCATTTTCATCTGGTGATCCAGCCAATAAATCTTTTGTTTTTCAAAAGAACAAGCTCTCTTGCAGACTGTATCAGTTAACAAAAAATGAGACAAACTAACACTGGCAGTGGTGCTTGCAATTATCAGCTTTTATTTATTCACCTTTATCCGAAAAGGAAAAAAAAAAACAGTTTGCTGTAACGATTATAAAAAGTGAGCATGGGTTTGGGTTCAATTTGTTAGTGTATCTAAATAGTACATTTAATTCTCTCCTCCCCCAAGACTGACAATGCTTCTGTCTGCTGTGCCCCTGTGCTCATTCAGCACTTTTTTTTAAATCGGATTCTTTTTATTGGTAAAAAAAGAAAAAACATTTTCATTTAACAATAAACACATCTAAAGATGTTGGAGAGGACACAGAGTTATCCAATCGTATAGCCAGCCGGCTATACGATTTTTTTAATTTATTACTGTATATAAAGCAACGGTCCATACAAAATAAAATGACATATCATAAAAACATATACCTGAGTCTGTCGTTTGTAAGTTACTATATATTGAGCATGCCCTCTATGTATCCTATGCCCCAGCTCCGCTTCCTGTCCTCAACCGGACCATCTGGTGGGGCAGGGGTGCCACACACCCCTAAACATTGGGGCGGGGATCACAATGTTCATACATTAACTATCGCTTAAAGCAAAACAATATTTCCTGACAGACCTCATGGCAGCCTATGTATGGGTTAATCCCGCCTCTCATATCTCATAGGACCCCACTCCCATAAATCTTTGCTTCTAGTCAGAGACCGTGTTCCTTTTTTGTCGTCCTCCTAGGATGAAGGTGTATCTTACCTTAGGAAGGTTTCTACAGTCCAGCCCTGGTTGCACGATTGTTCTGATGGCGGTTCTGGAGTCCAGCAGTCCCAGCTATTAGCAGGGTGGATACGGGCAGCATATGCGATGCCATGAAAAGCTTCCTGGCCTTGCCATTGGCGGGCAAGTGGCAACTTAGCCAAACGTCCTTGCTATTAGCAGGAGGCCCCCTTTTTGAAGTGCCCGGCGTGCAGTGGGTTATCGTCCCCAGTCAGGCTGGATCAGGATCGTGCTGTAGTGGTATCGTATACTGTTTTGTTTTCTGTACATGGCAGCAGTATTTGTATGTATTGTTTGTTTTCCCTTCTGTACCTTTTTTTTCTTGCCTCTTTGGCAGTTTAAATAGCTGACGGATACAGCTATTACTTGGGATGTCCTGCGGGAGAAAACGGTGCATTGGTCTGACACTGACAAGGTAGGAAGCTGTGCTGCTGGCTGACCAGCCTTTATTTCACTTGTGTTACCTGTGTTTGATTGAAGGTTGTTCATTGCAGTTGCCAGGCTTTCTGCTATGGACGTGTCACCGCCCCCCAGTGGCCAACCCTTACTCTGCAGGTAGGAATTTTTTTTCCTTCTGCTTGACTTTTCGGTTGTTTTTTTTTCCTGGATCCTGTTTATTTCCTTTTATTTCCCTCAGCCCCTCTAGGTCTGAACTTAGGCCTTCAGCACGCGAAGATACCGATCGTTCCAGATGGCATCATCAGCAGTCTTCATCAAGTTCCAAGCGTCCTAGATCAACTTCCAGGCGTAATAGCGAAGAGCCAAAATCCACGTCTGGGCGTCATTCCCACCGCCATTCTAGCCGCTTTGAAAGGAGAGCTTGCTGGGGATGAAAAGCTCAGGTCCCAGAGGGTAAATCCCCCTGTGAGCTATGTTATTCCCGAGCTGCAAAGGAAAGAGGAGCTGTAGACCAGCAGGTAGAAGCTCTTGTCAGAAAGGTGGTTTCAGGAATCTCTAATCAGAATGGATCCCAACCGTACATCTATTCCTCCCTCTGCTCCAGCACTAGTTCCTGGCGGGTCGACCTTGGGGCTCCTGGTTCCTCTAGACGTAGTCCCTCTTTAAGTGGATCCTCGGATAGCCTGGATGACCCTGGCGCGGGTTTTGATTTTTCACCTGGTGCTATGGTTGGTTAAAGTGGTTAAAGACACATTGAGATGGGAAGAGCCAGTAGAAGCACCCTCTAAACAGAGGAAATACTTCAAACATCTCAAGAAGGATCACCCAAATTTCCCCTTTCTGGGCGAACTTGGCGAAATTATTTCAGATGAATGGGGTAAAGTTGAGAGGAAAAACTTGCTAATCTCCAAAGTAGCTAAGATATATCCATTCAAGAGTGAAGAGGTAAAGCATCTGGAATCATCTCCGCTCATTGATGCTGCTTTAATGAGGTTGGTGAGACATGTCACTCTCCCTCTGGAAGATACCGTTTCATTCAAGGATGGTCTAGAGAGGAAGATCGATACTGATCTTAAGCGCATCTATATCACGGCAGGTATGGCTTGTAAACCAGCCCTTGCAGCCTTGTCTAAAGCTATGGAGTATTGGACGGATGATGTGGATGCAGCTTTAGCAAGTGTTTCTGAAGAATTTGTCAAGAGCCCACCGGTCCATGAGTTGAAGCTTGTGTCAGTCTTTTTGGGGGAAGCATCCCTTGATATTATTCGCCTAGTGGCACATGTCATGCTCTCTTCAGTCACAGCCAAGCGCGCCTTGTGGCTGCGCCCGTGGGTTGCGGACCCTGCCTCTAAACAGGCTTGGTGTAGAATTCCCTTTGAGGGTTCCTCCCTCTTTGGGAATAAGCTTGACTCTGCCATTACCCGTGCTACGGGGGGTAAATCAGGGTTCTTACCCCAGGACCGTCGCCTCTTGGGTCAGAGAAGACCTCAACCCAGACAAGATCAAGAGCGCACTAGAGATGCCCGCCGCTACAGGCCCGGTTGCAAATTTAGAAAAAACTGGAAGAGAAATCAACCTTCTGCCCAGAAATCCTCAAAGACAACCTTTTCTGGAGGAGGGGAAGCTTCCAAGTCCTTTTGATATAAAGCCTGTTCAGGCGGAGCAAGTTGGGGCTCGTTTACTCCCTTTTTCAGCACGTCTGGGCAGCTTCGATTAGGGACTACTGTACGGTCAAGACAGTCTCATCAGGTCATTCGTGGGTATTCAGCAGTCCACCCATACACCGGTTTGTTCCCACAGTCCTACCACACTCCGAAGAGAAGAAACAAGTTCTTCTGTCATATGCAGACTCACTGATAACTCAAGGTGCCGCCATCCCGGTACCAACAGAAGAAAGGTTTCAAGGGGATTTTTCCCCCCTTTTCATGGTCCTCAAAAAGAATGGCTCCTGGAGGCCAGTCATCGATTTGACACACCTGAACTCCTTCATCAAGAAGGAAAAATTCAAGATGAAAACACTGCTAACACCCACACTTTGCGCTCAACTTAATGGCCCCCTACGGATCACCAAACCCTCCCTCAGCAACCGCTGATGGATTGTACCCACTATATCTCTGAACCCCCCCTCAGACATACAGCACAGGCACGCCCCTGTTAGGTCACTGGTTCCCCCCCCCACCTCCCGTCCCTTGTTAAAGCACCTCTATAATGATGCTCCCTCACGCGACTAGCTGCTTTACCCTACCACACCGGTCTATGCTCGACTCTGATCTACCTGCATCCAGACACTCTCCCATCCACAGAAAGTTCCCTTATAGGGGTGGATGGTTCTTGGGTCAACCTCCGCGGTGTAGACCGTCCACAACATCCATGCTTGCCCCAACTCCCTCGTGGAAATCCTAATCCTACAGTTAATGTGCACCTACTGATTTCAATTCCTATTTACACCTGTGCCTATTTGTACCTCTACCGATGAGACACGTATACCTGTTGTTTTATTGTTAGGCCAATCTGCCGTGAAATTGTCTCTACCTTTGGATTCTTGTGTAATGTACAACAATTTGTATACTGACTAAACCCTGTATTCATGAAAAATGTAATAAACTTTTTTCAAAAAAAAAACAAACCACTGCTAACAATACGTCAGACAATACAACCAGGCGATTGGCTTGTCTCCATAGACCTGAAAGACGCTTACTTTCATGTGCCGATTGCAAGGGACTTCCAGAAGTATCTCCGTTTTGCAGTAGATCAGAGGCATCTCCAATTTACATGTCTCCCATTCGGGCTTACAACGTCGCCTCGTGTGTTTTCAAAGCTCTTACTGGCTGTTGTGGCATTAATCAGAGTCAGAGGTATCCGGTTACACCACTATCTGGACGACCTACTCCTGCTTTCACAAGACAGGAAACAGCTGTTGTCACATCGAGATCAGGTCATCTCTACCCTGACAGAGTTTGGTTGGCTGAACAGAGAGAAAAGTCATCTAGACCCGACACAGTCTCTAATATTCCTCGGAGCCCAGTTCAACACAGTGAAGAGCACCATCTCTTTTCCTCTAGAGAAAATTCCGGTGATTCGGGACAGAATTCGTCTTGCAATGTCATCATCCCTTTTAAGAGCGTCACAATGTCTCGGGATAATCAATGGGATCCGGGGTCTCAAGACCATCTTGTCCGGATAACCCCTTCCATGGGGAGAGCCTCCCCTGGTGGCTGCAGCGGAGGAATGCATGCTTCTTCCAGAATCATTGCAGCTTGGATTGTTCAGGCTATCCAAGGGGCTTATAAGGCTAAGGGTTTGGCTCCTCCAGAAACGGTGACCTCTCATTCTACCAGGAGCGTTTCTACATCGTGGGCAGCTTCCCGTCATGTATCCCCGGAAGTGATCTGTAAGGCGGCCTCTTGGTTGTCAATTAACACATTTATGACGCACTATTGCGTAGAACCGGCTTCTTTGTCTTCGGTTAATTTTGGTTTGCATGTCTTATCTGTTGACGGTGCCAATTAAACCTTTTTTTCTTTAACCAGCAATTTCCCACCCGGGTGTGTATGGCTAGTCATTTCCCATACGTAGGCTGCCATGGAGTCTGTCAGGAAAACTGAAAATTTATATCGAATACTTACCGTAATTTTCCTTTCCTGATGGACTCCATGGCAGCAGGAGTTCCCTCCCATTTGCTGGAGTAGGCTAAGTTAGGGAACACGGTCTCTGACTAGAAGCAAAGATTTATGGGAGTGGGGTCCTATGAGGTATGAGAGGCGGGATTAACCCATACGTAGGCTGCCATGGAGTCCATCAGGAAAGGAAAATTACGGTAAGTATTTGATATACATTTTCCGTTATTCAATCATTGCAGAGCTAGATAGCACTACATTAAGTATATTGCTTCAGATCAGTTCACATATGGAGTCCTAGTGCATCAGTTCAATCAGCTACCCACCCTGCCTATCTGGCTAGTGATCCTTGGGGGCAAATGGATGGCTAAGTCCTACCACCAAGGATTCTAGTTTGAACTAATTGCATAGGGGCCAAACCTGGAACTTCCAGCCAGGCTTCCCAGATATTGTCGAACTTCATTGGACTACCTCGTTGTTTGTATGTTAGCTGTAAGTTTTTCTAGCAAGAAATAGGACTCTGAGAATGGCTGTGTAGGTGTGAGGCATGTACAGTTCTTTGTCCAACCATTCAAGTAGGCAAAGCTTAGGATCAGCTTCAAGTTTAAGATTCTATATTCTGTTAATTGAGCTGATCACTGCAGATCAGTACCTTTGTAATTTCGGACATTTCCAAAGCATGTGTATAAGGGTACCATTGTCCACTAGACAGCAAGGACAAAATGGATCGTCTCTTCTGTGCCATTTGTGCAAATCATATGGGGTACAATACGTTCAGTGAATAATGAACAGTTGAGTGAGTTTTTGAGAGCCTGAAAGTGACACCCCGAGTACATTCTCCAGTATGGTGGACCATTCTTCATCTGTTATGTGGCCTATATCTTCCCCCCAGTCAGCCTTGCAATTTAATGACATAGCTTTAGATACCTGAGAGAGCCATACAGGGAAGATATCGATCCCTTTCAAGACAATGATGTTACTAGTTGTGTAAGCACTGTGGGCCTAGTTAATTCCCAAGTATATAGTGTAGATTGTGCCGAAATGGCTAAGTTGCAAGTATTGGAAGAAAAAGGTATATGGGGGGGCGTGGCTTAGCAATGGCCGAGTGAAGACGCATTTGAAGAGAGCTCCTAACCACCCCGCTATATCCCGCTGAATTGACGGTGATCCGTGCATGTCAGAGAGGCATGATAACTCCTAGACGCTACCGGACAAGATCGTCAGCTGGAGGTAACCATCCCTCTGTCCCGAGCAGTGGAATTCAGCGATACTTCCGAGGCTCACAGGGAGTGTCGCCGGGCGCCATTATAGCAGCCCCACGTGTCCGCGGCCTAACAGTGGATGGTGCCCTGAACTCACTGAGCTCTACTATACCGCTGAGTAACACTGACACAATCTCAGAAACCTTTATTACGGGCCCCGTAAGCATGGCTGACACCTCCCCTAAACCAAGGGACATACCGGACGATATCCGAGCCATACTACAGTCCCTACCGACCAAGGCTGACATTGAAGGCCTCATCCTCCGTATTGAAGAAGCGCACAGTAGGGACATTCAGGAGGTGAGATCAGACCTGCATGCCCTCACAGACAGGGTGGACTCGGGGGAGGCTACGATCTCATCTTTATCACACAGGATAGAGGCGCTGGAACGATCTCAAGAATCCCAAGATGCTACGGCAATCGACCTACAACTTCACTTAGAAGACCTTGAGGACCGTAGCCGACGCAACAACCTCCGGCTACGGGGTATCCCGGAGGCAACAGGCTCGGAGGACTTGGCAGCTACTGTGACAGCCATGTTTCAGATCATTCTGGGCCCTACCCCACCGTCCGTGGAAATGGACCGGGTTCACAGAACTTTGGGACCTAAATCGACCGATCCTGCCAGACCAAGGGATGTGCTGTGTAGTATACATCACTATAACCAAAAGGAACTTATTCTGCGCAGAGCCTGGGAGCAAGGGACTGTAGAATTTGATGGCGCCACAATTAAGGTCCTCCCGGATCTCTCCAGAGCCACTTTGCAAAGAAGGGCCATGTTAAGACCCCTTCTGGACTTGTCCAGGAGACAGGACTGCACATATCGTTGGGGATACCCCCTTGCGGTCAATTTTCGCAAAATGAATGCTGCCTTCACACTACGTACGCCCGCGGACTTACCAGCCTTCTTTGCCTTCCTGGGAGTAGAGCCCATACATGTCCAGAATTGGCTGACCATCCTTCCATGTACCTCAGGCCATCCAGGATCCTCTGCTCAACAACATCCTCAACCCCCTCGCCGACAACGGAACAGAAGAAGAGCACGCTCTCCTTCTGCTGAAGGTTCCAGGGAATCATGAGTCATGTTTAGGTGAGCTATTCCATTTTGTTCTCCACACACATCTGAGTTTATTAGGTTTGACTGTTGGATTCTACCGCCCCCCACTTCATGCGGCTTGGAGGCATTCTCCCTTCCCCTTACCACATCAGGGAGGTCAACGGTCTCGTTCAGTGGCAGACATTCCCCACCTCCTGACTCTGCCTTACCGCAGTGCACGCATTCAGCCCTGCAACATGCAACAGTATTTTCCGAGTGAGCAGCGACTGTGGGGCTGGAGACTTGGAGACAAGCTGGACCCAACCTGAAACCTGGAGGTATGCTCGTTCAGATATGATGGCCAGGTCACTTTTACGGGTGTTTCAGGTGAGCCCTACATACTCTGAACCAGCACTTGGGCATAGTGACTTGCACTTTACACCTACCATGGAACTCTGATCTTAAGAGGCCAACCTGTCACTCTGGAGCGTCCTAATAACTGCCATCGAAGAGAGCTGGGGAGACTGGAGTCTGGGGGGCTTGCTTCCATGCTCTCTAACGGGTATCCCAGTCCCTTAAGAGGATATGATCTTGGGCTCCTCCCGCAGAGGTGACTTTTCGGGCTCTGCCAGATGAGCCCCCCCCTTGCCTTCCTAACATGCATGTCAAGCCCACCCTGTATTGCGGTACCGGGTGGGAACCATAGACCTTATGTAGCAACGATAAATAAGTGTATTTTATGTATGTCCCCAGCCCTCGCGAGGGGGAATGTGATGGTATGGGGGGGGTGTCTGTGGGGGGGGGGGTGCCCCCCTCTTCTTGCCCGGGCACTCGTCCTGGGGGGAGGGGGGGCGCCTCCGCTCTATGGGTGCGGAACGCAACGGGAGACATGCATTACAAGAGGATGGGTTAAACATTATAAGTGGTGGGTTGGGAGTAGCCCAGACGCTGCATACATTTTTACTTAACGGGTGGCCTGGCGGCCTTCACCTATGCCACCCTGGTATCCCCACAATCATTGGGGGGATGCCACCCTGGCTACATTCTAGTACAACCAATAGTGAGCAACTGGTGACAACCGGGCACTGCCGGCTCGCACCTAACACACTTAGGGGGTGGACGGAATCCATATTTTGGTTGCTGTTATTAATTTTCTTTTGTGTTTTAACTGTTCCTTAATTAAGATGTGTAGGAGCACAGGTTAATGTTTCCCTCTTAGCACGGGTAGATGCTAGTTTTATGTTGCACTGTCATAGCTTAAACATATCTTAAATCTCCCTCCTTGATTTGACCGGTACATCTCTCTGTATTCACCGTCAACACATATTTTTCTTTCTTTATTTGATATATTATAATGCGGGTCAGGCGAATGGTCAGTGAGTATCTCACTGGTCATTGCTTTCTACAACCCCACCTAGGTCTGCGCTCGACAACCAGAATCTCCCTGGTGAGCGTCTTAGTTTTCTATTTTAGTACTACAATAACCCTTCTTTGGGGTACCTATACACAGATTTCTAACTGCTGCTTTTTTCTCTCTTCTTCCCTCTGCCATAAATCTCCCCCCTTCCACTCTCTCTACCTACTAATTTTCCACCTTCTACTTTCCCTTATTCTTCCTCCCTTCCCTTTCTCCCATCCCTCCTCCCCCACCCCTACCTCCTTTGTCAAGTGGGTCACGGGTCATGGAGGCGGTACGCGTGCTCTCGCTTAATGCGAGAGGCCTAAACGTCCCGGAAAAAAGGCGTATGTTATTTCAAGAGTTACAACGACTAAAGTCTGATCTGGCGTTCATCCAGGAAACACATTTTAAGGAAAGTAATTTTCCTCTGCTGCAAAACAAATACTTTCCGAAGGTCTATCACTCTACCAATCGGAATAGCAAATCTCGAGGGGTCTCCATTCTCATCTCCCGCTCAGTCCCCTGGATCCTAGAGGACATGAGAGCTGACCCAGAGGGACGCTTTCTGTTCCTTAGAGGAACAATTGGAGGAGTAGAGGTGACCCTTGTCAATGTCTATGTCCCGAACACTGGGCAGGAACAGTTCATCTCCAAAGTAACTGATACCCTGCTAGAATTTGCCAAAGGCCAGACAATACTGGGAGGTGATCTCAATGTTCCATTGATCCCGTCAGAGGACACATCGGTGGGACATTCATCGATTGCCCCTTGTGTGGGGAAACGCATTGCGCGTGCCCTACATAAAGCTCAGCTAATTGATGCCTGGAGACTCACTCACCCCACTGAAAGGGACTACATCTTTTATTCAACAATACACAAACAATACTCGAGAATAGACTACTTCCTGATCCCCCACTCCCAATTACACGCCATTAGGGAGACCTCCATTGGCTCTATTACATGGTCTGACCATGCCCCTGTTTTATTGACCTATGCCCTGACTGACCATTTTACATCCAGAACAAGAACTTGGAGATTAAATGAAAGCCTCCTACAGGACAAGGAGGTACTTCGAGATGTAGCTAGGGAGCTGGACTTTTACTTCCAAACTAATGATACTCCTGAAAGCAACCCCGGCACTGTCTGGGAAGCCCATAAGGCTGTGATCCGGGGTGTCCTTATCAAGCATGGCTCACGCATTAAGAAACAACGTTCGGAGCAGCTTGCTTCGCTTCTGACACAACTGAACCTCGCTGAAGCCCGACACAAACATGCCCAAAGTCAATCTCTAGAGGCCGAAATCTTGACACTTCGAAACAAAATTACTGATCTTATGCAATTTAGAGCTAAAGCCGCGATTCAGATTTGTCACCGGATTTCATATGAGTCGGGTAACAAATGTGGCAAACTCCTGGCCAGGTCACTAAGAGAGCAAGTCTTAGCTAATTATATACCACATATCAGGACCTCTACAGGTCAGAAGACCTCACTCCCCCGCAGCATAGTCGGAGAATTTAGGGAGTTTTATGCATCTCTCTATAACCTGCAGACTCCAGCTCCCCAGCTCTCTCGAATTGAAGAATATCTCACTAACTCGGGCATGCCCAGACTTTCAGATGACATTAGGGAGCTACTTGATGAACCAATCTCCACAGAAGAGATACAATTAGCAGTTAAGGCGGCTAAGTTAGGGAAAGCCCCGGGACCGGACGGATTTACCGCGCAGTACTTTAAAACATTACTCCCCTCCCTTGTGCAATTCATGCATAAATTCTTCAATTACATAGGCCCCGATATCAATTTCCCCCGTGACTCACTATCGGCACACATCACAGTGATCCCTAAGGAAGGGAAAGACTCATCCCTGTGCGGGAGTTACAGACCAATTTCTCTACTAAATACGGATTTGAAAATCTTTACCAAAATAATATCTACTAGGATCCAATCCCACCTCCCCTCCTTAATTCACCTAGACCAAGTGGGTTTTGTCCCAACCAGGGAGGCTAGGGACAACACCACTAAAGTACTAAATCTCCTACATGTGGTCAATAAGGGGAAAATTCCCTGTATTTTTCTAAGCACGGACGCGGAGAAGGCCTTCGACAGGGTGAACTGGCAGTTTATGTTGGCTACCCTGAAACACATAGGCCTGGGTGGTAACATGATAGGCTGGATCAAATCGTTATATGGGGCTCCTTCAGCGCGTGTCCGGGCTAACGGGATATTGTCAGATCCCTTTGCAATCAAGAATGGGACGCGCCAGGGATGTCCCCTATCCCCACTCCTCTTCGCCCTGTCGTTGGAACCTTTTCTGCGCACCGTGAGAGCCAATCCGGACATCTCTGGGGTGGATATGGGAGACTCACAGCAGAAAATTGCCGCATATGCGGATGATATGTTGTTCTCTCTCACCAACCCTCTGATCTCTCTCCCCAACCTCCTTAGGGAATTTAAAACATATGGTGACCTCTCAAATCTGAAGATTAATTTCAATAAGTCCGAAGCTATGAGCATAGGAATTCCCATTCAACACCTCACAGTCCTCCAATCCAATTTCAAATTTAGATGGACCACCTCTGCTTTGAAATACCTCGGAACATATATCCCAACCAAATTTTCACAACTCTTCCCTCTGAATTTTCCCCCCTTGCTGACCAAAGTTAGAGCTCTCCTTACCAAGTGGCAAACGGGTCTTCATTCGTGGTTCGGGAGATGCAATATTATTAAGATGTGCGTCCTGCCTAAATTCCTCTATCTTCTCCAAGCACTCCCGATCCGGATTCCCATTAGCTATTTTGACCAAGTCAGAGCAGTATTCTTTGACTTCATTTGGGCCCATAAAAGACCTAGACTGAACAGACGACAGATTATGTTACCTAAGCAATATGGGGGTCTGGCAGTTCCAGATCTTCGTAAGTATCACCAAGCAATTCACCTAACAAGACTGATTGACTGGAACCGACACCGATCCACGAAACTATGGACTACCCTGGAACAGACTCAATGCGAGATACCACTGAACAGAGCCCCCTGGTGTCATAATTCCTTACCAAGAGACATTAAAAACCATCCACTAATAGGCACTACCATACAAATATGCGCTGCTCTTTTTGCGCGCGCAGACCTGGTGTCATCGAGGTCCCCTCTTCATCCGATACTGGGAAACCCAGAGTTTGTCCCCGGTTATACAGACCCTGTCTTCCGGGCAATGAGAGTAGCGGGTCGCTTCCAAGCCTCCCACTTTAGGATCAATGGTAGATGGCTGACACGGATAGAACTCATGGATTTAGATGGCCCCTTCCATCTAGATTTTTGGAGAGCTCAGCAGCTTAGTCACTTTCTTAAATCACTACCACTCCCAAGTAGCCCTGACCAGAATCTAACCACCCTAGAGACTTACTGCACAGAAGAGGGTGCTGTGTCCCATATGCTATCGGCCACATATCAGTTGCTGATTGCCCCATTAGATGGTCATCGTCTTCGTTGCTTGGATAATTGGGAAAGGGACCTACACTGCACTTTTTCCACAAGACAAAAACAAAATATCCTCCAATTCACTTTCAAATCTTCAATTTGCTCGAAAACGCAAGAGACTAACTATAAAATAATTACTAGGTGGTACAACACCCCGGCAAAGCTACAAAAGATATTCCCCGGTGTCACGAACCAGTGCTGGAGATGTCAGAGAGAATGTGGAACAATTCTCCACATCTTCTGGTCTTGTCCTCTGCTGGAGGGGTTCTGGAAAACCATCCAGCAGACGCTGCAGAAGTTCACCGAATACCCAATTCAGGCAGACCCAGCTCTGTTTCTGTTACATGCATCTGACAAATCCCAGAAAGCATACAAACGATCGTTAATACCCCACTTGCTTGACGCAGCGAAAGCCTGCATCCCCTTGTACTGGAAATCCACACAACCCCCTCCTATCAGTTTATGGGTTAGGAAAGTAGAAGAAATCAAAACAATGGAGGACCTAATTCTCTCAGCCCGTCACCAGAATGAACGCTTCACCAAGAAATGGTCCATTTGGAACGTTTTCTTCTTTTCAGACGAAGGTCAGACACTTTTGGGGAACTAACATAGTTCTACTATGCTATACAGGTATACTACCCTTTTAGGGTCGACTGGCTTTGTCACACTGTTTTTCAACTCGCGGAGGGGCACGCGTGCTGCCTCGGGGCACTAAGGTGGTCCCACGCCCTCCCCTCCCTATGTTTTTATCCCCCCTCCACCCCCGTCCCCCCCTCACGTTTTCCCCCTTCCTTCCTCTCTCTTTCTTTCTTCACCTGCCTCTCTCTGTTCTTACTAGGGTTGTAGTGGTTGTAAGGGGTAACTATTAGTGCCCCGTGACCTATATAGCCCTACTCTTTTATTAAACTAGAAAATCAGGAGCAAGACTTGCGGAACCTTTTGACAGTTTTAGTGCAGCCTAGAAGTGGGTTGCCTTTACGTTCTTACTGAGGTCATGGTCAGATACAGTCCTAATGTCAGGATAGCAGTATTCTATTTTCTGTTGAGTTGAACATGACATGGAACTACGTTCATACCACTGTATGTTATTTTGTGCATGTATGATCTCGAGATGTTATATTTCGCTTCGCTTGTCTTGTGTCCTTTCAATAAATAAAGAATTTGAAAAAAAAAAAAGAAAAAGGTATACGGTGTACGGTAGACTGTATTCCATTCTTAGTAATTGAAAGTCCCGCAGAAGACCGCCATGGTATAGCTGTGGAACATATACAATACCACACCTAGACCATGCTGAGAAATCCTGCAATTTACAGAGTTCAGGGTAATTTCTATATTTCAAAATTTGGGACCAGTTAGCGTACACCGGCGTATTGGAAGTGTTGTTTGGCTTTATTCCATATTCTATCTATGTGTACCAATGTGGGGTAGTCGGACAATGTTACAAGTTCCCCCGCTTATATACATTCCACAAGGCCATCAATGGAAAGTTGTGAGTGGCAGACGACTCTGGGTCTAGCCATCCCGTCAAATGTTGCAATTGAGGCGCTATATTAATAATATGGGTTTGGGACTGCCAGACCACCCGAGTCCTTTGCTTCCTGTAGTGTTTCCAGCTTGATACGAGGTACCTGTTTCCTCCATATCAGGGAGCGAAATATGATATTACACTTTTTAAACACATGGATAGGAATCCAGATGGGTGCATTGTGAAGCGCATACAAGAGTTGTGGGCTCCAAATCATTTTTATCAGGTTACAACGACCCACTACCGAAAGGGGTAGTTTAATCCAACTGGCTGTTTTTTCTTGAAATTTTTGGAGTAGCGGGTTTATATTGAGTTTAACATAAAGGTCTAAGTTCGGGTGATTGATTATACCTAGGTACCGAAATATGTCTACCACCTTAATCTGTTCTGCTACCTGGGGAAGGGCCGATGCAAGCGGATCAAGTGGTAATGATGTGGATTTATCCCAATTTATTTTAAACCCTGAAAAGGTCCCAAACCTCTGTATTAATTCCATGAGACTTGTCAGAGAGGTAGATGTGTCGCTCAAAAAAAGGAGAGCGTTATCCGCATATAAGGCTAATTTATCTTCCACATCACCCCATTTAAAACCACATATAGCTGGGTTCCCCCTGAGGCTCTATGGCCAGAGCAAAGAGCAATGGGGACAGCGGGCAGCTCTGTCTCGTTCCCTGGTGAAGGTCAAAGAGAGAGGATAAGGTGTTATTGATTCTAATGCAGGTCTTCGGTGCTTTGTACAGCATTTTGATCCATAAAATAAAGGTCTCCCCCAAGTTGAACTTTTCCAGAACTTGCCATAGGTAACTCCACTCTACACTATCAAATGCCTTACTGGTTTCTACTGAAAGTATAGCTCTTCGACCCTGATTGTCTGTGGGGATCTGCATAGTCAGGTATAGTTGGCAAAGATTATGTGCCGTGGACCTGTTGGGTATGAATCCCGATTGATCTGGGTGGATAATTTTAGGTACCACTTTTGACAGTCTCATGGTGAGGACTTTAGTAAGCAGCTTTAAATCTGTATCTCATTCAGCACTTTAGTACAGGAGGTGTGTTACTGGCCAGATCACCAGGTGAAAACAGACAGGGGAGAAAAAAGAAAATTAATACAGTCACCACATGTAATAATTGGCAAGCTGTAATATATTACATTTTTGGTTTAATACCACTTTAAAGAGTAGCTCTACTTTTATTGAAAAAAAACATTCCCCTCTGGGTGATCTATGTACATGTGCAAGGATTTTAACAACCTTTGTTGCAGATTCCCATCTTTTGTTCTGTCCACCAGATGTCTTGCTGATTATTTGTACCTTATTTGTACCTGTGTTGTTAAATTTACATGCAAAATGTGTAATTTACTTAAGACAATCATATGTGGTGTGCAGGCTCCATCTAGCGTTCCTTTTTGGTATTGCTGCAGTTCTGTTTTATTGTTTTTTTGTATGTGTAATTAAGGAAGTTGTCAGCAAGCAGGGAATTCTGGGTAGAATCTTAACAGGAAGTGAACCAGCTACCATTCTTTTCAACACATTGCAGGAAGCAAATCATGTCTTTCTCAATCTATTGTCATCACCCCTTAGAGAACTTAAAAAGTAAGTTTTTATTATCTCGTCTTGTACTGTATATGAATGTTTATGCAATGTATGCTGTATTGTACGCAATATTGTACTTATTGAAATCTATTTCTATTATTTGTAGTTTCACCTGGCTTGTTCTAATAAAACTGAGATCAAAGAAATATGGTATCTACAGTTATTGAGATAAGAAGGTTTAGCTAGCTGTCCCAGAGACAGAACAGTAAAAATTTTTAAGCTGACCTCTGAAGGGAAGATAAGCTGACTTCAAAAGTCTGTACAGCCCAGGGCTACGCAGTAGCCATACAGTCAGAAGCCTTAAAGATACAGGCCACGCTACACAGAGATGCACTCTGTCAAGCAGCAACGACACTAGAACGGTCTCTATACAGCAAGACAGCTTCTTCCCCGCAGCCATGTCTCAGTGGGACATCTTCTTACAAAACACGTTCATGAGCAAGCTCATCTAAGTCATCTGTCGCAAATGCAGCAGCTATCGCCCGTTCAAAAGCCAAAACAGCAAAAGCCAGGGCCGCATTCGCAGACCAAGAGTTGCAGATGAAAAAAAAAAAGGCCCACCTTGATGCAGAAAAGGTGAGCCAGGAACAAGAGAGAGAGAAGGAAAGAGTACGCTTGGAGCAAGAGAGAAAGAAGGAAAGTGTACGCTTGGAACAAGAAAGAATACGCATGGAATAAGAGAGAGCGCAAGAAAGAGTACACATATGGAACAAGAGAGAGAGAAGGAAAGAGTACGCTTGGAGCAAGAGAGAGAGAAGGAAAGAGTACGCTTGGAGCAAGAAAGAATACACATGGAACAAGAGAGAGAGAAGAAAGGAATACGCCTGGAAGACGAGCTAGCCCAGCAGGAAGCATCTCTGAAATTGCAGCAAGCTATCTTAGAAGCTAACATCGAGAAGCTGGCAGTAGAAAGAGGCGCTGCCGCCACCATTGCAGAAGCTTTAGAAGCAGCCATCTACGATGAGCCAAGACTAGGTAGCAGTATACCGGGTCTAGAAGAGGACCAACAAGATTCTTCACAACGCATGTCAGATTATGTCTACCAGCACTGGGACCCAAGCGGCATCCCACAACAACAAATCAAAGTAACGTCAGTGAGTCACATCAAATAAAGCAGCAACAAGACGACCTGGGAACCCAGTGCTTTAAGCAAGAAAAATCTGACAGAGTTCCAGACTTTCCAGTTCCAACCAAACCTTCTACTCCACAAGGTACCCAGCCTTCATACAAGCATCAAACACCAGTCTTCACTCCAAAGGTGTATGCAACGAGCCGGTACGAACTGCCAAACTTATGTAAGTTTGAACCCAGCGCACCTAAAGAAGAGACTTTTACCAGGTATGCCTTTACACCGCACTACAATACACCAGCAGCCTACCCCAATGCCAATCAGGCTACTGTAGACTTTGCCAAATTCCTGGCCAAAAGAGAGTTAGTTACGCAAGGACTTGTCAATTTCAGTGATCGCCCCAACACTACAGGGCGTGGCGATCCGCTTTCCAGAGTGTCATTCAAGGTTTAGATCTATCCTGCAGGGAACAGATAGAACTCCTCGTAAAGTGGCTTGGCAATGATTCTGCTGAACATGCTAAAAGGATCAGAGACATTAATATAAACCACCCTGAGATAGGCCTTACAAACATCTGGAACAGACTGGATAGATGTTATGGCTCACCAGAGGCTATAGAGAGTACATTGTTTAAAAGGATAGAAGACTTCCCAAAAATACCTAGCAGAGGTTACCAAAGACTAAGAGAATTCAGTGACCTGTGTATGGAGTTACAAGTTGCTAAAACAGAAGGAGACTTACCTGGCCTTTCTTATCTTGACTCTGCTAGAGGTATTAACTCCTTAGCACAAAAACTTCCTTATGAGTTACACGAAAGATGGATTAGTCATGGTTATAACTACAAACGAAAACACAATGTGCCTTTTCCACCCTTTAGTGAGTTTGTGGACTTTGTAGACAGACAAGCAGGAATGAAAGATAACCCCAGCTTCATTTTTCCAGTGTCTTATACCACTTCTTCTGCCCCTAAACAACTCAGATCTCCTGTAGCGGTGCACAAAACGAACATTTCTTCCCACAGATTTGCAGAGTCTCAGCCAGAGGATCAAGACAGCGACTCTACTAAGTTCTGCCCTCTACATAAGATGCCACATCCTCTTCTGGAATGCAGAGGGCCTTCAGGACAAAGACCATCCAGGATCGCAAAGCTTTCCTCAAAGAGAACATCTGGTACAAGTGCTGCTCTTCATCGACACATTTTGCCAAGGACTGTAAGGTCAGTGTCAAATGTACAGAATGTGAGAGCACAGAGCACAACACAGCTCTACACCCAAGGCCTACTCCGAGAACTTTCCCACCTGTTCATAGGGACAAGGAGCAAGGCGGGGAGACCAAAGACTCTAGTACAGATGCAATAGCAATCACTTCACAGTGCACTGAAGTCTGCAAAGGAAGTACAGGTGGCAGATCCTGCTCTAAAATCTGTCTTGTGAGAGTTTATCCAAAAGGAGGCAGAGACAAAGCAGTCAAGCTCTACGTTATCTTGGATGATCAGAGTAATAAGTCACTAGCTAGATCTGTGTTTTTTGACATTCTAAACCTTAAAGGCCCCAGCAGCCCTTACTCCCTTAAGACTTGTGCAGGTACAGTGGAAATGGCGGGGAGAAGAGCTGACGGCCTACAAATTGAATCTATGGATGGTAAGACATGCCTACCCTTACCGACCATAATAGAGTGCAGCCAGATGCCAGACAACAGATCCGAGATTCCCACACCAGACGCAGCAGCTCACCAGACTCACTTGAATCACATAGCACATCTCATACCAGAACTAGATGATCAGGCTCAGATAATCTTACTCCTAGGGAGGGATATCTTGCAAGTCCACAAAGTAAGAAAACTTATCAACGGTCCTAAAAATGCCCCATATGCCCAAAAACTGGATCTCGGGTGGGTCATTATAGGTGGTGTTTGCCTGAGAGGTGCACACAAACCTGCATCTGTTAATAACCTGCTCACTAGTACCCTCGAGAATGGTCGTCCTACTCTTTACCAACCCTGTCAGAATCACGTTCTCATAAAGGAGCTACCACATAACAACCCTGTACCTCTTCCCTTCCTAAGTCCCCTCGGTGACAGCAATACCTATGACGAAGACCAAAGCAACTTAGGAAGCACAGTGTTCAGGAGAACAAAGGAAGACAACCAGGTAGCAATGTCCATTGAGGATAGGCTCTTCTTAGAAGTTATGGAAAGGAGTATGGAGAAAGACGGAACTAATAGCTGGGTTGCACCTCTTCCCTTTTAGACTACAAAGACGACGTTTGCCTAACAATAGAGAACTAGCATATAAACGTCTCACTTCCCTAAGACACAATCTTCAAAGGAAACCAGAGATGAAAGAACATTTCCTTTCCTTCATGAAGAAAATATTCCAGAAAGGAATGCTGGTACTTACACATATTTGGGGTCTATCACCCTAAGAAGCCAGGACAGATAGAGATGGAGTGGTGTTCGATTCTAGCGCCAAGTATGAGGGTGTCTCTCTAAACGATGTCCTTTTCTCTGGCTCTGACCTTAACAAAAGACTATTAGGAGTACTTCTTCGCTTTCGCAAGGATTCAGTCGCATTCATGGCAGACATAAAGCAAATGTTCTATTGCTTTCTTGTTAAAGAAGAACACCGTAACTTTCTGAGGTTTCTCTGGTTCAGGGACAACAACCCCTCTGGAGACATCACAGAATACCGCATGAGGGTGCACATATTTGGCAACAGTCCTTCCCCTGCAGTTGCTATATATGGCCTCAGACATTCTGTTGAGTGGGAGAGTCAGAGTATAAGTCAGATGTCAGACAGTTTGTGGACAAGGATTTCTATGTAGACGATTGCTTAAAATCACTACCCATAAATGTAGCTGCAATCAGTCTCCTCAAAAGAACTCAGGCAATGCTTGCTTGTTCCAACTTAAAACTCCACAAGATTGCTTCCAACAGTAGAGAAGTTTTAGAAGCCTTTCCTGTCCAAGATCATTCTAACGAGTAAAAGCAATTAGATCTAGGCACAGACTCACTTCCCATGCATGTCTTGGTTTGCCTTGGGACTTCAGATCTGACATGTCTACTTTCCAAGTAAACACAGAAGAAAAACCCTTTACCCGTAGAGGTGTCCTGTCTACCATAAACAGCCTGTATGATCCCTTAGGCTTTGCAGCACCTGTCACCATTCAGGGTAAAGCACTACTGAGAGACCTAACCTGTGAGTCGCTAGATTGGGACCATCCTCTCCCCACCGACAAGAAGAACCTATGGCTAGAGTGGAAGGACTCACTAAAAGCTCTATCCAACCTTAAAATTTCACGGCCATATGCTCCTCTGTCATCTGCTGACGTTCAGATGCAAAGACTTTGTGTGTTTTCTGATGCTTCTGTTAAAGCAATTGCTGCTGTAGCTTACCTGAAAACCATAGACACTAAAGGACAATGCCACATAGGGTTTGTAATAGGGAAAGCAAAACTTGCACCACTTCCCAAACACACCATACCCAGGCTGGAACTTTGTGCTGCAGTATTAGCCACAGAGCTAGCTGAACTAATTGCAATCAGAGGCCCAGTAAAACTCATTCGCTCTGACAGAGGATCTAACTTTGTAGGAGCAGTAAAAGAACTTCAGATTCCTTCCAACTTGAGCTTTCTCAGTGTAGAAAGATACTTGAGTGAACAAAACTGCACGTGGATCTTCAACCCACCTCACTCTTCTCACATGGGAGGTGTTTGGGAGAGGATGATAGGCATAGCCCGCAGAATTCTTGACTCTATCTTCCTACAAGTAGGAACTGCAAGGCTTACTCACGAATGTTTAGTGACATTTATGGCAGAGGTTACAGCTATCATTAACGCCAGACCTTTGACATCCATTTCAAGTGACTCTGAAGATCCAGTGGTCCTCACACCTGCCATGTTACTCAAAAGACTAGTCTTGCCAGTGCTCCAGCTGGAGAGTTTTGTGAGAAGGACCTTTACAAACATCAATGGAGACAAGTACAAACCCTTGCCAATACCTTTTGGAACCGGTGGAGGGAACAATATATATCTACTCTACAAGTAAGGAGAAAGTGGCACACTGAAAAGCCTAATTTTAAACCTGGTGATGTTGTGCTCATGAAAGATTGCCAGGTACTAAGGAATATGTGGCCTTTAGGTTTGATCACCAAAGTACTGTCAAGCAAGGATAATCGTGTCCGTAAGGTCGAGGTCAAGATCTTTCAACAGAATGAGGTTAAAGTATTCTTGAGACCAGTGACCAAACTTATTCTGTTGCTCTTTGGAGGACTCTGTTAGTGACGTCACTTGATGTCAGGCGGGGAGTGTTCTGTCCACCAGATGTCTTGCTGATTATTTGTACCTTATTTGTACCTGTGTTGTTAAATTTACATGCAAAATGTGTAATTTACTTAAGACAATCATATGTAGTGTGCAGGCTCCATCTAGCGTTCCTTTTTGGTATTGCTGCAGTTCTGTTTTGTTGTTTTATTGTATGTGTAATTAAGGAAGTTGTCAGCAAGCAGGGAATTCTGGGTAGAATCTTAACAGGATGTGAACCAGCCACCATTCTTTTCAACACATTGCAGAAAGCAAGTCATGTCTTTCTCAATCTATCATCGTCACCCCTTAGAGAACTTAAAAAGTAAGTTTTTATTATCTCATCTTGTACTGTATATCGTTGTTTATGCAATGTATGCTGTATTGTACGCAATATTGTACTTACTGAAGTCTATTTCTGTTATCTGTAGTTTCACCTGGCTTGTTCTAATAAAACTGAGATCAAAGAAATATGGTATCTACAGTTATTTGGATAAGTAAGTTTAGCTAGCTGTCCCAGAGACAGAACACCTTTTGTTATTCCAAAGAGATAGCTGTTTGTTTTTCTGTGTCCATTTGCAAGTAAATTCAAGTGAATTCAAGTCAATCTGTATGGGAGTGATTTTATAATTATCAAATCAGCTGCTGCACCTGCAAGTCTCTAATGAAGAGAGTGACAGGGTCTGCATCCCTTCAGTGCCGGTTCACACATATGCAGTGATCGCATGTGATACACACCGCATTGCTGTGCAGATCACATGCAATGTCTGTGTGATGTGAATTCAGCCATACAAACTGTGTAGCTGAAATCGTATTCGCACCAAAATAGTGCAGGACCATTTTTTTGGTCCGTACTGGAATTGGATCGCATGGGTGTTCACACCTATGGGATCCGATATCTGCACCATTTGACAGTTGTATACACTATATTATTTTTTATTTTTATTTGCAATTATTTTTTACTCACAAAAGTGGAGTTACTCTTTAACCACTTCAATACTGGCCACTTTCGCCCCCTTCCTTTCCAGGCCAATTTTCAGCTTTCTGCGCTTTTGCAATTTCAATAAGAATTGCGCGGTCATGCAACACTGTACCCAAATTTAATTTTTATCATTTTATTCACACAAATAGAGCTTTATTTTGGTGGTATTTATTCTTAAATCATTTTTTTTATTTTTTGTGATATAAGGGAAAAAAGAGAGCAGAAATAAAAAAAAAAACAAAAAACTATATTTTCTACTTTCTGTTTTAAAAGAAATCCAATAGAATCTAATTTTGTCATAAAATAAAGCCAAAATGTATTTTGCTACATGTCTTTGGTAAAAAAAATCCAGTTAAGTGTATAATTGATTTGTGTGATCACGGACATATGTACGCAGATGATCATGGACATGTGTGCAGATGATCATTGGGACATATAATTTTACTGTTACATATGTGAGGGACAGGTGTTTTTTAGTGTGTGGGGACATAAGTGTGGGGACAGTGTTTTGGGGACACTATTTTGGGGACATTGTGATTCTACACTGTGTGGGGACACTGGGCCGGTGATCAGTGTGTAAAAAGCTGTAAAAAACAGCTCATACTCAGTGATCACCGGCTATCTGCAGCGAACCCCTCTCCTCTCCTCACTGACAACTTTCATGTGAGGAGAGGAGAGCCGATCGCCTAGCAACCAGCTCTCTGTTTACATCACATGATGGCTGTGATTGAACACAGTCGTCATGTGATTTAGGAGGGCCAATCACAGAGCCCTCCTGCCATGTCCGGGTGACACAAGCGCATCGGGATTGCACCGCTGCGAGGGCACGCGCGCGATCCCCCTCCTTCTGAGGGACTTTCCTGAACGTCCACTCAGAAGGAGGAAGCGCCCACCCCGCCGTATATGTGCAGTGGCCGGGTGGGAGGTGGTTAGGTAAGGGGGCATTGCTCCACCGAGCACCAATGTTAGGGGTGTTCTTACTGTGTTTCTTTTCTGGCCATTTTTTAATATTCATTTAATTTCATGATTATTACTGAAAATAATAATTTTGTTTTACAGAGCAGGGGGTAATAAAATGTTTTTTTTTTTCTGGGTGTCACATATTTAAGGTATGCCACATTTTTTATTCTTTTGTTTATTATTATCTTTATAACTCACTGATCACAATAATGTATCATAAGTAAGGATAAGCTTAAGATTCGGTCTGAACAGATTTTTTCTGCAACTGAATGGAAATATAATGCTTGATGAAATATTGAATGAGCATTTTTCTGGGAAGAGATTCTCTACCAGGTGTGATAGTATCTTGGGCCATCAGTCATCAGATGTCAGTGGCCCAGGTGTACAAGACCACTATTTGGTCTTTTGTTTATACATCTACAGGGTTTTTACCAGGTCAATGTCAATCACGTAGAAGATACTGCCTTTGGCCTCAGCGTATTACAAATATCAGAGTAGGCCTTTCTTTGGCAGTTTATATGATGGTGTCTCCCTCCCCCCAGGGGTATTGCATCCCAGATAGTAATTACTATAGCTGCTCTGTGTCCCGTGATGTATGATAAAGAAAATAGGATTTTTCCTACAGCTTACCTGTAAAATCCTTTTCTTGGAGTACATCACTCAAGACCATCAGGTCCCGGTGGACTGGGAGTGTCCAAAGGAGCAACCCCCGCAAGACTCGCTATGCCTGTAATTCGGCCAACACTAATATCAGTGTTACCACCTTACAGATTCTTTGCAAAAGATGTGTTAGAATCCGAAACGGGGAAAAAAAACACTCAAATAAGGGAGAACCAGACCTTAAGGTGTTACCAGTACGTGTGAAAAAACATATAGTTGCGCTAATATTAACCTTCCAATCAAATACAATAAATCTTCCAATTGCACGAATTGTTAAGTGTATGTGCTCAGATAATAGAAAAGGACACAACCACTAAAATGTGAATAAGTGTTAAAACATCCAAAAAACCTTCTGTGGTGATGATTATAATAGAAAGTCCAGTGTTAATAGGGAATATATAAAAATAATATAAGGTTGTATATCACAAGAAATGTCCCAATAAAACATATAAAATAGGTGGCTGTTCTTGTTTATACTTTAACATCGCCAAAAGGAATAATCCCCTCTATATTGGAACATAGAAAACACACAATAAGTGTAGCGCTAATAAAAAATGAAAAAACGTCCAGTATGGAAAACGTTAAAACCACAGTTCCAAGTATAAATGTTGTGGAGGAATCATCAATATATACCGTATATACTCGAGTATAAGTCGAATTTTTCAGCACATTTTTTTGTGCTGAAAGTGCCCCCCTCGACTTATACTTGAGTCAAGCACTTTTCTGCAGCAAAAAATTTCCCATTTACACTTATTGTTTTTTAATTGGGGCCACCACATACACTTCCCGGTCACTGTTTGCTCTCCCGGGTTATGTGCATAACGTTGCCGGGCAGCGACGCCTTCAACATCTGAGTTATAGTTGTTTCCATAACAACGCACTGACGTCATCCACTACGCACACACACTACGTGTTCAACCTCCGGATGTTTATTTTCCCCATTGAGGTCCGCCCTCTTATTGACGCCACATCACTTCACGCGCATCACGTACGTCACGCGCATGCGCGGTATTGTTTACATGCCTCGATGCGCGCGCACACCACTGTGCCGTCTTCCGTTCTTTACGAATGGCTTCACTTTTACACTATCATTACTACCTTTTTTGAATCATACATCACACGCTCCCGCACGCCTTCACCTTTTTTATGGCTTTGTGATTATTTTTTCTTTTATTTCCTGGTCCCATATTTTAATTAAAATGAGGCTTGGAACGCACGCCAGGCGGCCATTTTGGCCGAATACCGGAAGTGCGGTTTACGTTCATGGAGCTGATTCCCATTAACACTGATGTATCCCCTATATATGCTTTGGTGGCTACAGTGGGGGGAACCTCCCAGACGACGGCTATGAAGACGAAACGCGTCGGGTAGGACCCCACTGTCGCCACATCTTATTCTCAGCGCTGTTTTATATCGATTTACATGTGAGTGTACATCCTTTTAATTTAAAAAATTCCTTCCTTAAACTGATTTACACTATATGGCCTTTTTCTTTCTTTCCATCCTTTATCAACCTCCTTCAACATCATTTTGAGTGGACAACAATGTGCGGTCTGGTCCACACATTTCTCTGGGTTCCCGCATCGCTTTGAGTGACACAGCAACGCGTGGGTCCATCCACCACCATCGCCTTCCCGGGCTATCCCTAGCCACTCACCACTTTTGGGTCCACTCCATCCGGTAAGCCTCTTCATATTCGGTGGTGGTGTGTCTATTTTCATCTCAGATGATATACATCTTTGTTTTGAAGTGTTTTTCAGAAGATTTTTTATCCATGTATATATTGATGATTCCTCCACAACATTTATACTTGGAACTGTGGTTTTAACGTTTTCCATACTGGACGTTTTTTCATTTTTTATTAGCGCTACACTTATTGTGTGTTTTATCTGTTTTGCTTTGTTGGTTGTGTTAGCTGCTTGTTTTCTTTACGGCAGCACAGAATTGTTTTGTATATATATTGGAACATACAATCTGATCATCAAATGTTTCCAAAATATCGCTGTGTGATAAGATGTTTCCAACAGAATATTCTTAGGTATCACCAGTATATGTAATGAAAAAGAAAAAAACATAATTGCGCAATGAACTTATACTAGAAACCCAGCTGCACTACACTGAGTGCACTCACGTAAGCCTGGAATGATAACAGCCTGGATGGAAGACAATCAGCCGCTTGGGGCGCGGTGGATCCTCACACTGCTTGTTGCAAGCTGCTGACTAGCCACAATACCATACGTCACTGACTCCTCCTATGCGTTGCGTCACCCGACACGTGACTTTTTCAAGGATAGTCATGTGACGCTTGAGTCTCCATTATATATTGGTGCCAGCGTCAGCGTTACTATAGAAACAGCGGTATCATCGAGTCATCATTTTGTTCTTACATCGGGCCTGATTATCATACTTCATACCAACTTTATTCATAAAACAGCATTAAAAGATTAAAAATCACTAATCTGATAAATGATTAGTAATATGTAGTTTACGTTAAGAAACAACATTAAGCACATTTAAACACAAGGAGGTACTAGTTACTCACATACTCCCTCTAGTGGATAGTCTAAATCCACTATCATACAGTATTATACTCGTGACATATGCGGAACAAATATATATATAGAAAGTAGTAATAAAAATAAAATAAAATTAGGTGCTCCTCCAAAACAATCATAGTTCTTGTGTGTAAAGTTAGCTTCCCTACCTGTCAAACTGACCGTATAGAAGCCATATCAAAAAGGGAACAATATATAAATAAATGTACACTGCGTTAACTAATTGGTAATTTATTGTATTTGATTGGAAGGTTGATATTCGCGCAACTATATATTTTTTCACTATGTTATTTAGGTGTCTGAACACTTTTTTAGTTTTTGCACCTTTTATTATTTGGTTTTCTTCCAAGTTTAAATATTTTTTCACTATTTTTTATTTATTTATTTAGTGTCTCATCTATTTTCACTACAGTGCTTGAGTACACTTTTTAAATTTTACCAGTACGTGTACCCTTACTGGCAGTGGGACTCTTGTCCCGGACACACCTGTCCCAAACTGTTGTAGAACTTGGAATCTAGTAGATTCCCCTGCAGAGTTCCTCTTGCCACTATCCTATATCTGGAATATGTATTGGCGATAAAGACAGCACTTGTACTGTCCCAGACAGAATGTGGTACACCTCTCTGAGTCGCATGGCCTCTGGTGCCGCCCTGGTGGTTGATATATATATATATATATATGCCTGCAGAGGCATTTCCAGATTGAACCTACAAACAGGTTTGTCCTATAATCCAGAGCAAGGCATGCTGGCCAAAAATTCAAAAAATCGGACAGTATGCTCTCTTGTGGAGACCAAGCCCACCGAACTGTAGCCAGCCTCAAGTCAACTTAGAGAGACTGGCATCTGTGGTTATTATTTTCCAAATTCCTGAAAAGGAAGCATATCAAGCACCATTTTTTGCTCTGCACACAGCTAAAATAACGAAGGAGTGGGTTCACAACAACTCCGTGACTGTTCTTGAATGGCCCAGCCAGAGCCCTGACTTAAACCCAATTGAGCATCTCTGGAGAGACCTAAAAATGTCTGTCCACCAACGTTTACCATCCAACCTGACAGAACTGGAGAGGATCTGCAAGGAGGAATAGCAGAGGATCCCCAAATCCAGGTGTGAAAAACTTGTTGCATCTTTCCCAAAAAGACACATGGCTGTATTAGATCAAAAGGGTGCTTCTACTAAATACTGAGCAAAGGGTCTGAATACTTAGGACCATGTGATATTTCAGTTTTTCTTTTTTAATAAATCTGCAAAAATGTCAACAATTCTGTGTTTTTCTGTCAACATGGGGTGCTGTGTGTACATTAATGAGGAAAAAAAATGAACCTAAATACGTATGCAGTACAAATGAAAACATGCCAGCATGTGTATAAGCAATATGCATCTATTAAAGCATGTGCTTATGCAATTATGCTTTTAGGCAAAATATGAAAGCGTGCGTTTATGCAACATTACGCAACATGTATCTATGCAGACATGTATAAACATGCATCTTTATGCAACCATGTATCTTTATGCGATCATGTATCCTTATGCGATCATGTATCCTTATGCCATCATGTATCTTTATGCGATAAAGTATCTTTTATGCAACCATGTATCCTTATGCGATCATGTATAACCATGTATATTTAAGCAAACATGTATAAACATGCATCTTTATGCAACCATATATCTTTATGCGATCAAGTATCTTTATGCGACCATGTAAAACCATTTATATCTATACAAACATGTCTAAACATGCATCTTTATGCAACCATGTATCTTTATGTGATCATGTATAACCATGTATAGCCAAGCAAACATGTATAAACATGCATCTTTATGCGATCACGTATCTTTATGCGATCATGAATAACCATGTCCATTTATACAAACATGAATAACAATGCATCTTTATGCAATCATGTATAACCATGTATATTTATGCAAACATGAATAACTATGCATCTTTGTGCAACCATGCATCCTTGTACAACCATGATCATATATCTTTATGCAAACATGTATAACCATGTATATTTATGCGAATATGTAAAAACATTTATCTTCAGCAACCATGCATTTCAGCAACCGTGCATTTCAGCAACCGTGTGTTTCAGCTAGTTTGCAAGCAAGCACTTGCTTAACTGCAGTTGCCCCATACTAGACCTGCAGGATTTAGCCATGCACTATACTGGAGATACAACTCCTAAAATGCACCCATGCTCATGTTTTTCCAAACGTGCATATTTAAACATGCATTTAAGCAACAAGTTTGCAAGTATGTATACTATGCTGCACCTGTCTACAGAGCAGTCAACAACACTTTAAAGTGAACTGCTAACAATCCAGGGGTGCATCAACTTACAGTCGTACAGTCCCTCCCGGATAAGCAGTAAATACGCAGCATTTAATCATGACTTGTCTGTCACACAGTTTTCCCATAGTAAGTACTCACACTTTGTTAGTATCCATTGGCTGCTGCTATGTCTCCAGAGGCCTACTGAACCTGTTGCCACATGGCATGGCTGCCCTTCCTTCCTATATAAATTTAGGCCATACTGAGCATGTCCTGCATCTTCCTCACTTCATCTCCATTACATAGGGGGTTTGGGGAATATGTACTTTACGAATATTGTTAGAAGGAAGATATAATTGTTTTATATTTCAGTTTATCTCACAAGATGTGACAAAGGCAAGGCATTTTTGGCAAGATCAACGGGTATTTTTTTTGTTTGCTGAAAACATTCGTAGTCTAAAAATGAATGCAGCCACCACATCTGAGGACTGATAAGCTGCAGTATGTTACATTTTTGTTCTTTGTTTTAGAAAATGATATTCTGGTAAAATGTAAAAACACTATTAAAACTACATTGATATGGGATGTCAGTTTATAAAATAGGGATTGACAATATTTTGGACTATGACAACTTTTTTTTAAATCTCATTGAAGCATAAGTTAATTCACTCTAAACCCTATAATAAGATTGTACTGTAAGTATACTACCATACCTCCCAACTTTCTGAGATGGGAAAGAGGGACACCTACAGTATTAGCAAAAAAAATGTAGACTAGGGACACACCCCTGAGACACACACACCTGACTAGGGACACAATAATTCCCTTATACTAACTTGTGAAGTATACAAATGCATCAATTTAGTAATTTGACGATTGGAAATTGCGTCCTTGCGCTTAGGCTACACTGCAACAGGCGTCTGGATTCTGTCTCCCTATGTGGGCAACTCCTCCTTTGCGGGTGTGTGGACTAAGAGGCTGGGCTGGCCAGTTATTGAAGCCATGACTTTTCCGCCTGCTGGAGCGGTATACAGTGCTCATTTCTGAGAACCCGCGTCGTCCTCTGGTGGGCGGGGCTGTGATGAGTGCAGCGCACCTGCCATTCTGATTGAGGGCTTCCCTTGGTTGCTCTCTGTGCCCGCCCACCTCCGACATCTCCTTCCCAGTTTGACAGCTGGGTGCTGGGGTTACGGTTGCGGGCTTGATCAGGCGCCCTTTCCTTACTGTGGGTGTGTGGACCAGGCATGTGAGAGGGGACAGTGACCTGATTATCAGTGCTGCCCATCAGTGCAGCCTCATCAGTGCCACCTATCAGTGCATTTCAGTGCAGCCTCATCAGTGCTGCCCATCAGTGCCCATCAGTGCAGCCCATCAGTGCCCATGCCCATTAGTGCAACCTATCAGTGCCCATCAGTGCAGCCTCATCAGTGGCAGTGCACATCAGTGAAGGAGAAAAAATACTTATTTGCAAAATTTTATAACAGAAACTAAAAAAAAAATTGTTTTATTTCGTTTGGCACCAGGCGTAAGCAATTCCTATTGTCCGACGCTCCAGACATGCAGTTCCAGGCGCCAGGCAGCTTATTTAAAAAGCTGGCTCCTAACTTTTTTAGATGGCTCCTAGATTCAAAGCAAATTTGTCAAGCCCTGCTGTAATACACCTATTGATAAATACATACATATACTACTGAAGATACAGTATGGGTAAATATAAATACACAGATCTGCAGTATATGTGGCATATTTTATTAGCAATTTTGACGTTTTATGCTTAGTATACCAGCAGATTAAGCACTTGCCTACTGGGCACTTAAACCCCCTTCTGGCCCAGACCAATTTTCAGCTTTCAGCGCTGTCACACTTTGAATGACAATTGGTCAATGACAGTGGTCGTACAACACTGTACCCAAATTACATTTTTATCATATTCTCACACAAATAGAGCTTTCTTTTGGTGATATTTAATCACTGCTGGGTTTTTTATTTCTTGCTAAATAAAACGAAAAAAGACCGTCAATTTTGATGAAAAAAAAAACAGTTTCATAGTTTGTTATAAAACTTTTGAAAACAGGTAATTTTTCTCCTTCATTGATGTGCACTGATGAGGCTGCACTGATGGGCACTAATAGGCACTGATAAGGCGGCACTGATAAGGCAGCACTAATGGGCACTGATAGGTGGCACTGATAAGCAATGATAAGGCAGCACTGAGAGGTGGCACTGAGAGGTGGCACTGAGAGGTGGCACTGAGAGGTGGCACTGATGGGTGGCACTGATGGGTGGCACTGATGGTTGGCACTGGTGGACGGCACTAAAGGGCACTGATAGGTGGCACTGAAGGGCACTGATGGGTGGCACTGATAAGTGGCACTGATAGGTGGCACTGATGGGCAATGGTAGGTGACACTGATAGGCAGCACTGATCGGTGGCACTAATTATGATGCATTGATTGGCAGCACTGATGGGTATTGATGGTGGGCAATGGTAGATGGCACTGGTGGGTACTGATAGGTGGCACTGGCAGCTGGCACTGGTGGGCACAAATGAGGCAGCCGCTTGTCTCTGTGTGAGGGACTAATGTCCCTCTGACAGAAGTCGGTGATCGGCTTTTTTTCCCCTCGCGCTGACAGCGTGACAAAAGAAATACAGATTATCAATATTATGTTTACATCACGTGATCAGCTGTCATTGGCTGACAGCTGATCACGTGGTAGGGGCCGGGATCTGTGATCGCCTGATCTCATAGACTCGGTAATCACAGAGCATGCCGTGTGCAATGAAGGCCCACGCTGTAGCCATCTTTCGGCTATAGCGCGGGCGGGAGGTAGTTAAAGTGGAATGGTATACCAATTGCAATTTTGGTCTCCCTATTAGGTACTTTATTTTCATTTGTTCAACCTCTGTTGTATACCTCTGACATAAAAGGGCATCTGATCCCTTGATCCCAAGCATAAAATACATTTTCACAACAACAAGGAGGTCCAAATATGGGTGCAGAAAATTTTATAAACAGGTGTGTTTTTCATTAATTGCATTTATTTTAAGTACAGTAAGAATAATCCATTCCCCAATAATGCAGAATAAAAAACGGGGACATTCTGTAGTGGTGATATAAAAGTAGTATGCAAACCTAAAAATATCTATATATTGTATAGCAAATGTAAGGTCACAAAAAAATCTAATGAAAAAAGAAAACGCAAAATACGCTGATTTTACATCTATATAGAGTAGAGCACGCAAAAAATAAAAGTATCCCTTAGCAAACAATGTTAGTATGTACATAGAGATGGCTAGAAGATACGTTTACCGCTAGAGGTGTTTGGTCACTGCTAGCACCTTGGATGATAAGGGTACTTACCTCATTCTGCGTTGTTTGTCTTTGAGTTTACTGCGTTTGCTGTTGTTGGGAGCTGCCTGATGTACTTGCTGAATGAGATCCTCTATATACCATAGGCATGCACAGTGGGTGTGCCTGCCAACACCCTTATCACTCAGTGCAGAGCTGATTCTCCCTGCTAATATTTCACCAAAGCTACTAAAAAGAACTGTAAAAAATAATAAAAAATGCAATGCAATAGGCTGCGCACACATATGCTATATACAGATATTGCATGGTCACTTAGTATGAACCTATGATAATAAAATGAAGAATGGAAACGGAAACTTGGTGGTGGGAAAGCAATTATCCGGTCAAACAATAACCAGAGCAGCCCATGCAGCTACTATGAAGCCTGGGAGTAGAAGGGGGAATCATTAGAGGGGCTGCTGAGAAAATGTAACATAGAAAATCTGGGTACATGTGAAAATAACACACAACCATCACTGTATTATTAAGGATTGCGAAGGTTTCGGCTGACTCTCTACACCTTGTGACATTTCAATTAAAAAGAACTGACGTCAGACGTGCCCAAGGAGACTTCGGAATTTGTGTCGCTGGTCACAGATTCCCTTTGCAGGCTGTGCAGTAAGGAAAATTTGTTTAGCGATCTTAAGCTGGCCATAGACGGATTGCAATTTAGACGATTCAGCAGAGACAAAGAGGCACAAATAGTGAGGTACATCTCTCTAATGGAACCGTGGATAGCAGTAGAAGCCAACAGAAGTTTCAATTTTTCACCACCCTATCCATAACTAGAAAATGTTTTTAGCTTGACATAAACTTTAACAGGTCATTGATTCAAAAGGAAATGCTAAATATTACAGCAAAGAGAATGCCAAAAATATGTCTCTTCAATATTTGTAGCAAGATAATTTTCCAGAAAGTGTTAATTAATGATTTGTTAATTACATTATTATTTTGAAATATATTTTATGAAATAAATCTTTATTCATCACACACGCAGAACTACATAGGAAAATGAGGAGGTCCATTTCAAAAACAGAGAAAGTCTTACAAAAGGAGAAAGGTTTAACAGGTAACTAATTGCTATGTGTGTAGCAGGCATGTTGTATTGCAATTTCTCCTTTTGGCCACAAGATGGAGACAGAGATGCTGACTGGTCCTTCCAGAAAAACTCAGATACACAGATCATACTGGGAAAATGGGGAAGTGCTGAGGGGATGGAAAGCACTGAGGTAAAAGAAAGAGAGAGTGCTGACAGGAGACAGAGGAAAGGAGATTGCTTAAAAGAGAGGGAGATACCAAGGCTCAAAAAGTCATTGCTGGGACACAGTGACACTTAACAGTAAGGAGAGGAGGAGTGTGTGAGGGGAAGGAACTGAGGTGCCAGAGTAAGGAGAGAGACACACACTGACACCTGTGCCCCAACAGAGGAGGAGGGATATCCTGAAGCCCGGGAAAAGGAGAGATGTAAGGAGAGTGAGAGAATAACGCTGTGAGAGGAATTTCTGTAGCTGTGGGGAGCGAGAGACACACACTGACACCAGAAAGTGTGTGACCTATTATTAAGGAGGGAGAGCTGTCTGAGGAGAGTGGGTTGAGGTACCAGCATCAAGCTAGAAGAGAGAGAGAGGAACATCTAAAGGAGAGAGAGCGATCTAAAAGAGGGAGAGCTGTCTGAGGAGAGCGGGCTGAGGTACCAGCATAAGGCTAAAGGAGAGAGAGACACACACTGGCACCAGAGAGTGTGTGACCTATTATATAGAGAGAAAGCCAAGTCTTTCCAGAGACTGCCAAGAGAGAGAGAATGTGGTGAGGTGACCAGACTGTGTGGTGGAACTCCACCAGAAAGAGAGATAGAGACACGTTTTTCCTGAGACGACCGGGAGAGTGCTGCAAGAAGATAGAGGGGAGCCAGGATCAGTGTCACCCACACGTTTCACCACCGTTAAACTCAGGAACCCTGATCGGTGACCCAAGCATCACCCAGCTCAGTGGAGACAACCCACACTATTTCACGGATCGCCATATCCATCCAGGTATTGGGTCGGCTGCTTCCTCTTCACCTTGCGAGTTTTGCTACCAGTCATCTCGATTGGCTCTCAGAAGGGGATCCAGTGCCTTACAACATCACCAGGAGCATCAGAAGCCTGAACCAGCACCTGGGATTATCATTGTGTTATCATACAGAGGATTGGTGAGAGGGTGCAAACTCAACATCCTTCTTGACACCATACTGACAATGCATGCAGACACCAATTTCCCTTTTTAGTGTCACGGGATGCTTGTTTGGAGCTGCCATCTCTAGTAGTTTAAAAAACAAACGAATACAGCGCTGATAAAATAAACCACACCATAAAAAAAGTGAGAAATAAATATATATTACCACGATAAAAATGATATACACTTTTAAATAATCCCCCCCCCCCCCAAATTTTTTTTTACCACTAACTGGGCTAGCACAGTTGAAATAATAACTGCTTGCAAATAGTCCCAAAGTAAATATTTGCAAGCAGTTATTATTTCAACTGTGCTAGCCCAGTTGGTGGTAAAAAAATTTTTTTATGGGGATTATTTGAAAGTGTATATCATTTTTATCGTGGTAATATATATTTATTTCTCACTTTTTCAGCAATTGGGTAGCACCAACGGTTTATATATTTTTTTGCAATTTGCACTTCACTTATATGGCATTCTGGCAATTAGCAGCTAATTTGTGTATTGCACCTATTATTTACTTTTCATGGTATTTGTGTTTTAGCAATAATTGCATATATTAATATTTTTTGTAAATTGCACTAGATGCGTAGTATATTGGCAATTATCAGTTGATTTGTGTATTGCATTCTACTATCATCATCATTCACTGTTTATCATTGCACGCAGCACTTTATATTTAGTCTATTTATGGTGTGGTTTATTTTATCAGCGCTGTATTAGTTTGTTTTTTTATTTTTCAAGTATTAGTACTTTTTTTACAGCACCGATAATATTTATTTGATCTATTTGTCCCCAGCGCTGCTTCTTTCACATAGTATCTCTAGTAGTTTGCCCTTTTAAATCTCTACCTAACCTAGAGGATTACTGCTACATGCAAGCTTGTTTAAACCTACTCTTTTAAAACAATGGCCCCACCATTTTCTAGCAAAAAACACTATTTTTTTTCACCTCAGGACCTGTGCTTACTGTACTTGTGTAACCCTTTTCTTTTTGTTGTGTGTTTGCCTCTCAAAGGTGTTTGCGGCTCTGAAGGAGCTGAAAAGTTAACAAGTCTTCTCTCCTCCCTCTCAGCACCTGTGTTAAGGGCATATAGATTACTGCCTCTTCTTTACCTGCAGTTGCTAAACATTAAAGGTTGTCGTTTCTAATGTATTAGTTATTTGTAGCAAGGTTTAACAGTGTTGTAAGTTTCCATATACTTTAAACCGTGCTAATATATTCAACTTGTTTATCACTACCAGCGCTGTGTCTATTTTTGATGATAATCCACAGCCAGGGTAACGGTCCGCATATGTCCTTAAGGCTGGGTTCACACTGGTCCGACAAACGCTCCGACATTGGGAGCTCATGTCGCATGACGTGTGAAATGTAATGTTTCCCTATGGGAGCCGTCCTAACTGGTCCGACACAAGTCGTTCCGACTTTAGAAATGCTCCCTGTACTACTTTGGTCCGACTTTGATCCTACTTCAGCCTATTGACTATCATTGAAGTCGGATCAAAGTCGGATTGCCGTCTCGCATGATCCGACTTCGGCACGCGACTTGTGCTCAGATGATCTTGAGGGGGAACTCCGCGCCAAATTTTAAATAAAAATCCGGCATGGGTTCCCCCTCCAAGAGCATACCAGGCCCTTGGGTCTGGTATGGACCTTGAGGGGAACCCCCTACGCCGAAAAAGCGGCGTGCGGGGGTCCCCCCAATCCATACCAGACCCTTATCCGAGCACGCAGCCCGGCCGGACAGGAATGGGGGTGGGGACGAGCTGGCGGCCCCCCCCCTCCTGAACCGTACCAGGCCGCATGCCCTCAACATGGGGGGGTTGTTGCCTTGGGGGAGGGGGGCGCGCTGCGGCCCCCCCCCACCCCAAAGCACCTTGTCCCCATGTTGATGAGGACAAGGGCCTCTTCCCGACAACCCTGGCCGTTGGTTGTCGGGGTCTGCGGGCGGGGGGCTTATCGGAATCCGGGAGCCCCCTTTAATAAGGGGGCCCCCAGATCCCGGCCCCCCACCCTATGTGAATGAGTATGGGGTACATCGAACCCCTACCCATTCACCCAGGGAAAAAGTGTCAATTTAAAAAAAAACACTACACAGATTTTTAAAGTAATTTATTAGACAGCTCCGGGGGTCTTCTTCCGACTTCGGGGGTCTCTCCGGTTCTTCTCCGCGCTCTCCGGGTCTTCTGCCGGGCTCCTCCTCTCTCTTCTGCCGCTCTTTTGTTAAAGAGGAGGAGCCCGGTCTGCTGCCTTCTTCTCTTCGGGGGTCTCTCCGGTTCTTCTCCGCGCTCTCCGGATCTTCTGCCGGGCTCCTCCTCTCTCTTCTGCTCTTTTGCCGCTCTTTTGCTAAAGAGGAGGAGCCCGGTCTTCAATCTTCTGCCTTCTGCCCTCTTCTCCTGATGTTGACACGACGCTCTCTGGGGCTGGAATGCACTCTGAGCGCTCCGCTCTGACTTATATAGGTGGTGACCACGCCCCCTTATGCCGTCACAGTCCCTGGGCATGCTGGGATTGTGACGTTTTAGGGGGCGTGGTCATCACCCGATGACCACGCCCCCTAAAACGTCACAGTCCCAGCATGCCCAGGGACTGTGACGTTTTAGGGGGCGTGGTCACCGCCTATATAAGTCAGAGCAGAGCGCACAGAGAGCATTCCAGCCGGGGAGAGCGCCGTGTCAACATCGGAAGAAGAGATGAAGAGAAGAAGCGGTGAGACAGCGGCGACAAGACAGCGGCAGCAGACCGGGCCCCTCGCTGGCAATAGAGCTGGAAGAAGATAGCGGCGGGGCCCGGGAGAAGAGGCGGAACACCGGGAGAAGTCGGAAGAAGATACCCGAGCTGCCCAATAAATTAATTTTGAAACCTGTGTACTGTGGTTTTTTTTTATTGACACTTCCCTAGGTGAATGGGTAGGGGTACCATGTACCCCATACTCATTCACATAGGGTGGGGGGCCGGGATCTGGGGGCCCCCTTATTAAAGGGGGCTCCTGGATTCCGATAAGCCCTCCGCCCGCAGACCCCGACAACCAACGGCCAGGGTTGTCGGGAAGAGGCCATTGTCCTCATCAACATGGGGACAAGGTGCTTTGGGGTGGGGGGCCGCAGCGCGCCCCCTCCCCCAAGGCACCAACCCCCCCATGTTGAGGGCATGCGGCCTGGTACGGTTCAGGAGGGGGGGGGGGGGCGCTCGCTCGTCCCCACCCCCATTCCTGTCCGGCCGGGCTGCGTGCTCGGATAAGGGTCTGGTATGGATTGGGGAGGACCCCCACGCCGTTTTTTCGGCGTAGGGGGTTCCCCTCAAGGTCCATACCAGACCCAAGGGCCTGGTATGCTCTTGGAGGGGGAACCCATGCCGGTTTTTTATTTAAAATTTGGCGCGGAGTTCCCCCCTAAGATTCATACCAAACACAGTGCCGGCATTGGCGGGGATCCAAGTCGGATCCCCGTTCATTGAAAGTTGGACACATGCCGGCTTCATGTCGCAGGGCAAAGTCGGATCCAAAGTAGGACGGCTGTCGTGTCGCACCAGTGTGAACCCAGCCTAAATGTGTTTGCAGTAATTCTATTTAACCAGGTGTGTCAGAGGGGCTGAGGTCATTCTTGGAGTTAAGGCAGAGATCAGAGAATCCAAATTCACCAAGCGGCTCCTTTCATTTCACTGGGTTTTGAAAAATTGATGATAAGTGCTATGTTGTTTTAGGATCCTTTAACTAGTTTCCCTCAAGTGCATGTTTTTTTTATTTTTGCACATGTTAAAATTAGCATTTTGCAATTTTTTTCATAGGTTGCACAATATTTGCGCAATTGTTTATTAAATGCATATTTTCAAGAAAAAATACACTAAGGCCCCATTCACACTTGTGCAACTTAAAAATTGTGCAATTTCCATTGCGGTTTTACCCTGTGACTTGATGCGACTTTGATGCGCTTTTGAGGCGACTTTGGATAAGTGTGAATATGTTATGACTTTGGCTTTGACCAATGTGATAGTTTTGTTTGTGCTCTACACAGTCGTTAGACATGTACAGAATGGAAAAATTAGTTTAGCCCTGGTCCATACTGAATGCAACTTTGAAATCATACTGCTTCACTTAACCGGTTCCCGACTGGCGCACGCCGATGTACGTCGGCAGAATGGCACGGCTGGGCATATGGGCGTACCTGTACGTCCCTTTGAATTTGCCGCCGTGCCATGACGTGCGCGCCACCCGGGAGCTCCGTGAGTCGGGTCGCGGGTCCTGCAGGCTTGATGTCCGCGGGGATACCCACGATCGTCTCACAGAGAAGAAGAACGGGGCGATGCTAATGTAAACAAGCATCTCCCCGTTCTGCCTAGTGACAGTGTCACTGATCATAGCTCCCTTTGATTGGGAGCTATGATCAGTGATGTGTCACAGCTAGCCCATCCCCCCTACAGTTAGAACACATCCCTAGGACACACTTAACCCCTACAGTGCCACCTAGTGTTAAAACCTTCACTGCCAGTCACATTTAAACAGTAATCAATGCAATTTTCATCGCACTGATCGCTGTATAAATGTGAATGGTCCCAAAATCACGCCAAAATTGTCCGACATGTCCGCCATAATGTTGTAGTCATGATAAAAATCGCTGATCGCTGCCATTACTAGTAAAAAAAAATTTATAAAAATGCCATAACACTATCCCCTGTTTTGTAGACGCTATAACTTTTGCGCAAACCAATCAAACGCTTATTGGGATTTTTTTACCAAAAATATGTAGAAGAATACGTATCGGCATAAACTGAGGAAAAAAATGTTTTTTTATATATTTTTGGGGGATATTTATTATAGCAAAAAATAATGGGTATTAAACTAACCATGAATTATGGACATAGAATTAATGCGCTCACTCCACTGTATGCAGGGTTACCTCACAAATGTGGTGCAGTTGCAGTTTACATATGCGTATGCATCCTATGCTACTTTTGCATTTGAAGGTGTGTGCAGAGTGAGGGGGTTACGTTTTAATGTTTTTATTTCAATTTTATTATAATTCAAATTTTTTCACTTTTTTATTTAAAATATTTTCATTTAATGTTATTGCTATCACAAAGGGGACTAACAAGCCCCTTATGTGATAGTATCGGGCAGATTATAGGTACTCTCTATGGGGGTAGACCCCTGATGTCACCCTTCCCTTGACCTCTATTGTAGCTCATGCTTGATCATGCAGACCATGCTTGATTAGCTGCTTCCCCGGCTACAGCTCTGAAACCAGAAACACTCAGAGATGAGTGCTTACGACTTCATTGATGTTCCCTGATGTTCCCTGATTCCCTCCTGCTGGATATTCTGAGACTGTTTGTTGTGGTCACAAGCTGTTGGCAAAAGTGGGAGAGACCGGGAACCACTGAATGGGGACGCTCCACAACACCCACACTATAAAAGTGATCAGGTAGTTTTATAGCCACCTGGTTCATTCTTACATGACAGCCCAGAACCAGTTGAACAACTTACAGTAGTAGAAAGCTCACTGCATCTTTTATAGCTATGAGCTTGTTTTAAACCCTTCAATATCTTGATAGATACTGTATATGATATGTACATTATCTCACAATAGTTAGTTGACCCCTCACATTTTTGTAAACATTTTATTACATCTTTTCATGGATGTGGAAGTTGAGTACGACCTGGACCAAATCAGGGTACTGTTGGAGTGGCAGGGAGAGATGTGTGCTTTCAGGAGGAAGAGGTATGCCTAGCTGAAGGGGTTACTGCCAGGGTGATTCCACTGAAAGTGGAGGGAGAGATTGTTGAGAGGCAGCAATCATCGAGGGCCCAGGAGAGGGGCTTAGGATCGGTTGGGAAAGACTCCCCTGGGGCTTGTGCCCCCCTGTTTCCTTCTACGCTGACATAGCTTAGTGAAGAATGGATCTGGAAATGCAAATAAGAGCTAATGATGAGCCGAACACCCCCCCCCCCCGGTTTGGTTCGCACCAGAACATCCAAACAGGCAAAAAATTCTGAAGAACACACGAACACCGTTAAAGTCTATGGGACACAAACATGAAAAACCAAAAGTGCTTATTTTAAAGGCTTATATGCAAATTATTGTCATAAAAAGTGTTTGGAGACCTGGTCCTGCCCCAGGGGACATGTATCAATGCTAATTTTTTTTTTTTAAACAGACTTTTTTTGGGAGCAGTGATTTTTTTATTGCTTAAAGTGAAACAATAAAAATGAAATATTCCTTTAAATATCATGCCTGGGGGGTGTCTATACTAAGCCTGTAAAGTGGCGCATTTTTCCCATGTTTAGAACCACAGCAAAATTACTTTTCTAAAGGAAAAATTGTCATTTAAAACTTATCGTGGCTGTAATGAATTGTCGGGTCTCGGCAATATAGATAAAACTCATTGGAAAAAAAGGGAATGGGACGACCCCCCCAGTCCATTACCAGGCCCTTTGGCGGGGTCCCCCCAAAATCTATACCAGACCCCTCAGGTTGGATTTTAAGGGGAATCCTGTACCAAAATTTAAAAAAAAATGGCGTAGGGTCCCCCCCAAATCCATACCAGACCCTTATCCGAGCATGCAACCTGGCAGGCCGCAGGAAAAGGGGGGACGAGAGAGCGCCCCCCCTCCTGAACCGTACCAGGCCACATGCCCCCAACATGGCGAGGGTGCTTTGGGGTCTGACCCTCATCCCCACAACCCTTGCCCGGTGGTGTATGCTTATTGGAATCTGGAAGCCCCCTTTAACAAGGGGACCCCCAGATCCCAGCCCCCTATGTGAATTGACAACGGTGTACATTGTACCCCTACTATTTCACAAAAAAAGTGTCAATAATGTTAAAGACAAGAGACAGCTTGAGACAAGTCCTTTATTAAAAGATAAAAAAATAAAAATGTCTCACGATGTAAATCCACGCTGCCTGTTACCAATTCACATGGGGGGGCTAGGATCTGGGGGTCCCCTTGTTAAAGGGGCTTCCAGTTTCCGATAAGCCCCCTGCCCGCATACCCCCACAACCACCAGGCAAGGGTTGTGGGGAATGAGGCCCTTGTCACCATCAACATCGGGACAAGGTGCTTTGGGGTCAGACCCCAAAGCACCCTCCCAATGCTGAGGGCATGTGGCCTGGTACAGTTCAGGAAGGGGGGTGCGCTCTTTCACCCCCCTCTTTTCCTGCGGCCTGCCAGGGTGCGTGCTTGGATAAGGGCCTGGTATGGATTTTGGGGGGCCCTATGACATTTTTTTTATTTTGGCACAGGGTTCCCCTTAATTTCCAGACCCGAAGGGCCTGGTATGGATTTTGGGGGGACCCTCACACAGTTTTTTTTTTTTTTGGTTCAGGGTTCCCTTTAATATTCATACCAGACCCAAAAGGCCTGGTTATAGTTATGGACAGGGGGGGGGGGGGGGGCTTTTTTTCAATGAGTTTGTCCGAGACCCAACAATTTATTACAGCCGCGATCAGTTTTGAATTACTTTTTTCCTTTAGAAATGTAATTTTGCTGTGGTACTGTTCTAAACACGGGAAAACTGCCACTTTACAGGCATACTATAGACACCCTCAGGCACAATATTTAAAGGAATATTCATTTTTATTGTTTCACTTTAAGCATTATTAAAAGCACTGCTCCCGAAAAAACTTCCATTTTTAAATGTTTTTTTTGCATTGATACATGTCCCTTGGGGCAGGACCCAGGTCCCCAAACACTTTTTATGACAATAATTTGCATATAAGCCTTTAAAATTATCACTTTTGGTTTTTCATGTTAGTGTCCCATAGACTTGAATGGTGTTCCACGGCTTTTGGTGAACAGGCAAACACCCGATGTTCGAGTCAAACTTACGTTCAAATCAAACATCGGGCTCATCCCTAATAAGAGTTATCAGAGGCTCAGATTTTTCTTAGGGCAGTTGCCGACCACTATTGATGAAGATAAGTTTGAGACCTGAATGAGTCAGGCCATTCAGGCTATGGAGGAATGGAGTGTTCCAGAGGCTGTTAAACGACAGCGGCTCAGTGAGAGTCTTCGAGGGCCTGCTGCTGATGTAATCCATAACTTGAGAATGGGAAAGAGAACTTGTATTGCTATGGACTACATAGATGCTTTGTATGCTGTATTCAGAAGAGTGGAAACAACTGCCGACCTGATGTATACACTTAATCACACTCATCAATAGAAGGGAGAGAGCCTCTCTGGGTACATCTCCCGAGTTGATAGAATGTTGCATCAGATTATCCTTAAAAGGTGCATCGATCCCAAGGATGCTGCTCAAGCTCGTTTAGATTGGGTCTTGCAAGGGGCCCGACCGAACCACCCTATTGTCCTAAAGTTATTATTGAAAAGAACCAAGGTGGTACCCACGTATCCTGAATTGATAAGAAGTACGGGAAGAGGAAGCTCTATTGGAGGAAAAGAGTCAAGGAACGAGAGAATTGAGCTCTATTGCTGCTAAGAGGGAGAAAGTAGATGGCCGAACTGTTCATGTAGGTTTCTCAGATGAGGACAGTGAGACTGAGTCAGAGCAGGCTGGGCTGGCCGTCCCTGATACTAACAAGCAGGTTGTTGAACTCGGATCAGCTGAGCTGATGACCCTGGTAGCTCAAGCCCCAACTCAGATGTATCATACTCTAATGCGAATAATGGAAACCCAAGCAAAGGTCCAAGAACAAAGATTCCACCAAGGGGGGTCAAAGCTTTCCCGAGTGCAAGAAAATAAATGTTATAACTGTCGAGAAGTTGGACACTTCCGGATGAGTGCCCCAAGGCTGGAATCAGCCCTTGATTACTCACAGAAGTTTTAAAAGCTTTACAGAAACTGCTTTTCCAAGAGCCGGCGGGAAACTTCAAGGGACCTCAGTGAAGGAGCTAGTTGAGAGTACCGAGGGAAAACCACGCTCCAAATCTAAGAAAGAATCAACGAAGAAAAAAAAGGAAAGGAAGGAAGGAAAGACGGACACGGGAAATCAATGCACACCTTTCTGATCGAGTTGTTAAACAGACTCCACCACCCTCAAAGAAGCTGATTAGGGCCCAAACTATAGAGTCACCAACTGGAAATCCTACCAAAGGGTAGGACCTTCCTTGATAGTCTCGATACAACTGGAAGGTGTTAATACTCAAAGTTTGCTGGATACAGGAGCCCAAGTGACTTTGCTGTATTGGAACTTCTACAACAAGTACTTAAAGCACATCCCTTTGTGTAAACTCGAAAACTTAGAGATTTGGAAGATAGGTCCCCAAAAGTGCCCATATGACGGGTATATCCCTATCAAGATAACCTTTGATACTTCCTTGGCGGGAAAGCCGGAAACTTTTGACACTTTGGCTGTTGTCTGTCCTTGACCTGGGGCAGGTCGCAATTCTTTGCTGACAGGCACCAACACCAATCTGGTGAGGAGATTACTCATGCCACTTTTCAGCATGAGCTGCAGGAAAAGCAGGCCCCCACAGAAGGGGTAGGAAGACTATGGTGGTTGGGTACACAAGAAAAGGTGTTGCAGCCTGGTGAAAGCACTTGCATGAAGGCCACTGTTAGGCTATCACAGGATCAACTGGGTCCCTATGTGGTGGTAGAAGCTGATGCACTAGAGGAGGATAGCAGAATAGAACTGGTACCTGAGATTGTACCCACTAGGGCCTTACTGAGAAGAGGGGGAAGAATCTCTGTCAGTGTGAGGAATGTCACCAACCATCCAATCAGCCTGAAGCCTTGTATGGTGATTGAGAAAGTAAGTGCTGCTTCCCCGGTGACAGGGGATCATTTAATCCGGAAGAAAAATGGAAGAGAGACCACTGTCCAGTGCCCAAATCTGTTTCCCAGATGAGAAGAGAGGATTAAAGCTCAGTTAGCTAGATGGGAGAAAATGTTCTCCAAGAATGACTTTGATGTGGGCTCCGCCAAGAGTGCTCAACACCGAATTTGGCTGAGTGAAGATAAACCCTTCCAAGAAAGAGCTAGATGAATCCCTTTGTGTGACCTGGAGGATCTTCGGGAACAGTTGGCTGAACTGAAGAAATCGGGGGTCATTAGGGAATACAGGAGCCCTTATGCCTCCCCTATTCTGGTCGTGAGAAAGAAAAATGGGTCCCTCCTTATGTGTATTGACTATTGAACTTTGAATTGGAGGACTATCCCAGATCAGTACACAACTCCCCATATAGAAGAGGCTCTGCAATGCCTATCGGGAGCTAAATGGTTCAGTGTGCTAGATCTGAAGAGTGTATATTATTAGATACCCATGCATGCGGATGATCGAGAGGAGACAGCCTTCATCAGTCCTCTAGGATTCTTTGAATTTGACCGCATGCCACAGGGGTTAACAGGGGCCCCCGCCAACTTCCAGAGACTGATGGAGAACACAGTGGGCTACATGAACTTGACAGAAGTGCTGATGTATCTGGATGACATAATTTTGTTTGGCAAAACGTTGGAGGAGCCTGATTGGAGAAAGTCTTCCAATGACTACACACCGAGGGGCTGAAGTTGTTGTTAGAGAAGTGTCAATTCTATCAGACCTCAGTCACGTACCTCGAACATGTAGTTTCAGCCGAGGGAGTAGCCACTGACCCTCAGTTGTTGGAGGCTGTTACCTCCTGTCCCTGCCCAAGCACCGCCACTGAATTGAGGTTGTTTTTGGGCTTCTGCTCCTACTATGGATGATTTGTAAAGAATTGTGCGCAGATTGCCAAGCCTCTGAATGAGTTATTGCAGAAGCAGACAGAAGGGGACCTGCAGAGGGCTCACTCTGGAGGTCCAAGGAAGCCCCGGGAGTCTATTCAAGAACAATGGACAGCAAGGTGTGAAAGAGCCTTTGAACGCCTCAAGGGGACCCTTATTGAAGTGCCTGTGTTGGCCTATGCCGATCCCAACAAACCTTATGAATTACATGTGGATGCTAGCAGAGATGGCCTAGGGGGAGTGTTATAACAGGAGTCGGAAGGAAAGCTTCATCCAGTAGTTTATGTGAGTCACAGCCTCACTCCCCCTGAGAAGACTTATCTGGTACACAAATTAGAGTTCTTGGCCCTCAAGTGAGCTGTAGTAGACAAGCTATGGGATTACCTATATGGGGCTACGTTTGTGGAGAAAATGAATAATAACCCTCTGACTTACTTGCTGTCCACTGCCAAGCTGGATGCCACTGGGCATCGGTGGTTGGCCACTCTGTCTGAGTTCCGGATCAGTTTGAAATATCAGCCGGGGGTGGGAAACCACGATGCTGATGCTCTTTCTTGAAGACCTTACACCACAGATACTGATCAGAAGAGCTGGGTCCATTGTGCGTAGTCAAGAACTGCGTCAATTAACTAGAGAAGACATGAGAAGAGATCAACATGAAGATCCATTGGCTAGCCTTCGAAAGAAATCCTTGTCGGTTCGGAATCCCAAGATGCTGTTAAATAGTTCCTTTGAGGGAGCTAAGGTGGCCCATAAAGAATGGGAACGAATGAGGTTGGAAGATGGAGTCGTATACCGGTAAGGCCCATCTGAGGAACCAGAGGGTGTTCGTCAACTGTTCCTCCCTGAGAAAGATCGATTGATAATGTTGGCTACTCTTCACAATGACCATGGCCATTTAGGTCCAGATAGAACCTTCAAGCTGGTAAGGGATGGATTCTATTGGCCGTCCATGAGAGCTAAAGTAGAAAGTTACTGTCGTTCTTGCATCAGGTGCATTCAGAGAAAAACTTTGCCGAACAAGGCAGTCCCAATAGGCCATCTACAGAGTCAGGGACCAATGGAGTTGGTGTGCATTGACTGCTTGTGTTTGGAACCTGACCTGAGTGAGCGGAGTAATGTCCTGGTTGTGACAAATCATTTTACCCGTTATGCTCAGGCTTTCCCCACCAGAGATCAGCAAGCCCGTACTGTAGCCAAGACCTTGGTCGAGAAGTTTTTCATTCATTATGGGCTGCCTCAGCACCTACACTCGGATCAAGGATGGGACTTTGAGAGTAAGCTCATCCGAAGATTGTGTGAACTGTTGAGTATCCAAAAATCAAGTACTCCTTACCATCCTCAGGGGGATCCACAGCCTGAACGTTTTAACCATACACTGTTAAACATGTTAGGAACTTTTCCGCTGGAGGAGAAGCAACATTGGGGAGATCACATTGCTGCAGTGGTTCATGCTTACAATAGCACAGTGAATGATTCGTACAGGATACTTCCCCTACCGGCTGATGTTTGGAAGAAAAGCTTGCTTGCCGGTGGATCTGGCCTTTGGAGCATCATTGGATCATACATCTCAGGCTTCCTACCGAGGGTATGTCGACAGACTTGGAAAGAACCTAAAGACTGCTTATGAGAAAGCTAAGGAAGCATCTACCACCAGGGAACAGAGAAACAAGAAATCTTTCTTATGATACAGTAAAGTGATTTCCCAGGTAGTGTTCTGTCTTCGGGGACCAAAGACTCAAGTGGGGGGAGGATGTGGACTACAGTCATAATATTGTGCAATTCCCCATCAGTCTTCACCTATAGACATATTCCTCTAGTGCTGGGCGCCAGTGACTGCCAGCATATCTGTGAGCCCGACCAAAACGATTGTGGCACTAGTAGTCTTTCAGAACGGCGATTCTGTTGTGTGACATTACATCTGGACTACACATCCCAGGGATCCTTACTACAATCCAAGGAGACTCCTGGGAGGAACTATAAAAGAGTCAGGAGATCGGCCCCACGCTCTCTTCTTCCTGGGCCTTGCCAAGTGCACATCTCCCTGTGTGGGAAGAGAGGCTGCAGCCTACTGCGTAGTGGTCGAGTGATTCCAACCCTGCCTGTTGTTCGTCAGACATCTATGTGGCCACCCTTCCAGCAGATCTGCACTACAGTCGCCCGCACCCAGCAGCTGTGGGTCATCGTTGGTCACTTTGCTGAAGGACTCTCTTCCCCAAGTTGCTGTCTGCAAGGCGTTATCCGGTCTAGTCACTGGTGAGAGGGCAATCACCCATCTTTTGCAATCCTTCCCTGCTACTTTATCTGAACACTGTGTACAGGCACCTTTACCTTAGGAACACTTTACTGTAATTCTGTTAGGAACACTGTGCATAGACACCTTTACCTAAAACCACTTCAAGGAGTATCACTAGCCAGTTTAAGCCTTTCGGCTTACTATCACATCACTGTGCCTTATTGGATACAATCTAATGATCTCCAACTGCTGGTGAAGACTATCAGGCTTGCATCTTGCACATTGCTGTTATTACCATTTAAAGGGCCCTATTCTATCCCTATTCTGTCTGATCTCTCATTAGGATATAAAGGTTGAATAGGCCAGCCTGGGGTTCCCCTTTAGTGTATGACTGCCTGTCCTAGATAGCTTACCCATTACTGTCCTTACAGGTTATGCTCCAGGTGGTACTTCATTGTACATATATGTAAATTATGCTTTTGTGCTGTTGAACTGTTTATAAGCTGTCTTGTCGGGAAATTATTCTCCCGAGTCTGGGCTGTTATCCATAACTTGGTTGGCCAATTACCCTCCTTTGTGTATCAATATCACGTTACTTCAGTAAAAGCTTAGATAATATAAACATATTTGACTTGTGTGACGTGTCATTTAAAGGTGTTGTAAAAGATGTCTGAACCCAAAGTGTCAGGTGGGTTGGCATGTCGGGTCATGGAATGGAGGGTCATGGCGATGCAGAAGAACAGGTAAATCCAAACAATCCTCAAGGGGCCATGCTACAATCATTAGACCAGGTATTGGTAATTTTGACAGTGTGGGCAGGTGCCAAGTCCTGCTGGAAAATTAAATCAACATCTCCATAAAGCTGATCAGTGTTGTTTGGTACCTTATATTGCATTTTGCTTTTTCTGTGCTCTTTACCCCCTCCCCATCCCTCCCACCCCATCCCTCCCCCACCCCCCCCCCTGACACCCTCCCATGTACTGGTTTATTTGCCCATCCTTCCTCCCTCCCCCCCTCTCCATACCACTCTAGGTTACCCCTCCGGGCTTTTTTAATGGCCGACCCATACCCCTCAACCCTTCCATACCTCCCCCCTCCCCCCCCCCCTCTCTCCCCCACACCCACTCCCTCCCTCCCCCTCCACTTTCAAAAAAGAAAAAACTTACTATAAACACGCTCCATCTCAAACCTACTTCCATTTACCGTGTCCCCAAACCATCCCCGCTCCATTTGTGTAAATATTAATACAACTAATTCAAATTATACCCCTTTAATAAACATTAGTTTTTCGCAGTGTATCCCCTCTATTTCTTAGGTAATTGATCTTTCTTGTCCTCCAGCCATGCTAACGCTTTCGCAGGGGACTCAAAAAACTGGCTACCCCCTAGCGCATTTATCCACAACTTAGCTGGATAAAGAAGGGCGTATGAGACATTATATCTCTGGAGGCTACGCTTCACCCCCAGAAACTCAGCTCTGCGTTTCTGAAGGTCCGGTGAGAAATCGGGGAATATTGATATCCTTATATCTTTATACAGGATCTTCCCCATCTCACGAGCTTTACGTAAGAGTTTTATTTTATCCTTGTAGTTCAAAAATTTAACTAAAAACGGTCTTGGGGGGTTTCCCGGTGCGGGGGGCCTGAACGGGACTCTATGTGCCCTTTCTATAGAAAATTGCTGCGTAAATGTTTCACCTCCAAATACCCCCAACACCCAATTCTCCAAAAATACAATAGGGTCCAGACCTTCACTCCCCTCAGGGAATCCCACCACTCTAACATTGTCCCTGCGAAGTCTATTTTCCATTTCATCGACTTTCCCTGCAAGCTTTTCCATTTTTTCCCTCCAGATCTTTGCTTCTTGTTTCATAGGGAGTAAATCATCCTCTATTAGGCTTATTCTCTTTTCCGCTTCTGTCACCCTTTCAGTTGTCATCTTAAGATCCTGGCGTACTAGGGTCAGCTCCTCTTTAATGCCCTTCATTTGCTCTCCCAGTGTTCCCAATGAGTGGTTACATGCGCTTATTGCCAGGAAAATATCCTTTAGAGAGGGTTCTCCTTCCACTGTGGGGGTTGGGGCGGCTGGTGCCTCTATTTCCCTGCTGACGGCTCCTGAGCCTTTTGTAGAAAGATTCTTTGTATTGGGGTTGCCTACAGACTGTCCCGCATGACCCTGGCTTTTCCTATCCGTTACTGATTTGATCGGTGCTTGTTGTCCACCCTTATTTGGGGTATGTTCTGCTGCCAGGACCAATTTCTCTAATTTAGCGGATGCTGCCACCACCGCAGCTGTTGCCCCTGCCACAGTAAGATGTGGGCCTTTTTCCTTCTCCTTGTCTTTGGCTGACCTCAAGGATTGGGTTCCCATATTTTCCTGGCTAGGATGCTCCTCTCCCTTTCTTCTCCCTGTCATGTTGGTTTTCCCCGGGTTGTCTTGTTCTCCTCTTATATGTTAATACTCCAGAACTCACAGTCCCTCTTCTCTGTTACAGGTCACCCAGGGTCCCCTAATACAGCCCCTCACAGTTCCCAGCAGTAAGGGGGTCAGAACAGTCCAGGAGACAATAGGGGAAATCAGCTCAGTGTCTCTCTTAAATACTACAGGGGGGTGCTTTAAACCGGTTGTTAGACAGGGGTCAGCCTAGGGATCAGCCTGGAGAGAGACTTCACATTAAGTAGAGGGTATATTACACTATATAAAGACATAAAGGATATGGATAATGGAAATTGTATAGATGATATTATAACTAAGCACTGAGGTAGATATGATAGGGAAATATGTATTTTTTCCATTTTTTTTTTTCTCTCTTTTTTTTTTTTTTTTTTTTTGTTGTTCTTGGATATAATTCACGGAATAAGGAGAAATACTCCCATACCTGGTCACTGGGGCTTGGTGGGGTTCTTTCTTTTTTTTTTTTTTTCTTTTCTTGCTTTTTGCAGTGATAACCTTAATTGCAAATAGGTAATGGGAATAAAGATTGGCTCATGGAACGTTAGGGGACTGGGTACTCCCCTAAAGAGAGCACAGGTATTCGATTTGCTAGACGCACTTAGAGTGGATGTTGCCTGCCTGCAGGAAACGCATCTGACCAGGGAGACAAAAGTAATTATTAAGAACAAGAAATTTCAGAATCAGTACCATGCGATACACTCCTCTTATTCGAGGGGGGTGGGAGTGCTGATTAGGAAAGGGATTGTGTTTTCCTGCAGACAGAGCAATATAGATGAAGGGGGCCGATATGTTTTTCTGCACTGCACGATAGGGAACCAGGAATGCATAATAGCAAATATCTATAACCCACCACCTTTTAAATTGGAAATTTTATATAGCCTGCTGGAGTTTATGATAGACAAACCGAGGATCCCTGTCATTGTAGTGGGGGATTTTAATGTAGTAATAAATAAAGAATTAGATAAATTTCCCCCAGGAAAAGCGGGACAGAGCCCATGTGGGATTCGAATGGGACAGTTTCTGGAAGAGGCCGGGCTGATAGACCTGTGGAGAGTGAGAAATCCTAGGGTACAACAGTTCTCGTGTCACTCTAGTACCCACGCTTCTCTGTCAAGAATAGATTTAGTTTTGGGAAATGACATGGCCGCTCTATTGGTTAGGGATATAACCTATCACCCAAGAGGAATCTCGGACCACACACCGGTGACAGTTATGTTGGATATCGGGATAAGGAAACAGTGGGGTACCTGGAAGCTGAACCCAGTGTGGCTCGAGATTCTTGAGGACCCGAAGGAAACTATGGCAAAAATGAGAGAATTTATAGTGCTAAACGAGGGCTCAGTAGCAAGAGGGGTGATGTGGGATGCGTTGAAGGCATACATGAGGGGAATATTGATCCAGCAGATATCAAGAGTTAAGAGAGCATCAAAGGCGGTGGAGGAGAAGGCTAGAGATGAGATCCTAGTAGCAGAAAGGGAGCTAGTGGGAAATCCATCCCCGGAAAAATATCAAAGGTGGGAAAACAAGCAATTATTATATAAAGAGGTAATGTCTAGGAAAACCGAAAATAAAAGAGCATTCCAAAAACATATAATGTTTGGAGAGGGGGAAAGAGTAGGGAAGATATTAGCCCATATTGCTAAAGTGGATGCCCCCCCCCCAATAATTCCTGCCATCAGTAATAGGGAAGGTGAAATTATACATCAACCAGATAAAATAAATGAAATATTTAAGAAATATTATGAAGAGCTATATAAATCCCAGGGGCCAGTGGCAGGAGAGAAAATGGAAAGATTCTTTAGGAAAATAGAACTGCCCTCCCTGTCAGAGCTCGAGATTGAGACCCTGGAGGCCCCAATCGCATTAGAAGAGGTCAAAGCCGCCGTAAAACAACTGACTAATCAGAAATCTCCGGGTCCGGATGGTCTCCCGGCAGAGATATACAAAAAATACGGGGAGATATTGATACCGGAACTTCTCAAGGTGCTTGAGGGGGCATACCAGGAAGGGAGGCTGCCCGAATCAATGACGGAGGCCACAATTATAATGATACCAAAGGAGAGGAAGGATCCCTTGGAACCTGGATCGTATAGGCCTATTTCCCTACTGTGCTCAGATGTAAAAATCCTGGCAAAAATTTTGGCCATTAGGCTCCAAAAGATAATCCATAGCTTAGTTCAACCGGATCAAACAGGTTTCATCCCCCAAAGGTCAACAAGTGAGAATATAAGGAGGCTATTTCTGAACCTGCAGATCCCAACAGAAAATATGGGTTCTAGAGCTGTCATGATGCTGGATGTAGGGAAGGCTTTTGATAGTCTTGAATGGGGATTTATCTGGCAGGTTATGAAGGTGTATGGCTTCGGACCTTCATTTAGGAGGTGGGTGAAAATCCTATATAGCTACCCCATAGCTAGGATTAGAACTAACAATGTACTCTCTAGCAAGTTTTCGTTGGAGAGAGGGACAAGACAGGGGTGTCCCCTTTCACCCCTGATCTTTGCCTTAGCTATGGAACCAGTGGCCGCTGCGGTAAGACAAAATAGGATGGTGGAGGGGTTTCAGAGAAGGACCAGGGAGGAGAAGATCGCGCTATACGCGGACGATGTCCTTATTTTTCTGGGGAATACGGAAGGGTCATTAAGACAGGTGATGGGTGTCTTTGCAGATTTTGGGGAGGTTTCGGGCCTCACTATAAATTGGGAAAAATCTGTCCTCCTGCCAATAGATCCCATCAAACAAGGCACCTTCCTGGAAAAAACCCCATTAAAAATAGTGGAGAAAACTAAATATTTAGGGATCCAGGTAACAAGGGACCCAGACCACTTTTTAAATAATAATATGGCCCCATTATTGGAGAAATTTAAAAAAAAGGTTGATATATGGAAAGGTCTCTCTCTGTCGGTAGCTGGAAGATGCAACCTGGTTAAAATGCTGTGGATGCCCCAACTATTGTACATTTTACATAATTCACCAGTTTGGATATGTGGCAAATGGTTCAAAAAAATAGATATGCTGTTTAGAGGGCTTGTGTGGAGGGGGGGGGCATTCAAGGATAAGTCTACAGACCCTACAGCTTGCAATAGGTGAGGGGGGCATGGCGGTCCCGCATCCACGCTGCTATTTTCTGGCAGCCCAACTGCAACACCTAAGGACAGGGGGTGGATCTATGGGTAATAATAACCTTGGTATAATGACTGCAGGTGCACCCCATACATGTGTACTGGAGGTATTGGAGGCAAACTCGTTTGTATATAGGACCCCTACAGTCAAATTAATGTTAAAAGTTTGGAAAAACATTAAAAGCCTGAAAGATATGGAGGGAATAGTGAGAGATATGCCTCTCTGGGATAACAAAAGGCTTCAAGAATTAACAAAGATAGGAAAAATTAAATCATGGGAGGCAAGGGGGATAACTAAATTAGAACAATTATATAATGGCAATGCTCTGAAATCCTTTGTCTCCCTAGAAGAAGAGTTTGCTGTCCCAAAGCAGTCATACTTTGGGTATATCCAAATCAGGCATGCACTGCAGGCCCAGTATGGGGAACAAGGTCCGAAATGGAGCCAATCACCCATCCCTCGGATGATAGAGAGTTTTGAGGGGTCAAGAGGATTAATAGCGGAATCCTACCAGCATATCTTCAGAAATAGTAGAGAAGGACCAAACAAACTTAGGTGTAGGGGGAAGTGGGAAAGAGATCTGGGGACAATATCGGATGCCCAGTGGAGGGAGGTGCTAAAGGGGGGCTACCAGGTCTCAGTCTCGCCAGCTCAGAAATTTTCACACCTAATGTTATTGCATAGGGCATATTATACCCCCCAGAAATTGTTTAAATGGGGGAGAAGAGTAGATCCCAAATGTCCGAGATGCCAAATGAATGGAGATTTGCTACACATGATATGGAAATGCCCTAAACTATCCCGCTATTGGTTAGAAGTGATTGAGGATATAAACAGGTTTCTCAACCTGAGTCTTAAACTAGACCCAAGGTTATGTATCTTGGGGGTGGGTGGGGACTTGGGTAATGGGAGAGACAAAATAAAAGCAGTGCGGAGATGCCTATACCAGGCAAGAAAGGGAATAACTAAGAGATGGCAAGCTGAGAAACCCCCTTCGGTTGCCGATTGGCGTAGAGAAGTTTCGGAAACAATAGGGAAAGAAAGGACAGTGTTCATAAGGGCAGGAAATTTAAAAGAATTTAAAAAAATATGGAATCCCTGGCTGATGAGTGTAGCCCACCCGATAGACTAGCAGAGTGAGAAGAAGATGGAGAGGATATTGTTCTTAAAATTGGAGCAGTAATAATATGCCTGATGTTCTATATAAGGAAAAGAGTTTGGTATAAGGTATATATAGGGGTGTAAGGGAGGGGGGGGGGGGGGGTGAAAAATAAAATTGTATTTTTTCTACAATGTGAATCTATAGGCCACATTGGGTATTAGAAGATTTTATTACTGTTTGGTAACATGTATACTGAGTATTGTGATGTATTGTATTTAATTATGAATAAAAATTATCAAATTTAAAAAAAAAAAAAAGCTGATCAGTAGAGGGAAGCATGAAGTGCTCTAGAATTTCCTGGTATAGGACTGCGCTAACTTTGGACTTGATAAAACACAATGGACTAACACCAGCAGAGTACATGGCTCCTGAAATCATCATGGACTGTGGGAAATTTAGCATTTCATTTGGAAATCAAGGTCCCAGAGTCTGGAGGAAGAGTGGAGAGGCACAGAATCCAAGTTGCATAAGGTCCAGTGTGTAGTTTCCACAGTCAGTGACGATTTGGGGAGCCATGTCATCTGCTGGTGTTGGTCCACTATGTTTTATCAAGTCCAAAGTCAGCGCAGCCCTGATTTCATGCTGATTTCATTTTCCAGCAGAACGTGGCACGTGCCCACACTACCAAAAGTACCAATATGTATGACTGTTCTTGATTGGCCAGCAAACTCGCCTGACCTAAACCCCATTGAGAATCTGTGGGGTATTGTCAAGAAGAGGATGAGACACTAGACCCAACAATGCAGACAAGCTAAAGGCCACTATCAAAGAAACCTGGGCTTCCATAACCCATAACACCTCAGCAGTGCTACAGGCTGATTGCCTCCATGCCACGCCGCATTACATAGTTGGTAAGTAGGGATGAGCCCAACACCCCCTGCATGTATCAATGCAAAAAAAGTTTTAAAACTGGCCATTTTTTCGGGAGCAGTGATTTTAATAATGCTTAAAGTGAAACAATAAAAGTGAAATATTCCTTTAAATATCGTGCCTGGGGGGTGACTATAGTATGCCTGTAAAGTGGCACATTTTTCCCGTGTTTAGAACAGTCCCTGCACAAAATGACATTTCTAAAGGATTAAAAGTAATTTAAAACTGCTTGCAGCTGTAATGTAATGTCAGGTCCCGGCAATATAGATGAAAATCATTGAGAAAAATGGCATGGGTCCCCCTCTCCCGCAGCCCATTACCAGGCCTTTTGAGTCTGGTGTGGATATTAAGGGGAACCCGCACCCAAATTACAAAAAAAAAGGTGTGGGGCCCCCAGGCCCTATATACTCTGAACAGCAGTATACATGCGGTCCCCGGGTTACAAACAAGATAGGGACTGTAGGTTTGTTCTTAAGTTGAATCTGTAATTTGAAACAGGTACATTTTTAAAGTAACAGAGGGGAATAGAGCGTTGACAGGTGCTGCCAGTGAAAGGATAAGGGGCAGTGGTATGGATCAGGGGAGGAGGCAATAAGGTGACTATAGGGCAGGGTTCTGCACTTAGCGGACCTCCAGCTGTTGCAAAACTACAAGTCCTATCATGCCTCTGCCTCTGGGTGGGTGTCATGCTTGTTGCTGTCAGAGTCCTGCTATGCCTTATGGGACTTGCAGTTCTGCAACAGCTGGAGGTCCACTAATTGCATATCCCTGCTATAGGGGGTAACAAACAGTTAAATCGGTCTTAGACCTATAGAACTAGGTTCCGGTACATATAATGAATGGCAGCCAGCTTCTCAGAGCAGAAGGGACTCTGTAATATGGGAAAGACAAACAGAAAAAAGGCAGCGCCGCTCTAAGGGTAGTAAATTGGATAAAACAAGGCTTTAATAATGTTAAAATATGCACTCACATTTGAGTAATAAAAACAGGCATGGAATAGTTCTCCTGAACATCGTGAAGTCTCATCGTTTTTTCGCTGGGCTGTGGTGGGGTCAGACCCCGGCCACTTCCGGTGGCGTCCGTAGCTCCGAGGTATGAGATTCCCTCAGCTAGTGTGTCAGCAGGTACAGAGGTGGATGATGTCAGATGTTTAAGAGCGGGGGGCGTGACTGAAGCGCTCGTGTTTGGAGCAAGTGGACTCCTTCGGGCGTGGATATAGGCCATAATAGGTACTGATTATATAGAGGGAGGTGGGGAAGGGGCGGTGTTCAAAACGAAATTGGTCGGCCAGGCATCGTTGGTGCGTGTCATACACACGCGAGCTAGAACAATTAATTGGAGGGCAAAAAGATGAAGTGATAGTGTTGCCCGCAAGTGTATATAAAAAAAGAATTCTATGGCTGGTATATATGTAAGTGTAAAGTGTAGCTCCAGCCAAAAAAATCTATTTTTAAGCTTTTTGGAAAACATAGGGAAGGGTTATCACCCCTGTAACATTTGTTTTGCTGTCTGTGCCCCTGTTCAGAAGATTTCACCTCACTTTCTGTCCCAATGACAATTGGATTTTGAAACCAAACCAAACCAAACCTTTTTCCCATATTAATACTTAAAGGACAAAATTTTCCCTTCCTAGGGGTAGATTTCCTCTCACTTCCTGTTGTCTCCCTCCGTTTGTAAGTAGGAGTCGTTTGTAAGTGGGATGTTTGAAAATAGTGGACCGCCTGTATATACTATACGACCTGCCCTATACACTCTGTGGAAAATTGGGCCTTAGGTGTTGGTGGTACCAGAACACTGTAAGCCCTGACAGTTACTCTTGGTGGGCGCTGGAACGGGCCCTGCTGTGAAATATTATATCAAGAATTGTAATTACATGCCCCTGTTAAACTGGGGCAGAAAAATTGGGCCTTAGACGGTGGTGGTGGCACAAAACTGTAAAGCCTCACAGATACAGTTGAGCGCAGGAATTGGCCCTGCTGTGAAATATTAGGTCAAAAATTGTAATTACTCACCCCTGTTAAACAGGGGCAGAAAATTGGGCCTTAGGCAGTGGTGGTGGTGCCACAACACTGTAACCCCTCACAGATTCTCTTGTTGAGCGCAGGAACGTGCCCTGCTGTTAAATATTAGAGCAAAAATTATAATTACATGCACCTGTTAAACAGGGGCAGAAAAATTGGGCCTTAGGCGGTGGTGGTGGCACAACACTGTAAAACCTCACAGATACTCTTGTTGAGTGCAGGAACGAGCCCTGCTGTTAAATATTTGATCAAAAATTGTAACTACACGCCCCTGTTGAACAGGGGCAGAAAAATTGGGCCTTAGGCAGTGGTGATGGTGCCACAACACTGCAACCCCTCACAGATACTCTTGTTGAGCACAGGAACGAGCCCTGCTGTTAAATATTTGATCGAATATTGTAATTACACACCCCTGTTAAACAGGGGCAGAAAAATTGGGCCTTAGGCAATGGTGGCGGTGCCCTCAACCAAAAATATTCTTAGAAGCTATCATCATGAAGATTGAGGAGGAATAGGATAGTCACTCAGCGTAATAGGATAGTCATTCAGCATATGCAGTCTTCAAGGGATCCCACATCCATAGAAAAATCAATCGGTTACATCAGCATCAGGTGCTTGGTACCTGGTGATCCAAGACTGATTCATTTTTATGAATGTGAGCTGATCAACAGAGCCTGTGGACAGGTGCACTCTGTGATCAGTTACAAAGCCTCCAGCAGCACTGAATGTGCGTTCAGAAAGAATGCTGGATGCAGGTCAGGTAAGTAGCTCAATTGCATATTGAGCAAGCTCTGGCCAGTGGTCCATCCTCAATACCCAGTAACCCAGTGAATGTTCTGTTGGAAAGGTCTCCAAGTCTGATCTTGCCCCTAGATATTCCTGCACCATGTAATTCAAACGCTGGAGATGGTTCCTGGAACTGATCAGACCTTGGCGCTGAGGACTGAAGAATTGTCTGAAAGCAGCCGGCCACCTTCTCCACTGCTCTTTCTGTCACTGAACGAAGCCTCAGCAACACGTTGTCCAGCACCGGGAAATTGTAACCTCCCAGTCTCTGGAAACACATTGCACAAACCTTTCTGCAAGGCCTCCTGAAGATGTTTCATCCTCTGCTCCCTCTGCGAAGGCTGGATAAGTTCTGCAACCTTACCCTTGTAACGTGGATCAAGAAGGGTTGCCAGCCAGTAATAATCCTTCTCATTGATACCACGAATCCTAGGGTCCTTTCACTGGCTTTGCAGGATCAGGGAGGGCATGCAGCGTAAGTTTGCAGAGGCATTCAATCCTGAGTCCTCTGGGTCACTAAGGATCACATGATCCTCAACTACCTCCTCCTAGTCACGTACAACTGTATGGATTTCTGGGGACTGAAAACGATCCCTTGAAGACTGCTGCTGATGCTGAGTGTTATCCTCCACCTCCATGCTTACACAATCCTCTTCCTCCTCTTCTTCTTCCTGTGTGATCGGCGGGCTCGCAGGAATACTATCTGGATAAAGGGGGCCTTGAGAGGTAAGGAAGTCCTCCTCTTCCTCCCACTGTTCTGCCTCAAGTGCCCTGTCCATTATTTTACGAAGCGTGTGCTCCAACGGGAAGACAAGAGAGAAAGTATCACTGATGTATGCACTGTCACTGCTCACCATCCTTGTGGCCTCCTCAAATGGTGACAGGACAGTGCATGCATCCTTAATCAGTAGCCACTGGTGTGGCGAAAAAAAGCCAAGCTCCCCTGACCCTGTCCTGGTGCCATACTCACACAGGTACTCATCGATAGCCCTCTGTTGCATGTGCAGCTGCTGCAGCATTGCCAACGTTGAGTTCCACCTGGTGGGCATGTCACAAATGAGGCTGATCTTGGGAGGTTGCATTATCTTTGAATGTCAGCCAGCCGAGCACTGGCATTATATGACCGGCAGAAATGAAAACAGACTTTCCTGGCCTGCCTCAGGAGATCCTGTAAGCCCATGTACCTGCTCAAGAACCGCTGCACCACCAAATTCAGGACGTGAGCCAAGTAGGAACATGGGTCAAGTGTCCTTGTCGGAGGGCGGAGAGGAGGTTGGTGCCATTGTCGCATACAACCATTCCTGGCTGAAGCTGGCGTGGCATCAACCACCTCTGAGCCTGCCCCTGCAGAGCTGCCAGAATCTCTGCCCCCTGTGTGGCTCCTGTCCTCTAAGCAGACCAACTTAAGCACCGCATGGCATTTTTTTCCTGAGTGCTTGTGTAGCCCCTTGAACGCCTACGAAGCACCGAGGACAAATCTGCAGAGGAAGAGGCCATAGAGGAAGAAGAAGAGGGGGTGGAGGAGAGAGCTGTGGCAGAATCCCCACTACTAGCATTTTTGAGGCGTGGTGGTACAAGCTCCAAAAATACTGAACCCTGTCCTGCATCCTTCCCAGCTGCCAGCAGAGTTACACAGTGCACCGTGAAAGAAAGGTAACGTCCCTGTCCATGCCTGCTGGACCATGAGTCAGTGGTAATATGCACCTTACTGCTGACCGCCCTGTTCAACAAGGCCAAGACATTGCCTTCCACATGCTGGTAGAGAAAAGAAATGGCATTTGGGAACCTACCACTGAGGTACCACACATTCCACAAATTTATGAAAGGAGGCAGAGTCTACCAGCTGAAAAGGCAGCAGTTGGAGTGGTAGCAATTTGGCCAAGCTAGCATTCAGACACTGAGCATGTGGATGGCTGGGACCAAATTTCTTTCGAT